>CAWUFW010001090.1:2160000-2760000 GCA_963921515.1 Calotriton arnoldi | reverse complement strand
TGCTGTTGTGTGCGTTGTTGTCGAGGCGGTCTTTGAAGGAGATTCTCTTGGCGGACCTGATGAGGTGGTGGTGGTTACGGATGGCGTCTTTGTGGGCTGTGTGGCTGTCCGGTGTCTTATCGCTGTGCCATTTCTTCTCTAGTTTCAGGCAGGTGCGCTTGGAAGCTAGGAGTTCCGAGGTGAACCAGCTGGCTCTTTTGGTGATGTCGCTGTAGGTGAGCTTTTTCAGCGGGGCGAGGGTGTTGGCACAGTCGTCCATCCATCGTCTGAGGTTGCAGGCAGCGTCGTCGGTGTTGGATGGGTCGGAGGGAGGGCTGAGAGCGAGGGTTGCCCGGAGTTGGTCTTCGGTGACTTTGCTCCAGCAGCAGCGTGGGATATGTTGGGTGCGGTGGTGTGTGGTGGGTTTCTGGAAGGTGAAATGGATGCAGCGGTGGTCGGTCCAGAGGAGTTCCGTGGTGTGGCTGAAGGAGACGTGGGAGCTTGAGGAGAAGATGGGGTCAAGCGTGTGGCCGGCGCAGTGGGTCGGTGTTGTGACGAGCTGGCTCAGGCCGAGGTTGGCGAGGCTGTCGATCAGGGTGGTGGAGTTGCTGTCGTTGTTGTTCTCCAGGTGAAAGTTCAGGTCTCCGAGGAGGATGTAGTCGGTAGAGGTCAGGGCGTGCGTGCTGATGAAGTCGGCGATGGAGTCGCTGAACTGGGGTCGGGGCCCAGGGGGTCTGTAGACAAGGGTGCCTCTAAGGGTGGTGTTGGGGTCCGTGTGGATCTGGAAGTGCATGTGTTCGGCGGTGCTGAGAGTGTCGTCGGTGTTGGTCGAGACCCTGATGGTGTTCTTGTGGACGATGGCGATTCCTCCTCCTACTGCGTTGATGCAGTCTCTGCGGGTGATCTTATAGCCGTCTGGGATGGCTATGGCGATGTCGGGGCGGAGGAGTCGTTCATCCAGGTCTCTGTCAGGAAGGCGACGTCTGGTGATGATGTGTCGAGCAGGTCCCAGAGCTCGACGGCGTGTTTGCGTGCGGAGCGGGTGTTCAGCAGGATGCACCGGAGGTGGTTGAGGTCCTTCTTGGCGGGCGCCTCGGTGGCTCTGAGGCTGGTGTAGCTGCAGTTCCGGCAGGTGAAGGGACCATGGGTGCATTTCGGGGCGGCCTTGAAGCAGTTGTGCGTCCGTCCGGGGTTGAGAGCGTGGAGTGTGGTGGCATCGTATCGGCGTCGGTCCTCGAGGCTGGAGCGGGGGGCGCGCGGTCCAGGGGTTCTGGCGCTGGGCGCGGTCCAGGCGCGGACGGGCGCAGACGGGCTTGCCTTAGGCGCGCTCGGCGCGCCAGCTGCGCGACGCGCAGCGGCCGCCATATATGGGGAGGTGGGAGGGAGGAGCAGCTGGGAGGCGGGAGGCAGGGGCAGCGAATGGGCAGTCAGGGGGGCGGGGCCGCAGGGGACGCAGCGGCGGGAATGGAGTGAGGCAGCGGGAGCACAGAAGGGAAAATGGAGAGAAAACAAACAGAAATACGGGCACAGTACAATGGGGCAGCGAGGGGCACAGAAGGGAAAATGGAGAGAAAACAAACAGAAATATGGGCACAGTACAATGGGGCAGCGAGGGGCACAGAAGGGAAAATGGAGAGAAAACAAACAGAAATACGGGCACAGTACAATGGGGCAGCGAGGGGCACAGAAGGGAAAATGGAGAGAAAACAAACAGAAATACGGGCACAGTACAATGGGGCAGCGAGGGGCACAGAAGGGAAGACGGAGAGAAAAACAAACAGAGAAATACGGGCACAGTACAATGGGGCAGCGAGGGGCACAGAAGGGAAAATGGAGAGAAAACGAACAGAAATACGGGCACAGTACAATGGGGCAGCGAGGGGCACAGAAGGGAAGACGGAGAGAAAACAAACAGAGAAATACGGGCACAGTACAATGGGGCAGCGAGGGGCACAGAAGGGAAAATGGAGAGAAAACAAACAGAAATACGGGCACAGTACAATGGGGCAGCGAGGGGCACAGAAGGGAAAATGGAGAGAAAACAAACAGAAATACGTGCACAGTACAATGGGGCAGCGAGGGGCACAGAAGGGAAGACGGAGAGAAAACAAACGGAGAAATACGGGCACAGTACAATGGGGCAGCGAGGGGCACAGAAGGGAAAATGGAGAGAAAACAAACAGAAATATGGGCACAGTACAATGGGGCAGCGAGGGGCACAGAAGGGAAGACGGAGAGAAAACAAACAGAGAAATACGGGCACAGTACAATGGGGCAGTGAGGGGCACAGAAGGGAAGACGGAGAGAAAACAAACAGAGAAATACGGGCACAGTACAATGGGGCAGCGAGGGGCACAGAAGGGAAAATGGAGAGAAAACAAACAGAAATATGGGCACAGTACAATGGGGCAGCGAGGGGCACAGAAGGGAAGACGGAGAGAAAACAAACAGAGAAATACGGGCACAGTACAATGGGGCAGCGAGGGGCACAGAAGGGAAAATGGGGAGACAAAAGCAAAGAAATACGGGCACCGAGGCCACAAGCGGAGGGGCGAGCTTACCAGCAGCAGCAGCGGGCGGACAACACAGGCGGAGCTGTGTGGTGGGGGAGCGACCTACCTGGCAAGGTCAAGGGTCGCTGATCAGGATATTTTGGACAAAGTTCTTGCCGTGGTTGATAACAGCATACACAGACTCTCTTCTCATCTTTATACCTTAGACAATATTGTGTCATTTGTTATTGATATTGTTCAGAGTGAAGTATCTACCTTATATCATGGCCAAAATCAGTTACATTCTGTTATGCAATTTGGTTGGACTTTACAGACTCTTAAAAATGGGAGAGGACCATGGGATTACCTTAATGCTTCCGCGCTATTTTTGCCGTTCAGTTTGACAGATAATCTATGAAAGATGCAACTTACACTATGTTATACATTGAGAAACTAGAACAGTTACCATTTACTGTCTCAGAAATAGATTCAGCAGTGTGGTTAATACATGAGGTTATTTCGGTTCCTATCTCACTTTTCGAATTTACAGCATGCATGAAACATTATCCTGTAGGTAGATACGAACTCCTCGGGAGTAGTTTCATATATGAATTGTGGTCCTTGCCATTCGCTTTCCGGTTTCAGCGTGAAGAGAAGGAAGTTTTCCTTACAGGGGAGGATTATAACTCTACGGTCGGACACTCCCTTGCCTGTAAACAAGTAAAACTCCACTGTGCTTGCAACTTTCAGCACCTAATTTTGTTTGTTTTTTGAAAGGTACACCGGTTTCTGCTATTATTCCAACTCTTACTTTGCTTTCTAACGGCAGTTATCTCCTACTCAACAATCAGAACTGCTGAGATTCACGGGCAGGCATCCCGTACATAGTAACAGTTTCACAACTTGTTAATTGTTGCAGCAATGTCCTGTTTCCCCCCCACATGGGAGTCTAGATAGTCCACTATGGCCTTCCATTCCGACTTTAAAAACAGATTTCAATAAGCTAAGCAGACTCAAAGCGATGTTGTTTCAACGAGAAGTGGCTCTCACGTCGGCTTGTGAGATCTTCGAATTGCAGGTGGCAAGAACATCTAGTGAAATACAATCTTTGCTAAACACGAATCTCCCCCTATACTTTGGGGAATTAATTCACAAACTTTTTAGTGTGTCTGATACGGCAGGCCTCGCACACTTTTTTAAGGTTGTGGGATCTGGTCTTGTTACATCGTTTCAGACTATATTTGGCCTAATACCTGTTTTTATTTATTCAGTTTTTTCCAGCGTATTCGAAGGGTTTCCTCTGCTGCTCCTCCTGGTTTGTGGCGTGCTGGTACTTCTTTTGCTGTTCTGCAATGGATGCTCAATCTGTGGTACTATCCAGCCAGGCACAGCTGTACCGTGATGGGATGCGGCAGCTTTTTGGTTTAATGCCATTGGGAGTTCTTGTTAAGGGGGCACAGAAAGGAAAAAACGAGCACAATCAGGGCAGCAAGGGGGCACAGAAAGGAAAAAAAAACGAGCACAAATGCGATGCAGTGCGCGCAACGAAATTCGTTTTATTTATTTAAATGTTTACTTACCTGTATTCGGCCTTAATCCGTAGTTTACTACCCCCCACCCTGCCCCTCCCCCGCCCCACATCACCGCCCGACCGGCACTCCTACCACCGACCGCGCCTGTTGAAGTGCACACATCCCCTTACAAGACCATTGTCTTTCATCTGATTTACAAACTGCCAAGAAAAAAAGGCTTCCTCAATGAATTGATAGACTATGCATCTGAACATATAATCTATCTGACAAAAATATATACATAAGAGATTTCAAGTCAAACTGCAGGAACAAAACGGTGCACCATTCCACTTGTTAAGTAACTTAGTGTTTACCTTCTCTTGGTGACCATGATATCCAGGGGAAGATATACTAGCATTTGACACAGCAAAACGCAGCAAGACAACTTGCTGTGCTGTGTCAAATGGAGAGAGCAGGAATGTGATCCATCTACTAAGATATGGTGCATTCCTGCTCTCTCTCTGTGCGGGTGCACTAGTGACGGCCAAGAGCCAACGTTGCAGGTTTCTATGCGTGCCACAGGATGCAGCACATGTAGAAAGATGAAAAACAAGGAGAACTAAACATATTTCTCCTCGTTACACCATCCCTGGTATGGCTTAGCATTTTGACAACATTCCCAGGTTTACTATTGATATTAAATCTGTGGATGCACCTGAAAACCATGGGGGGATACATGGGAACACCCATACTCCACCCATGGAATACCTTCCCTGGGCACAGTAACGCAAGGCAGGAACTTGCACTGCCTTGCAATTCTCCAGATTTACTATGCCACACAGAGCCCCGCAAGGTGGCTCTGCCTGGCATAGTAAATCTCACTTAAGAGCTTTCATTGCCCTTTCGGCACTTTGCATGACACAAGGGCAACACATGCCTTTAGTAAATCTGGGCCCCACTCTTCAAATGGGAGTCTAGGCAAAATGTCCACAACATTTATCACAATCCCTGGGGACCACTTACCAAAGAAGGATAAAGCTCAGAGATTGCCTGGTTGCTAACTACTTTCCATACACATATACTGTTGAGACATATACTACCACTGCCTCAATAGAGCGAGTGGCTGAATAGGAAGACTGCATCTTGGTTGGCTTCAGTGGCAGGAGCAGTGTTTTTTTGTTGGAGAAGAAGCAAATGTTTTCAGAGAGATGCCAAGAAGCTGCAAAATGCCAAGAATACAATGAGAGAGGTTCAGCAAAGAAGAGTGGAAGGGCACACCTTTGAAGGGAGGGGGGTGAGGCTATGTGAATAACTCAGCAGGTGACCAATCAAAGGCAGTGAGAGGCGGAGCAAGGGTGTCATCAGGGGATTATGAGCAAATCACCAGTTGGGATGGGTATTGGGAGGAGGGACCCTACCTTTAACAGGGATCTCAAAAGGCTTGGAGGGGACTGCAGTACTCAGGGAAACACTGGACTGGGAGGGTGAATTCTTAGGTAAGCACTCTTTCTTCCATTCACAGGACAATTCACAGCTACCCTGGAAGTTACTCTGTGAAATCACCAACAGATAGCTCAGTATAGTGTGGTAAACGCTGTATAGATAAAACTATTTTGGGGAATAATAAGCTACAGGTGGGGATGAAGTTAATACACAAATATTATTTATAAGATAAGATTAGATTAGTCATAAATGCATTCTAAAGACTCTATTTGGCCTTCATATTCATCACTGAATCCACCAGTGTACTTGAAAAATCTGCTAGAAACCCACAATCTGAAAGAGCTGTCCAAGCTACCTGCACGATTTTAAATCTTACAATAATGGGCAATATCAAAGTTGACTATCTCAAGTCACTTAAGTAGAATGGTCTCAGCATGTTATTATCACTATGATCAACTGTGTCTAAAGAATTCTCAAACCCTCACATACCAATATCAAAGCAATCTGAAAATGCTGTTTAAACAATTGCCTGGTGACACCTTTACACAAACAATAATTAATCTATAACAATAACTAATCTTCAACTAGGCAACAATACAAGTCAGCCTCAAAAGGCATTTTCACAAGAAATCAACATAACAGCAATGTGCAAACTGAGATATCAACCAAATAGTTCAGTCTATGGTTTATTAATGAGTTATTCATAAACAGAAATGATTTTCGAATCTGGAAGAAAAATGGATAAGCTCAAAACCTGCTATATTCAAAATGACATACAAAATTCAATGAAAATTCAATGAACAAGCCCAAAGAACCCAAAACTTCCAAATACATCTTACTCTACTCTACACAGTCCAAGATGGAGAAATCTGTAAATTCTTCCCTAACAACATCAAAATATCCAAAACAATAACAGAAAGCGACCTCTCATATAAACAGCTATGCAAACTCATCAAACTAACCAACTGTCATAATGAAACAATTCTAGCCACATATATCAAAAATAAATTTCATCTGTCCATCATGAAATTATGCTAACTAATAATCACATCCTGAAGGAAGATATTTTGCCAAAAACAATAAAAAATTAAAAATTGTAATTAGCTAATGAAAAACTGTGTGAGACTCTGAAAACCTCTTAATCTACGGATCAATCGACAACCTCCTATGCCTAGGGTGGCTCTTGCCTCTGTGACTTTCTTTATCTAATGGAAGCATTACACAAAGTAAGTTACTTTGAAGAAGTAAGTACCTGGCCAATTCTTTAACGTGTTTATGTTTATGTTTAGGTGATTATAGAGTGCATGGCTGCCCAGGGGCTTCCCAGCGCTGGCGGACAAATCCGATACTGAAGCTAAGGGAGATTAATGGTATTGAGTGAAGAGCCAGGTCTTAACCTTTTTTCGGAAAATTGATTCTGCTTCTAAGAATCTGCACTCACGAGGAAGAGAGTTCCATAGCTTGGGTGCCAAATGTGTAAAAGATCTACTGCCCCATCTGACTTTTTTGATTCTGGTTGTTTTTAGTAACCGTTCGGTGCCAGAGCGAAGGCTTCTGTTCAGGACATATGAGCTTACAAGATCTCTGATTTTGCTGGGGCCCTTGCCGTGTATGGCCTTGTGTGTTAGGCAGAGTGTCTTGAATTTGACTCTTGCCTCAATCGGCAGCCAGTGTAGTGCTTTTAAGTGCTTTCCAACTGCTTCCTGTATGGGGGTTTTACATAGCAGTCTAACTGCGGTGTTCTGTATGACCTGTTTTTTGATGACATATTTTGGTGCCCCCAAATAGAGGGAATTTCCGTAGCCCAGGCATGATGATACCAACGCATGAATTACTGTCTTTCTGAGCTGCGGGGGAATGCGCTCAAGAATTTTACAGAGTATTCTAAGCAGCCCAAAACAAGTTCCTGCGAGCTTTTTCGCTTGGGTTTCCATAGTTAGTTCCCTGTTGAGCCGAAAGCCGAGATTTTTGATAGTCGTATTGGGGATTGGTGGGCTGCCTAGACAAATAGGCTAGCTGATCATAGGCCTGGGGACCGCATTATTTCTAAGCATCATAAGCTCGGATTTATCCCCGTTCAACTTCAGGAAGCTGCTTGTCATCCATTCCACCACTGATTCCAGGCATGGCGCTATGCAGTCTGCATCACCCTTGGTGTTGGGGTCGAGAGAGACCACCAATTGTGTGTCATCGGCGAACAATATCATAGAGATACCGAACTCCTGAACAAGCCATGCCAGCGACCCCAAGTAGACATTAAACAATGTGGGGCTAAGCAATGAGCTCTGCGGCACCCGGCAAGTCAATTGCATAGGGTTAGAGAAAAAATTAGCTTCCATGACTTGAAAGGTTCTGCCCTCCAAAATGGAGGACAGCCACTCCAGGGCTTTGTCTTGGATGTCACTTTCCCACAGCCTCTCTCGTAGGATCGATTGGGCCGCGGTGTCAAAAGCCATGCTGAGATCGAGGAGCAATATAGCGGCTGAGCTCCCTTGGTCCAGGGTCACTTTTAATTCTTCTGCTGCAACCAGCAATGCTGATTCCATGCAGTACTATTACAACAATCGTCAATATAAGAATACAAAAAATGCTGGCACATTAAAAGAGATTATAAAATGAGGCTCACTCCGGACACCTCTTACTTCATAGTCGGGCTCCACTGCGCGCCCTCTTTCCAACTGTCATTTTAAGGTGTCAGAGGTCAGGAGACTAGAGCGCTGACCTCTGATGCTGCATGCTCTCTATGGTAGAGAGGGGTAACTCTACCTCTCCACCACGCTCAATGGCACCTGCCTGCCCTTCTGCCTGCTGGAGACGCAGCACTCCCCCTCCCAAACACGGTAAGCAATACTAAAATGGTTAGCAACACTAAAATGCAGTACTATTACAACAATCGTCGATATAAGAATACTAAAAATGCTGGCACATTAAAAGAGATTATAAAATGAGGCACACTCCGGACACCTCTTACTTCATAGTCGGGCTCTGCTCGTGGGCACTTTTAACCGCCCAGACATGGTTTCTATGATAAATCCATTTATTGTTTTATTCTTACAGAGTGTGACTACAAGGTTTCCCTCGTGTGTTCCTCCATGGGGCACATTTCCGCTTAATACAGGGGGAGTCGCATAATTTTCCTCCACTCTGTTAACTTGATAAGGCCACATATATGTGTGTACTTTTGGCCTCATATATTCGCATAATACAATTATAATCAATATATGTAGTGCACAAGTATCAAGAGTGCAGTAATGGAGAGTTCTAAATGAGTACGTGCATTAACTATTTTTCTTTCAGGAACAGCTGGACAATTGACAAAATTCATCTAGAGGCTAAGATTGTACTGGGGCGCTAAAATGCATTTGATGCAGTGCATTCTCCAAACATTATGAAAGAATGAATCATGAGAGTGTTTGTGTTGTGCCTATTACGTAGTCAGTTGTTATTCTAATAAATAAAAGTGCATTTGTATGCGAAAGTGCAATATAGATTAATAACCTTATATCTATCAATGTATTCACAGGATTGTATGTGTGTTGCACAATTATATGGTTTTGAAAGTAACTTGTTAAGTTAGTGTGTCTGTGGGCCTTATGCTTATAGTTGGGACATTTAACATTCAACGCGAAAGTTGTTTGCAATATATTTTTCCCTTTTGCAGGTGCAGACCAAAGCATTCTTAGTTAGTGAAAGAACATTGCTTTTTAAGATAGTGAGGGGAGGAATACATGGCAAGGTCAATTAAATTTAATGAGAAGAACAAGGGAGTGCTACCAGTTGGAGATATCTGTCGAAGGGAGGAATTCATGGATGCCTCAGAAGCAAAGCCTGGAAAATGGGAGTATTATACCAGACGCTGGAACTCTTCATTGGAAATGGAAATAATGAGGTTGAATAACGTGAAGCCATGTGTCTCGAACTTTCTGTGTGTTTCTTATTAGTGAACTTTCCTTGTAGTCAGAGAGATGTCTTTTAGACTTCGAGAGGTACTGATCTCTCCTGACTTCTGATTGTGTGGCTTTATGCTGTACATGATCTGAGGCTGACATGTTTTCTTGCTTCTGGAATGACTGGAATACTGCAATTCTTTCCCATGTATGGGGAGAAGGATCGAAACCATTTGTCCACTCATCACACTTTGTTCTCAATCATTTGCATTGCAATTACCAAAATCTTGGTTTGTTCTTTGCTGTTAAGAACCAATGCTTTATGTCGATTTGGACTTCCTTTAATAATTCTGTATATTTACAGTAGGTTTTTGCGTCTGATTTATATTACCTTGGCTTTGAGTTTATAATAAATTCATTTTCCCTTTTTCAACTTTAAGATACGGAATCAGACTCTTAATGTGTGGTCACATTTGATCACACAGTTTATGGCTCTAAACATGTCAGTAACCCTTTCTCTTCTCAGGCTACAACAAAGGTCCATTGACTTAAAGAAAATTGAAAGTTTGGCCCAGAGCTTCATCACAGGGTAAGAGTGAATATGGTGCTTAGGCTCAACATTTTGAGACATTAGTCAACTGACAACTACCTACTGTGTTGTTTGCTGTGTATTCTTCATGTGTGTTTTTGCAGTGTCCAAAAACTAAGTCATGTAGAAAGAGGAGATCGTGCTTCTTATCTTTTTTGGTTCGTTTTTGTGCTTTTATTATTTCCTATTTTGCAGGACCAGGAACATTCGAATAAATATGTGAAAACTACAAGTATACTGATCATCTACTGCATAATTTATGACAGTGCAACTGTATGATGCTGTATGAATGAGAAATCGATGTAGAACTAGGGATCCTGGTCCTGATGGAAGCCAGGGGCCCTGTGTTGGGGCCACTCTGTGTCTGAAACATGTTGAACAACTTGATGCTGGAGAAATAGTAGTTACTATGCATTTTCCTTTCTGTGCCCCCTTGCTGCCCTGATTGTGCTCGTTTTTTCCTTTCTGTGCCCCCTTGCTGCCCTGATTGTGCTCGTTTTTTTTTCCTTTCTGTGCCCCCTTGCTGCCCTGATTGTGCTCGTTTTTTTTCCTTTCTGTGCCCCCTTGCTGCCCTGATTGTGCTCGTTTTTTCCTTTCTGTGCCCCCTTGCTGCCCTGATTGTGCTAGTTTTTTCCTTTCTGTGCCCCCTTGCTGCCCTGATTGTGCTCGTTTTTTCCTTTCCGTGCCTGTTTCCCGCCGCTGCGGCCCTGCGGCCCCGCCCCCTCACTGCCCATTCGCTGCCCCATTCCCTGCTCCTCCCTCCCACCTCCCCATTTATGGCGGCCGCGCAGCGGACATGCGCAGCGGGCACGCCGCTGGTGCGCCGAAGGCGCGCCTAAGGCAAGCCCGTCTGCGCCCGTCCGCGCCGGGACCGCGCCCAGCGCCAGAACCCCTGGTCCGGGCATCCCCGCGCCCGCCACATCAACAGACGCCGATACGACGCCAGCACCCTCCACGCACTCAACCCCGGAAAAGATCACGCCTGCTACCGGGCCACCCCGAAGCGCACCCAAGGGCCCTTCACCTGCCGGAACTGCAGCTTCGCCAGCACCCGCCCCGCCAAACCACCGCCCAGGAAAGAACCCAACTACCTCAGATGCATCCTCCTCAACACCCGCTCTGCCCGCAAACACGCCATCGAACTCTGGGACCTTCTCGACTCAACCTCCCCAGACGTCGCATTCCTGACGGAGACCTGGCTGAATCCCGCTTCAGCCCCCGACATCGCCATTGCCATCCCGGACGGCTACAAGATCACCCGCAGGGACCGCACCAACGGAGTCGGAGGAGGCATCGCCATCGTCCACAGGAACACCCTCAGAGTCTCAACCAACACCGACGACACCCTCAGCACCGCCGAACACATGCACTTCCAGATCCACACCGATCCCAACACCACCCTCAGAGGAACCCTCATCTACAGACCCCCCGGACCCCGACCACAGTTCAGCGATTCTATCGCTGACTTCGTCAGCACACACGCCATCGCCTCCACGGACTACATCCTCCTCGGGGACCTGAACTTCCACCTCGAGAACAACAAGGACACCAACTCCACCACCCTGATCGACAACCTCGCCACCCTCGGACTCAGACAGCTCCTGACTACACCCACCCATGCCGCCGGCCACACACTAGACTCCATCTTTTCCACAAGCCCACACGTCTCCTTCAACCACACCTCCGAACCCCACTGCACTGACTACCACTGCATCCACTTCACCTACAGGAAGCCCACCACGCACCACCGCACCGAACAAATGCCTCGCCGCTGCTGGAGCAGAGACACCGAAGACCAGCTAACCACAACCCTCGCCCTGAGCCCACCCGCCGAACCCTCCGACCCCGACACCGCCGCCCGCAACCTCAGACAGTGGATCGACGACTGCGCCAACACCCTCGCCCCGCTCAAGAATCCGCCCAACAGCCACACCAGCAAGAAAGCCACCTGGTTCACCGAAGACCTCCAGGCCTCCAAACGAACATGCCGAAAACTGGAGAAGATCTGGCTCCACGAACGGACAGTGGACAGCTACGCCGCCCACAAGAGCGCCACCCGCAGTCACCATCACCTCATCAGATCCGCCAAAAGGGCCTCACTCAAAGACCAC
The DNA here is from genome assembly GCA_963921515.1 of Calotriton arnoldi. Taxonomy (NCBI): domain Eukaryota; kingdom Metazoa; phylum Chordata; class Amphibia; order Caudata; family Salamandridae; genus Calotriton; species Calotriton arnoldi. Next base: position 2,747,988 of record CAWUFW010001090.1, on the reverse strand, counting down.
CTAGACAACAACGCACACAACAGCAAAGAGCTCTTCAACATCGTGAAGGAACTCTCCAACCCCAGCTCCAACACCAACGACATCCCGCCGTCGCGAGACCTGTGCGACTCACTGGCCACCTTCTTCCACCGCAAAATCGCCGACATCCACGACAGCTTCAACACCACGACCGCCCCGGCAACCACCGAGACCACTGCCCCCACAACCACCAACCGCCTGCTCTCCTGGACCAACATCAATGACGAGAACACCAGCGAGATCATGAACACCATCCACTCCAGCTCACCGCTAGACCCGTGCCCTCACCACGTCTTCAACAAAGCCAGTACAGCCATCGCGCCCCATCTCCGGAAAATAATCAACATCTCCTTCGAGACAGCAACCTTCCCGGAAAGCTGGAAGCACGCCGAGATCACCGCCTTACTCAAGAAACCCAAGGCAGACCCCAAGGACTTCAAGAACTTCCGACCCATCTCTCTGCTCCCGTTCCCCGCGAAGGTCACCGAGAAAATCGTCAACAAACAACTGACCCGCTACCTCGAGGAGAACAACATCCTGGACCCTTCCCAGTCCGGCTTCCGCAGCAACCACAGCACCGAAACCGCCCTCATCGCCGCCACCGATGACATCAGGACCCTGCTAGACAACGGAGAAACAGCAGCCCTCATCCTCCTGGACCTATCAGCCGCCTTCGACACGGTCTGCCACCACACACTACGAACACACCTTCACGACGCCGGGATCCAAGAGAAGGCCCTGGACTGGACCACATCCTTCCTCTTCGGCAGAACACAAAGCGTCCGCCTCGCCCCCTTCCGATCCAAAGCCACCAAGATCATCTGCGGTGTACCCCAAGGCTCCTCCCTCAGCCCAACGCTGTTCAACATCTACATGGCACCCCTCGCCCACGTCGCCCGACAGCACAACCTCAACATCATCTCCTACGCCGACGACACCCAGCTGATCCTCTCCCTCACCAAAGACCCTCACACCGCCAAAGCCCACCTCCACGAAGGAATGAAGGCCGTCGCCGAATGGATGAGGACCAGCCGCCGGAAGCTGAACTCGGACAAGACGGAGGTCCTCATCCTTGGTTCCAACCCTTCAGCATGGGACGACTCCTGGTGGCCGACATCACTGGGAACAGCCCCGACACCCACCGACCACGCACGCAACCTAGGGGTCATCCTCGAACCCACCCTCTCCATGACTAAGCAGGTCAACGCCGTTTCCTCATCCTGCTTCAACACCCTACGAATGCTCCGCAGGATCTTCAAGTGGATCCCCACCGAAACAAGAAAAACAGTCACCCAGGCCCTCGTCACCAGCAGGCTGGACTACGGAAACGCCCTCTACGCAGGAACGACGGCTAAGCTCCTGAGACGGCTGCAACGCATCCAGAACGCCTCTGCACGTCTTATCCTCGACATCCCCCGACGCAGCCACATCACACCCCACCTGAGAGACCTGCACTGGCTCCCTGTCAACAAGAGGATAACCTTCAAGCTCCTCACCCACGCACACAAAGCACTCCACAACTCCGGACCAGCCTACCTCAACAGACGACTCAGCTTCTACACCCCCACCCGCCAGCTCCGCTCCACCAGCCTCGCCCTCGCCACAGTCCCCCGCATCCGGAAAACGACCGCCGGCGGCAGATCCTTCTCCCACCTCGCCGCTAAGACCTGGAACACCCTCCCCACCAACCTTCGGCAGACCCAAGACCTACTGGCCTTCAGAAGGCTCCTCAAGACCTGGCTCTTCGATCAGTAGCAGCACCACCCCCCTCTTCCCCCAGCGCCTTGAGACCCTCACGGGTATGTAGTGCGCTTTATAAGTGACATGATTGATTGATTGATTGATCATCAATTTGTGTTAATTATCTGTTTGGCCCTCCTGCAATAAAGAAATATCTTTTGGAAGGAGCCTGAGATTTGTAGCACACAAACTGGATCCTGCACCCCCTTTCCAGAAAGTACGTTTTGCAAACAGGGAACCCATACAACACTATAATTATTTCTGAAGAATGTGGTAGCCCCATAATCAAGCATGACACCTAGGTTGGTGTGTGAGGCTGGCCACGCAATCTTTTGTTATTCCTAGGTCTTTGCTGTACACATATACACTGGTGGTAGATGCTTTCCTCACTTAAGGTAATTCTGATTGGGAACCTATAATTTGTATTGCTTATGTTCTTGTGGTGACATGACTGTCTAAGAGGGTACATTTCACAACAGCCAATCTACTTCTCCTTCCCTCCATCCCACGAAGCCTAGCGGGGTTGTTATTTGGATATGTAAAGTTAATTCCCCATTCCTAAACAACAGTAAACTTCCACAAATAGCCACCTCTAACTCCACCACTTTCACTTTAAAGTGTCCCTCAGAGTACAATACTTATTTTTTTGGTGTGCAATCTGTACATGGAGCTGCTAAGAGTTCTGAAGGAAGAGGATATGTGTATCATGATCACAACAACTCGGGAACAGCGCGGAATGTTCAGTGTACGGGTTGTTGTGAACAATGTATACTGCTTGGAGTCATTGTGCCATACCACACGTTTTTGTCCTGAGGACACCCTTGAAAATTGCTTATAGGGCTGTAACATCAACAATTTTAGAAGGGATGGTCTGTCACTCAATCTAATTGGAAACAGGAACCATTGAATATACTATTGGCTGTTTTGTGTTTCTGAAATCGTGGAGACATCGCACTTGTACATATGTATCGTTGTAAATGTTGCACATCACTGCACTTTTAGAGCACTGACCTGTCTGGACTTAATTTAATTGTGCGTATATGTTGAACTACACCTATTTTGGAGAATACATTGAGCAAAGTGTTTTACATATAAAGAGAGAGTTATATTTATTGCATAAGAAAAAGAGTCCCAAGGAACCATTTTGTTTGCTTATATTCTGTACCCTGGTTCTGGTATCGGGCATAAGGGTAAGGTCCTGTGTTTTATTATATACCTTACTCCACTACTCAAAGAACTGCATTGGCCGTCCTTTAGACCAGAATGACATTTTAACTGGACTGTATTACATTCAAAGCCTTTTACTCTGCCCAGCCCAATTATCTATGCTTCACCGCAAACATTTCAGTGGAGAATAAACATCTAAGGTGCAAAGCTGTATTCAGCCTAAAGTAACAAAGGAAAAACATGAAGCCCTCTCCCAATCTCTCTCTGGGCTACCCCATCAATATGGAGCCTCATCCCAGCTGAAATAAGATATGGAGAAGACCAGCATTTTGCAAATGTTTCTTGTTCTATTTTATTATATCTTGTCCCTTTAAATGCTTTAATTAGAGTTATTTGTGTTTAAAGTGCTTCCTTTCTCATGTTGCTATGGTGTGGTGATTCCACATTCCAAACTTCATTGGCTCTGGAAGAATTCCCCAGAGCAGTTGGATGTACTGTGCTGAACCGAATAAATATACTGCGTTTCCTGCAATACTTCACAACAAATTTGGCGATGACTGAAGACTCTTCTGCTACATTTTCAGCAGAGGGGCGATTTGTCTTCAAAGGAAAAGAACCTACAGTGGATCTAATTTGCCCTAAAGGAATAAGAACCTCTTTGGATCATTTTACTAAAAGGAATTGTACCTGGATTGCTGTGCCGCAAGTTTTTTTTTTATTGAGTTATTCGGAAATCAATTCGCTTCATAACTTAAGGTAATTAGATTTGTTACCTCAATCCCATTACCTTGAGCACTGCACGCGATCTTAGCACGTTCTATTTTCAGTTAAATGCTTACTGCGTGAGAAGAGAGCGAGCGCATTTACCTTCGAGCACGAAGAAGAACGCACTTCCCGCAGCACGTATCCACGGAAGACGTCAGCTACTTTCACATGTCTCTCTTCAGAGCAACGTCTTTGGAAGCCGACTTCTCGGAACTGCATTTGTTACTTCCTGCCAGCAGTTTACGAGTCGATGTCTGTGGGCGTTTCGCTTCTAATTAGCATTTTCGCATATCCGCAAACCCTGCCTCCTGAATTTAGGGAGTGCATTTGAAAGTTGGATTACGCTACGAGTCGTATTCAAAGTAAGTGGTACGCTTTTGCTTTGCGTGTGGAGCATTATACTTACAGTCTTTTCTTTTGGGAAAATGACTTAAAAAAATAATAATACTGAGAATATTTTATGGGCATTCATTTTGACACTGTCAATTAGTACTGTCTCATTATTCACTTACAATGCAATTCGATCCTCCGTCCAAGTTCCTCCAGACAAAAGGAGAACCTCCTATCCCATGGACTAGGTGAAAGGAGGAGTTTTTAACTTACCTCAAAGCCATTGACAGGGAAAGACTTGCTGCTGAGAGGAAAACATTTTTTTTTTTACAATGCCTAGGATTAGAGGGTCAAGTTGTTTTTACAACACGTCCACAAATTGATGGTAGTGGTGACGGAAATGTATTTGAAGATGCCATGGCCCGCATAGAATCCTGGTTCAAACCCACATCCAGTGTTGCTTTAGAACAGATTTAAATTCAACACAAGAGCTCAAGAAGATGGTGAAACATTTGATGATTTCCTTACAGCTTTGCGTGCTTTATCCGTGAACTGCAGTTTTGGACCGATCACTGATGAGATGATCAGAGATCAGATTATTGTTCATGTCAAGAGCAGGAAGGTTCAAGAACAACTATGGATCATAGGTGACCCGAATCTAAGAGATGTCATCAGCACTGCCAAGGCCAGGGCCGGACTGGCTACCGGGCATTTTGGTCGACTGCCAAGCTGGGGCCCGATTTTACTGCCGTGGGGGCTGATTTATGTTGATGGGGACCTGCATTTGCTTCTAAGTAAAGAAAGCAAAACAAATGGTTTTAATGAATGTTTTAAAACCATTTGGTTTTCCATTCTTTACTTAAAAAGGCCCGGTAGCCAGTCCGGCCCTGGCCAAGGCCATGGAATAATCTGCAAAAATGTATGAAATCCTTACATAAAGATAACACAGGAGTTGTAGATGATGTGTGTACTGTAAAGGCCGGAACTTCACTCAGTAGTCAAAAAGTTTTCAAAAAAATTGACAAAGAGTTTCATTGTTTTAGATGTGGAAGTGTTAGTCATGGGGCGTATTTTCTAAGATATCCTGCTTTGGGTAAAGAATGTAAGAAGTGTGGACGTCGTGGACATTTTGCTGTTGTATGTAGGGATACAAAAAGTGCAGGTGTTGGAAGTTATGGTAAAGGTAAGGTTTCTTGTATGTATGAGCAAGGAGATGATGACAGCATGAATGGAGGTAATGTGGGTATATTATTGTCCATTACTGATGTCCGTGATGGTAAAGACAGTGGCTTTTCCCTTAAGCCACCCAAGTGCTTTGTACAAGTTTTAGGTTTAGAGATTGAACTCATGGCTGATTCCGGCTCACCTTGGACAATAATTTCCAAGGATTATTTCCTTGACTGCTTCAAGGGAGTTTTGTGTCTCCAAAGTCTTAAAAAATCTGACATTATTGCTAAGACCTTTGATGGTTCCAGAATTGATATGGAGGGATATGAAGAAGTTGACATGGAATTCAAGGGGCGAGTTGCTCACATTAAACTATATGTTGCTGTTAAGGGTGTGAATGTTTTGGGATGGAGGGATCAATGGAGTTTAGGAATAACTCTCAATCCCAGGTGTTGTGATCCCGTGTTGGTAGTATCAGAAGGAGAAGACAAGTGTGAAGTTGTTAATAAAGTCATTAGCTCTTTTCCCAAAGTATTTTCTGGAAAACTGGGAAGACTTAATAATTTTAGTCACAAGATAAAGTTAAAGGAAGGAGCAGTACCTGTCAAGCAAAAACTTAGAGGTGTGCCAGTATGTGTGAGGGGAGACCTTAAAAAATTGTTGCAGGGTCTCATTTGTGATGACATTATTGAGGAAGTGGAATCATCCGAGTGGGTTTCTCCCATCATTTTAGCAAGGAAGGCCGACAAAAGTTTGAGGTTGTGTGTGGATTTAAGAGCGTTGAATGCTAATTTAGTGGTAGATTGCCACTCGTTACCGAACATCAATGAGGTGGTTTGCATGCTAGAAGGAGCAAAGGTTTTTTCAACTTTTGATTTACGGTCAGCCTACCACCAAATTCCTTTGACTGCGGATTCAAAGCAATTTACTGCTTTTCTTACACTGCAGGGGCTATTCCAGTGCAAGAGGATGCCTTTTTGACTGGCCTCTGCGGCATCAGTTTTTCAAAGAGCAGTGTATCATATTTTTGAAAGAGATAGATAGTTTCGTCAAATGTTTCCAGGACGATATACTTGTATTTTCACCGAACCATGAAGAGCATATGGGGCATGTAATGGAAGTCTGTAAACGTTTGGAATTGCAAGGTCTTACACTTAAAGAGAACAAATGTAAAATGTTTTGTAAGTCAGTTGAGTATTTGGGACATACCCTTTCTAGGGATGGTATAGTTCCAACAACATCTCCTGTGGATGCTATGGTGAATGCCCCAGCTCCTGACAACAAGGAGAAACTTTTATCTTTTGCTGGACTATGTGAATACTATAGCAAGTTCATAAAGAACTTTGCCACAAAGATGGAACCCCTCAGAGAACTTACTAGACACAAAGCAGAGTTCTGTTGGACTCAAAAACAACAAGACGTGTTTCAGTGAATCAAGAATGAGATTGCGAAGGCGCCCACTTTGAAACCGTTCTGTGTGAACAAGTTGTGTGTGGTTACAGTAGATGCTAGTTTGTGTGGAGTAGGTGGTGTGTTATCACAGAAGTGTGGCAAGGAAGAATGGTGTGTTGCTTTTGCATCCCGCACCCTCAGTGATACTGAGAGAAGGTACTCTGTTATTGAGAGAGAACTCTTGGGGTGTGTGTGGGGCATTGAGCATTTTTGCAATTTCTTATGGGGAAACAGGTTTATACTCAGGACGGATCACAAGCCTTTGGTTTCAATTTTGTCATCTGGAGGTGGGTGGAATGCTATTGCCCGTATAAGTAGACATGTCTAAACTGCAAGAATATAATTTTGGGGTGGAGTATGTTGCAGGCAAGTGCAATGTGATTGCTGACTGCCTCTCCCGCCTACCATGCCCGAGTAAAGAAAACTTTGAAGGAAGTGAGGATGTTGAGATTATTGCATCTATGGGTGACTATGTGTCAAAAGAGTTTGTTGCTATTTCTGGAGAGTATTGGAATTAGAGTGTTGCTGCAGATGGCAGGTGGAACTTACTTAAAGAGTTTATTCTAAAAGGAGGGCCTAAAGGAAAAAAAATTTCCCCTGAAGTAAAGCCTTCTCAACAAGTGTCTAGTGGGTTGGAGGTCGTAGGTAAATTGATCTTTAAGGATGGAAAATGTGTGGCTCCCGAGTCTATGCAGGATGAAATTCTTAGGCTAGCGCACAAGGGTCATCCAGGCATGTCCTCAATGAAAAGATTGGTGAGATCTAGTTTTTGGTGGCCTAGTATGGATAAAATGGTTGACAGGTTTGTCAGAGAATGTGGTGAGTGTGTCAACAGCGATAAGATGTTGAAGCCTTTTCCTGCCCCGTTAAAACCTGTGCCATGGCCGAAGTGTCCGTGGCAGAAATTAGCTTTGGATATTTCTGGTCCATTTTATAGTTTACCGCAGGATGCTCATTTTGCTTTGGTAATTGTTGATTACCACTCCAAGTGACCAGATGTTACGTTTGTCGCTCATGCGACTTCACAAGCAGTTATAGAAATTTTCAGAGAAGTATTTGCCCGAGAGGGAACTCCTGAAGTGCTAATAGCCGACAATGGTGTGCAATTGAAGTTGCGTGAAATGGAGGATTTTCTGAAGATGTGAGACATTAAACCTATTACCACTGCACTCTATGAACTGCAAAGGTATGGTCAAATTGAGAGGTTCAATCATGTTCTTAAGGATGGTGTGGAATGGGCCAGGAAATCCGGTAGAGAGTGGAAATCTGTGTTGAGGGAAAGACTCTGGATGATTGCATCACCCCTCATTCTGTAACAGAGTTAAGTCCTTTCCATCTGTTGAGAGAAAGAGAAACTGTATCCAAACTATGTCCATGGTCGATTAAGAAAAAGATGACTGATGTTGTGATTAATGATATGCAGTATACATCTTTGAAGGTGAAACAGAAACAGGAGAAAATGAAGGAGAGTTATGATACCAAATGGAAAGTGAGGATACCCACTATTGCTGTAGGGGATTGGGTGAGAGTCCTAAAGCTCAGTTTTAAAACCAAAGGAACCTCTAAATACGGTCCTGCCCTTAAAGTGGTGAAGGTCAACATGAACAGCGTTGTGACTCAGGATGGTAAAGTGTGGAATGTGAGACGGGTAGTTAAGTGTCACGCTGGTGTGATTGAGGGATTCCATGGGTGTGTTGGTGGAGAAAAGAATCAGCACTTATTCAGAATAAATAGACAAAATGACTTTGTGGATAATGAAATTCAAAAAAGTAGTCCTGATCAAGATTATTCCAGAGGCCCTGTTGACAAACCTGTTGGTTTTGAATCTGTTTCTTCTAGGGTTAAAGCGAGTAGGATATTTGCTAATCCCCCAGCAAGGATGAGAGATTATATTTAGTGCTTTTGTTTTGTTGCTATGTTAAGGGGTGGGATGTGTTCTATTTTATTATATCTTGTCCCTTTAAAAGCTTTAATTAGAGTTATTTGTGTTCAAAGTGCTTCCTTTCTCACGTTGTTATGGTGTGGTGATTCCACATTCCAAACTTCATTGGCTCTGGAAGAATTCCCCAGAGCGGTTGGATGCACTGTGCTGAACCGAATAAATATATTTTTATATAACCTGCGTTTCCTGGAATACTTCACAACAGTTTCTATTGAAAATCTGCCTATAATGGGAATGCATTACTTGCTGAATGACCAGCTTTGTCCTTAAATTGATATTTGCTGCTTACTCTTGCCTCTTTCTCATCACTCTCCTCCGCTTTCCTCCATCCTCCACCTCTGTAAACCGTATCCTATTCACCCTAGTTCCCCATCTTTTCTTCCATTCCTCCGTCATCTAGTATCCTAAATTCTACCCTGTCCACCATGATCTACTATGCATACTTCATCTACCACGTCTCTATTATGACAAAGACATTCAATGCCTGCTATTTAGTTACACAAATGCCCCCAATCCCACAATTTATTTCATTGTAGCTAAGGACTCCGCCTCTGCAATGAGGGGTAAAGCAGATTAAAAAAAATATATATAAATAAATGAATATAGTAGGATATTATGTGTCGGTGGTAGAGCAGAATGCGGTTTTACCTGGGGTTGGGGAAAGATGTGGATAGGCGATGACTATCTTTGTACCCCTATTTGCATTTTATTACCCGCACCCTACAGCTATCAAATGCCAATGCCACTCTTAGATAGCTGCCAGCCACGAGAACTAATGTGTGCTGGAGCTGAGAGGATCCTGATTCTCTCTGGGTATCTGGGCATTGCCTGTGTACCAGGCAACCCTGTCAAAACAAAACACTCAAAGGCCGTGCGTCTGTCCCGCATGGCACCCTGTAGCCACACCATTTACCACCCTGTAGACACACCATTTAGCCACATGCTTCTTCCAGTCACAGCCACAGTGACCAGTCACAGTGGATACACTAGTCACAGGAGATTTACATCTAGCATCAGCAATCACTGTCCAAGCAGCTGCAGTCCGTCAGTCCCAGCCCTCGCGGATGGCCTCTAGTGTCCTTAATCCCACCTCAGTGCTATGGTCACTCCTGGACTTAACATGTTTGAGGCAATCTCACACCCTGCTCCACAAGGTCCCGTCGCCCAACCCACGAATCAGCACTATATGGCCATCTTCTCAAAATTGCATGATAACACTAGGGCCAAGAGACTGCACCGCCACCCTTCAAGTGAGGAGTAAAATCATAATGTTCCTCATTTTCAACACGAATTGCTCTTATTTTAAAAACGTTAGCTACCACCACCTTTCATATTAGTGCTAGATCATGTTGACAGTGTGTCCGTATAACGCAGATAAATATTGCATTTATAAATCAGAGTGCATAAATATGACTTAAGCATATACAATATACTTTTCTTATTTGTATTGAACTTGGTATGCCCACTACAATTGTCTGTGAGAGAGCAGGCAGGCACCATGGCTAAAAATACAAATGCACCATATTGTTAGCACAGCTGACAGGTGAAAAAGAAAACGAGCTTCAGGAAGATAATCGTGTGAGAAAAGCACTATGGGGCATATTTACAAGCCCCTTGCGCCACTTTTGCGCCGCCGTTGCATCACGCATGTGACGCAGCGGCGACACAAACCATGCGCCGCGTTGTGCTATATTTACAACGTGACGCATCTAGGGAGATGCGTCACGTAGTAAACCCCTGCGCCACATGAAACCTGCGTCAGGTTTCATGTGGGTGTACCGGCGCAGGGGGGGGCGTTCCGGCGCAGGAACGCCTCGGAAAAGTGACGCAGTGAAATCTACAAGATTTCACGCAGTCACTTTTCCGACGCTGGTGCGTCAAATCCTTACGCCTGCTTCAAGCAGGCGTAAGGATTGACGCACCATGTTAGGGATAGGGAAGGTTGGAACAGTGCTGGAGTTGCGTCGCGCTTGCGACACAACTTCAGCACTGCGCCAACCTTCCGCCCGGCAGATGCGTCACGCATCTGCTTATCCTTGCGCCATGATGCGCCGCATTGTAAATGCGGCGCATCGGACGTGGCGCAAGGGTAAACTTGCGTGACACATTTTCCCTGGCGCATCCCTGCTGATATGCAGGGATGCGCCAGGGAACGTAAATATGCCCCTATGTTTACAAAATTGATATACCCAGTCTTCTGGAGCTATGAAATTCTGTTTTGTGCAGCAATTTACTTGTTTACTCTTCCTATGTGGATATGCAGCATAGGTAAAATAAACATGCTGTTTTTGAATATTTAGGGATGCATAGCACTTAACCTCAAGCGTAATATTTATGATGCTGAAAATATCCACACAATCCATTAGTGGGAACGAGCACTGCTACTGATATATCGTCTCATGTCATTTTTCGTAGTCCTCCACCCCTTCTCTGTTTCACTCCCTGCAACCGCCTTAGGGTGGACAACCTCAGCGTTTCACCTTTCCGTTATTTACTTTCATGTTTGTGACTAGAAAGATCGAGGAATAGATTTAAAGAATAAAAGGGTAAATATGCACAAATATTAACGGGAATATAGAATTGCAAGTACAGTAGTTATGTCAACGACATGTAGTGAAAGGGGGACCTTCCTGCACATAAACAATCTTCCCCTCAACACAAGCACCCTTGCACTCTGGTGCAAGGGTGCCTGCGTTGGCGCTAGGCAGCTAAAGTTAGCGCCAGCACAGGGGGAAACACAGGGTTGCACCATATTCTAGTAAATATGGTGCAGTCCTGTGTTTCTAAAGTGACAAAGCATGTCGTTAGCCTTCTTGGCTTAACGACACGCTTCGCCACTTTATTATAAATATGCCCCATAGTGCCAAAAAGAACAAAGTGCCAAAGGTGAGTATCTGATCTCACAAGACCAAGTTAAGGTCATTTACAAAGGAGCACGGGTTGAATACAGGTGCCAGGTTTGCACCGATCAAGAGTTACCTCAGACTAAGAAGAAATGTGAAAATTTTCTGGATAAGGTAGCCAGGCAGCAAGCTGTAGCCAAGAGCAGTCGCAGGACGAAGACTCAGTGAAGCCATCAGCAATGGTAGAAAGAGCTCCATGTAAGAAAAGCTGGATTTTTAACCCCTTCGCTGCCAGGCCTTTTCTCCCCTCTGTGCCACGCCCTTTTTGGGCTATTTGAGGAAGTTTGCGCTTTGGCCCCTATAACTTTGTGTCCACATAAGGTATCCACACAAAATTTGCGTCCTTTTCTTCCAACATGCTGAGGATTCAAAGGGACCCAGGATTTGCACATTCCCCTGGAGAGGACCAAGAAATTAGCCAAAATACAGCAACATTTTGGGTTTTTGGGGAAAAAGAGAAAAAAGTGCTGCAGAAGAAAGCATCTGTTTTTTTACCCTGCAAATGGTATCAATGAAGGGTTTGTGGTGCTAAAATTACCATCTTCCCAGCATTCAGGAACAGGCAGACTTTTGTCAGAAAACCAACATTTTCTACACAGTTTTGGCATTTTACTGGGACATACCCTATTTTTCCCATTTTTTGTGCTTTAAACCTCCTTCCAGTTAGTGGTAGAAAAGGGTGTGAAACCAATAATGGATCCCGGGAAGCTATACATTTCTGAAAAGATGACAAAATTCTGAATTCAGCTAGGGGTCATTTGTGTAGATCCTTAAAGGTTTTCCTATGGAAAGTAACAGTTGAAATAAAAGAGCATTGAAATTTATTTAAAAAAAAATCCATTTGTGCCTACATTTTCACCTGTAACTTCATCTAACTATGGTAGATTTTTGAAAGCTATATACCGTTATGTCTGTGGGACCCTTCTGGCTGCGGGGATATATGAGGCGTGTTGGTGCACCAAGAACCCGAGGTACCCAGAGCCAATAAATGAGTCACACCTTGCAATGGTTTTTCATTGTGTACCGGGTATACATTAATTCATTTGGTAAAATATAAGGAGTGAAAAATAGGTATCAAGGAAACCTATGTATTTCTGAAATGGGAACAAGATATGGAGTTTAGAAGCAGTGGTTATCTCTGCATCTCCAAATTTGTGGGTACTCATATTAGCATGTGAATTAGAGGGTATTGTTCAAAATTATTTCTTTTTTATACACTGTCTTACATTTGGAAGGCTGAAATGCATAGAAAGACAAATGGTAATAACACTTGTTCTACTATTCTGTGTTCCCCTAAGTCACCAAGGGGCATATCTACAAGGCCATGCGATAATTATCGCTCAGCGCTCTTAGCGCGAGGATAATTATCGCCGGCCGAAACTGAATTTTATCGCGGAGATAGCGTGCTATCAGCAACGCTTATCTCCAAAGCGATAAAATTCAGAGCGCAAGCTGCCAATTGTGCGATTATCGCTGGAAATACAGCGATAATCGCACAAGGTTTGGCGATAGCTTGCTGATAGGGCAAGACATACTTAGCCATGATATCCACCTTCCAAAGGATATCATGGCTAAGTCAGTCTCAAAGCAGGCGTTAGGAAAGTAGCGATAACAGAGGTTATCGCTACTTTTCTTGTCGCTATGCTTCTTTGCCTGAGGCTTGATAATAGGAGAAATGTCGCTTAGCGACATTTCTCCCGTTATCCTGGGGAGGAACGCCCACTTTGCATCTCATTAGAGATGCAGAGCTGGGCGATAGGGAAAGGGCGATGTAGCATGGATTCACGCGTTAGCGTGTCCTTGCTAATAGGGCGTTAAAATTATCGCCGCTTTTCGTCCGAAAACGGACGCTAAAGCGGCAATAATTTTATCGCCAGCCCTTGTAGATATGCCCCCAGGTTACCTAGAATCCCTTGAAAACCTCAAACTTTGTCAAAAAAATACATTTTCCTCACATTTCTGTGATGGAAAGTTCTGGAATCTGCGGTGAGCCACAAACTTTCACCCACCCTGCATTCCCCCAAGTCTTCCAATAAAAATAGAACCTCACTTGTGTGGGTAGGCTTAGTGCCTGCAACAGGAAATGGCCAAAAATGCAACGTGGACACATCACATTTTTCCAGTGAAAACTGACCCTTTTTTTGCAATTTGCTTAGCTGTGGATTTTGGGCCCCAGCTCAGCCAGCACCTAGGGAAACCTAGCAAACCTGTACATTTTTTAAAACCAGACACCCAGGGGAATCCAGGATGGGGTGACGTGTGTGGCTCTAACTAGGTTCTGTTACCCAGAATCCCTTGAAATCCTCAAACTTTGTAAAAACAAAAACACATTTTCCTCACATTTCTGTGATGGAAAGTTCTGGAATCTGTGGGGAGCCACAATTTTCACCCACCCAGCATTCCCCTAAGTCTGCCGATAAAAATGGTACCTCACTTGTGTGGGTAGGCCTAGTGCCTGCGACAGGAAACAGCCCAAAACACAACGTGGACACATCACATTTTTCCAGTGAAAACAGACCCTTTTTTTGCAATGTGCCTAGCTGTGAATTTATGGCCCTAGCTTAGCCGACACCTAGGGAAGCCTAGCAAGTCTGTACATTTTTGAAAACTAGTCACCCAGGGGAATCTAGGATGGAGTGACTTGTGTGGCTCTCACCAGGTTCTGTTACCCCGAATCCATTGTAAACCTCAAACTTTGTAAAAAAAAGCTACATTTTTCTCAAATTTCTGTGATGGAAAGTTCTGAAATCTGCGGGGAGCCACAAACTTCCACCCACCCAGCATTTCCCCAAGTCTCCCGATAAAAATGGTACCTCACTTGTGTGGGTAGGCCCAGTGCCCATGACAGGAAACGCGCCAAAATACAACTTGGACATATCACATTTTCAACTGAAAACTGACCCTTTTTCTTGCAAGGTGCCTAGCTGTGGAATTATGGCACTAGCTCAGCCTGTATCTGGGGAAACCTAGCAAACCTGTACAATTTTTAAAACTAGGCACCCAGCAGAATCCAGGATGGGGTGACTTATGTGGCTCTCACCAGGGTCTGTTACCCAGAATCCCTATCTTTTTATCCATTCGTATACTATTGATCAAATCAGCACCCACTTTTTAGCCCCTACCAGACCCACCAAGTCTGTAACACATCTAAGGAGTGCGCACTCCTGGTTTAACAAGGACTGTAGACTTAAGAAGAGGGTTCTGGCAGCGGCCATAAGGACAAAGAACAGCACAGCCATTAGACTTTCAAGGAGAGCATATAAAGATGCTCAGAGCCAAGCAAAGGTAGAGTGGGACGAGATCAGATGGCAAGACCTCAAAAATGCGACCTTAGCAAGGGACACCAAACTTTTCTGGACCTTGATCAGACGGACAAGTAAGGGTGAAACAGACCAGCTCGCTAATCACATTCCGTCGCAGTCTTGGTTCGATCACTTCAGTACACTGTATTCTGGGCCATGCGATGTAGGCATGGATGGACACCACAGCTTCCTATCACTCCACTCTGAGGACCCCGCTGGTGACACTTTTACTCTCGTGGAAGTTTCATCTGCCATAAACAGGCTAGTGCCCGCGAAGGCTCCGGGCCCAGATGGTCTCCCCGGTGACCTGTTCTTGGCTGACCAGGATAAATGGGCTGAATACGTCCTCCTCCTTATCAACTCTATCGTAAGAGGATGCCCAGTCCCAGAGTCATGGAAGGGTGCGGAGGTTGTTCCAATCTTTAAGAAGGGGGATAGAGTGGCCCCCTCGAATTATAGACCAATTAGTCTTATTGTTAGCATGCAGAAGTTAGTTGGCAGGGTCATTCTACAAAGAATTCAATCCTGGGCTGAAGAGAAGGACATTCTCTCCCACCTCCAGGCGGGGTTCCGAGCCAATACTGGCACGATGGACCAGGTCTTTAGACTGTTTCTGTTATATTGGAAGGTGGTAGTCTTAGGCAAAGGCAGTCTTTATCTTGCTTTTATTGACTTAAGGACTGCCTTTGACCTGGTTCCCAGGAATAGGCTGTGGGAAACACTGCAAGGCATGGGCATGCCCCCAATGATTCTTAACCTATTAGTGAGGCTTCACGAGGGTAATTACGCCTAGGTACGATGGGTGTCCCAGGGGCAGCTTACTGAAAAGATCGCAGTAAACAGGGGAGTTCGCCAGGGCTGTGTGATGGCACCCATCCTGTTCTCCTTGTATATGAATGGGGTGGTCAGCTTCTTACAAGAAGTACCATTTGATGCCCCGGCCCTGGCTGGCAGCAAGGTGCCCACTCTCCTGTTTGCTGACGACACACTGTTGATTTCCAAGACCCCGATAGGACTCCAAAAACTCTTGAACAGGTTTCAAACCTTTTGCGATAAGCGGGGGCTCGTTATTAATACATCGAAAACAAAATTCATGACCTGCAAGCCCCACAAATCGTTCAAAAACAATATTCTATTAGACGGGTCACCCCTAGAGAGAGTCACCATGTTTGATTACCTGGGGGTACGGCTCTCAGACAATATGCGTTGGAGACCTCATCCCAATAAAATGCTCCTGAACCACAAACGCGCTGCCGGGACACTAAGTAGAGAACATCGCTCCTCATTTACGAGACCCGTTGCCCCGGCGCTCATTGTGTACGGAGCAAAGGTAGTGAGCTCGGCTATGTACAGTGCCGAGCTTTGGGGTTTCGACAATTTGGACGAAATCTGTAGATCTGAACACAAGTTCCTTAGGGAACTGACTATGTTGCCCCAGGGTACCCCTCTAACCCCACTGTTACACGACTTGGGCAGGCGTCACTTTAAGGACCAGGCAAAGCTCCGACTGTTACTCTACTGGGCCCGCCTTAGGAACACACCGGAGCTTTCTAACTACGCGGAAGCCTTTGCGGAAGTAGTCCGCCTGGATGTCAATAAGGGCATCAATTGGATCTCTAACCTTAGGGCCCTAATGACATCACTTGGCCTTAAGGACTTATGGGACGCCCAAACCCCACCGAGTAAATCCGATCTTAAAAGGTTCTATTGGGACTGGGTAGATGCCAGAGATTTTAGTAACCCTAACATGGGCAGACTTACTGAAGAATTTTTCCAGTTCAAACATACTAGCGGCCTCGAACCCTACTTGGACGTAGTCCAGGTCCCTAGAGACAGGGCACTATTCATGCAATTCAGGTTTGGCACACTTCCAGTCTGGGCATTCACTGCAAAGTGGTGTCCCCCATACCAAACGACCGAAGAGTGCCCTTCTTGTGGGTCCACAAAGGAGAGTGTCGCACACTTGATGTTCGTTTGCCCAGGGTATGCCACAGCAAGGTCCAGGTGGATTGTGCCCATTTGCAAACAACTTGGCACCCTGGACAACCAAGTGGCTTTACGCATACTAAAATCGGATTCAAGAACACTCTTTGTCTGTGGCATCGCGAAATTCCTGGGCTGCGCCTGGAAGATCAGATATAAGGCCTTACAAAGCTTAGCCCGTTTAAGATCCTGATTTCCTTTTGGCATGTAAAGTAGTTTGAAGGGCTATTCTACTGGTGTTTTAAATTCTCAGTCCTATGGATCAATATGCATTGTCTGTTTCTATGTTTTCATCTTTTTAATGCACTATTTTAGCTTGTAATGAGATGCTTTTAGGAGTATATAGCTATGTTTCGATTGTTATTGTGTTCTTACCACTTTTAGCCAATATTTTTATGGTATTGATGCACTGTTTTACGCTTTTATGATATTTATATCGAAATAAAGCTATACTGACAGAATCCCTATCAAACCTCAAACTTTGTAAAAAAAACAACCAAATTTTCCTCACATTTCTGTGATGGAAAGTTCTGTAATCTGCGGGGAGCCACAAACTTCCACCCACCTAGCATTCCCCCACATCTGCCAATAAAAATGGAACCCCACTTGTGTGTGTGGGCCAAGTACCCGCAACAGGGAAGGGCCCAAAACATATTGTGGCAGCAACAGAATTATCTATCACAAAACAACCTGGTTTTGCAAGGGGGGCACCCAGGTGAGGTATCATTTTTTTCAGGAGACCGAGGCGAATGCTGGGTGGTGGGAAATTTGTGCCAATGCAGTGATCCGACACATTTTCCACACTGAAATGTGAGGAAAGTGTGAATTGCTAGCTAAATTTTAGTTTTCAGGGGATTCTGGGTAATAAAACGCTGGAGGATCCACGCAAGCCACACTACCAGCCAAGCACCATCTACGCACACCACCAGCCAAGCACCATCCAAGCACATCACCAGCTAAGCAACAGTCCATGCACACCGCTAGCCAAGTGACAGTCCACGCACACAGCCAGACATGTACCATCCACATAGACCGCTAGCTAAGTGACAGTCCACGCACACTGCCAGCCAAGCACTAGTACACACACGCTGCCAGCTAAGCACAAGTCTACACACACCCCCAGCAAAATGCAGGTTCACACACAGCCAGCCAAATGCCAGTAAACACAGACCATCAGTCGAACTCTAGTTCACACACACAGAAACCTTTGCTGGTGTCTAGTGGTTTTCTGCCCCCCCTTGGGAGCAGATGTGCCTAAAAATATCTCTGATCTGTCCACAAGGGGGGGCAGAAGCAGCTAAAATGTGTTCACAAAAAAAGGGAGCCACCCTTGCCTAAGGGGCTGCTCCCTGACATGCCCATAAACATATCTCTGGTGCCTAGTGAGCTTTCTGCCCACCTGGGGGGCACATAGGGGGCCATTGCCTCCATCTGCCCCTCAGGGGGTGCAGAAAGACTGTGACTATTTTTTGGGGGTGGGCATTGGCATAGCCCATTATGGACAGCCCACACCCCAATTTTTTAAATTCCTGGTGTCTAGTGGGCTTTCTGCCCCCTCCCCCCCGGAGGTAGATGGGGGTAATAATCCCCATCTGCCCTCCGGGGAAGACAGAAAGACTGTCCCTTTTTTGTAATAGGGGCATTGGCATGTCCATTTTGAGCAGCCCTCACCCGTACATATTCAAAACAAAAAATCTCTGGTGCCTAGTGGGCTTTCTGCCCCCCTGGGTGGGGCAGATCGGGGGTTGGTACCCCCATCTACCCCCCAGGGGGGCAGAAAGACTTCTGTTTTTATAATTGTGGGTAGGGGCATGGTCTTGCCCACTGTGGGCAGCCCTCATCCCGCCTTTATAATAAAAACAATCCCTGGTGTCTAGTGGGCTTTCACCCCCCCCCTCCCTGGGGCAGATGGGGTGTAACAACACCCATCAGTCATCGGAGGGCAGAAAGGCTGTCCCTTTTGTTTTGGGTGGTGGGGGCACTGGCATGTCCATTCTGGGGAGCCCCCACCCCTCTTTTAGGAATAAAAAGATCCCTGGTGTCTAGTGGGCTTTCTGCCTCCCTGGGGGCAGATCGTGGGAAATAACCCCCATCTGCCTACCGGCGGGCAAAAAGACTGTCCCTTTTGTGTTCGGGGTGGGGGCATTGGCATGCCCATTGTGGGCAGCCCCATCCCTCTTTTATTAAAATAAAACAATCATCCCTGGTGCCTAGTGGACTTTCTGCCCCCTCGAGGGGCAGATCGGGGGCTATTGCCCCCATTTGCATCCCAGTGGGGGCAGAAACAATGTGGCAATTTTTGGGAGGGGTGTGGGCATTATAGTGCCCATTTAGGGCAGCCCTCACCCCTAAGTACTAAAAAATGAATAATCCCTGGTGTCTAGTGTGCTTTCTGCCCCCCCGGGGCGGATAGCACCAAAGCAGTGAAACTTTTAGTGTAATGCCGTCAGCGTGCCATGCGCATGATTGTCATTACATTGAAAAAAAATGCCTCGGGAGGTCGGGGAAGCTCTCCTGCACCTCCCGAGGCAAATAAAAACAAAATGGAAATCCCTCTGCTGTGGTGTGCGGAGGACATAACGGTTACGCCCTTGGCAATCCCGCACCGCAGCCAAGGATGTAACCGTTACGTCCTTGGCACCGAACGTATTAAGCAAAGGAGTTTGCAGTTGTCAATGGGGTGCTGGTTGTCATAAAGCCAGGTAAATATTTCCACCTTCGGGCTTAGAATACCCCAGTGGGACGATCCTACAGCCTGTAGCCAAAGAGGGTTCCACGAGGTGAATACCGGCACTTAGACGTCCCACTGAAAGGGATTTGCTGTTGCAAGGAAGAACGAAGCGGGGAGCTGCAGTGAAGCCAATCCCACGGGTGATGCATATATGTCGGATCGGCTTTCAGATAGGTCCCAGTCTCCTGTTGATTTTCAGAATTGATAATTAATTGATTTCTACTTTTAGAGTGCACTGTCACCCTAAAAGAGGCATACTGATCATAGTGGCTGGTTTGAAATGGTAGAGGGGGATAACCAAGGAAAATGAGCCTCCGCTCACACTTTGGGGCAGATCTATCAAGGTTTTGTGCCTATGGAAAGTCATAATAAGTGATGCAAACGGGCATCCTGCATTAGGTGTTTAGAAGTAACACAAAGAGTGCTTTGTCCTACTTTATATAAAAGAGATATTCCATGAGTTCTACATGGATGTTCCCATGCTACCACAGTTATATTTTGATGCAACGCCCTATCAAGTAAATTTTGGGCCAAACACTTTGCCAAAAACATGCTTCCTTGAGGTAGGAGCAAAAAGTAAATTTTGGACCAAATGCTTTGCTGAAAACATGCCTCCTTCTGATAGGAGCAAAATAAAAGAAAAGGTTACTTTTTACTCCAAACATTTCAAACTTTGCATATCTGCTGCATGTCTGTTGCACTGTACTGCACACACAAGACCACTGACTCATTGTCAATGAAATTGCCCTCCCTCCCTCACAGCTCCACCATTAAGTGAGGCCTTCCCCCGAGCCCCTGCACTCTCGAGTGTTGGTGTTCGAGGCCCTACTCCACCCGCAGGTTTTACCTGCGCCTCATCCCTGATGGTCCAGTGGACCTCTGTCTCCTTTCTCTCGCTCCGCTTTTTCTCTCCGTTTTCACTCGTTTTTCCCTCATTTCAATCTCCCCCTTTCACTCTCCTTCTGTGTCTTTCCTCCGTTTTCACTCGTTTTTCCCTCATTTCAATCTCTCCACTTTTCTTGCAGTTTTTCTGCCCTATTCCACTCTTTCCTATTTTTTCGGCCCTTTTCTGCCCATTTTTTCCCCGCCACTGCTGCCCCCGCGGCCCCTCCCCCCTGCACGACCTGCCCATTCCAGTTCCCCTCCCCGCTCCCGCCTCCCAGCTGTCCAGCCCTCCCCGACCCCTACTTAATGGCGGGCGCTGCACGGGCGCGCAGTGGGCGCATTGCTGGCCATCTGCGCCCGTCCGCACCGCCAATGCTACGACCCAGCGGCACTCCACGCACTCAACCCAGGCCGCAACAACAACTGCAAGCTAGCGTCACCGGCCGACACCCACGGACCCTTCAGCTGTCACCGCTGCCGGCACACCTACAGCACTGCCAGGAACAAGCACCCAGCACAACCCGCCCACAAGAACACAACCGAACCGAAGACCCTGCAATGCATCCTCCTCAACGTCCGATCCCTCCACAAACACCCCACGGAAATCTGGGACCTCCTCGACAGCACCACCCCGGACGTAGCTTTCTTCACCGAAACCTGGACCAACACCACCTCAGGACCGGACATCGCCATCGCCATTCCCCAAGGATACAAGATCTCCAGGAAGGACCGCCCCACCCACCCGGGAGGAGGAATCGCCACCGTCCACAAATCCACCCTCCACCTGAGCACACTCCCCGACGAGCCCACAGACCTGATGGAACACCTTCACTTCAAGATACTGGCTAGCCCTACCACCACCCTCCAAGGAACCCTCCTCTACCGACCCCCTGGACCCCGCGGACCTTTCGCCAACTCCATCACGGACATCTTCTCCCCGCATGCCATCGCATCCACCAACTACACCCTGCTGGGAGACCTCAACTTCCGCCTCGCCAACCAACTGGACCCCAACACCACATCCCTCCAGGACAACCTCCACAACATTGGACTCCGCCAGATCATGACCGAACACACGCACTCAGCAGGACACACCCTCGACCCCCTCTTCACAACAGGAAACTCAGTCATCACCTTCAGCCACACCACCGAACTCCCATGGACTGACCATCAATGCGTACACTTCACCTTCAGAACACCCACAATCCACAGACACCAGCACCTGCACTCACAAAGAAACTGGACCAGAATCACCGATGACCAGCTCACCTCCTCACTCATCAACTCCACCCCAACCATTGCGGAAAACGACGAACGCAACACCGCAGCCCGAACCCTGCACAGATGGATCTCCGAGAGCGCCAACACCATAGCCCCCCTCAAGAAAAACAACAACACCCACGCCAAGAAAGCCAGATGGTTTACCACTGAACTTCGAGAGTCCAGACGCACTTGCCACCGCCTCAAAAAGGCCTGGAGGAACACCAAATCCACAGAAGCCCATAACAACTTCAGAGCCGCCACCAACGCCCACCACCAATTCATCAGAAAAATGAGGAAAAAAGCGATTGAAGACAGAATCTCCACACACGCGCACAACAGCAAAGAACTCTTCAACATCATCAAGGAGTTCGCCAAACCCACCAGCGAGTCTAGTGACATCCCTCCCTCACAAGACCTCTGCGACAAACTCAGCACCTTTTTCCACCACAAAATCAAGAGCATCTATGACAACTTCGACGAAGACAACCAACACACTGAGCCCTCACCAACCACCCCCGACACCCTGAAGCCAGCGATTGACAACTGGACAGCCCTCACCACCGAAGACACCCTGAAGACAATGAAGTCAATCCACTCCGGGGCCCCACGGACCCCTGCCCTCACCACATCTTCAACAGAGCCGCCAACACCATTGAACCCATGCTCCGCCACACAACAACCGCTCCCTGGCGACCGCCTTGTTACCCGACGACTGGAAACACGCCGATGTCAACCCCCTCCTGAAGAAACCCTCGGCAGACCCCACAGACCTCAAAAACTACAGACCCATCTCCCTGCTCCCGTTCCCAGCGAAAGTCATCGAGAAAGCCATCAACAGCCAACTCGCCACATTCATCGAAGAGCACAACATCCTCGACTCCTCCCAATCCGGCTTCAGAAAAAACCACAGTACGGAAACCGCCCTCCTCGCT
The DNA here is from genome assembly GCA_963921515.1 of Calotriton arnoldi. Lineage (NCBI taxonomy): Eukaryota > Metazoa > Chordata > Amphibia > Caudata > Salamandridae > Calotriton > Calotriton arnoldi. The sequence goes on along the minus strand of CAWUFW010001090.1, from coordinate 2,725,408 downwards.
GCAACAGACAACATCCGCACCCTACTGGAAACAGAAGCCCTCATCCTCCTCGACCTCTCAGTGGCGTTCGACACAGTCTCTCACCGCACCCTGATACGCAGACTCCACGACGCAGGGATCCAGGACAAGGCCCTCGACTGGATCCGCTCCTTCCTCTCCGGCAGAATGCAGCGGGTCAGACTCCCCCCTTTCCTCTCGGACCCTACACCAACCACCTGCGGAGTCCCCCAGGGGTCCTCCCTCAGCCCTACGCTCTTCAACGTCTACATGGCTCCGCTCGCCCCCATCGTCAGAATCTACGGACTCAACATTGTGTCATACGCAGACGACACCCAACTCATCCTCTCCCTATCCAACGAACCCAACACCGCCAGACACAACTTTCGAGTAGGCATGGAAGCCGTCGCCAAATGGATGAACAACAGCTGCCTACAACTAAACACCAACAAAACAGAAGTACTTATCATGCGTGGCAGTTTCACTGACATGAAAACTGTGGCAGAGAGGTAACAGGGACCCTACAGGGCCCCCTGGTACTTCACGTCATATGGATGCACACAGGGGGGCACAACATGCATGCGCACTAGTTCCTGCACAGAATGGACTTACCAGTCCATGCTGTGCAGGAACTGTTTTTGCCGTTCCCATTGTGGTGCCCATTTTCTGAGGCACCGCCATAGGAATGCCAAAGAAGCCTGCCAGACAGGAGGAAACTCCTAAGATGGCGGATGGCCCGACCATGGGTTTGGCAGTGCAAAGCGAGCCGCTGGCATGGCGATCCGCTTCCACACCGCCAAACTCATAATCTGGCCCAGAGGGGAAACAGCGTTTACAACGCTGCCATTACATCGCATTCCTTTTACAACGCGGTTGTTACAACGACCGCGTTGTTAGAACGTGATACCTTTACATCGCAAGTCATTAGATCGACTTGCTGTAGGGGGCGCTCTAACCTAAGGAATAGTATAATTTACTATTCCAACACCTTCCCTAGCTGTTGCGCAACAGCTGGAAGGTGTTGGAATAGTAAATTATACTATTCCTTAGGTAATAGAACGCGATGTAATAGCATGCATAGTAACATGCTATATTCAGCCCAGAGTCATCAGTTGCGCAGCTAATTCCAGCTGTGCATGGCTGATGTTCTTGTGTAGAGGGGGTTGCCAACCAGTGGAGTGTTGTGCATTGGGTCTGGCCAAAGTCCCCGCATTATGGGCAAACTCTGCAATGTATGGCCAAAGACCATGTTAAGTGAGGGTTGACTGTAGAGATTTGGCTGCAGGGCCCTACCAGATACCACTGTCCACCACCCTAGGCCATTAACAGTGAGGTCTGGCTGCTCAGCATTGTCTGGGTGCCAAGTTCCCCTTTCCTGTAATTGCAGCTGCAACATTTTTTTCCTGATTGTTCAATTGGACCATTTCAGTACAGTGGATCTGTCTTCGGATACACAGTACCAAAATGACTGATGGGAAAACACACTTCCTTGGTCAATCAGATCATAGCCGCAGAGATCTGCAGATCCAACATCACGGACCCTCCACATTTTAATGGTCCAAATAACTCTAAATTGTAACCTCTAATTGACCAACTTCAATACCTTTTAAATACAATTTTCTCAAAAACTACTGGACATATTCACACCAAACCTAGCACAGGCCCTTCCCTGAATAAAGTTCCACCTTCATGCAAAAATCTAGTGTCCTTCAATTCAGCCATTTAATCTTTATCAGGGAGCAAGACTTCCAATAGAAATTAAAATGGGATATGGTACATTTTCGACCCTCCTTTTTTTTTGTCCCCTGCATGATGGATCCACATGAAATTTCCCATTAAGGTCCCAAGAGGACATATTTTTCAGTTAAAAAGTTTCATTCAAATTAGTCAAACTGCGCCAAAATTATTAACCAAAAAAAATGCTTTTACTCTGAAAACTCTTAAGCAAGCATATCTACACTGCCAAAGATGTGTTTTTATTTTTAGGTCCCATATGAAATTTTACTCAATCCTACCACCAAAACTGCTGAACAGATTTACCTTGATATGAATGTAATACTTTACTCAGAAAGTGTGCTTTTGTCGGATTGTGTAAATCTGTTAAGTAGATGTGAGCATTTAAAAAAGTTGCTGAGAAGTATTTAAAGGGCTAGTACTTTTGTATATACTGGCCCTCATAATCATGGCATATTCACAAATTCTATTGGCAGATATCTGTGAATACAGAATTAAAGAAAATAAAGGAATCCAAATGGACAAGGGAACCTCTTCTCCTATCGCCCCTTTTGAGTATTTTCAGTTCCAAAGTTGGAACAAAGGACAATTCCTCTTACGGCCACCATTTCAGGATCTGAGGCAAAGTCCCTGCATCCTTAATGAATTTCAGAGACCCCATAAAGGGACAGAAAGCACACATGCTAAATCGATTTCTGATTTTTAAATTGTCCTATTATTTTTAAATGGGCATTTTTGTTTTTCATTTCACTCCTCTACTCATATTTTCAGTGAGTGATTTTTGCAAGAATTTAGATGGATCTCAGTAACATTGATATCAATATGGCAGATGTGAGAAAGTTGTGTAAGGAGAGAGGGCTAAAGCTGACCCTGGGCTCAAAGAGGCTGGAGTACTAGGTAGTCCTCAGATCCTGGCAGGAGGTCCACTTGCTGCAGTCTACAACATGGAAGCAAGAGGATGATCGATTAGAGATTGAGGATGAGTTTGAGGGGGATGAGGAAGATGACCCTGCAGTGGTCCCAGTGCTAGAGGGACAGAAGGATACTCTTGCAGTGGTCCCAGAGCCAGAAAAGGAAGGGAGCCCCCAAGGGTGAAGTCACCTGCCCCATCCAGAGCTAACAACAGTGTGTTCTCTCACGGCATGAACTCTGCGGAATTGGAGGAAAGAAAGGCAGAGATTGACTTGGAGCAAAGGCTGACTGCCCAGGCCTTGGAGAAAAAGAAGCTAGCTCTGGCTGCTGAAGAACAGAACTGACACTGGAAGAGAAAAGGTTAACTTTGGCTTTGGAAGAAAACTAGGCCATACTGGACCATGAGATGCACCAGGAAGAACTGGACATGAAGGCAAGGAAGATCAAAAAGTCCAATGAAGATGGTGGCAATAACACTGAAGTGCCTAAAGGAGGTAAAAGGGTCCACATACCTGGTGCCTAGAATTATGTTGGAGATGACACAGACAAATGGTTTGAGGCCTATGAGGTGGCCTTGTGTATGCGTAGAGGCCCAGAGGAGGACTAGGGAGCTACCCTGTGGACGCACATACCCACTATGGAAAGGGATACCTTACTGACCCTAGATAAAACTGACAGGACGTGATATGGCCCCATGAAAGAAGCCCTTGTTGTGAAGTTTGGTGTAGCCCCGGAGAACAATTTCCTGAAGTTTAGAGATAGACAGAAGCTGTCACACCAGTCATTGGTAGACTTTGTGAATCAAGTAAGGCATTGGATGGCTGGATGAAGTGCTGCAATGTGGACGATTATAATGGCCTTTACAATTTGATAATGAAAGAGCATCTTTACCAAGGTGTCCAAAAAGTTCCTGGGAGTGACCCCAAGAAGGGTGATTCCGGTCCCCCTCAGCAGAAGAAGGAGTCTGGGATAAAATGTAGAAGTTGTCCAAATGGCCCCAAAAGAGTTTGACGGAAAGGATTCTCATAAGCCTTCTGAGCGCAAGTTGAGGTTCTGATGGGCAGTAGCCCAGGGTGCCCTTTTTCCCACCCAGGTTTTATGAATGTCACCAGTCTGGGCACAAGAAGCGGGACTCTAGCTATCCCAGGAAACCACCCACACCCCATTACTGTGTTATAGCCTGTTTGACAGGTATGGTATATAACAGTTGGGGCACATTTCAAAGGAGGGAAACAGAATGCCAAAACACTTTGTGTGTTTTCACTGTCTGCTTGCTGAAAGCTAAGCATTGATTCTTTACCAGACTTCTGTCTCTGAGTTTGTTGAGAGTACAGGGACTGCCTAAAACTGGATTTTAGTGTTAGATGTGGAAGGACACCAGGAGTACCATAGTACACTCCACACACACTCGCCCAGTCTTTAGAACCCAAGTCTAGTGTGGCCACAGACTTCGGCCATCTTAAAAATGCCAAAAGTGGGTAGTGTTAGCCCCAGGAAACTCTATGCCATTTGTTACAGTGTCCCCAGGGATTTTGGGCTTTGGTCGGAGGAGGCCACTGTAACACCACACCTAAGGTCCAGGACCTGGGGGAGCACCAGTTGGTGGCTAGGACACACTCTAGTAAGTCCCAGCAGCAGTAGGCAGGCAAGTTGCAGAATGGGTGGGGCGAAGCAGTTCACTTGCCCAACTTACATTTCAAAGAGCTTCTTCCAGCACACACACACAAAGGAACTTGACACCAGTCTTTTGTCACACCAGACTACCTGGAGACCAGGCAAGGGAAGGGAAGAACCATCCAGAACCAGATGTGGGGGTAGTCATGATGTCGATCCCACTAGAAAGTCTGGAACCAGGTATACATTTTGGACCTCTTGAACCCCCCCTTGAGTACACTCCTGGATCTGCGGAAGATTTCAGAAGGCCTGCTTTGTATTCCAGACCACTGCCCTGCTGCTTGAGGCCTGCCTTGTTATCCAGAGAACTGACCTGCTGCTACCAAAAGATTGCCTATCTGCTTGAGGCCTGCCTTGATCTTCAGAGGACAGCCCTGCCCTGCCTTGATGTTGAAGAAGAGAGGAATTTCTCCTTGAACATAGGACTCCCAGAGTAACTCCAAAGGCTAGTTGGCTGGCCTCCTGTTTGAGTTACAGGGACATAACATGATCTGAGACCTTGAACCCTGCACTTGGTCTCTGCTGGAGTGAATCCTAACCTCCCAAATGGTGCCCCCAGGCCTTGGTCCCATGGAAGTGGTGTCAGAGGTGCTCCTTCTGCTTAACCCTAACCCTAAAAGTTGAGACTTAAAAAACTTTTACCAAAAAGTGCCAGAAGAACCAACAGAAAACCAGGAATTACCTGCCAGCCGATCCGCCCAAGGTGCATTGCCGGTCAGCCTGACTTTGTGGGAGCTCCTGCTACGTTCTTCTCAGCAGCAGCAAATCCTATTCAGTGTATCCTCCGTGCAATGGTATCCAGCCTCATGGAGCCCTCTTTGGCTACCACTTGCAACTTTGTCTCGTGTAGGTTTTTGACTTCCAAAATGTTCTCCAAGTCCAAAGGTAAAACTCTTCACGGGGCTAGACGGTGACAGGCTCACCATCGATGACAATGACCTGCTCAGCCTGGAAACCGGCTTCTCCAGCTCGGAGATTTTTTCCAACCATCATCGACGGCTTCACAGAGACTTCTTCCACAAGCTCCTTGACAACAACAACACCTCCTTGGACACAGCCTGCTGTCTTGCCTCACTGAACTCTACCTTCTCCTGGAATTTTTCTCTGAAAATTTTCCAAGTCCGAAAATAAGCTGAAACTAGGCCCAATCCACCTCGTGTACTCGACTCGGGCTCTATAATGGCAGACGACAAGACCAAGGGTGGAAAAGATAGAGGAAGAGGAGCCACAGAGCAGTACAATTCTTCCCGCAAGAGAGTCACAGGGACATTCAGACGAGGTGACAGCATTACAGGTGATAGTAAATGACAACATACCAAATTTGACAAACAAGAGGAACCCAGTAATCAATCTCTCTGACCACACCCTTACACCAGGGGAGTTACAAATACTACCCAAGGGCCTGTCTTTCGCTCCTACCACACCAGCCAACTCGTTTAATATCAAAATGGAACTCCACCAATTTTTTTGAAAAGTTAGACTAAGGGCCTGATTTAGATCTCGGCGTTTGGGTTACTCCATCACAACGGTGACGGATATACCGTCCGCTGAAATATAAATCCTACTGTGTCCTATTGGATTTATATTTCGGCAGACGAGATATCCCTCTCTGTTGTGACGGAGTAACCCGTCCGCCGAGATCTAAATCAGGCCCTAAGACATAATTTCAACAAGGTTCCCTATACTAACTTGCAAACTAATACAGGCTTGAGAACATCTTCTACTGTTACACCATCTGCACACCTAATGTCTCACAAAATTCTGGCTTTTGAGCAAGTTGTGCTTTGTGATGTCATGAGTCTTGTATTTAAAAAAGAATACATCAGCTACAATATTAGTAAAGATGAATGAAATTCCTTAGATGCACTCAAGAAGAGCAATAAGATAGTGATCAAGTCAGCTGTCGAGAGGGAAACCATTGTTGTTCAGAACCATGATGACTGTAAAACAGAAATCCTGTACCAAATTGGTATCCAAGAACATTACCTGAAACTAAAGGGAGATCCCACCAGTGAGGTAGGCAGATTAATCAAAAGAGTCACTGATGAGGGACCCCTTGAGGGGTTCCTGAGTGAACTGAAGAATGATTATCTGAACATAAAGTGTCCACGCATGCCTACCATTCACATGTTACCTAAAATCCATAAGAATCTAAGCCTTCCACCTGGACGCCCCATCATTTTGGAGTGCGGGTCAATCCTGGTACCGCTCTGTAAGTACATAGACCTTTTTCTTAAACATGGGTTCAGTCCACATGGTCTTATGTCAGGGATACAATGGAGGTCACCAAGTTGATCAAGAATCATCCTTTCGTCCCCTTGGAGCAGCTACTTGACAATGGACATCACCTCATTGTACACTAATAACTCTCAAAAGCCAGTCCTTGAAGCCATTAGAGAGGTCTTAAATCGGAGGGAACACCCAATGCGAGTTCCCCCTGACTTCATAGTTGATCTACTCAAAATAGCAATGACAAAAACACTTCTTTGTTTTCCAGGGAGCTAAGGGATTTGCAATGGGAGCTGGGTTTGCCCCTGATCTGGCCATTCTCTTTATGGACCAATATGAAGGCACTCATATATGAACTGACACTAATCCTTTCTCTTCCAACATCACTGTTTGGAAGAGATATATAGATGATTTCTTGATGAACTGGACAGGGAGCGTATCTCAGCTTTAACAATTTCACGATTGGCTCACTAATAGATCAGAGGGCATAACATTTACGTTATCCCAAAGCAGACAAGAGATAGACTTCCTAGACCTCTCATCAGATTTGAGGATGAAAACTATATTCTGTGTCAGGACCCGGAGGCAAGGATTAGGCTGTTCTCTCTTCACTTTAATCACATTTATATTACTGAAGCAGCCATTTTCAAGAACCTCGTATCACAGAAAAACTACTTTTCCCATGAACAGTTGGGAAAAAGAAACTAAGTCCATCCGATCACAACACAGTCCCCCGTATAATGTCCTGTGTAGCCTGTCTATCTCACTCTTTCTTCGCTGCTCCTGCAGCAATTCAGATGAGTACATGTTGTTTGTTTTGCCATTCTCGCAATGTTATCTTACTTTTTTTTTTTTAAATCTTTTATTTTAGACATAAATTCAATAAACAGAAAAAAGGAACACCAAGAATACATTAGGTGTCGTTTTCCGCTCTCCCCCCTAACGGCTTCCCTCCCCCCACCCTCTTGGTCCAAAAGACAGTTAAACCTAACATTTCTTAATGACTTTAAGAACAGCCACACGACATTCTAAAATAATTATTGTATTATATACAAAGAACATTACTCATTGATTCTTTTGCTCTTTTACCCCCGACTAGATTCAAATGATCCTTCATCCCCATCAGTCCAACTAATTAATGGCGCCCAAATTTCAGAGCCTTTTTTTAACGCCCTGCGTCCCTTCCATTTATACACAGCCATCTCCCAGCGGTAAACCGCGAGCAGTTTACCACGCCAATAGTGTATGGAAGGGGGATCATGATCTAGCCAGACACTAGCCAGACATAGCCTGAATACTGTTGATCCAGCGCGATATTAGCAAACAGCATTCATACACTAGATACTCACTTGGGCCCATACATTCATACTAAGCTAATACTTACGCTGGGGTTATCAGTTGTTACTCTTTATCAAAATCCCTGCTACCAATTACCTTCCGATTGAAGAGTAATGACTTACCAATGAATCCTTTGCTAATTGGGAAGTTTAAAATGAGTGACATTCATTATAGTACATAATCCTGAAATAACCACTGAGTCAGGAAGTTTTAAAATGTTTATCTAAAGATTTAGCAGAGTAAATTACAGAAACACATGGTACTTAATCGCATATCACGGATGAAGCATAGAAAAATAATTATTGATTAATGACGGTCCCTCAGAAAGGAGAAGATAGAGACAGCAGCGCAACTAAAGGTTGCATTTATATTTACCTAAGTGCGAGAACCAAACCCTTGGCCAAGGAGTTGGAAAGATTAGGACCCAGGTAGGATGAAGAGCAAAGACCTCCTCCAGGATCAGGACAGGACCGGTGACCTCTCTACAACGACGCCTGCGTCGTTTCCCTCTCTGATACTCGACTTTTCCTCGATTCTCCTGTGCCTTTCTTCTAATGGACTCCGCCGCCCGCTCCTCAGGACCTCTCTGGACAGCGGTTCAGTCTGCAATCGATCAGCTTGACGGTCTGGAGCTAGAAGCTTCTACACTTGTTATCTCTGGTCCTCTGCTCTCTTGCAGCATCTCCTTTTTGTCAGCGTCTAGTCTCGTCCCTCTTGTCTCCTACATGCGTTCTGCGGTCTGAGCTAAACTAATTAACTAATTCTATATCTATTATACCCTTCTACGCCCAGGTACCTCCCCTTAATGTTGCTAAAATATGGGACCACTACTTCTGATTGGACAGGCACAGGGGGTTGATCCTCACACCATATTGATTTGGCTTAAATTCTGAAGACCTTTGTTTTTAAACTACCGCCCATTAAATTTAATACATTGGCTTTATTTCCCACCCGTCTCACGACAAAGTTTATTCATTTTCCATATACATAGTTGCAAGTTTGGCAGGAACACATGAATACATCAATATCGGCCATTAGGTCGTGGCCTTGGACAACGTCCAGGTTGACTTCATCCTTTTCCTTCTGGGCAGCCTTTCATAGAGCATGCGCGGAACCAACGTCATACGAGTTTTCAGTTCACCAACCCCAGGCCCAAGTTTACGAACTAATAAAAGTCAAAGAAGGAAATATTAAAATCACAAATAAAATGTTTCACTGTATACCCATTCTCTCTACTCTATCCCCATTTACTTATAAATCTATCCCGCATTAGTAGAGTTAAGAAAACGACAATTTAATAATAATGCAAGAGCAAGCTGAAGCATGTGAAAACATCAAGCAGCCATTTTAATGCACACTGCGCAGAAGCAGAAATTTCCCACCAAGCAAAGAAAGACGTCACACCACGTGATATGGTTGAGACATGCGCAGTAAAGTTCCCGCGCTTTAGCGGCCATTTTAGAAAAAGACAAGCGTTATTTGTTAGTTAGAACACATAGGCAAGCTTCCTTGCTATTCATATAGTGTATGCAAAGTTAATATAACAATACAAGATTAATAATTTAATACTGTGAGGAGAATGGATTCGAGCAAGTCTCATTTGTGAGTCCTTGCTCCATCAATCCCCTCTCTGATGGCGTTTAAGAGCCATCAAAATACTACCCTCAATCAGGTGCCAACTTCTAGCAAATTGTCTCATTCTCATTTTTACATTTTCTATTTTTAACATCCCCTTTCAATTTCTTGTATAATTCACTTCTCACATCCTCAAGTTCAATTTCATCAACCTTTCTCTTCTTTCCTCTTCCTGTCACACTATACGATTCATTCTTTCTACAACATTTGCACCATATTATTATCGTCCGTACTATCATTGCTATTCCTGCTAATGGTACTAGTATTTGACCTATAAGCCCTTTCCCTATATTAGAAAACCAGGTACCAATTGACGCAATACTACTTGTTAATCTTTCCCATACACTATCAACTTCCAGTGGTTTAAGTTCCTTTTCAAGTTTAGTTATATTCTGTATATATGTTCCAATTTCTGCACTTTTATCAGGAATGTAAGTGCAACAATGTTTCGTCTTCAGTAATTTACAGACTCCGCCCTCTTTTGCCAATAATATATCAAGAGCAAGTCGATTTTGCATTACCATAGATCTAATCGCAACGATCTCCGCATTAATCATTAGAAATCCTCCAGCAGTGTCCGTTGATAAACGATCAACCACTGTAGACAATTTACATATTTTCCTTGAGTTTAGAATTATTCCCACCGAAGGTATCAATGCACCAAATATATCACCTACAATTTCAGAAAAACTAGCTCTTTTACTACTTGTTAATTCGCTATTGTTTTCATTGCTCCCAGTGTTTCTTTTTACGTGGTATATTTTTGGAAATACTATTCCAAAATAACAACTTCCATACCACCGTGCAGGAAGCCTAAAATAAGCCTTATTCCTGCATACATAATAGATTCCAGGAAAAACTGAATCTGTTCCTCCTTTGATTCCCCAACCTCCAAGAATTAAGAAATTGTGTTCACATTCACTGGTACCGATGAAAACATTGTTATAATCAGTCCTTAGTCTATGTAGACAAATTTTCCCCGTCTTTACAAAATCCAGAGCCATAGCAGCTTGAGCCTTGCCAGGTGTGTAACTTCCTTCTTTCTCAGCCCAAGGTGGCAAATGAGCCTTATGCTCAGAAGCTTTCTTTTGAAAATCTTGTCTTCTATTTTCTACTAAATTCAAAAATATCTTTTCTTCTTCGTGTAAAGAACATGTTAGATTGTGTCTATGTGCATGTGTTATGTCTATCGATTTCATTGTTAAGAAAAATTCTCCCATAAACTGTGCGTCTTGACTACTAAGCACTGGGTTCATACTCTTTCGAATCGGAACCTCAGAAAATATCACATCTATGTTTGAATAATAATATTGAAGTCTCCCTGTTCTATAAAATAAACTAGCTAATACACTACATGATGTGCCGTATGTCAATGGTAAGTGATGATATGTTAATCCTTCTGCTACTGATTCGGGTAATTTCATACAGACATAACAATTACTAACTTCCATGGTATCTACATACTGAAATAATAACTTTGTAAAAACATTTAAACTAGTGTCGTTATCAGTTATTTCATGATGAAACTCTGGTTCATTTTCTGCCATTAGTTCTACTCTATTTCCCTTCATGTGTGCTGTCTTTCCTTTAGTTTCGTTATTAATCTTTTTATCCATTATCATAAGGTAAGGGACTGCTACGATCAGAACTAACCATACTATATGCACCATTACTAGACTACATATGCATATTGCACAGCATCTTCTACAACATCTCTGTTTTGGTCTCCCAGCAACTCTATCATCAGACATTTCGACAAGGAAGATTGCTCTTCTTATCTATTTTTCGTTTTTCTTTATATGACTCTTTTGCGTAGTCAAGGTGGTCTTGTTTCTTTCTCATACATCAATTCTGCACTTGTTCCTTCGTCACCACTTTCACTTGACTCTGAGCTCTCGTAATCTTCAAGAATAATGTAAGTCCAATCAGGACCCTTAAATTTGTTATTCACAAGTTTAAATCTCTTGCTTTTTCTTTTCTTTGTTCTGTTTTCTTGTTCGGTTTGACTTGTTACTTCATTTACTTGATCTGGATCTTCACTTCTGGTTGTTATGTGATATTTTACTCTTTTAATGACACTAGGCCAATGATCACCTTTTCTTGTTTTCTTTGTTTGCACTGTTTCTTTATTTTCGTGTTCAGAAATTCGCTTAATTTCAGGGTTTAGCACAGTTTCGTTTTCTGCAATTACTGTGTCTCTTATTTGCTCCTTTCCAGACTTTATTTGTTTTTCTTCTGCAGTTCTTCTGTGATTTTCCAATAATTGATCTTGTTCTTTCTTTAATTCTTCGTTTTTATGTTTCTCGAGATCCTTTTCTTCTGTGTGATTTTCTAGATCTAACTGGTTCTGATCAGGGCTTATTGAACTTTGTACTTCTGCAGCCTGACCGGATTCTTCTAAACCTGTCTGTCCCTGCTCAAAATTTGTCGATTCTTTGTTATTTTGAGCCCAGTTCCCTTTCCCTATCTGGTCCTGCTCAGGTTCTTTTATTGTATGTTCTTCTTTTTCCTGAGCTGCTTCTTCTTCACCTATCTGATCTTCTTCAATTTCTTCCAATTTTGTTTGACTTCTTGTTCTGTAGTAAACTTCAGGAATTTCTACCACCGGTATCCAGTCCTGACTTGTGCTCGGTTGTTCTTCTGCAGCTTCTCTCGAATCTCGAGCCTGAGATTCTTCAGCTGGGCAACCTTCAGCTTCCTCAGTGATTGATGCTGACTGAGGATTTTCTTCTTCAGGGTCTGGTACTCTTTTGGTGTGGCTTACATGAATCCAATTAGGAAATCCTGCACACTTCACTGCTGTATTGGTAGTCAGTATGACTTGACAAGGTTTTCCCCATCTAGGTGATAGACACGTCTCTCTGGTGTGATTCTTCACTACCACCCAGTCACCAGGATTCAGATCATGTTCTTGTTCAGGCTGCCTCGAAACTGCGTCTTCTCCGACCTGAAGAGAGACAGAACGCACTAGGTCAGCCAATCCTTTGCAATAATCCAGAACCATATCATCAGATATATTCAGCAGTTTGTTTATGGGAACATGTGCTTGTCTCATTGCTCTTCCCATCATTATCTCGTGTGGGCTCAATCCCGTATTTCTATCAGGAATGCTTCTGAGTCCCATTAAGACGAGTGGCAATGCATCCAGCCACTCCAATGATGTTGATGCACACATTTTTCCCAGTCTGGATTTTATAGTGCCATTCAATTGTTCAACCACTCCAGACGCCTCTGGACGATATGCACAATGCAATTTTTGTTCAATTTGGAATGCTTCACAGATTATTTGAATCACTTCACTGTTAAAATGTTTTCCTCTATCTGATTCCAAAGTTACTGGGAAACCAAACCTAGGAATGAGTTCTCGTAGTAACAGCTTTGCGACTGTAATGCTGTCACTCCTCCTGGTAGGGTAAGCCTCCACCCACTTGGAAAACAGACATACTATGACTAGCACATATTTCAACCCTCTGCATGGTGGTAACTGTATAAAGTCGAACTGTAGTCTTATAAATGGCCCTTCTGCTTTTCCAATTTTTCCAAACCCAATTATTGTTTTTCTTCCTGGATTATGCATCTGGCAAGTCAAACATCTCTGGCAAAGGCTCTCTGCTACAGCCCTGAACTTGGGATTGTACCAGTTCTGTCTGAAAAGCCTAATCATTGCATCTCTCCCTATGTGTGTGTCTCCATGATACATCCTGGCCATTTGAGAGAGCGGACAGTCAGGCATGACTGGTCTGCCATCAGCACAAATCCACACTTCATCATCTCCCCTTTGGGAACAACCCACTTTGATCCATGTTTTCTTCTCGCTTTCATCAGCACCATCTTGTAATCTTCTAACCTCATTCCATGTTTCAGGTGGCATATACAGCATAAGTTGGCAACTGATTCCCATTCTTTCCACCCTTTTATTGACTGACAATCTATTCCTGGCTCAATGTTGAGCCACAAGATCTGCATATCTATTGCCGACTACCACCCAGTCATCTCCTGACTGGTGTGCGGCACATTTCACCACAGCCAATTCTTTTGGTGATTGTATTGCCTCCAGCAATTCCCTTACAAATTTTCCATTTTTAATGGGGGATCCTGAAGAAGTCATGAAATCCCTCTGCATCCATAGTTGGCCAAAATCATGCACAACCCCGTAACCATATTGACTATCTGTGAATATAGTTACTTTTTGATTCCTCCCAATTTTGCAAGCTTTTATCAAAGCAATCAATTCAGCTACTTGTGCAGATTTTACTGCTGGTAAATAGGATGCTTCGACTATTCCAGTTAATTCACATACTGCATATGCTGCAGTCAGTTTACCATCTTCATGCCTCTGGCATGAACCATCAACAAACAGCTCCCTGTCTGGCTTTCTAAGGGGCTGTTCTTCAATGTCTGGACGTGGTTTCGTGCATAATTCTGTGACTTGTAAACAATCATGTTCTTCTTCTTCGTCATTTTTAATTTCCTCATGATATGGGTCTGGTAGTAAGGTAGCGGGATTTACTATTGTACACCTCACTATGTTCACATTTTCAGCACCCATTATTATTCTCTCATATTTAGTCAGCCGACTAGGAGTAAGATGCTGAGTTCGAGTTCTTGTCAACAGAATCACAACCGCATGTGGAACAAACACCTTTACTGAGTGTCCCATTACAATCGACTCACTTTGTTCAATACTTAAACAGGTAGCCGCTACTGCTTTTAAGCAGCCTGGCAATGCGGCTGCCACTGGGTCCAATGTAGCAGAAAAATATGCTATAGGACGTCTGTCCAAACCATGTCTCTGGGTTAGGACTGAAAGTGCACAGTTTTCTCTCTCATGACAGAACAATGCGAAGCTTCTCTTATAGTCAGGCATGCCTAGGGCCGGTGCTGAGCACAAAGCATTTCTCAATTTTACAAAAGCTCCTACACTCTCATCATCCCATTCAACTGGGTCTTTTGCTTTCTTTTTGTCATTTGAATTAGGGGCTTCGCTAACAAGGAAAATCCTAGTATCCATTGTCGACAGTAACCTACTATTCCTAGGAACATTCTCACTTCTCTTTGGGTTACAGGCATTTGCATTTTCTTAATCAATTGTACTCTATCCGATGTTATTCTCCTTTTTCCCCTCTCAATTTGGTGTCCCAGATACTTAACTGCTGTTGTACAGAACTGCAACTTTTCTGGTGAGACTTTATGTCCTTCTTCAGCCAAATGATTTAATAGTGCTATGGAATCAACAACACAGTCCTCTCTGGTGTTTGATGCCACCAGTAAGTCGTCGATATATTGGACTAAAACTGAGCTTCCTGGCATCACTAGCTTCTCTAGGCACTTTTTCAATAATTGATTAAAAATAGAAGGACTTTCCGTGTACCCCTGAAGAACACGATTCCATACATAGACTTTGTTCTCAAATTTAAATGAAAATAGATACTGGCTGTCTGGGTGCAATGGTATTGAAAAGAACGCTTGACATAAATCAATCACTGTGAACCATCCTGCACTCCAAGGTATTTGATATAGGATTACTGCAGGATTTGGCACTATAGGACAACAAGGTTCCACGATCTTATTTATTTTGCGCAGATCTTGCACAATCCTATATTTTCCGCTAGGTTTCTTTAAACCCATTATTGGTGAATTACATGGGCTACTCATCACTTCTCTTAGTATGTTTTGTTCTACCATTCGATTGATTTCTTCAATGACTCCTGTCTTTACTTCTGCACTCATTTTGTACTGTCTAGTATTTGGGAAAATTGCACCTTCTTTTACAGTAATTTTAACTGGGTCTATTTTGGCCATAAGTCCTACTTCCTTTCCTGTGAAATCCCATACTATGGGGTTTACTGTAGTTTTTAATTCTTCTGGCAGCTCATCTTTTGTTATTAACGAAAACATCTCATCTACCTCTGTACCTTGTTTTGCAATCATAAACTTATATACATGATCTTCATCTGGGGTCTGAACTGCCACACCATCCGGTGTGCAGAAAATTGTGCAATTCATTTTGCACAGCAAATCACGGCCTAATAAATTTACTGGACTAGAATCACACACTACAAATTGATGCATTTCTCTGAAATTTCCAATTTTAACTTCCATTGGTTCGGTAAGAGGTGTTCTAATCTTTCTATTAGCTACCCCCACTACTTGGATAGCTTCTCCAGAGAGAGGAAGGTCTGGAATGTCTGCTGTTCTCACAGTAGACCGGGTAGCACCAGTGTCCAAAAGAAAAGTAATATCATTACCTTTTACACTCCCTTCAACATATGGACCTGACTGATCTACCGATAAGGATGCGCCAAGTACGCACTCCTTCTTCCCCTCTCCCAGGCACTGTCATGAACTGTATTGACAGAAATCGTCCTGTAAAAGAAACTGTGATGTTACATAATCATTCTTACCACTTCCTCCTTGATATCCGACGTCTGTACCGTGTTTTGCTCTGCTTACATTACCCTGAATAGGTGCAGGTGGCAACTGACTCTGAGGGTTTACACCCTGCTGTGAGTCATTCTGCGTCTGTGGATTTAAATTTTGATTTGGGCCATTATTATTCCGAATCTTTCTACATTCATCTTTCCAATGCCCCAATTTTCCGCATCCATGACAAGGAAATTTCTTTTTAGCTTCTTCTCTACTCATTCGTCCTCTCACTTTTCCACCATTCCCAGTATCACCATTTGTTCCAGAATCCTTTCCTTGATTTTCACTTGGATTTTCCAAATTAATTCCCTGTTTCTCGGCCATTTTCACCTGTGCCCACATCACTTTTTCCTGCAATTTCTTGTGCCTATCCTCAATATTGTCTCCACAGTATTTCGCATATTTCAGAATCTCGTCTATGGGTTTGCCCTGCCAACACAACTTGTGCTGTTTAATCATCTGACAAATTTCTGGCTTCAGACCATAAACAAATCGATACACAAACTGACTCATGTTCTTGTCTCCAATGTCCTCAAATCCACTATACTGCTTAAATACCTGTAATAAACGCTCATAATAGGCATGTACCGATTCACTAGCTTCTTGGGTGGTTCGGTCTATTTTCACCCAACCTATTTCTTTCGGTGGTATTTTGCTTTTCAGGTAAGTTATCACCTGCTGATACTTTTTCATTACATCATTTGACGGGGCACCTGTTTTTGGATCTCTAGGCTACTCGTCACTAGGCCAATCAACTGTGATTTTACAATCTGTCCACAAATCGGCAGGTACCACTATGTCAAACAGACCATCTAAATCTTTCAACAATACCTTTGACACCTTCACAAACCTCTCAACCTGTTTGTACCATTCAATTGGTTTTCCTCTCAACTTTGGAAAATCGTTCGTAAATGACAAAATATCCTGTCTGCTCCATGGGACATGTACATATCCCCCTCCTGGTACTTCTCGCATCGGGTACATTTGGTCCGCTTTCCCTGTTTCCTTCATTAAATATTCAGAGGCTGTTCTACTGGATCGTGCCTCTTCCTTTTTCTTTGCCCATCGAACTCTCCATTTATCTAGGTCACCCATTTTTGCAAGACTGTCATTAACTCTTTTACTTGTAACTTCCTTCCAGAAGCATTCATATTTTCTAAATCTTTGTCTGAAAAATCTGCTCTATAGGGTTTCTGCAACACCTTTGATCTCCCTATTTCAATTCCCATCTGCAAAGCCAAATCTGATAATTTTTCATGAAATATTTTTACATTTCTGGTGATACTTCTGCATATGAACAATAATTCTTCTTCATCGTAAGCATTTAGGCGATCTAGCCCCACATTTCCTGCTATTATTTCTTCTAATTCAACTTTTAATTTATAAATATCCAACAATTTTGGAGGTGTACACTGCTGATCTGATCCTTGTGCCCACCTTTCTAAGTCTTCTGGACTAACTACAGTGACACTTTTTGCTCCTGATGAAGTTATCAAGTTTACCTCTTTCGAGCACCCAGGTGTAGTTCTTCTGGGAGTACTATTGACAGAATCCCGAATTGGTGTATCCATTAATGATATCGTAGATTCACAATCACTAAAATGATCTTCAACCATTACTGTGGCTTCAGGTTTAGGAATATTCACAGGAGTAGGCATAACTAACGGTGGAGGACAGTTTCCCTGACTACCATATAATGGGACTACTGGACCAATCGTTACAGGTATGGTCAAAGAATCAGGATGTACCTTTATCTGTGTTATTTTCTGTATTAATTCTGCTCTTGTCTTTTCTAGGGCTTCTTTTTCTTTATCGTGAAGTATCCTACTGGGAGTAAATTCATGCATTACCTGTGGTACTAAAGGAGTTTTTAACAGTGGGGCACTTGGGGTGCATCCACTTGTCCCTTCCTGATATGGTGGGGGATTCCTTAATATTTCTTCTATAAATTCATCTTCGGAATCTCCATTTCTCATTAAATGTTTTGTCTTTTCTGTGCATTTGCTTCCTAATTTTTCTTCTGCTGTTAACAATGGATATAAGCCTTCTGTAAGCATTGCCCTCCTCCATTGTTTCATCTGACCATCCCTAGACTCATGTTGGTATCTGGGGAAAAATCCTCGATAACCCCTATTACTCCTGGATCGGTCACGCTCAAATGCCTCGGTTTCCCATTCCTCTAAGGCTTCATATTGAGTTAATCTAGGTCTGGGTTTCAAATCGTTCATTCTCAATCTCAAATTTTGAAGAATTCTTCCATTAAAGGGACCATTCTCGGGAAATGCTAATATTCCATCATTTTTAGTATACTCTATCCAATTCTCTATCCATACACAAGTATGATAACCTCTCTCCATCATCATGAATGAAGCGGGCGTTTTTAGCTGGTGGAATGATAATTCCTTCCCTAGTTTTGATTGGTTTATCCTTTTTAAAATAGTTCTTAATCTTTTGCAGAAAGGACATTTTTCTCTTTTCTCCGTACATCTTGGGCAAATCTCGATGTATAAAATTATATTCTGCAAAACCCAGGAATCTCCTATCCGGACGAGTTCCTGTTAAAGTTGGATCGCGTTTTAACATGCAATCTCTACCCACTAAGATTTTAGCTTCTAGAATATCAACCAATCAAGTGTCTGCTAACTTCTATTTCTGAACCAATCCTAACGCGGCCTTTCGGTGACGTTATTTGTCAACCCCTCCTTTGCAATCTGCTCTTCTCTGTCCCTCGCTGTTTCAACCAATCCCAGCGCGGTACCTGTGACGTCAGTACTGCTCCTGACTACTGACCCCTCCTTTACAAGAGTCGTTCCACACCCACTGATTCAACCAATCCCAGCGCGGCGTTTGTGACGTCAGCTCCCTCTCCGGCAGCTGACCCTCCCTTTACAAAATCTTACGCAAACTTTATAAATCTTTAATTAAATTTCAGTAACAACATAAAACATTCGCTATCGTGCCAGTTTCTCTAAAATCGAAAAGAAAGTTTTCTCTCTCACTTAGTAAAACTTTTCCGTTTACTAAACATACACTACCAGTAAAACCCTTCCGCTTACTCTTCACACGAGCTCCAGAAGTACCTGTTACTTCTCCAATGTTACCCTTTCTAGGTGATATAACATCAAATTTTCACCAGCGTACTCCTTTGCTATCACTCACACGTATAGATTCCCTAACCAGTACTGATAGTCCTGCTTAACTTTTTCAGTACTATTTCTGCCAGACAGGTAACCTCACTGCAGTATGGCTTCCACTTACCATCCGCTATTCAATTTTCCCCGGGGATTTCTAGACAACATAAAACAAACTTTGAATACACGGATGTTAGTTCATAAAAATAAAATTCTCATTACCCAATTAACAAAGAGTAACCATCCTCTGATTACCAGAAAACTGATCCAGCGCGATATTAGCAAACAGCATTCATACACTAGATACTCACTTGGGCCCTTACATTCATACTAAGCTAATACTTACGCTGGGGTTATCAGTTGTTACTCTTTATCAAAATCCCTGCTACCAATTACCTTCCGATTGAAGAGTAATGACTTACCAATGAATCCTTTGCTAATTGGGAAGTTTAAAATGAGTGACATTCATTATAGTACATAATCCTGAAATAACCACTGAGTCAGGAAGTTTTAAAATGTTTATCTAAAGATTTAGCAGAGTAAATTACAGAAACACATGGTACTTAATCGCATATCACGGATGAAGCATAGAAAAATAATTATTGATTAATGACGGTCCCTCAGAAAGGAGAAGATAGAGACAGCAGTGCAACTAAAGGTTGCATTTATATTTACCTAAGTGCGAGAACCAAACCCTTGGGCAAGGAGTTGGAAAGATTAGGACCCAGGAAGGATGAAGAGCAAAGACCTCCTCCAGGATCAGGACAGGACCGGTGACCTCTCTACAACAACGCCTGCGTCGTTTCCCTCTCTGATACTCGACTTCTCCTCGATTCTCCCGTGTCTTTCTTCTAATGGACTCCGCCGCCCCCTCCTCAGGACCTCTCTGGACAGCGGTTCAGTCTGCAATCGATCAGCTTGACGGTCTGGAGCTAGAAGCTTCTACGCTTGTTCTCTCTGGTCCTCTGCTCTCTTGCAGCATCTCCTTTTTGTCAGCGTCTAGTCTCGTCCCTCTTGTCTCCTACATGCGTTCTGCGGTCTGAGCTAAACTAATTAACTAATTCTATATCTATTATACCCTTCTACGCCCATGTACCTCCCCTTAATGTTGCTAAAATATGGGACCACTACTTCTGATTGGACAGGGACAGGGGGTTGATCCTCACACCATAATGATTTGGCTTAAATTCTGAAGACCTTTGTTTTTAAACTACCGCCCATTAAATTTAATACATTGGCTTTATTTCCCACCCGTCTCACGACAAAGTTTATTCATTTTCCATATACATAGTTGCAAGTTTGGCAGGAACACATGAATACATCAATATCGGCCATTAGGTCGTGGCCTTGGACGACGTCCAGGTTGACTTCATCCTTTTCCTTCTGGGCAGCCTTTCATAGAGCATGCGCGGAACCGTCATACGAGTTTTCAGTTCACCAACCCCAGGCCCAAGTTTACGAACTAATAAAAGTCAAAGAAGGAAATATTAAAATCACAAATAATATGTTTCACTGTATACCCATTCTCTCTACTCTATCCCCATTTACTTATAAATCTATCCCGCATTAGTAGCGTTAAGAAAACGACAATTTAATAATAATGCAAGAGCAAGCTGAAGCATGTGAAACCATCAAGCAGCCATTTTAATGCACACTGCGCAGAAGCAGAAATTTCCCACCAAGCAAAGAATCAATCAATCAATCAATCATGTCACTTATAAAGCGCACTACATACCCGCGAGGGTCTCAAGGCGCTGGGGGAAGAGGGGGGTGGTGCTGCTACTGATCGAAGAGCCAGGTCTTGAGGAGTCTTCTGAAGGCCAGTAGGTCTTGGGTCTGTCGGAGGTTGGTGAGGAGGGTGTTCCAGGTCTTGGCGGCGAGGTGGGAGAAGGATCTGCCGCCGGCGGTCGTTTTCCAGATGCGGGGGACTGTGGCGAGGGCGAGGCTGGTCGAGCGGAGCTGGCGGGTGGGGGTGTAGAAGCTGAGTCGTCTGTTGAGGTAGGCTGGTCCGGAGTTGTGGAGTGCTTTGTGTGCGTGGGTGAGGAGCTTGAAGGTTATCCTCTTGTTGACAGGGAGCCAGTGCAGGTCTCTCAGGTGGGGTGTGATGTGGCTGCGTCGGGGGATGTCGAGGATAAGACGTGCAGAGGCGTTCTGGATGCGTTGCAGCCGTCTCAGGAGCTTAGCCGTCGTTCCTGCATAGAGGGCATTTCCGTAGTCCAGCCTGCTGGTGACGAGGGCCTGGGTGACTGTTTTTCTTGTTTCGGTGGGGATCCACTTGAAGATCCTGCGGAGCATTCGGAGGATGTTGAAGCAGGATGAGGAAACGGCGTTGACCTGCTTAGTCATGGAGAGGGTGGGGTCGAGGATGACCCCTAGGTTGCGTACGTGGTCGGTGGGTGGCGGGGCTGTTCCCAGTGATGTTGGCCACCAGGAGTCGTCCCAGGCTGAAGGGTTGGAACCAAGGATGAGGACCTCCATCTTGTCCGAGTTCAGCTTCAGGCGGCTGGTCCTCATCCATTCGGCGACAGCCTTCATTCCTTCATGGAGGTGGGCTTTGGCGGTGTGAGGGTCTTTGGTGAGGGAGAGGATCAGCTGGGTGTCGTCGGCGTAGGAGATGATGTTGAGGTTGTGCTGTCGGGCGACGTGGGCGAGGGTGCCATGTAGATGTTGAACAGCGTTGGGCTGAGGGAGGAGCCTTGGGGTACGCCGCAGATGATCTTGGTGGCCTTGGATCGGAAGGGGGCGAGGCGGACGCTTTGTGTTCTGCTGGAAAGGAAGGATGTGGTCCAGTCCAGGGCCTTCTCTTGGATCCCGGCGTCGTGAAGGCGTGTTCGTAGTGTGTGGTGGCAGACCGTGTCGAAGGCGGCTGATAGGTCCAGGAGGATGAGGGCTGCTGTTTCTCCATTGTCTAGCAGGGTCCTGATGTCATCGGTGGCGGCGATGAGGGCGGTTTCGGTGCTGTGGTTGCTGGACTGGGAAGGGTCCAGGATGTTGTTCTCCTCGAGGTAGCGGGTCAGTTGTTTGTTGACAATTTTCTCGGTGACCTTCGCGGGGAACGGGAGCAGAGAGATGGGTCGGAAGTTCTTGAGGTCCTTGGGGTCTGCCTTGGGTTTCTTGAGTAAGGCGGTGATCTCGGCGTGCTTCCAGCTTTCCGGGAAGGTTGCTGTCTCGAAGGAGATGTTGATTATTTTCCGGAGATGGGGCGCGATGGCTGTACTGGCTTTGTTGAAGATGTGGTGAGGGCACGGATCTAGCGGTGAACCGGAGTGGATGGTGTTCATGATCTCGCTGGTGTCCTCGTCGTTGATGTTGGTCCAGGAGAGCAGGCGGTTGGTGGTTGTGGGGGCAGTGGTCTCGGTGGTTGCCGGGGCGGTCGTGGTGTTGAAGCTGTCGTGGATGTCGGCGATTTTGCGGTGGAAGGAGGTGGCCAGTGAGTCGCACAGGTCTTGCGACGGCTGGATGTCGTTGGTGTTGGAGCTGGGGTTGGAGAGTTCCTTCACGATGTTGAAGAGCTCTTTGCTGTTGTGTGCGTTGTTGTCTAGGCGGTCTTTGAGTGAGGCCCTTTTGGCGGATCTGATGAGGTGATGTGATAGCGGGTGGCGCTCTTGTGGGCGGCGTAGCTGTCCGCTGTCCGTTCGTGGAGCCAGATCTTCTCCAGTTTTCGGCATGTTCGTTTGGAGGCCTGGAGGTCTTCGGTGAACCAGGTGGCTTTCTTGCTGGTGTGGCTGTTGGGCGGATTCTTGAGCGGGGCGAGGGTGTTGGCGCAGTCGTCGATCCACTGTCTGAGGTTGCGGGCGGCGGTGTCGGGGTCGGAGGGTTCGGCGGGTGGGCTCAGGGCGAGGGTTGTGGTTAACTGGTCTTCCGTGACTCTGCTCCAGCAGCGGCGAGGCATTTGTTCGGTGCGGTGGTGCGTGGTGGGCTTCCTGTAGGTGAAGTGGATGCAGTGGTGGTCAGTCCAGTGGGGTTCGGAGGTGTGGTTGAAGGAGACGTGTGGGCTTGCGGAAAAGATGGAGTCTAGCGTGTGGCCGGCGGCGTGGGTGGGTGTAGTCACGAGCTGTCTGAGTCCGAGGGTGGCGAGGTTGTCGATCAGGGTGGTGGAGTTGGTGTCCTTGTTGTTCTCGAGGTGGAAGTTCAAGTCCCCGAGGAGGATGTAGTCCGTGGAGGCGATGGCGTGTGTGCTGACGAAGAAAGACGTCACACCACGTGATATGGTTGAGATGTGCGCAGTAAAGTTCCTGCGCTTTAGCGGCCATTTTAGAAAAAGACAAGCGTTACTTGTTAGTTAGAACACATAGGCAAGCTTTCTTGCTATTCATATAGTGTATGCAAAGTTAATATAACAATACAAGATTAATAATTTAATACTGTGAGGAGATTGCATTCGAGCAAGTCTCATTTGTGAGTCATTGCTCCATCACTGTCATGGCTGTAAACACAAAAATCTGCATTGGCCAAGCCATATCCTGATTGCTTACCCCTAGAATTATCACTTGTGGGGTTAGATCCAGCCCAAATCCCAGCATATCTCTAAGCCGTTTACTAATCTCAGATTGAAGGGGAGCAAGTTTGGGACATGTAGCAAACATATGTACGCTGTCAGCAGCTAATAATCCACACCATGAACAAATCACATCTGAGGTCCCCCCCATCTGAATATTCGTGCAGGTGTAATATATAGGTTAAGCCAGGTTTTAAAACATTGAACTTGGAGATTCGCCAAAATAAAGGCAGTCTGGCCGAGCAGGAGCGAGTCCTCACATTCTCCAGCCCCTGCTTGCAGAAGATCTTGCCAGCGACTTGTATGTTTTAATAAATCATCTCCAATTTCCTTATTTAGTCATTTATAGATTAGCGACAGTGTTGGGCATACTCCCAGTAGGGTATCCAGTAGAGGGACCTTAATACAGCTAACTGCTTTCTTAGCCAGGAAGTCTCTTATCTGTAGGTATTTTAAAAAGTGATTATTCCCTAGCCCATATTTTTCCTTAATTAGATCAAACGAATGCATCGCCCTATCTTCCATTAAATTTCCTAGGTTCCTCACTCCTCTCTCGGCTCAGCATTTCATGTACCCGTCATGGAATATATCTGGGAGTAAATTGTTATTAGCCAAGGGGGTATATCTATGAACTCTTGGAACATTCAGTTTTTTTCGAATTGCTGTCCAGACTCTAAATGCCCCCAGCAGTGTCTTAAATTTAACCCTTTTGAAATAGGCAAAATCAATATGGCGCATAAGACAGCCTCAAGCCTCTATCCCATATATTAATTCATATATAGAGATATTGTGTTCCTCAGTCGGCTCACTATTGTCTCTTCCCAACAGACCGACCATCTGCTGAATAGATGCGGCCCAGTAATACAATTGAAAGTTTGGAACGGCCCAACCCCCACCATCTCTTGGCAAAGTCATACATTTTAAGGCTCTACGTGGTCGTTGTCCGGCCCATAAAAACCTAGAAATCAGCTGATCTAAAGTTAAAAACCAGGATTTGCTAGTTTCAACTGGGATGGCTCTAAAAAAGTATAAATTTTTTGGCAGAAACAGCATTTTGATAATGTTGCTCCTGCCTAGCAGTGTGAGATGTAGGTTATTCATTCTGTTAAGGTCTGTTTTAAATCTCTGTAATAGTGGTCCTAGATTAAGTTTAACAATTTTCTCAACATTGGCATTAATTTCAACCCCAAGATACCTAGTATTCTGAATTACACGGGTATCTTCCAAGTCAATTTTATCATTTATAACAATTTGTGTCTTACCATCATTGAGTTGGTACCCTGAGATATTGCCGAAGTGACTAGCCTCTCTTTCTATCTCCATCAGAGCGGCATGCAGACTAGATGTAATTATGGCCAGGTCGTCCACATAAGCTAAGATCTTAGTGTCCCCACCTATCGTATGTACAGCCTGAATCATTCTATTTTCTTCTATTCTCCTGATTAGTGGATCGATATACAGGGCGAACAATAGGGGGGAGCAGGGACAGCCCTGACGTGTGCCCCGCGATATCCTGATTATATTAGATATACCGCCCATCATAGCTATCCTATCTATAGGATCACGATACATAGTTTGGATAGCTCTAATGAAACCTTTACCTAGCCCCTTTTTCTCCATGATTGCCCATAAAAAAGGCCAGGAGACCCTATCAAAGGCTTTTTCTGCATCTAGTAATATTAGAGCCATAGGGTCTCCTGAAACCTTGGAGGAATCAAATAGGGCGATGGTTCTACGAAAATGTGATCCGCTGTGCCACGGCATGGGACAAAACCATGTTGAAAAGGAGAAACTAACTTCTTAATGACTATGGCTAATCGGTTAGCCAGAACTTTGACGTATATCTTTGTATCACTGTTAACAAGTGTAATTGGTCTATATGACCCAAGTTCGCTAATAGGTTTGCCTTTCTTTGGGAACACAACTATATTAGCCGACTTTCAAGACTCAGGGGCCTCCTCCCCTGATTGTGCCCTTACAAATATCTCTTGCATAATTTGCAATAAGTGTGAAGTGAATTTTTTGTAAAATTCCCCCGGTATTAAATCAATGCCAACAGCCTTACCTGAAGGTGTTGATTCGATCGCTTTTCTTACCTCCTCTATTTTTATGGGTGCTTCTAGACTTTCCCTCTCCTCGGGAGAAAGCTGATCCCAGGGGTGACCAATCAAATATTCTTCAATCCCTCTATCCACTGTGTGGGTGTCCTCTGTATATAGCTTCTGATAAAAATTTTGAAATGCAGAAAGAACTGCTGCAGGCTCAGTAACTATGCCGCTGCTAGAGTCTCTGATCTCAATTATACTAGCTTGCACAGCTTTCTCCCTAGTGCAGACTGCGAGCATATGGCCTACCCTTTCGTTACTTTCATATGCCTTGCTACGCCAAGCCATGAACCTTCCTGCAGATTTCTTGATTGAGATCTCTGTAATAGCGGACCTTGCCAGCAATATCTTTAATTGAGCTGTCTCAAGGTCTCCCCCATTGGAGATAGCTTCTATCAGGTGTGTTTCTGCCATTACCAATTTCACGTATAACGAATGTAAAAGCTTCTTCTCTTTTTTTTTACTTTCTAATGCCATGCTTCGACGTCTCCCCCCTGATACCAGCTTTAAAGGTGTCCCAGGCAATGTGGATGCTTGTACTCTCTAAATTCTCTTTAAAAAATCTGGGAATCCATATCTTCATGTGCTGAACATAGCCCTCCTCACTGAGAAGAGCCCTATTGAATGTCCAACGTGCTGGTGAGGATTTAGTCTGAATATCTATTTCCAGTACCAAGGGGTTGTGGTCCGACATAACTCTCGGATATTTGTGTATTCTACAACCCTGGATTAGTTCCTGTGAGACAAAAAATAGTCCAATCTAGCATGTGTTTGATGTAGTGCAGAATAATACTTGAATCCGTGATCATTGGGTTCTTGTTTAGCCCAGACGTCCGTTAGCCCATGAAGTAGTTTTAGCTGTGCCAACGATTTGAACACTCTAGGTTTCCGGCCTTGGTATTTTATCCCCTCTTGATTAGACATTTGACAGTTCAAATTAATGTTAAAATCCCCACAGATAATAAGAGGAAGAGGCCAACCCACTAATTCCACGTTAAGCCACTCAAACAATGCTGGGTCATCGAGAACCGAACCATAGACCGAGCATAATGTAAACATGTAATTTTCCAGACAACATTGAATAATAATCCATCTTCCAAATTTGTCCGAGCTAGACCGTGGAAACCTAGCTTATCCTTTTTGTGCCACAACTGCCACCCCTCTTGTTTCAGTATTTTGTGTAGTGGAAGAGATCAATTGATAGCTTGCCAATTCCAATACCTCCCGTCTACTGACTTCAATATGGGTTTCCTGAAGGCAGATAATATCGGCCTTCACGAATTGGACATCAAGACTAACTCTCCGGCTTTTTTGGGGGTTATTTAATCCACATATATTGATCGTAGCTATTCTGAGCTTACCCATAACACAGAAAAAAAAGTACAAGCAACATGTGAGATAACCATCCCGCCTTAGGTGTGCCTATCAAAATAAAAATGAGAACCCTCCATTTTTCCTTTTGGACCCCACCCTCCCCGGCCCCCATAAAAAGGCAAAAAAGGTCCATGGACCCTTGTGATGCCTCCTGTGTCCCGCTGTGCCCCTAGCCCCTCCCTGCCACAGTTGAGACAAAAAATACAAGAAGAGAGAAAAAAAAAAAACCCGAAAGAGAAAAAAGAAGATAGGGGAAAAGATTCAATCGCAAATCAAGAGGCCTAGTATATAAATCCCCCTAGCACCCTATAAACGGGAAAAAACATGATTTGTCCTTATAAAGTTCTCCTATTTCCTAGAGAGTTCCTGCAAATACTCATGGGCTTGTATCTCTGATGTGAATACCCTGGTTATGCCTTTAAAGATGACCTTGAGTCTAGCGGGATTCATTAAGAAAACCTCGCAGCCCAGTTTATGGAGAGGGGTGATTAGCTGCCGGAGCCTCCATCTTCTTTCCACCGTAGTGTGGCAAAAATCAGGTCGTACAAAGAAGGAGTGCCCCTCAGCTGCCCTTCTTGCATCGGGTATGGCTTTCTCGAATATCATCTGGCGCAAGAGAAAATTTCCCGAAAAAATAAGAATGGCTCTGGGTTTCTCATCTTGCCCTGTTCTCTTTTTCAACATCAAAGGGAATCGATGCACCCTCTGCACCTCCGATTCCCAGTTCCAGTGAGCAAGTTCAGGGAAGGCGCCCTTAAGTAGTCTCAGGACAAAGCCACGTATATCATCCCTTCCTGCCTTCTCTTCGATCCCCAGTAGCCGCAGGTTATTTCGCCGTTGCCGGTTTTCAAAGTCCTCCAATTTCCAGAGTACGTCAGACATCTTACTTTCATTTGACGCTATTTGCTGTCTTGTATTATCAGCCCCGGCCTCAAGTTGGACAATGCGCTCCTCTAACACCGTAGTGCGTTCGGAAATTTCTGAGCAAGCTTTATTAACTTTACGAATAGCTCCCTGAAGTTTCTTTGATGCCATATAGGCCCTCTTGTGTTCGTGGTGAGCTTCTGTCTGCATTTGTTTAAGCGTTGAATAGATTAGTTCCATAGATGGAGGGGATTCCGAGCTAATTTTGGACTCCATAGATAGTTTAGGGGCATTGAGTTGTATTCCATTCTCTTCATCAGTTTCCATCCCGAAATGGGTGGTAGAGTAATCCCACTTTAATTGACTTGTCTGGCTATTATCCGAGTTTAAGCCCTTGTCTTTGTCTATGCCTCTAGTGCTTCTCCTTTTGGTGCGAACCGGTATGCGCCTTTGAGTATCAGGTCTCAGGGGAGGACTTCCACTATCCTCTCCTGTGAAGTCGGCATCTGTGCCTTCCTTCTCGCTGTTGTTGGTGAGTTCAGACTCATCTGTCAGGGAGAAAAATGTATCTCCCTCTGGAGTCCCTGTGCTCTTGCCATCTATCTGGGCAAGAAGCCTGATATTTAAATCTTGAGGGTTCCGAATATCGGAACTTTTTACATAGGGGTGTCCCATTTCTATCATCCCTACTCATCTCTGTTTCCATGCTTGGCTTAGTAGTCTCAATATTCATGTGAGACAGATTTACAACTTTCATGTCTGAATTGGCATCTAATACTGACTCTGGGGGGAGCTTTCCTGTATTAGAAAGTTTTCCCACTGTAGATTCATCAACAGTCTCTAAATCTTTAGAATTTTTAATAGTTTTTGTGTTGGATTGAATGATTTTACCTTTGCTTGTTAATTTTTTCAGGGTGCCTGTAAATCCACGCCCGGCAAACATCCCAGGCACCGTTTGCAGTTTTGGCCTGGTTGCCGTGTCGACTTTACGCTGCTCTCCATTAGGCATCCTGCCGTCAATCTCCTCCTCTCCCACACCGGCAGAGAGAGTAGCGTCCAGGCTCTTCCCCTCCGCAGTTGCCTTCCAGGTCGACGGCATTCCCTTGGCTCCTCCAGCCGCTCCGCCTTCCTTGAACGAAGGTTTCGTCTTTGGGGGCATATCGCTGACTCTCGGCGCAGCCAAATTCTTCCGTATAGGTACCAGATATCGCAGAACCCTCCAGGACCACCGGTGCGCCTTTAACTTTATTCCGGTGACAGCGAGGAAGATTTCCTTCACTGTGCGGACCAACAGAGCTCCGGCTACCTGCTCCGGCCTCATCCGGCGACATATCTCTCCCGGGATGTTTCGGCGGTGAGTTTGTACTTTTTTTTTGCGGGCTTACTTCATTTCGGTGTCCCTGTGGCCGGGAGAGCGGCTCCTACAGCAATCACACAGCCGGCATCTTGCCCCTCAAGCAATGTTATCTTACTGAAGTGTAGTAGTATTGTAATTCTTAGTGCGATTAATGCTGAGTTTCTTACAGTGAAAAAGTCTAGCGCTAACGTTTCTGCACCCAGGGGGCTTGCCAGCTCCTCCGCGGATGCTGCTCTTCGGCTGGCTCACTTGCGCGGTACTGTCTTCCAGCCACAAGAGGGCCCGCGCTTCCTGCATTATGCGCATTGTGCATCCCCTTCACTCCGGAACACGTCAGTTTCACTGTCAGGTTACAGTGAAGTGCTCCGGCTGCGGCGCGAACACGGGGGAAGTTTCTGCCTTATCGCTCGATCAGAAACGAGTGAAGTGTGTTTATTTAGCCTGACTGAAGCCTCTTTAACGAGCTTGCAAGCCGATGCCTGAAGGAATAACACCCTGCGGGGTAAGATCGTGCTGGTTTGGGACCTCCCAGGTGTTTTATCAACCCCATAAAAAAACAGGGGTGCTGTCCCACTACATTACACTTGCCATGCCATTTGGCCACCTTATTGTCCCTCTTGCTCCCAGTAGGTTCCTTCCTTTTGCGCATAGCGCCATAATGGAAGATGAGGAGACTGGGGAGTACATTGAGGAGGAGGATGTTACCTACCTTCCAATAGATGACCAATTTTGCGAGGTAATGGATGCGCCCATCCTCAGGGCTGTATCCTAGGTGGTAGCCCCCCTGGAGAAGAAACTGTTGGCACTCCAGGCACAATGCCAAAAACCCCCCAAAGGGAGGGAAGATTCTAATTGGTCACAGGCCCCCCTACCTCCAGCGGCTACCCCAGTTGTAAGCCTACCCCAGGCCTTCGATAAGTGCAAGCGGACTGACGATCCCGGGGTCGATCTAGACGCTTTCGAACACCTCAAGACGACTTTTCTAGACTCCCACCCCCTACTAGATCCCCAGACTCCAGGTCCCTCAGGACTAGATCCACCCACACCCCCACAGGTGGACCAAGGGTATGGGGTTGACTCTCCTAATATCTCAGATGGGGATGGCTCTAGGCCCTGGCACCCGACGACCAGGTCCCGGGTCAGATCGGACTTACCTGCAGATGCTGGGCATCCCTCGCAAGGAGATTTGCTAGACCCGACGACCTCCTACATCCACGGTCTGCAGGCTGGTGCCCCGCGCCCAAGGTCACAGCCTATATGGCCAGCCGCATGAGGAAACCACTAGATAAAGAGGTGAGGGGATGCCTTAAGGCAGAATGCCCTCGGCCCTCGTTGGAGGGGAAGGTGACGGCCACACCTGAGATAGATCCCAAGATGGTCACCTTCCTCGCCAAATTTGTCCGCGATCCCAAAAAGGGCATCGACAGGTCATGGTGGTCGTGCCAGGATAAGCTCCTGGACATCTCAGGACCCCTGGCAAAGATCATGGATATGGCGGAGGACGCAAAAGCCTCCGGCTCCCTCATATCCCCGGAGGTTTTATCCAGTTGGGCTCAGAGGGCCATTATTTTCCCGAGGAACACGAACTGTGCAATCTCTACAGAGTGGCATAGATCGCTACTGATCAAAATTGATCCCAAGTTGGGGGAGCTCTCCACTTCAGAGGCAGGGACAATGGCCCAGGGGAACTTGTTCGTGGACCCGTTTATGAGAGAATTAGGAAAATTCGTCAACACCTTCAAGTCTTTAGACAAGGCACAATCCTCCATTAAGAGGATATTCACACCCCGTGTTTTTGCCGCAGCCGGTCGAGATAGGGGGCGCTTGTCCAGCCGTCCCTTCTCCTGCCGTGGCCAATGGCAAGATTCTGGCAAGTTTGGCAACTTCTACCAAACCAAATCCTATTCCCACCACCGCAGAGGCAGGGCGAACCCAGAGGCGGCAACTTCAACAGCGCACAAGGTGAGAGTTTAAGACCCGACAGGCATTCCAATTGGGGGACGATTTGCCCTTTTTCGGTCGAAATGGGAAAAGCTATCCTCAGACGGTAGGGGGTTTCCACATTGAGTTTTATGGTACTCCACTCCAGTTCCGCATCCCCACTCCATTGGTCTTCTCCTTGGAACAACGGGCGTTGGTGGATCAGGAGATAGACAGTCTTTTACAGAAAGGGGCAATAGTGAGATCTACGATTCACCCTCGTGGCTTCATCAGCAATCTCTTCCTGGTGGAGAAAAGGGATGGCGGGCAGCTCCCGGTGATCTATCTCAGGGAGTTCAACACCTGGCTCCTATACCATCATTTCAAGATGGAGGGTATGCACCTCTTGAGGGATCTTCTCCAGGTGTCCAACTGGATGGCCTGCTTGGACCGCAAAGACGCCTTTTTAACGGTTCCAATATTTCCTCCTCACAGGCGCTTCTTGCAATTTTTCAGGGGTCCCCAAGTGTTCGAGTTCACTGCCCTTCCATTCGGTCTTTCATCGGCCCTGTGGTGCTTCACCAAGTTGATGAGGCCGGTCATCGAACATCTACAGGCACGAGGGGTGAGACTTATCATCTACCTCAATGACATTCTTATCATGGACCAATGGCCGCTTCGTCTGTCCAGGCACTTGCAGGCAGCTGTAGACCTTCTAGAGTCTTTGGGGTTTGTGGTCAACGCAGGAAAGTCTGCACTGATACCATCCCAGTCAATGGAGTTCCTGGGATTCTTGGTGAAAGCAGTCGATGTGACCCTCAGTCTCCCCTCTCAGAAGTTAGCCAAGATCCATCATGAGCTCAGGAGAACTATCTCCAAGTCCCAAGTTTCACTTCATCATTTGGCACAGATAGTGGGACTCCTCTTGTCATCCATTCAGGCTATCTTTCCGGGTCCTCTCCATTACAGGGCGCTGCAACGCTTGAAAATCGAACACCTCCGGAAAGGCTTCTCGTACTCCCAAATGATCACTCTGTCGGTCGAGGCAAAGGAAGAGATGAACTGGTGGCTAGCCCACATGGATGCCTCGAATGGCAGAGCGATCTTCGGTTCCCAACCTGATCTCATAATTGAGTTGGACGCCAGCGGTACTGGTTGGGGCGCACATAGTGGGAAGTTCTCCACCGGCGGTAAATGATCCTCCACCGACCAATCTCTGCACATCAACTGCCTGGAGCTGATGGCAGGCTCCTTTGCCATCCGTTGTTGGACCAGGGAGAAGGTGAAATGCTCGGTCCTACTCAAAATGGACAATCTAGCTGCAGTACGCTACGTCAATCACCTGGGAGGGACAAGGTCGAAGACCCTGTTGGACCTAGCCTGAACCCTATGGGAGTATTGCTTGGCCAACCAGATTTCTCTGTCGGTGGAACACCTCCCGGGGAGCTCCAACCAAGTGGCGGATTGGCACTCTCGTCATTGGAGAGATGTCAGCCTCTGGAAGTTGGATCCCCATCTGTTGGAAAGTCATCCTGTGCCCTGGGCACCCCAAACATTTTGCTGACTGGTACTGGTGGTAACTGACTCTGACTGACCCTGGGCTCTGCCTAACCAGGCCCAAGGCCAGTGCTATGCTGAAAGAGACACTTAGAATACAGTTAAAACACCTACATACAGTAGGGTACACTATGGGTTGGGGTAACCCTGTGATTGGCATGACCTACCCTATAAGGCCCTAGTACATAATAGGGCAGGGGGATTGAAACTACCTCTCAGTCCCTAGTGTATAATAGGGCATGGCAGCTTAGAGGCCAGCAGCCCTTTCTGCACTTGCATGTGTGCACTGCTGAAGCCTGAGGTCAGTTTAAAAGTAGCTCTGTGTTGCAGGACTGCTTTTAAAAAGTAAATTGTACCCAAACTCGACTTTGGTGTTTGGGGCACTTAAAATGGATAACCTACAATGTTTGGGCATATTAGGTACCCCCAGGGTCTCCCCTAGGTTTACGAGGGATAGGGGGTCAGGTAGTTATAAGGAGGACCCTTATAAAATGAGTTTTATATGCTCTGGGTTAAGTGAAATTGCACATTTCACTCCCACCATTGTGATAAAGTGCTGCCCAAATTCGACTTTGGTGCTAGGAGCACTGTGAAGGGAGGATCTGCAATATTTTTACATATTCAGAACCCCTAAAGTCTCCTTTAGGTGTTCCAGCGGTGGGGGTCGTGTAGATATAGGCAAAGTACTTATAATATATGTTTTTATAAGCCCTGGTGCTGGAAAAATGGCCCAAGTCATTATTCCCATTGCAAATCCCCTGCCACATAGGTTAACATGGCAAGACGTTATTAACTAATAAATCCTGATAGGAGGATGATAGAAATAGCATTCAAAGACTTCCCAGAATAGTATTAATAAATCCAACAATTTGATATTGTTAAATTTCTCCTAAAATGTACAGACAAGAAGTTATAAGACTTTCTTGTCTGTAAGCCCAGATTCAGCCTTCCAGTGGTCTGTCCTGATTGGTCAGAGTTAAGTGGATTAGCCAGGCTCCTTTGAAGAGGTGATAAAGAGCCCCTGGGGTTAACCAGCTCTGCTGGGAGGGCAGTGTTCTGTTACACAGGAATGAGAGAGCAGGGGGAGGAGTCGTAAACAATGGACTTCGAGGGAAGGGGAAGACGCCAGTGTCATTTACAACTCTACTCTTTTGAACCCAGCCATATGCTAGGCTTAAGGAAGGAATGAGCAGATGCAAGGGGGAGAGACTATAGAGATTATCCATCCTAGGGGTGTGTTTAGCCAGCGCTTCTCTCCCTGCTGGAAAATCAGCCATGATGAATTCAGAAGAATTGGTGCACTCTGGGACAAAATAGTGCCACACTTTGCAGGATGTGGTCATACCTTTGGGTGGTACCCTGCCCCCCATTGGACAGGAGTGAACTCCTGCTTGACCCAGAGAACTTGGAATAAGTATCTGAGAGGGGCAGAGCCTCTCAGATCTGCTGCTTGAAACCTAAGAGAGCAAGAAGGGCCATGCTGAGAAGTTTTATGTGCAATCCCTAAGGCCTGCACTCTGAAGATTGTGCCTTTTGCACCATCTGGAGCTACAGCCCTGTGGACTACCTTGCTGTAACAGGACTAAAGAGTGGACTTCCTGCAAGCTCCAGGTTAACAGAGCTCACCTGGAACATCACCACCAAGAATCCTCAACCTGGAGCATTGCCAGTGGATTTGTAAGGGTTTTGCCCAAGTGGATTGTGGGAACTGAAGTCCTCAGTTTTCAAGGACCATCTTGGAGCTTCCAGACCCTTTAAGTGAGTTTGAGACACTTTGGGACCCTTTGGAGAACTTCAGGAAGAAGTTCCAGAAGTTTGGAGCAACTTTGGGAAAAAGCCCCATAAGTGGACCGACTCAACCTGGCCAGCCAAGCCGCCTGCCTTCAACTGCGAGTCGGCCTGCCGTCCAGGTGGGAAACAGCATTTACATCGCTGTCATTACATCGCTGTACCATACAACGCGGTCGTTACAATGACCGCGTTGTTAGTACGCAATGCATTTACATCGCAAGTCATTACAACGACTTGCACTAGGGGGCGCTGAGGTATTGGAAATGAATTCCAACACCTTCCCTACTGTTGCGCAAACTGGAGTAGGAATAGTAATTAATACTATTCCTAAGTCCAGCGCGCCCCCTATTGCAAGTCGTTGTAATGACTTGTGATGTAAATGCATCGCGTACTAACAACGCGATTGTTGTAACAACCGCGTTGTAAAAGCACGCGATGTAATACATCGCATTGCAATGTACCATATTCGTCCAGGTTCGTCCTGCTGAAAAGCTCCGTAGGTCCGATTTCCAGAGTTTGACCGGGAGTAGGCGAAATCCGAGGCCGGTGAACCCTCACCAAATCCGGCCTGGTGAAGAGCATCGAGGGACCCCGCAAGAAAAAGCTCCGTAAAAGTTTCTAAGTCCGAATGAAGAAAAGGTGACCGGGAGCAACCGCAAGAGCCAAGCTGCCTGCCTTCAACAGAAGGGTCAGCCTGGATCCTTGGTTCATCCTGCTGGAACGCTACGGAGGTCGGACTTCCATAAGTTTGACCGGGAGCTCATCACAAGGCAATCCGGCGAACCCTCACCGAATCCGGACTGGCTGATAGCTTCGAGAGACCCCGGGAAGAAAAGCTCCAGAAAAGTTTCTAAGTCAGAAGGTAAAAACTTTGACCGAGACCTACCGCGAGGGGTACCCGCGCAGAGCTTCATAGTGGTCAGCCTGAAATTTGACTTTGACCCGGTCTATCGCGACCAGATGTCCCGATAAGGTGCTATAGGTTTCTATGTGCTAGATAATGCTAAATCTTTGAAAATTCATATCTCCTGTTCCCTACATTGGATTTTTGTCTTTTTTGTGTCTTTTTTATTGTCTATTGTGTCTTAATTATTTACTAAATTGGTGTTTTTAAATGCTTTACATACCTGTCTGTGAAATTAAGCCTGCCTGCTCGCAGCCAAGCTACCAATGGTTGAGCATAGGAATTATTTTCAAAGACCTATTCTGAGCCCTATACTGTGTTAGTGGCTTTATTGCCAGTGGCAGATATACATTTTCCCCTTCTAATAATGCACTTTCCAACACCATCTCTTTTGACAAATCCAAGCCAGATAGGGCCCTTTCTTTATGGATCTCTTCGCCTCTCAGCTAGACTTCCAAATCGACCGGTATTGTAGTTGGAGACCGGATCCTCATGCAGCTGTCATGGTCACCTTTCTCCAGGACTGGAGCAAGGAACGGTCCTATGCCTTTCCACCGTTTGCCATGATAATGAGACTGACGGCACAGGTGCGCAGGCAACGAGTGGACCTGGTGGTAATTACCCTGATTTGGAGATTGCAGGTCTGGTTTCCTGTGATGATGGAACTTTCCTGGGATTTTCCAATCCCTCTACCCCTGTTTCCCGATCTTCTCCACGATCCCCAGAACAATCCTCACTCACTCGTCCTAGCGAGGTCTCTCCGCCTTATGGCCTGGAGGGTTACAGGCGATGTTGGAAAGTCCCAGGCCTTTCAACAGAGGCTTCCTCCCTACTTGCCAAGGCCTGGGCAGACAGTACGAACAAACGATATCAATCCGCCTGGTCCAGACGGTTGGGTTGGTGTCTCCAACACCAAGTTGATCCCATGGAGCAGACATTGTCATGGTTGTGAATTTCTTAGCGAACCTGGCCTCTCAAGGCTTTGCTTACCGATCTATTAATACCTTCAGATCGCTAATTTCCGCTGGTCATCCGGTAGGGGAGCACCCTTTAGTCCGCAGATTTTTGAGGGGAAATAGACTCTCAGTTCCTCCTGAACCCAAATATTCAACACTGTGGGACGTTAACAAAGTCCTCACCTTGTGTCAATCCTGGCACTCCAATAAATATCTGTCCAGGAAACAACTGTCGGCAAAGCTAGCGATGCTATTGTGTTTAATATCCTGTCGCCAAGTCTCGGATGTCCAGGCCCTGGATATAACAGGTAGAGTTTTTACCCCAGAAGGGGTGACCTTCCACATTACTCGCAGAACGAAATGTGATTCTAAGGTGGAGTCTTATCAGTCTTTGCTACAAAGTCCTAAGTTGTGTGTAGTCCGCACTATTAAAGCATATGAAGTTGTTACTGATGAACTTCGACCGCATGGGGAGAAGCAATTACTGATTGCCCTCACAAAACCCCACAAAGCGGTTTCTTCTCCAACGATTGCCAGATGCGTCATGCAAGAGGCCGCGATTGGCATATCCCGATTTGGAGCCCATTCCGTAAGAGGCGCAATGGCCTCTAAGGCCTGTACTCTGGGAGCTCGCCTTGAGGATATTCTCAACGCGGCAGACTGGTCTAATAATTCTACCTTCAAGACCTTCTACTTCAAACCAGTTCCCTCTCTGGCAAGCGTGGCGGTGGATAAGCTTTGAACTGGCCGAATCCTAGCCTCCGGATCCTGACATAGAATGAAAAATTTCCTAGCTATCGTAAAGGAAAGTTTCAATTCTATTAAGGACACCGAGGCGAGGATTAGCCCTCCCTTTAATTTTTCAGAGAAATGACTTCCCTCCATCGTACGAAGAGTATGTTTATTCCAGAAAGATTATTAATAACTGGTTGTTACGAGAATGTGAATTGACTGTCTTAAAAAGTGATGTTTTATCCTGTCATGTGATGTTATCCTTATGCGACAAGTTTCCTGATGCAATGGCAGATAATATGTAACTCTTGTTCTTTAGGGTCGGAATCTAACTAACAGGAATGAGAAGATTGGTGGATTGCAGCCATCGCAGAAAGAAAGAGGGAGATAGACAGGCTACACAGGACACTATACGGAGGACTGTGTTGTGATTGGATGGACTTTGTTTGTTTCTTTTTCCCAACTGTTCATGGGAAATGTAGTTTTTCTGTGATACGAGTTTCTTGAAAATGGCTGCTGGAGTAATATAAATGTGAATAAAGTGAAGAGAGAACAGCCTAATCCTCGCCTCCGAGTCCTTAATAGAATTGTAACTTTGCTTTATGATAGCTACGAAATTTTTCATTCTATTCTATTCAGGAAAGTAACCGAACGCAACACCTTACTAAGGTAAATGAGTCACCACCCCAAGAACCTAAAGGACAATCTTCCCAACAGACAATTTCTGAGAATCCTAAGGAATTGTCTTCGTAGGGAAGATTATTTCGGGGAATCAGACACTCTGGTTATGAAGCTACAAGAAAGTGGATACCCCAAGGGATTACTCAAGCATTCACGCAAGGCAGTGTAGTATTGTCCACGTGATTCTCTGCTGGAACCAAAGCAAAAATCTGACATCTCTCAGCAGAGAATGATTTATGTGACCACTCTTTGGAAAAGAAGCAAAGACGTCGGCTTCTTTACAGAAACCTGGACCAACGCCTCCTCCGCCCCCGACATTGCCATTCCGGACGGATACAAGATCCAGAGGAAGGACCGCCCCATCCACCCAGGAGGAGGACTCGCCATCACACACAAAAGCTCCCTCTGCCTCTCCACCTCGAGCGACGCCTTCTCAGCCGCCGAACACCTGCACTTCCAGGTCCAGTCAAGCCCTAGACCCACACTTCGCGGCACCCTCGCCTACAGACCCCCTGGATCTTACTTCCATCTGAAAATCAAGAGCCTCTATGACTACTTCAACGACCGGACACCTGACTCTGCAGCCACTCCCTCCACCGGCAACACCAGCCAGCCCACCATCTCCACCTGGACACTGGCCACGACCGAAGAGACCGCCTCGACCATGAATGGCATCCACTCGAGGGCCCCCACAGACCCCTGCCCACCGCACATCTACCACAGAGCCGCCATCGTGCCAGAATTACGACGCACCATCAATGCCACCTTCAAGACCGGCACCTTCCCCGCAGAAGTCAGACCCCTGCTCAAGAAGCCCTCAGCAGATCCCACGGACCTCAAGAACTACTGGCCCATCTCACTCCTCCCTTTCGCTGCAAAAGTCGTCGAGAAGACCGTCAACGTACAACTAACA
The DNA here is from genome assembly GCA_963921515.1 of Calotriton arnoldi. Taxonomy (NCBI): domain Eukaryota; kingdom Metazoa; phylum Chordata; class Amphibia; order Caudata; family Salamandridae; genus Calotriton; species Calotriton arnoldi. The sequence continues at coordinate 2,686,680 of CAWUFW010001090.1, read as the reverse complement.
AGGTTCATCGAAGACAACTCCATCCTCAACCCCTCCCAATCTGGATTCCGCAGCAACCACAGCACCAAGACCACCCTGCTCGCCACCACAGACAACATCCGCACCCTCCTCAACCAAGGACACACCGCGGTCCTGATCCTGCTTGACCTCTCAGCAGCATTCGACACCGTCTCCCACCGCACACTCGCCGCCAGACTCCACGATGCCGGCATACAAGGAACCGCCCTTGAATGGATCCGCTCGTTCCTCACCAGCAGAACCTAAAGAATCAGACTGCCATCCCTCCTCTCTGAACCCACGGATATCAACTGCGGAGTACCCCAGGGATCATCGCTCAGTCCAACACTCTTCAACGTCTACACGGCCGCCATCGTCATACAGCACAGCCTCAGCATAGTATCCTATGCAGACAACACCCAGCTCATCCACTTCCTTACCAAGGACCCCACCACCACCAGACTCAACTTCCAGTAAGGAATGCAGGACGTCGCATCCTGGATGAGCAACAGCTGCCTGAAGCTCAACTCAGAGAAGACAGAAGTCCTCATCCTTGGAACCTCCCCGTCAGCATGGAACAAGACCTGGTGGCCCACTGCCCTCGGCAGCCACCTGACCCCCACGAACCACACCCGAAACCTCGGCATCGTACTCAACTCCTCTCTCTTTATGAACCGACAGGTCAACGCAGTCGCCTCCAGCTGCTTCCACACCCTCCGCATCCTCCGCATCCTCTGGAAGACCTTCAAATGGATCCCCCCCGAGTCAAGGAAGACCGTCACCGACGCACTCATAACCAGCAGACGACTACGGAAACGCACTCTACACTGGGATCAACAAGTCTCTACTCCACAAGCTCCAGACAATACAGAATACCGCAGCCAGACTAGTCCTCGGCATCCCTCAACACAAACACATCAGCCAACACCTACGAGACCTCCACTGGCTCCTCGTCGAGAAGAGAATACTTTCAAGATACTCACCCATGCCTACAAATGCCTCCACAACACCGGACCCCAATACCTCAACGAGAGAATCTCCTTCCACGTACCCAAAAGAAACCTCCGATCCACTAACCTCGTGCTAGCCGAAACCCCGCGCATCCGCAGAGCCAGAACCGGACGAAGAGCCTTCTCCTACATCGCGGCCAAGACCTGTAACGAGCTCCCGATCGACATCAGACGCGCCCCCTTCCTGAACATCTTCAGGAAGACACCCAAGACCTGGCTCTTCGACTGAACGGAGCTGCTCACTCCCCCCCCCCAGTGCCTTCAGACCCTCCCGGGTGAGTAGTGCGCTTACAATTCCCCTGATTGATTGATTGATATTAAAAACACTATCAATACACACTGGGAGCTGGTATCAGATGATCTTAATATGAGGGAGAAACCCATTTCCACCTTTAAAAATGGCAAGAGTGTAAACAACCATGGGGCATATTAGCAAGACCGGCGATAAAATTATCGCCGTTTTAGCGGCAGGAAACTGCCGCTAAAGCGGCGATAATGGGCTTGCTAATATGCGTTATAGAATTCCAATAGAAGCCCAGGTTAGATGTGCAGGACATCTAACCTGGAATTCTATAACGCATATTAGCAAGCCCATTATCGCCGTTTTAGCGGCAGTTCCTGCCGCTAAAACGGCGATAATTTTATCGCCGGTCTTGCTAATATGCCCCCATGTTGTAAGTGCCCTTTTGAAATTGCAAACCAATACCGATTTGATTACCTACTGGAATCTTCCTTCCCCCGCCCCTTCATTACAGGACATTTTGGTTGTGGATACTGTAAAGCCTGTGCTCCTACATTAGCTATCAAGGACTTTTCTCGTAATGATTGCAGCTATGTCCTGAAAAGTCACACAGATTGCAACAGTATGGACTTGATTTACAACACCAAATGTCCCAGCAATCAATGGTATGTTGGACAGACACACCAGAAAGTCAAGGCTAGATTCTTACAACACTGCTGCAGGATACGCTTCAAAATAAAGGGGGGCCCCTCTTGTTGATGATTTTGCTGCTCTAAACCACCCCGTAGACAGTCAGATGGTTTGTGGTTGAACAAATCACGACCAACCTAAGGGGTGGAGGCATTTCCAATATCCTTAATATGCGTGAATGTAAATGGAGTCACCGACTTGACACTGTGGCAAATGGGCTGAACGAGTTTGAAGAAATCACCGAACATTCAGCCACACTAAGCAACGGTTGAAGGCACCACCCTTTTAGGTTGGGCCCTTGAACACCTTATGTATGACTTCTTATGGAATGACAGCACTTGGTGTCTGTCATGCAACTCATCTTATGGCCATGCTTCTCTAACCCAACAGTGGTACTTATTTACATATGCCTTTAGCCCTGTTACACATTCACATTATTGATTCCAACTGTAAAGTGGTTCGTCACTTATGAACTGAGTGAGACACTGTCTGTTGTAAAAAAAAAAAAAAACATTTATTATTGTGCCTTTAAGCTGTTTTTTTTTACATAACTGATTGTGACATCATATGCATGCACTGGCTCTAGTTACTGTGCCCTTTCAATGGTATACTGTCACTCTGTTGCCTAAGGTTTTTAAGTTTTTAACTCTCCTGCACTGCCATGGGTGTTGAAAGGCATTTATATTGAAGCAGCAATGAGTTGCCACGTTTGCCTCAATACATGTACACGTTTTTATGATTCATCAACATGCCCACTGTTTGGGGTAGATTAATGATGGTGAAAATGTTTGTGTTTTGAGAAAATCTAATTGTTAATACACGTACACCTAATTTTTGTATATTATCTTCTGCTTGGGAAGATCAATAAATATGCAAATGTTAATGCTTAAAGAACACGCATACTGTGTAATTGTGAATCTAGTTTTTCTCCAACGTTACATGTACACCTAATCTTTCTACATTATCCTCCGCTTGGTAAGATCAATGACTATACAATTGTTCGTGCTTAAAGAACGTTCATACTGTGTAATTGTAAATCTATTTGTTTCTCCTACGTTGCAAGCGGTTTTTAAATGCTTCCGCATTTAAATTGCGTCGAGAGGTTCCACTATTTAAATTCTCAGCATTCCACTGACTTATTCGTGCACCGCGTCGGAACACTGTCGGTCTTGACCTTTGGCATAGACCAAGTCCGGGCAGTGCGGCCATCTTGAGAGGAGACACATCCCCCCTCGCGTTGGCATGCGCACTCACTCATGCCGCACGGGGGAGGGAAACCTCTTATCTACAATTGAAGGACGCTGTCTGGTTGTCTTCAGTATTATCGGCAGACTGGCCAGCAAGCGGTAAGCATTCCTGCATGTTTCCCTGCCTGCACTCTGGGAAATCATTGCCTTAAGTAATGGGCAAACTCAATCTTTTGTCCTTATACTTGATTTTTTAAATCTATTACAGCCCATTCCTTCAAATCACTTGGAAGGGCTTGCGCATCCTATTTAATTGGTAAGTTTTTCTTTGTCTGTTTTTCTGGTAAAGGTTTAGTGCGATGTGCACAAATATGTTTTTGTCCCTTATATTCATTATTCGGGGTATGTTTTTCAGTCCATCCTTGCAGATCATTTACTTGAAAGGGCCCCCACATAGCTTTTCGGAAATTAAGTCATTTTTCCTAGGTGGGTGTTTATATCTTATCCACTCCCACTTTCAAGTTTTTGTTAGGCCACTTTTGGATGGCCTTATTCATTGATTTGTTCAATTTGTGTTTACATCTATGTTAAGACTAGCAGGCCTGCTGTCTTTTTACCCTCCATGGGATTCCCTCCATGGAGGATTGTTTTCATGCAACTCAAGGTGTGTCTGCATTAAATAAGCGCGATTTCTAGAAAACACACCTGTTATGGCCCCTCTCAATCACTCCCTGTCATTGTTACACAAGTTGCCCCTCCCCATGTCCTAATGAATACCCCCTTTTGATGGTTCTAAACAACCGCTACTATCTGGGTCGAAACGTCGACACTACTTTTGCCTGTACTTAAGCCAAAATTCCCCTTGGACCTCTAAGAAATTCTTCTAGATGCCCCTCTGGATGAGGCTTTCTCATTGTTTTCTTGACAGACAGCTTGCAGGCTGCCTCAGAACTGTGAACTTCAATTTGTATTGTCTTTTATATGTACAGGCACCCTACCTTTCGCTTGTCACTCTGCACGAGCACAACTGTTACACTGTTTCCACATTTGGAACAACTTTAAGTACCTTGTACATGGATAATTTCATGTACCTGCATTATAGACGGTTTGCAGTAATCTTTTCTGCTGGATGTGGCTTCTGTTTTATCCTCCAATTTACCTTTAGGCAACATTGTTTTTCACATGTATTAAGCTACCGACAGGACTTTTGTGTTTATTGTACTAATCTACTTTGTAGCAAGCATCCAGGAAGAAGCATGCTTACATGATTAGGGAACCTGCTAGAAGCTTCCCAAACCTACTAGAAGCTTCCAGAACTGTGAAGCTTCCATAACCTGCTGGAAGCTTCCCTAACCTGCTAGAAGCTTCCAAAACCACCTAGAAACTTCCAGAACAGGACACACAGAAGATTGAAATCTTGGTAGCCATCCTGGACTAAAAAGGGTATAAATACCCAATCATATGAACCACACTTTGCTAGGCAATCAGTGTGTCCAGAGAGCGGAGAGATCCGGCAGATAATTTACCTGTTGCATCCATCTGGAGCAAAGCCTGGTCCAGTCATCCAGAGCCTCAGAAATTCAGCTTACGGTCAACAACAGAGGTCAGCATCTGTTCGAGAGGAGAAAAAACAAACAATTAAAGGTATTTATCGACCGTCCCAATGAAGATCATGCATACTCATAAGTACAGACATTCTAGAATTTGCTAAGTCATAGAAGTTAGGATTTATTGAAAAGCTGCACCTAGGAGAAAGTAAGAGACTTAGAAATATTGGTGGCTACCTAGCGACAACACAGGCACCCTTGCGCCATGGTGCAAGAGTGCCTGCATTGCAGGCAGCATTGTTTTTGTGAAGGAAAGGATATCTTCCACCACAAAAACAATCCTCTGAGGCTTTGTCCTGTTTCTACATGTGCTGCAGAATGTAGCACACATAGAAAGAGGAAAAGACGAGGAGAAATAAAGCTATTTCTCCTCGTTGCGCCTCCCTTGGGAAGGCAGAGCATTTTGATGCATTCCCACGGTCTACCACTCATGGTAAATGTGGGAATGCACCAAAATCCATGGGTGGATGCGTTACTCCAGATTTACCAAGCACCGTGCAGGCCTCGCAAGGTGGCCTTGCGGGGCTTGGTGAATCTGACTTTAGTGTTGCGTTATCTTGTTTGACACAAGTGCAACGCAGCACTTTGATAAATCTAGCCTATTGTGTCTAGAAGAAAGAAAAGACTTTGAAGAGATGCAATTACCCACTTTGAGAAAGTGAAACTAGTGCTATAAAGAAACATTGAACTATTCTAATTAAGTATTTTGGAAACATTCCTAGCATTGTTTTTAGTATATCAGCTCTGTGTATTCCAGTCCTGTTCCTGACCCTTAATCCAGTCCTGCGTTTCCCTGAGCTCCGTTTCTGTTTTGCTGTTCCTTGTTTGATTCCCTCTGGTCTTTTCTTGTGTGTTTGTAAAGGGGAGTCCACACCACAGAAGAAGACAGAGGCTCCAGGAATAATGGTAACTGCAGGTTTATTGTGTAGCTCAGCAGCAGAGACCCCATCCACATTAACACCACATCCAACTGACTTCAATACAGAAATCTACATAACAACCTAGTAACCAATCCCACATTCCAGATCCCTTACATCATTGCCCGGATACCAATACACTTTGCATGACAAGTTAAATACAGAACATCACATCACCTCCCTCCTATTAATACACAAACCAATGAATAACTAAATACAGTAATGACTAAATAAATGCACAAGCAGAAAATGCGGATTACACTTTAGCAAACAAAATCTTGTAACCCGAGTGGAATTTTTCTTGTATGAAGCAATCTAGTGACCTTCTCTTGTGCAACACATGCGTTCATAACATGATCCACATTGGATTGACACTTAGCAACCCTATTCAAGTTCCAAATCCTGTGGTCGTTGGTTTTCACAGCATTCTTAAAAACCTTAATAATCCTAAAAGGTTGACTGAACTTGCTCTTCCTCCCATCTCTCCTTGGTGACTTGATCTTACCCCAATCTCCTTCACTCAGAACAGTACTCTTCACAGCCTTTCTCTCGTCATACCATATTTTCCACTTTTCCATTTTCTCCCTCTCTCTCTCTCTCTCTCTCTCCATCCTTTTGTGTTACCCACACTATCATCCACCACACACCTTTTAGCAGTCACACCTCAGTATTGGCAGCTCTGCCTTTGAACAAGCGGAAAGGAGCCTCACCAGTTGAGAAATACTCTGTTAACCTGTATTCGTGTACCTTCTTCCTCATGGCTAACTCCCAATTCCCACCAGAGACAACAGGTTGTTGTAACGTTTCTTTAAGTACTTTCACAAATCTTTCCACCATGCCATTGCTCTCTGGGTGATATAACGCTGCTTTCTTATGCTTAATACCTTTAGTTTTCAGAAACTCTTCCACCACCCTAGAGGTAAACTGAACACCATTGTCTGACAACAGTGATAAAGGAAAACCTTCACGCTCGAAATGTTCTTCCAAAAATTCAGAAACCACTAATCATTTAACAGAATTAACTACCTTGATTTCTGGCCAACAGGAAAACATATTGAGACACACCAACACATACCGGTCCTGAGATTTTTAATCTCACAGGACCCAAAATGTCAACCGCAATATCTGACCACGGACCACTGGCCTGTTCCCTTACCACCATTGGTTGTCTTGCACTTTAAAATCCTGTCACTGCACAAGCATTCCACACAATCCTGAACCACTCTTTCTATATGCATATCCATGGCCGGCCACCAATAAGCTTCTCTAATCCTTTCTTTCATCTTGCAATACCCATATGACTGGCATGAGCATTACTCATCAATTTGTCTCTCATACTATATCGTGAAACCAATTTGCTGCCCCTCTTGAGAAGACCATCAACCACAGCTAATTCTTCTCTGACCTGCCAATATCCTTTAAGGTTGTCTTCGCAATCTTTCTCCTCACACCAGCTACCCATAATCATTGCCATGACCTTTTGTAACTCCTGACCATTGGCTAAGTACTATCTCCATTCACGCTCAGATTTTAAACCCTCACTGATCAAACATACATTGATCTCCTCCTCAAGTTCTTCACCACCAATCTACTCACCTTCCTCAGACACATCACACACACTACCACCAAGTCTCAACAGACAATCCGCCAAGATTTTATTAGAGCCTGGTAAATAGGAAACTGTAAAGTCGAATTCCTGCAATGCCACCACCCACTTCCGTATCCGATGTGATACAAAGTCTATACCCTTCTTGGTAAACACTTCCCATAAGGTTTATGATCAGATAAAACTTCCAACCTCTTACCCCACAGAAACTTACTCAATTTATGCACCGCCCAAAAAATACCCAAGGCTTCCTTCTCCACTACTGAATAATTACACTCAGACCCTCTCAAAGGTCTTGAGATAAATAAAATTGTCTTCTCCTTGCCATCTACTTTCTGCAATAAGACCGGTCCCAACCCTTTTGAGCTGGCATCTGTCATCGCACAAGACAATTTCGTTGGATCAAAACTTCTTAAACTTGGAGCTTCACTCAAGTACTTCTTAATACACCCAAACTCTTCGTCACAATCTTGAGACCACACAAATTCACTCTCCTTCTTGAGCAGTGCCCTCATATAGCATGTCTTTTCTGCAAAATCTGGGACAAATTTATTATAAAATTCAGCCATCCCCAGAAATTTCACTAGCTCCTCCTTGTTTTGAGGAACACAAAGATTACAAATGGTGCCAACCAGGAGGTTTTGGACTTCATTCTGGATGCAGATACCATATGTCCCAAGTATTCAATCTCTTGAACATCAAACATGCATTTACCTGCCCTGAGTGTGAGACCTGCTTCCAACAACTTCCTTAAGACTTCCCGTAACCTTCGGTCAGGTTCCTGAAGGTCCACCCCAAAGATTAGTACATGATCCTGATACACTTTGACACCTTGAATACCCCTCAGAATTCTCTTCATCGCCCTCTGAAATACGGAGGCCACAGAAATGAAACCAAAGGGCATTTTTAAAAATTTGAAGTTGCCAAAGGGTGTGATGAAGGCAGCGAGATCTTGAGACAAAGAATGAAGTTTGATCTGATGGTAGGCCGAAGTCAAATCCAGACACGAGAAGTGCTTCGCACCCTCAAGCAAACACAACATCTCACTTAGGTTGGGAAGCGGAAAGTGGTCAACTACCACCGCCTTGTTGAGCTCTCTTAAATCAACACAGAGTCTGGCCTCCCCATTAGCTTTCCAAGCCATAACAACTGGAGAAACCCTCTCTCTGGCCTCAACTTCCTGAATGATACCCTTCTCCTGAAGCTTATCTAGTTCCACTTTCATACTTTCTCTCTCTAACAATGGCACATTTTTAACTTTTGCCACTTTCGGCGTGACATCAGATTTGAGTTTTATCTGTTCATATAGTTTTTAATTATAGTGCAAGAGAGGAGGCCCCATAACCAAAGGGAACAGGGCACTGCTATACAGTGGAGAAAACAGGAATTCCCCTTGGAAACCCTATAACGGACGCATTCATACACAAACTCACTTCAATTTGCTTTTTCCTTGGGCAACAGAGAAGAATAAAGAATTGGAACGGCTAGGGAGGGGCATTGATTTAGAAGACATAGAAATTAAATATATATTTCTGTATGGTTTCCCTCTCTATAGATCACACATTGTTAGCATTTCGAGGAGGGAGAAAAAATCCCTTATTACTTTCTGTCCTGAGGAAGGTGGTTTTTAGTAGTTGTTTCCACCGAAACGCGTCGACGCTGAGCACTGCTGAATCCGACCACAAAGAATTACTGGAATGAATGGACTCTCACATTCACCAGGATACAAACTTGATGTGAATTGTTGGATCAGCTAATGCAACAGCTTTTTGAACTGTGCAAAAAGGGTTCCCCGTTAAGATTTTCTTCCTTTGTTATTGTAGATATTTCAAAAAGTGTTTTTATACATTGCACACATTGTTTTTAAACCGTATATTGCATGTCACATATGAATTTTATGAATTTTAATGTTTGGATTACAAAAAGTAAAGAATGATAATTTGATATGAAGTAAAAAATTCATTTTATATTAAACACTTAAAAATATCCCTTGATGTTACATCTCATAATTGGTGGTATACAAGTTTGGAGGGCGGGTTCCACTGTATTTTCGTGTTAAGTCTATTTACAGGGAAAATCAAATTGAAGTGAGTTTGTGTATGAATGCGTCCGTTATAGGGTTTCCAAGGGGAATTCCTGTTTTCTCCACTGCATATACTTTTTAAGACAACACAATTTTTTGACAAACACTGACCCAATCTTCACTCCCTGTAGCCACCAACCTGACCGGTGACATCTCTTTCAAGCAAACAGATGGATTTTCATTGGGATCTAGATATGCATGTAGATCGCATTGGTGAAACCAGCTAACCAGCGAGTCCCCCTTCATCTAGATGTATATTTTGCCAGGAATAATTCTTCTTTTAAATGAAATGAAATAAAGGTTTTGTAAAGCATATGTATGCCGAGGTGTCTTAGCGCTGGAGCTGTCATATCCTGGTCAGAGAAGGTGGGCTGAGGTTAAGAATTGGGCGTGAACAATCAAGTTTTTAGCGCCTTTCTGAACTATTGTCTGTTGGTTTGGCATCTCAAGGTAAAAGGCAGAGTATTCCAAAGTTTAGGGGCCAGATGGAAGAAGCTTCTTCCACCCCATTTTACGGTCTTCACCCTTGGGATGACCAACAAAGAGGCAGTCGATGATCTGAGGCTGCGTGGTGGAATGTACCATCTAATTCGATTGTTGAAATACACAGGTCCTGCCTTGTGGACAATGCACAAGTACTTAAATTGTACCCTTGCCTGGACCGGCAACCAGTGCAGCTCTCGGATCCCTTTGGACACTGAGCTAAATTTGGGTATTTTAAGTAACAGTCTTGCTGCCGCGTTTTGAAGTGATTGAAGCTTAAGTATGGTCCCTTTATTTGCACCTAAATAAAGGGCATTACAGTAGTCAATCCTTGATAACACTAGGGTCACAGTTACTGTTTTCCTTAGGTCCATCGGGATAAACTGTAAGATTTTTCTTATACTCTTCAGGGTGTAATAACAGGAAGATGTAATAGAATTGACCTGGTCAGATAAGGATAATTGGTCATTAAGAAGGACACCTAGGGGCATATTCACAAGGACCTACCACCGATTTATCTCCACCTTAACCCATCAAAAGTGGAGATAGATTTAACACCCCATTCACAAGCGGGTGCAAACTTCAGACATCGCCAGTATTCCCGCGATAACTGCCCCAAAACTTATCCCCAGGGAGGACACCACCAACTAACCCTAATGAGATGCAGAGTAGGCGTTCCCGTGCAAAAACACACGAAAACACCACAACACCACTTTCACAACGAACTGCCAGATCTGCGATGCGAGTCAAAACCACGCGATAAGCCACGGTAGCAGCAGGTATTTAACACCTGCCTCCTGCTGGTGTAAAGCCGGACGACTACCTGCAGTAGGCAACGGAGCCCCGCACACAGCCACACCTGAAGAACAAACGACGCCATGGAGCTACTCATCATGCAGCTCGGAGCCCCAACAGGGCCACAACACCCACCTCCACCACCCCCAGGACCGCCACCACCCCCAGGACCCAGACCCGCACCCCCCCCGGACCACCACAGAGGCAGCACAGAGTAAGACAGCGGACCTACCGAAAACGCACCAGTCTCACAGACCTAACGCCCGAGGAAGTCATTGCCCACTACAGGCTCAAAAGGACAACCATCATCCGCATCACGACCCACATCGCCCACAGATTGACGGTCCCAACCCAGCGGAGAACCAACATCCCTCCGCAGGCAAAGCTGCTGGCTGTTTTGCACCTGTTGGCCTCTGGTACCTTCCAACCAACAACTGCCAGAGTCGGAGGAGTCTCACAGCCAGCCCTATCAAAGTTCATCACACCTGTCCTGGATGCCATCATCAGCTTCATACCCCAGTACCTTCACTTCCCCCACACTGCGCAGGAACAGCTGGAGACAAAGCAAGGCTTCTACGCCTTTGCTAGCTTCCCACACGTGTTGGGGGCCATTGACTGCACACATGTCCCACTTGTGCCCCCTGCGGATACTGCACACCACTACCGCAACAGAAAGCACACGCATTCCATCAATGTGCAGGCAATAGTGGACCACCGGGGAATGTTCACCAATGTCGTCGCAAACTACCCCGGCAGTGTGCACGATTCCTACATCTTCCGACAGTCCATCATCAACCAGCGCTTCCAGGATGGCATCTATGGAACTGGACTGCTCGTTGGTAAGTGCCAAATCAACACACCACACACCTCAAAGCCACCATCACACAACACATAACTGTGGGAATGCACACGTGACCAAACCACATACAACATGTCAATCAACATGCCCACCTACCAGACATGACAACACAACTCCATGGTGATCCTGGGCTTCCCCTGCACACAATACAGCTATATCATGGCACCACAGCCACACAACAGCTGAACGTGTGGAGATGCGGAATGCAGCCATGTGCGAAGGATGCAAGTGACCCGTGAATGGGAATGTACACAATGACAAGTGAGGCATGGATGTGCTGGACAGACATGGGTATGCAAACCACAGATATGTCCATGCAGACATCAACTGCTGGTGACTGGAGAGTAGTAAACAGTGGACGCAGCCATGTCACCCCAGGCTGTGGGTCAGATCGGGGAAATGTCACTCGCTGCGCCCCCCCTGTGTGCGTGAGCGTAGTGGGTTGGCCCGGAGTACCCCATGCCTGCCCAGGGGTGTGGACAAAAACCCAGTGGCGCAGAGCATGGTTCTCTCCCGGAAAGGCCAACGTCACTGCCAGGGCGGTGCCTCGCAGTCCGCCACGAGGCCGACACCGTGAGCAGCGGGGCCTGCGAGCCTGTGCGCCTGCTGCACCCCAGGACGCTGATACCCAGACCAGGCCTGCCCACCCCAGCGCTCCAAGGCCGCACTGCTCACCTGCCGACACTGTCGTGTGTCAAAGAGGGCCCACCACGTGCAGGTGCTAGCTCCAAGGCCCATGCCCGTGACCTTGGCGGCCTCCTCAGGCCATCGCTGTCCTCCGTGACACAGGCCCCCAGGGGTCCCCATTCGTTGACATACTCCACCGCTGCAGCCGGGCTACACTGCAGTCCAGCATTTCCCACATCTTGAACTGAGTCATCATTAATCAATGGCAGGGTCCATGCCAGTGAATGCAGGGGGAGGATTGAGAGGGAGATGCGTCACAGTCCAGTGGAAACACGGATCACCGTTACGGAGGAGGTCAACCAGTAGCAAGTACTGACCTGGTGCCACTAGCCCTGTGCTCCGTGAGTGACCGTCAGCCTCCGGTGGTACATTGTTGGGGTCTGAGCTTGTGGCCTGGGGGTGGTCATCAGCAACGGGCAGGTACAGACTTGGTGTCTGGCATGAGTCTGTGGCATTCATATCCGCCATGTTGCTGGACACAGCTGGCATGTGCCCTCTGCATCATGCCCTGGGGGTACACCTCCCATTCTCCCCCGAGACACTCCGCGGAAGGCACCTCTGAGACATACGAGACCCTGCTCTGCCCTCATGACCCTACCCCAGTCTCCCGCAGGTCAGCGTCCCGTGGCGGTAGGCCCGTGTCGGCCGCTGTGCATCCGGGGCCACTAACCCTGTGCGACTCAAGTCATGCTCCCTTGTTGTTCTGACATTGCATTTCTGAGTGCCTGATGACTGTTGGAGTTGTTGCCAGCACCAGCTACTCCCTGAGGGCTGGCTTACACTCACCCCACACACAGCCAGCACAGGCATCACTGGACTAGTGGGCCTGCCATCACATCATGCCGAACCAAGTATTGACTATTTTCTCTCTGCACTGTCCCAGGTGATCAAGGATATGCACTCTACCCTTGGATGATGACACCCCTCCGAGACCCGAACACACCCACCCAGAGGCAGTACAATGCGGGCCACATACGCACCAGGGGCATCGTTGAACACACATTTGGCGTGTTGAAGTCACGTTTCAGGTGCCTGGACGGCACAGGTGGAAAGCTCCTGTGCAGCCTGGACATCGTGTGGAAGATGATCGTTGCATGTTGTGTGTTGCACAAGATCTGTGTACGCACCAATGCCCCATGGATCCCAGTTCCAGAAGTACCGGACGATGATGGGGCAGCTGGCCCACATCCCACTGCAGCTGCGTCAGGAATAGCCCATAGGAACACCATCATTGCCAATTTCTTCTCATGAGAACGTCACATTATGGCCATCCCTGGCAATCATGGGGCAGTACAAAATGTCCACAAGCACAGCATGTGTGAATAAAACATATTTGCAGGTTACAGGTTGTATTGTACATTGTCATGTCACAGTTTCCTGCTGTGCCAGATGTGATTTGCCATGTTGTGCACATTTGCGGCACCAGTTGTGTCCTGTGTTCTGTAGTGGAGGTGTTGCTGTTTGTACCGGGATGTTGTCAATGTTGAGGTGCACTTATACTTATGTGCGTATGCTGCATGGTGGGTGATTCGCTCCTGCGGCTCTGATTTGTCTGCCACTGATCCCTTTCATGCGGTGTGCCTTTCAGTTCTGTGCTTCCACGGTGCTGAGATGTTGCAGACTTGGGTAACTTGTGCTCTTTGTCGAGTTGTGACTCTTGGGCATGGTTTGTCCGCAGATGTGTCATTGACGTCAGGGGTTGTTTGTGCAGGTAGTTGTGTCCGAGTGTGACCTGCTCCTTTTCGGATGTTGTCCGCACTCAGCCACCTCAGTGTCATGCCGTGTACATTGCATGATGATAGGACTGCAGCCAAGCTACTCATCATGTGGTGTCTCTTGCATTGTCAGTGTGGCTGACGTATATGCATGTTTGCTGTGTTTCGCACATGGGCATGTGTTGGTTGTGTGAATGTTGATGTGTTGGGTGGGTGCCCCTTTGGGCACATGGTGTTTGTGGGACTACTTGGTGTTTGTGTGTGTGCTGAAGTGCTCCCGTGGGATCAGGGACATGATCCAGAGTCATTGTGGGTGTGCAGTGTGCCCTGCTTGATTGTGCATGTGTGCCATTGTGCCCATCTCCCCCCGTCCCCCCACTCCCAGGTCGCTACGCACCATGTTGATGTAATGTTGGGTCATGTTGGGCAGTGTCCAGATCACCAACTCATGGCACTGTCTCCCGTATGGTGACTGTGGCCACCATCTTCTCCATGTCATTCAGCTCCTGGTGTTCTGCTGGGCCCCCTCCTCTGGGGTGCGTTGCTGCTTTCGTGTTGGCAGCGAGTTTCTGCTTGGTTTTCCCATTCACATCAGTCCAGCGCCTCTTGTGCTCTTCCATTGTCCTCCTCTGCCATGCGACGGCATTCACATGGTCCGAGGTGGTGTGCCATCTTTGCCTCTTTGTTGCCAATGACACGTTGGAGGTGACGTACAGTTTGTGGTGGTGTTCTGTCTCATCCGTGGCGATAATTGGGTTTTCCTGTAGACTGTACCCCATCTTCCTCTTCCTCTTCTCTTTGCCCTTCCATGAGCCCTGTATTCCTGGGTGTTCCTCCGTGGGGATTGTGGGGTTCATGTTGTCCCCTGCAGTCGGTCAGGGTGCATCCGTGGTACTCCGCAGTTGATTTCGTTTTTAGTGGCATTTTCCATATGCTGTTCTTGTGCTTTTTCCAGCATTACGCATGGGTACTGCTGGCCTCTCCCTGGTTGTCACTGTTTTCTTATCGCGTTTGGGCACATTGCGTCTTTTTACGCGTTGGGGTTTGTGTTTTTATCTCCATCGCGGTGGTTGTATCGCGGACATTGGCCGTGTTTTCGGGGGACTATCGCATGGTACCGCCGTGTTGTGAATTCCACGTTAACACGGGGTAGTTTTCCCGCGATAGGCTGCGATGTGTAAAGTTGCGTTAACATTTTTTGGAGATGTTTAGCACACGTTCTTGTGAATATCCCCCCCAGACTTTTTACCTTCCTTACGGGGGATGGGCAGGATCCTGCCCCTTCAGGCCACCAGGCTGTATTCCAGAGGGCAGTGTTGTTTCCGAAAAGTAGCACCTCGGTTTTATCGGTGTTCAACTTTAAACAGTTGTCACGCATCCAACTGATTATGTGGACCATGCAGTTGTTAAATTCTATTGCCACGTCGGCAGGGTTTGATGATAGAGACACCACTATTTGTGTGTCGTCCGCATAACAGATGGCAGTGAAACTGTGGGAGCGGATGAGTTTGGCGAGGGGGGCAACATAGACATTGAACAGGGTTGGGAATAACGAAGACCCCTGGGGCACTCCACATGGTAGGGCATAACGATGTGATTTGTGCACCCCATTGCAACAGTTTGTTCTCTGTTTGTTAAAAATGATCTTAGTATCTTGGAGGCTGCACCTGTGATCCCCATTTCAGATAGGTGCCGAATGAGCACTTGATGGTTCACCGTGTCGAATGCGGCTGAGAGGTTTAGCAGGATAAGTATTGCCTTCCCTTCCCCATCTAGCTGGATGCGGATCTCCTCGGTGGCTGCATTGAGGGCTGACTCCGTGCTGTGTAGAGGTCAAAATCCATGTTGTTCAGGGTCCATTTTGTCATTTGACTCAAAGAAGTCCAGCGAATCTTTATTGAGCGCTTTTTCCAGAATTTTAGAAGGAAACGGCAAACAGGAAATTGGCCGGTAATTATTGATCTCAGTGGGGTCTTGGGAAGGTTTTTTCAAAATGGGCCATACTAGGGATTTTTTCCAAATATTTTGAAAAGATCCGGCGTTTAAAATGTTATTTAGAAGAGGTGCTAAGTAGCCTGCTATGGTACTAGGTACCATGTGGAGAACCGTAGCCGGACAGGGGTTCAATAGGGAGCCAGACTTGATAGACAGGATAAGTTTCTACACTCGCTCGGGCGTGAGGTGGTTGAAATTATCAAGATGAGCCTGCGTAGTCACTTCACCCTTCTCTAGGCCACCAATTACATCTGGGCTATCTGCAGCTTGATGGCTAGAAAACTCATCGAAGACACTTTTTACTTTGCTGAAAAAGAAGTCTGCTAATTTATTGCAAAAATCTGTGTTGGGAGTGTGCTGTTTACTCTCGTCTAGTTTGGATTAGGTCGTGACTGTTCTGAAAAGCTCTCTGGCTGAATTTTTTGCTGAATTAATTTTCTCGGTGAAAAAGCGTGATTTTGCAGAGATAATAGCCTCTTTGTAGTTTTCGATAGCTTTTCTATAGAGATCTTTTTCCTCTGTCGAGTAATATTTCCTCCAGGTTCGTTCTTGGGCCCTACACTTTTTTAAAAATGTCTTCAGTTCCGACGTATACCAAGGTGCTGACGGTTACGTCCTGTGGTTGCGTTTCTGTTTTTCGGGCACGAGCTTGGTAAGCACGGACTCAATCCAGCCATCAAAATTGCGAGGTGCAGAGTTAGGGTCAGTACTTAGACAGGGTGTGGATAAACATAGCACCTGGTCCAATTCCAGAGTGTTTTTCTTATGCCATGGGCGACTTGTAGTTGAGTTATTGGTATTGTGTATTTTAGAAATCTCTCCTGGGATAGTTAGCTCAAGAAATACAGCACTATGGACTGTCCAGGCCGCAGGCAAGGCTTTACGGAAGGAGATCAATGCATGGTTGGTGAAGACACCATTAAGAGTGTGTGTTGTCTCGGTAACAACTTGGTTTAAATCAAAACTCTTTAGACAGTCAATTAAATTAATGGTGTATCTACATTGCGTGGATTCCAAATGGAAATTAAAGTCCCCCAATAGTGTGAAATTGGAGAATTCCATTCAGGATTCTAAAAAGGTCTGCATGGAGGACACAAATCTATTCCTGGGGCTGGGTGGCCGATATATAAGAATTCCGTTAAACACTGTCTTGTTATTGATTTTAAAAGAAAACATAATGGCTTCCTCCTCCAGTTGGGGGATGCCTACCAGTGATGTCTTAATATTATTACGGTGGGCAATAGCAACTCCCCCTCCCCGTTGCACATCTCTATCTATTCTGAAAAGCTCATAGCCTTCTGGTATTGCCACCTTGAGGTCTGGATCAGAAGAGCTGTTGGTCCAGGTCTCTGTTAGGAAAAGTATATCAGGGTTATGCTGGTCTATACTATAAAGTCAGCTAGTTCATACTTGTGTTTGGGAAGTGACCTGACATTTAGTAACGTACATGCAAGGATAGAGTCCTGTTGTTCATGATTATGAATGGACAAATTATTTTCAAGCCTAGCATGATTTGTGGAACCATTATCATTCTTAATACAAGTTGCAAAATTACAAGTAGGACAAGACCAAGTAAAGGTGTTACTCGGAGCATTCATAGGTATACATTTTGTTTGCTTACTGCCAAGTCCTATGTCCAATAAGGCTTCCCTTGAATAAGGTAAATAGTATCCAAAAAATAACCTGAAAGATCAATGGTCTCACCCCCATACCCTTTAGGCTTCATATCAGGCTTTAACAATGTTACTTTACCCAACAGATGCTGCTCATAAAACATTTTCGGAATAAGAGCTATTTTAGCTCCAGAGTCTAAAAGCATGTTCACTGGCGCATCATTGGATCAACACCATCTCAAGTGGACCCTCACCACCAGCCAGCTTTTAGATTTGGAGAATGTTAACGTAATCAACAACTTCTTCATATAAATCAACTTCTCTGACCTTCTTCTGCTCTTTGCCTGATTTTCAGCCTGGGAAAATGGCCCTTCTTTCCACAAATGCTGCAAGTGACCTTCCAGCCAGGACAATTTTTAAAGTTAGCCATATATCCCATGTTACCACACCTAAAGCATTTACCCTGGAAACTCTTAAGATTGGAGGACTTTGGGGTCGTGCTAGCGCTGGGCTTAGTTTTTGTTGATTTGCCAATCACCACCTTAACAAGCTCACCATCCTTTTTCTCCAACAATACTATTGTAAGAACCTCCTGTAATGAAGGGTTTTCCTTTTGCCATAAACTCTCTCTGGCATTGTCAAGAGTACAACCTAACATCAATTGATCTCTTTATATTGTAAAATCTGTTTATTGACAAAAAGCTCAAGCAAATTGGGGACACATGTCCCTGTAAAGGTAAGCATCAAAAGAGTCAACCTTCCATAGTAGCCAGTGGAACAACATAATAAGAACATACAAAGCGTGATTTAACCCACGCAGGATATCACCACAATTTACATTGTAAAGCATATCATAGTGGGAGCGGTCAATACGTGGTGAAGCACATCTCTCAGTGCAGAGAGAAAGACTTCCTTGCTCATGCGTTGCTTGGGTTTGGAAGGTCTGGAGGTCTTTGAGCATCTTCCTGAACTTTCGTCATTCTAGCAATTCTTCTAGTTTAAATGAATATGAAATTTGTATCCAAAAATTGGACTTGCATTACCTGCCTATGGTTAGTACTGTTCTTGAATGGTACCACTTTGGGAGGAGGATGCAAAGGCAGGATGAGTCGGTAGAGCAATATATCACTGTATTGCGCAAGTTGGCATCCACTTGCAACTTTGGGGTGGCTCTTAATCGTTCTTTAAAAGCTTTATTGTGTAGCTCAGCAATACCCCATCCACATTAACGCCAGATCCAACTGACTTCAATACAGAAATCTACATTCCAACCTAGCAACCTAGCAACCAATCCCACATTCCAGATCCTTTACATCATTGCCCAGATACCAATACAGTCTGCATGCCAAGTTAAATACAGAACATCGCAGTGTTATATTACAATCTTGATTATCATTGTTGCCAAGAGCACCAGTATGTTTCTGAGGCCTTTGTGCCTCTGGTACAGAGATCCACCCAGTGCTCTTTTTTCATAAGAGCAGTTCTGTGTCTCCCAGAAGTCTGCAAGATAAATCTGTTCTTTGCCTCCTTGTAAGATCTTTCTCAGCTCAGAGAGATCACTTCTGAGGAGCAGACACATTATCATTTATGATAGTTTGTCTATTGTTTCCCTGCTTTACATTCATGTTGTTCACCTGTGTTATATTCATAGATTTTCTGCAGACTTACAGCTCCATATTCACTGCCTGTTCTACCCCCCTTCAGTCTTCAGCTTCAGTTCTGCTTCCTCTCCAGCCTTTAGGGACTCTCTTGTTTAATTTACACCCATTTACAGGAATCCCTTGCCCTTCAGAGAACACATACAACCCAGTTATCTAGTCGTGTCCCAATCTCACCAGCTAATCCCCTTACAACAACAATAAAAATCAGTTATTCTAAATCATGAAACAGATGACCTGGGTACAACTTTAAAAAAATAAGTGGAAGGAACGATTTGTGTGGGCAAAAGAGGTCATAATTCTTTCATACCTGGCTTGAATGGAAAGGGTAGTGTTTTTACAATCTAGGACAGTCTAATAATCTGTTTTTCTCCTTGGGATAAAATGTGTATGCACCTGTTTACAAATGATACAGAGTATGTCCATGGCTTAGTT
Organism: Calotriton arnoldi; assembly: GCA_963921515.1. Classification (NCBI taxonomy): domain Eukaryota; kingdom Metazoa; phylum Chordata; class Amphibia; order Caudata; family Salamandridae; genus Calotriton; species Calotriton arnoldi. The sequence goes on along the minus strand of CAWUFW010001090.1, from coordinate 2,667,102 downwards.
TTTTAATACATTTAATCTAAACCCTTCACTTATGTGTAATAAAGCTCAACATGTTAGGCACTCATTGCTGATAATAATGTCAGTATGTGATTAGGGGGCTGCAAGCTCACACTAAGGCCTGGACAACTGAGCCTTTCATCCTTAGAAAATCAACAAAAATGAGCTGCTTCTGGCACATAAAAGAGGGAGTAATATTGGCGCACATAAATATTCAACGTAATGTGCTTTAGATAAAATCTCTTTATAGAGTACATTTAGATACTGCATTACCAGAGCAGATTAACGCTGAGAATTAAAATGCATTCAAGAATTTCAGATTGAAATGAGCAGTAAAAGTATGAACATGACACCATCATTTTGATAGCGGTGTAGGGGTTTTGCTATATCTACGTTTATTCTTTTTCCAGCTATAGTCTTACTTGACTGTTTTTGAAAAACATCATGTCTTTCTTTCAGCCTAGCCTTGTCTTGCATTGACACAACAAATCTCTCTTAGTACTCTCACCGCTGCTCAAAGTGCAGACATGCCCCAGACTCCTCAGACCTGCTTAGTTACATAAAGAGCTTGAAGAGAACGCTGCACTGAATGAAGTCTCAGAGCCATGGGATGTTGCACCCAATCCAGGACAAAGGTCACCAACGGTAGTGAAGTTGAAAGACTTCATAATCTCTATACTGAACAGTTCAGAATTTATTTGACCCAGTACTGTAGTTCAGGACATGCAGTGTGGATGGCAGCAAGGGTGTAATTTAGGGACCTGTGGTGCAGGGGGGCCCGCCCTTCACTTCAAGGGTCTTCACCCAACCTGAACGCTATGAATATTTCTGAGATGCTGGAGTCTAATGGCCCCGCACCACTTTTTGCATGGGGAGCATTATTTTGTGTTACGCCACTGGATGGTAGGCTGATATCCAACTGGGCAACTAACTCGGTTACTTACTGGTAATTTTCATAACTCCAAGTTCATGTCTTCCTCGTCATAGTTCTTACGGGGTGAGATGTCAATCGAATCACTGACATAATATCGACAGACACAATATCGACCTACAATTTTATCGGCACAAAAATATCGACAACACTAATATTGATACCCTATACTTAATTAACAAAATACACTAATATCGACCCTAAAATATCGTCAAACATAATTATCGATTACAGTAATATCGAACACATAAATATCGTTATTCAAAATATCGAACATCCTTTAAAAAAATACATGTCCAAAATATCGATCACAATAATATAGACAACAATATTATCGTTTTTGTAAAAATATTGACAATTTAAAAATAGATAAAACAAACAAAATTAAACACCATAAATATATTCCGATAAATAAACATACACTGCATATAAAATATAATATATATAATAATTTTAGCAAATACTAAAACATATTTTAAAACATTAAATGATAAATACACATTTAATAACAATTTAATTTTATATTTAGATTATGTACTCACATTATTTAACATCAAATATAAGATGATACACATTTAAATAATTCAACATGTGAAAAAAAAAAAAAGAACTGACTCTTAATTAGCGTTTTCCATATATGGAAAACAACTACCAAAAGGATTAAAACAATAAACATTAACCAATAAAAACACAGAATATTAAAATAAACCAATGAGGTTAACCAAACAATTAATACAAACACTATATAAACAAGGAAAACTTATTCTTATTTTACACCTTAAACCAAAAACAATAAATAAGCCGAAACTCTGCCAGATTTCTACCAGAAACAAGGACCTCATCAAAGAAAAAGATATTACATTCTTCAAAAAGTAAGTACATTACCATCTGTAAAATAACTGTAATGCTAATCCTCAAAAACTACTATTTATCATACTCAAATAATTAATATATATATTTTTTCAATTTATATCTCCTCTACAGTTAATTCTCAAACCATCCACAAAATTACAGATCACTTCAAAAATCATCTAACTAATAAAGTAAGTATTCAGCAAACAGCATTGTAAAAAATTGTAAAACACCCAACCAAACCCCAAATCCATCCCAAACACGCACCCCACCCCATGTACATATTTTAAAAAATAAATAAAAATATGTTTTACTCTTCCAACAGAAATAGCAACTACTTGACAGAATTCAACCAACAAAGAAAAAACATCTCTATTGAAAAGCAGCTCAAAACCAACATTGTAAGCATATTAATAACAATATATATTTATTAAGAAAAAAACATGTACAATATTCGTTTTAATAATTTTGATATACATTTTTTGTAGAATTTAACACATCACAATGACAGAAGGCGCCTAATTTATCTCATCCCAAAAGGAAATTTTTTGCTATGTTACATGGGGTATGTCTATACCCAGGAAAAGCAAAGTGGACTAAAAGTAAATTGGAAATGTAGCAAGTACTATTCAAATAAGTGTTATGGTCGGACAACAACTAGAGAAACAACTGTTTTGTATACAAGGGAGCATAACCACCCTCCAAATGTTACTGAAATGGAGGTTAGGAATGCCCTTGATAACATTAATGAAGCTAGCACTGGCTCACAGACACCTACAACTCAAATACTTAAAGAATTTCTGCCTACATTACCCAAACATGCTAGTGGGCAAATGCCCTCTATTTCTTCATTAAAGAACTATAGCTCGCACAAAAAAAGCCACAACAACTACCACAGCTGCTCCAAAAACATTTCAAGAGGTGGTAATCCCCCCAGAACTATCTATAACTCATAATGGAGAACCCTTTGTTCTCTATGACAACAAATGCAAAGAGAAAAGAATAATTATGTTTGCAACTGCAAACAATTTAATAAAGCTACAACAATCAGAAACATGGATGATGGACAGAACTTTTAAAATCTGTCCCAAACCATTTTATTAATTATACACTGTCCATGCCCTATATCAGAACACCAACATCCCCTTTATCTATGCCTTGCTACCCAATAAACAGAACTCCACATATATGGAAGTACTAAGTAAAATTAAACAGGAAACAAAGAATTATTTTCCACAGAAAATAATAATAGATTTTGAGCAGGCTATGATAAGTGCAATTCTAAAGTCCTACCCACACACATCAATTCAGGGATGTTACTATCATTTTAATCAGTGTCTATGGAGACACCTTCAGAAATCAACACTAAGGGCCCGATTCCGATCTCGCTCTGAAGGGCACCGAACGGGATCCGTAGCGAGCGAGTCCGATTCGTAGCCCCAGGTTCCGGACGACTCATACCGCTGTACGAGCGGGCAAGTACGATGCGAGGATAGCCTCACGCTCCGACCGACTTGTACCCGTCAGCGACGCCGTCCGGACGACTCCGACTTCATCGACGCGCACCGCGCAATGGGTCCGATTTCTGAGCGACCAAGTACGATGTGAGCGTCGAGCAGCCAGATCGAGTCGGAGCCTCAGACTCAAAAAAGCTCTGGGAAGCGGACTTCGGGGGTCCGTAGCAGACCCCCCTTCACCCGCAGCCCTATGACTCGATCACTGGGGGGGTCCCAAGGGTCCCCCTATACATGCCTGCACGGTGCTGGTGGGACCGATGCGTCCCCGCGACAGGGGGCACCCTTGTCCGAGACGTGAGTTTTTGGTCTCTTGGAGCCCATGTACGCAACGTACACCAGGCTCCCATTGACTTCAATGGTGCTCCGAGCGACCCGAGTCCATCAGCACTGCAGCACATCGTACTCTGTCGCTCGGAGCCCAGGAGCCCGAGTCACACAGAAAGCTCTACGGGCGCCAGTCAGCCGTCGGGTTTTCCCAGTGAGATCGGAATCGGCCCCTAAGTGTTGAATATGCGACAAACAGTTCATTCGCATACCAAATAAAAAAACTTATTGCACTGGCCTACGTCCCAGTTACTGACGTGGCCGAACATTACAATCTTTTAATAGAAAGTCCTTACTACCACCAACACAAACAAAAATTAAGTCTCCTCCTAGACTATTTTGAAGATACCTGGGTGGGAAGACTCCATAGATCAGGACATAGGAGACAACCAAAATACCAAATTCCATGGTGGAATGTCTACCTTAGCACACTAAATCAAGAGGCAAAAACAAACAATGCTGTTGAAGGTTGGCATAATGCCTTCGAAGCAACAACAGGACGAGGTACACCTACTCTACACAAACTCCTACTCTCCCTCCAAAAAGAACAGAGCTACCAACAGCTAAGAATGGAGTAATCTGTCACACAAATAAAACCTAAACTATCCAAACAAACTAAAATGTTTGAATACCTACAACAAGTCAGACTATACCCTATTCTAATTTCTTAAATTTTTTAATAAATTATTTTTAAATACTCCCCACCCTTATCCCCTATAAACCCAACATCCCGCTCCTAAAAAATATTTTTCTAAAATCAAAAATATAATTTCAAAATTATATATTTAATTTTCTTGATTTGTTTTTAATTTTTAAATATATTATTTTAAAACACTCCCCACCCTTATCCCCTATAAACCCAACATCCCGCTCCTAAAAAATATTATTCTAAATTCGAAATTATATTTTCTAAATTATAATTTTAAATTTCGAATTTTTATAAATTAAAATCAATTATTTTAAAACACTCCCCACCCTTATCCTCTATAAACCCAACATCCCGCTCCTAAAAAATATTAGACAAATTAATTTTTTTATAACATTAACTTACTATTATTATACTACAAACAAACTCTATATACATTACAATATACTATAATAACGATATTTTAACATAACAATATTTTAACAGTTGATATTACAAACTTCGATATTTTTAACAATACTTAAAATCGATATTTTTAACATCGATATACATAACATCGATATTTAATACTATCGATATACTAAACTCGATATTTATGTATATCGATATTAAAAGTTCGATATTATGTCTACTTACCATGTCAATCTTGTACACAGAAGTGATTTCTAAGCAGGAAAAACTAAAAAAGACTTCAAAAATGGGGAACTTCCCCTTCCTGTCACCACTACAAACAGAGGAAGTCATCACTGAATAAGTCCTGTAAAATACAAAGGAAATATGACACAACTAAAAATAGCCTTTCTGATTGGCTCTCCAACCCTGGAAGGTAAAGCAGTAATGTGGCAAGAAAAACCTGAACTCAAAGTAATGAAGATTACTGGTAAGTAACCGAGAAATTACCTCCTCATCCAATTTCCTCTATCTACTACTTACTGGATGAGATAATTCCTAGGGCCACTAGAATTATGCAATTTTAGGGCTGCAGTGTTTTCTATATAATTATGTATTTGCCACATAATTCATCTACTGCATAATCTGCAGATTTTGTCAAAAACAGTTTCAAGCTCATATGCGTCAACTGTTACTAAAAATGTGGTGACACATTTTGGCGTATAGTGGAAGATCCTTTCCAAAGGTTGACGGGTCCCCTTTCTGTTGTTTATTGCTCTATGGGGTGTTAAACAGGTACTAATAAGGAGAAGCCTTTGAGCATGAAGGTGCTAAGCTGTGTAAAATTGGCTAAATAATGGAGTAATTCTATCACAAAATGTTCTGCATTACACTGCATAATTTAGCTTTTCTTGCTGCATAATTTAGTCAAGCCTGCCACATAATTTGGTCTTTCCCTGCCACATAATTCTAGGGGCCCTGATAATACCAGGCAGAACAAAGAGGCAAACAGACAACAACTATCTCAAAATTAAATGATGCTAAATAGACAACATTTGTTTCAATATTAAAGAACGGCACTAAAACATTGTGATAAACTGCCTCTAAACCCTTTCAGCAAAAATTGCTGAAACACTACATCCTCCACCTGTACATTATAATGATTCATAAATGTGTGTGGTGAGTCCCAAGTAGCTGCCATGCAAATAGATTTCATGGGAGCTCCCTTCTGCATAACCCAGGAAGTCGACATACCTCTAGATTACTTTCCCTGGATGGGACCTGGCAAAGATATATCAGACTTCTCATAAGCCAGGATAATAATCTGCTTTCGCCATCTACTTAAAGTATTAGAAGAAGGCTGCAAATCGTGGCCAAACAACTCAAAGGTGACAAAACGAGATTACAGTAGTTGCTGGCCTTGATACAATCTCTATCTCAACAGTTCTATGTAAATCAAGTGTGTAACTTCTCTTTTTTGGGTGTGGAAGAATTTCAAAAATAAATCAGAAGAACCAGATCTTGGGATACATGGACATTCGATCGAATTTCGGGCATGAAAAAAGGCTTCTTTCTCAAGATCACTTTGTATGTAAAAATGAAATAGCCACGGACAGCTGCAGAAGACGAGAGAACCAGTTTCTCCTTGGCAAAAAGGAAACACTAATGTAGTATGAACCAGATCGGTCATTATTTTCTGGATTACATTTGGGTTCAGAGGATTGGGAGGAAAGGCATAGAGAAGAGGCAGAAAGGTCTAGCCAGGAAGTTTTAAATGTCTGTGTTAAGTGGTGAAAGACACTTGGATGCACAACTATCAACATCGATGGGAGAAAAGTCCAACTCAGATATTCCACAAGCATGTTCCTCCTCACTGGAAGATAAATTGCTTGCAGAGAAAGGAGATGCTGCTCCCTCCAAAGGTAAATCACCTGGGTCAACTGAGATAGGGCTAAAGGACCAGTTCCTTTATAGCGCTGAAGATAGCTCGTGACCACCTGATTGTTTATGCAAATTAGAATCAACTGATTGAGAATCATAGACGCAAAAAAGCAATGCTAAATGCATCACCTTTAAGTCCTTCCCGTTTGGAGACATCTGAAACTGAGATGATGACCACCTCCCCTGGTCTTGATGGCTCTGAAAGGTTGCTCCTTATCCCCTTTGTCTAGTATCTATAGTAATTACTTTTGGAGAGGGGAGTGGAAAGTAATATTCCTTGCTGAATGACTCTCCCAGATGCCACCATTGCAGATTATGTGTTACCTGTGACAGAATGGGAATTTGGAGTGAGTAATCCTGCGACATTGGACCAAGGGGTAAAGATAATAGATTACGTTGAAGTTTCTTTTTCTCTAGCTGGAGAGAAAATGTGTTACTGCTGCCTGCAGAAAACAACCATCCTTTGTGTGACACAATCCAAGATTGTTGCGCTATCTGTTTTGCTGGCTTTAGAACTCTGTTCACTTTACCCCTGCTAACCAGCAGTAAAGTGCTTACCCTTTAAACACGGTCGACTTGGCATACTCCTAATGGGCTCATGTAACTTACCTATAAGTCTCTAGTACATGATACAAAGTGTACCCAGGGCCTGGAATTTAAAGCCATAGTGGCTGTAGCACTAATTGTGCCATCCGCTACAGTGGTAGCACAAACATGGCCTTATCCCTATTATTGTAACCTGAGTGTAGCAGTGTAAATACTGCAATTCAGTCTGTCAAAATAAGCCCTTTAGATAGGTGAAAACCAGCCTTTTATGTAGTAATAAGTCACCTCTGTGTAGGCCTTATAGCCCACAAGGCAGAGTGCCTGGTATTTAAAATAGGACATGTCGAATTTTAATGTTAACAAGTCCTTACAGGTACTAGTCCCAAAAGATATTTTCACTGTAGGAAGACTGGTTGGCCCATACAGAAACACTGGGAAGCAATATTAAATATTAATTCTGCTATTTCAGGGTGGGCCATTAAGGTATAATGGGGTAACCCACAAGTGTCCACGGACCTGGGTAATAAATGGTATAGAAAACAATGGTCCTAGACTTTCAAGCGCTATAATTTAGTAGTAAAAGCCATTCAATAGTCCAAAAAACATATGGTACATATACAATTAACATTGGAACATTAATGTACCACCAATTCCTTCAATATGCAAGCATGTATATCCTCAAAGAACACAAGGCATCCAGTGTTGCTCTAATAGTGACTGTTTATTTCTCAGTTACTTTTTATAACAGATCACCATATTCATTGGTTAAATAAAGAAAGGTTGCTCCAAGGGGAGTGTGAAGGAGAATAGTGCTCGTGAAATAAGGTAGATATAGAGGAGGGGAATCCAGAAAGCAAATTCAACAAACAATCAGTTTCATATTTATAGTAAACTGGTCATGGTTCACAGTAGCACCAGTGTTTACAAATAGGCCTGTCCCTCGTTGACTTATCAAGTATTTATTTCATGATTTTCTGGTGTTGCACAGAGAGTGTTCATCCGTGAAAAGGGCAGGGCTAGGAAGACATCAGGTACAGGCCCACTGGGGGAGAGTGTCGACGTTTCGACCCTGGTGCAGTTAGGGTAATTTCTATCCTCTGCGGGCGGGTCTTCCTCAGGACAGGGGGAGGGCAACCTAAGGTGGAGTAAAGCAGGATACAGCCCCTCGTGCAGTGGTCCGCACAAAATTTGCAGCATAACTATGATTAAATCAGAAAATTGCAAGCCGCAGTGTTGAAAGAATCAATCACGGGTGAAAAATCGCCCACAGCATCTCATATGTTTGGTCTCAATTTTTTATCATGGCCTGAAAAATGGGGTTCACATTTGGAAGCACAGATTTATTGCACTAATAGAGCACCTGGCAGCCCAGTGGGATTACTAAGAGGGAACTCTCGATCGTGGGGGATCTTGGTCGTGGAGCTGCATATGGACAACGTGCGCCAGATGGACGGCTATGTAGTAATAATCCACAGAGGGGAGACATAGGCCTACGTATGTCCTATGTGAAAACTTACTTGGTACTTATTAAATAAGTACTTTACTTATTTAATAAGTATCAAGTAAGTTTTCTTGTTTCTTTTCAAATTCATCTTCTACAAAGCAATTGGGTTCTCCCCGACAGAACCATTGTAGCCTATTATATATATACCCAGGTTCTGAGGGACACAGGGTCACCCCATTGTTGCCATACGTATGTCCTATGGGCAATAAGTTTAGTTATGGCCAACCTAGAGTGCGTGCCCCCCCCAGATAAAGTACTTGATTTTCTTATTGATCAATCTCAGCAACTTTAAGGGCATCAGAGTGGTAATATGCCCAACACATAGGATAATCTGGGGAGCACCACAATTTTTACAGCCTGTGTCCTAACGCACAGCGATACGTTTAACTGGGTCAATTTGGTGTAATCCAGTTTGGCACATTCCACAAGCAGCTCAAGGTTGTCCAGCACCATGTGTTCTAACCCTCTATTAATATAGATTCAGAGATATTTGAGGTGAGATGGTTTTTACTGGAATAGATAGCCATCGATGGCTACATTAGTTGTTATCAGGCATATCGGGAGGGCTTTGCTCTTTCCCCAGTTAACCTTGTACCTGACTACTACAGCAAAGTTAGAAATTATTCCTAGCAGGGCCAGGAGAGATGTAGTAAGAGCGGTGAGTGTGAAGTGACTATCATCTGTGTATAGATAGGTGGTGGATGGGCCTCCTGGGGTGGAAGTGGCCACAATCTCTTTTGATTGGTGCAATGCTGCCTTTAAGGTTTCCAGGGCCAAGAGGAAAAGAATAGGGTACAGTGGGCATCCTTGTCTCATCCCCCCTTATGATTGGGACGGGGTCCGACAACAATTTGTCACAGTTGACTGTGCTGGGTGGGAGTCGGAAAGCCAATGAACCTTGACAATGAAATTGGGGCCATGACCAAATTTATACAGAGTGCCAAAGAGTTAGCCCCATTCTATTCGATCATATGCCTTCTCAGCATCAAGTGAGAAGGCCAGCACCTCCTCCAGTAGGTCTTTGGATATTCACAGGTAGTGGGCCAGTGTGTGGAGGTGATTCCGGTACAATCTCCCCGGGACAAACCCCACCTGTATACAATGTATCAGTGTGGGAATGCCCCTTTATCCTAGCCAAGATTTTTATGTCCTCATTGAGGAGGGAGAAGGGCCTGTAGCTGCCAGAGGAGAGGGTATTTCCCCAGCTTGGGGAGGACTATGATAAGAGCCTTATTGGAAACAGATCCTAGAGTCCCCCTGCTAGTTTGGCCTCTTTGAATGCATCATACAAGGAGTTAATGATTTGTTTTTTGCCCATTTATAAAACTCAGTGTGGAAGCCGTCCTCCCCGGGGTCCTTGTGATATGGGAGGTTGGAGATGGCTTGGGGTATATTCTCTTTAGTGATTTCACTGTTCAGGATCTCCCTGCCTGCTTCATTAAAACTAAGAAGGTGTATTTTACCAAAATAATCCTATTTCAGGCCGGGTCTGTAACTACCTTCGGGGTATAGGTAATCCGGTAGTAGGCTGCTTGTGTGAAAACTATCTTCTGTGGATGTCTAACGTGTAGGCCAGAGTCAGACTTGATGGCCGGGATAGCCATTCTTTCCTCCCTTTGTCTTAGTTGGACCGCTAGCAACCTCCCTGCCTTCTTGCTCAATTCATAATGATGGGCCTAAATTTTTGAGGTGTGTATTGCTCCTTTGAGGTAAAGAGTGTGTTTAGGGCCATTTGTGGTTTCTGGAGACGCCCCTTGGTAGCTATTGAGGGGCAGGCTGGCCATCAATGTAGGTAGGGGCATGAGATTTGAGCAGTGCTTTGCCATCCAGCAGCTTGTATTGTGAGAGATTAAGATGCAACGGTTTGCGGGTTGTGAGGTGGATCAGCAAGTGGTCTGACTGTACCCCCTCCAGTATAAGGGAATGGTATATCTGTGTGGTCATGGGCAGAGAGGCAACAAAGTATTCCAACCTTGATTGGGTACCATGGACCGAAGACATGTACGTCTATTCCCTGTCATCGGGGTGAACGATGTGCCAAATGTTGATGAGGCCTGGGTCTCTGAGAACATCACCTAAAAGGGCCATATCTAAGTTACTGGCTACATCTATTGGGCCGGTGTGGTCTATTATCATGTTGATGAGGCCTGGGTCTCTGAGAACATCACCTAAAAGGGCCATATCTAAGTTATTGGCTACATCTATTGGGCGGGTGTGGTCTATTATCATGTTGTACGCCAGATTCCAGTCTCCACCAGGTGAGAAGGTGCGTGGTACCAATCGTTATTAAAACATGGTTAAGCTGTAGGAGGAATGGTAATTTTAGGCCAGTCTGTGCACAGACACAGCCTATGCATAGTACTTTGTAGTCAATGCGCTACTTGACAAATGTATACCGTCCCTCCTTGTAGGTCCATGTCTTGTGCACTCTGCATGAGAGGGATCTATGTAAAAGGATGTCTACTGTGCATTTCCAAGGTGTTGTGGGCCCCACCTCCGGTGATGGAGGACGGCTACTATGAATGGATAGACCACCAAGTCCCATCTGAGCTTCTCTGCCTCTATGCTGCGCTCCTGGAGAAGACCAGTTTTTGGAATTCAGATAAGTAACACTTTTTTGTGTTTAATGAAATGTGTGAGGCGTTCACATTCCAAGATATGACGCACAGTTACCTCAGAGAGGTCATCGTACCAAGCCGTGATAGTTGTCAGCTAAGATTTCAGCGTTGTATCCTGCCGGGGGGATTCAGGGTAATGTGAGCAGTTTGGCATGTGGGGTGGTGGGTTGGAGGTGATGACGAAACTCCTTTTAGGGTAGGGAGAGGCAGCAGATCTGAGGGAAGGGAGTTGAGGGGGAAGGAAAATCTTGTACCAAGCGTGAGTAGTGTGTACTTGTGTGTATAGATGTGGGACTTGCACGTGGTGGGGGCAGCCGCGCAGGGCGGGGGATAGAAAAAGAAAGACAATATAGTTTGTGTGCCCTAGGTGAAAAGGGAACAAACCAACTCTGTCCGGCGAGTCATAAGCCAAGAACCAATCTAGACCTGTGTTCCGTGGGTCCAAGCCTGTGGTGTCCGCTTCACCTGTGAGGCCAGCTAGGGGGCAGTATGTATAAAAATGATGCTACTTACAGTGGAGTAGGGCTATCCCCCTACAAGGGGAGGGACAGTGAGAACCAAGCCCACCGATCCTTGTAGCCTAGATTGGTTCTTGACATATGACTGCCCATGGTGCAGTAGAATCTGTGAGCTATGGGGGCATGGTCTAAGGAGTATCAGATGTGTCCATGCTTTTTTCTTGGATGCATTCAAGGATGTCATGTTGGGATCTGGCCATCTGTCCTGGTGTCTGCTCCCCCTGTGAAGCTGGCTCTCAGCCATTGACACAGTAGAGTCTGTGAGCTATGGGGCATGGTCAAAGGAGTGAGGAGTGTCAGATGTGTCCATGTGCTTTTTCCTGGATGCCTTTGAGGAAGGAACGTAACTCCTCCGGTTCAAATAGTCCATATTTGATGACTTGTAGTAGTATCCTCAGGTTATGTCTTTATGTCCCTTTCACCTTGTAACTAGCTGCTCAGCCAGTGTGAGTGTTCCGTGTAGAATGTTAGTGTGATTGACATGAGTGGAATGCTTGGGTGCCTGGTGAGTGTTGTCAGTTGGAGGATGGGCTGAGCAGCTAGCAGGCTGCTCCTGGTGGGGCTTGCTGTAACTTCTACTTATGGACTTAATAAACTACATCAAACTCAACTCGGCTACGTTTTCTATGTCACTTGAACACGTGGGGCCAGCCCACTACATTTTGGCGACGATCTTGATGGGATTTATCCTCGCTCAACGTGCCAACCAAGAGGAGTTAAGCTAAAGCTGATGGGTCTAAGAAGTAAGAAATTTGGAACAAGTAACAGGAAACTTAGACAAAGATTCTGGTCAAGCACGCCTTGCAGCCCCACCAGTGTCTACTACACCGGACAGCCCCAGCCCAGGCGTGCTGTGCGCTGATTTCTGTGCTTACAACACCTGTTAAAAAGGTTATCAAGGCTGCCTACATCTTGCAGAAGATCCTATGCCACAACAAACGTCTACAGTGCCACAGCAAACGTCTACAGTGCCACAACAAACGTCTACAGTGCCACAACAAACGTCTACAGTGCCACAACAAATGTCTACAGTGCCTCAGGAAGCAAGGTAATCAGTGGCTGCCTGTGTTTCTCCCTCCAGTGCGGAGTTAAGTAATTCTGTTTGGCGAAAGGCTCTTTTGTTCAAGTTTTTCATCTGAGACTGTGCGCTTGTTCAAGACTTTTCTTTGCGTGGGTTCTGAGTATGTTTTCTACTCTGTGTACCTCCGTGTCAGCGCAGCACCGGTGGGAACTCTACTTGTTGCCTGAGTACTTTCATCTACTGGCGTTTTTAAAGTCATACGGCTGGATTTTTTTTTTTGTTGGTCTGGCTCTTTCTTCTGCAAGAGGACGCCATCATATATATTTCTTTAACTTTGTTGCTCTGAGTATTTGGTATTCCCTACAATGAGACCGCTGAGTAAAACAGTTACGCTGCAATTCAAATTTCAAATTCAGCTTGCGCACCTTACCTGGTCCATGGTGTTGAGCGTAGCAGCTATAGAACCCTGCATGACGTTTTCGTTGCCAGGCACTCCTCGATGCTGCAGTTGGATGCTTTGCAGCAGGAGCGTGCCTGGAGCCACTCGGCGTGCGGCTCTTGTGCGTGCCGCCATCTTTTGGTTGGAGGCTCCAGCCACTTGATGTCTACAGATTGTCCCTGGAGGTTTCGATGCCAACCACGCTCCGCGTTTGGCTATAAAGCTGGATTTGTCAATTAAGCTTTTACAAATTGAAGAGGACCACCAACGTCATGGCGTCTTGACCGTTTTTCAAAGATTTTGCTGCTCCAATTTGAGGATCGTTGTTGTTACTACAATTTGAGGATCGCTTCATTTTGCAAGCAGCTTGGTGGTGAGTTCTAGTTTTCTTTGGTACAGTCCTTTGACACTGAACTTTGCTGCCAAACCGTGTGGAGAATTCTTATCTTATAACCTGACCTGGTGCCTTTTCATCTTCTGTGGGAATTGTCACTGCTGCTGCGAAGTTCAATCCTTTTGCAAGTATTTTGGAGCTGTTTTGTCTCTACTCAGTTCTGTTTGCGTCTTTGGAACGCATGTCCCTCATCATCGCGGTGACAGGCACACCAGTGACATTTTTCTAATGTAAAACTTACAGTGCATATTTTAGTGCTTTATCACTAGTTTGTAGTCAAGCAAAGGAAAACAAGTTACGTATTTTACATTACATGGCTTATGATTTTTGGATAAATTATTTTTTTCTTGGGTGTACCCACCCTCACAACTGTATTACTTTGATGGTTTTTGTTTGTTTTCTTTTCGGATGTTGTATCCCTGCCTAAGGGATGGGAGTGGGTCTTAGTCCCATGTCTCCTCTTCATGTTATTGTCTTTGATTATTTAAGCCTTTGTACCTTGACTCTAGGGGTTGGCTTAAGGGGTGTATTCCCTTGCTACGTTTGGTATGGGTATTAGCCCCATTTCCACGCCATTTGTCTCTTCACATCTTTGCTTTTAACTCTCTCGCTTTTTGGGTTATGGGGTGTTTTTCCCCATTTACGTATGTTGGACACGACACTTCTTTGCTTTTTGGGTGTGTTTTGGGGTGTCAGTCCCACCGCCTCGTTTTGTGTCATGTTGTGTGTAAGTCGCCCTGCGCCTCACCTTGCTGTGTCCAGTGTGCAAGCCGCCCCGTGCCTCACGTATTCTTGTTGTGTGTAAGTCGCCCTGAGCCTCACGTTTTCTTGTTGTGTGTAAGTCGCCCTGCGCCTTACGTTTTCATGTTGTGTGTAAGTCGCCCTGCGCCTCACCTTGCTGCATCCTGTGTGTAAGCCGCCTTACGCCTCACATATTCTTGTTGTGTGTAAGTCACCCTGCGCCTCACGTTGTCATGTTGTGTATAAGTCGCCCTGTGCCTCACCTTGTCATGTTGTGTGTGTCGCCCTGCGCCTCACCTAGTTCTTTTACGTCGTTATGTTGCGTGTATAAGTCGCCCTGTGCTTCACGTCGACGTAATGTGTGCGTTTGCCACACTGTGCTGCACATGTTCTTGGGTGCCAGTCCCATGCAACATCAGTCTTTACACTGCTTAGCTTTTGGGTTATTCCCATCTTAGCATGGTCCCTTACATGAGGGGTGGCGTTCTGGCCACAGTCTCCTTATTTGAGGAGTACTTCTTTGGGTGTAGTCCACCCATTGCGTTTTAGTCTTGGGGTATGTTTCCCCTTTACTTTCTATGTGTTGTTGCCCACTTGTTAACTGTGAGCTGTTCTTACACTACTTACCTAAACATTTTTTTATCTAATATTAAGGGAGGAGGATGGTGTTAGTATGTTCCTATCATTCTTCTTTCCTCCTTTGTTTGTCTGTTTTCCCTTATTTGATGTGGTTTCTCCATTCATCCTAGGGTTCATGGACATTTATCTTCATTGTATATTCCTGTGTATAGTTGTATTTCATTTTTGTTATGGTTTAATTTGTTTTCCATTTCGAGAGGAAGAGGATAATGTAGTATCCTCAGGTTATGTCTTTATGTTCCCTTTCACCTTGTAACTAGCTGCTCAGCCAGTGTGAGTGTTCCGTGTAGAATGTTAGTGTGATTGATATGAGTGGAATGCTTGGGTGCCTGGTGAGTGTTGTCAGTTGGAGGATGGGCTGAGCAGCTAGCAGGCTGCTCCTGGTGAGGCTTGCTGTAACTTCTACTTATGGACTTAATAAACTACATCAAACTCAACTCGGCTACGTCTTCTATGTCACTTGAACACGTGGGGCCAGCCCACTACACTTGTTTACACAGCAGGAGTCTGAGGGCTAGGAAGGAGTCCCTTTTTTATTCGTTTCTATGGAGAAGTCGGTTGATATGTGGATTTTGTAGCCTTCATGGTCGTATAGTCTGTGGATGTGAGCTGCTGTTAGGAGGAAGCAGGCTATGATGAGCCTTGTCATTCCGGGGTTGCTCACCCTCGACAAGTGAATACTATAGGCTCTCTGGGAGGGGAGAAAATTAGCTCCAACAAGTGGGGAAGTATGTCACAGAGGAAGCTGTCCTCCGCCTTTTCATGGATACCAAAGTAGTGCACATTGTCCCTACAGCTTCTGCGTTCAAGGTTGATATGCTTGCTGCACAGCTGTCAAAGTTCGGCTTTCTTGAGGGAGAGTGATCCATTTGCATCTCAAGGAGTGTCAAACGTTGATCCTGGCCATCCACCACCCAGCTTTTGTGAAGAGCAGCCGCAGCCATAGTTAGGCGAATGCCGATGTGCCCTGCATCGAAAGACGATATGCTGTTGGTGCAGTATTCCTGTGCGTGTGGCACCTGGCTTAAAGTGTGAGAGAAGGTGGAGTTCTCAGTCTGTGCTGCTCAATGAGTAAACAGTTTTGTGCTGCTCAATGAGTAAACAGAACTAAGCTGCGGCAATATGGAATGTCATACCTATGCATCCACAGTTCTCTTAGGTGTGCCCCACAATATGTTCAATGTCGACTACAGTGGATCCTCCAGTTGCCCCCAGTTCTCACTTGATCCTGGGAAGAGGGGGGTATATCCAAAGAAGAGTCCTAAGTTGGTGTGGAACTGCCTGTTGCCTGTAGAAGGCTGCCCCTGAGTCTCTAGCGGGTACCTCAGTGTGTAATTTTGGTTGGTGGCACACGTAATATATGGCCTATCCCCAAGGGTCAAGGATGGGAAGCGTATGACTCTGTGATGCTTGGGGGGGGTACAGTTATCACCTCGCCACACGGTCCGTTAATGGGCAGAGCTGCTCACTCCCTGATGGGTGGTGTAACACTGTCCTCGATACTCACAGATGGGGGCCCCCTCATGTACCTGACCACTATTGCTGGCTGCATGGGCTGGCCCTGGTCGTCAGCCACAGATCGAAGTGAGTGGTGGAGAAGCATGGCTGTAGGACAGAATAGGCCATCAATCTTCTGGCCCACTCCGGAACCTCAATCGGCCCATGTCTTTTCCAGGGGCACAGCTGAGAGCCAGTGCTCACCACAGAGCTCACCTGCCAGGTAGCATGCAGGTGGCCTGCCTGGCACTAGCCCAGTGCCGGGCTCTCCTCTTTTGGGCTGAGTTCAAATCTCTGTCATTCAATGGTGTCACGCAGAGCTTCAAGCACCGCGGGGTCTCGGCTGATGATGGAGGCAGGCAATCTGCGGGTTGCACCTCATAGGCCTCACCGGGCTGTGGAGCTGTGCCTTCAGGCATCCATCATCCTCAGCAGCCAGTCTGTTGTACCAGATGTGTGGTCTGCACACATTCCTTTGCAAGGTTTCACATTTCTCTGTGTTGGTTCTGATGATGCTTTCAGCTGTGCGGCAAGGCTTTGTGGAGCTTTGCGTCACTCAGTGTTGGTTCCGATGATGCTCTCAGCTATGCAGTGAGGCTTTGCGGGGCTTTATATCACAACGGATTTGATGCAACCATCAGTTCGGCAAGGAGCAGTTCTCTCTCTAATGCCAACCAAGGTTCTAGGACCTGGGGGGGGCATCTCTTGGGAATCGGGACTCACTCCAGCAGAGGCCTGCAGCCTGGCTCAGGCAGGTCCATTTGCAGAAGGTCAGCTGGGAAGTGCATGGAGGCCTCTCAAGCTTTTTGTGTCCTATAGCTCATGCAGGAGGTCAGCCAACTGACCGGTGGCATGAAGGTGGGCAGGTCCATTATTCCTTCTCAGACAACGAGGCAGTCCTTCAAGCTACGGGACAGTCCTTCTTCTGTAACTTCCACAGGTCCAGGAGTGTTCTGATGAGTGGCTCTGGAGGTCCAATATTTATACCTGGGGACAGCCTTTGTGAGGGTGGACTCCCTGTTCTACCCCTAGATCTGGTTCTGGAAATGCTTCCCCTTCCCCCATCAAGGGTTTTGTTGGGGGATGACAAAAAGCAGAGCAGACCCGGTGTCATGTACCTTTGTGTGTGTGCCGAAGTCAAACTTCTTTGAAGTAAGGGGGGGGGGCTGGCTATAGCACCTTCCCAGTCATCCTGCCAAGATAGTCCATCCTATTCACACCTAAGTCCCCTTTGTGTTACTGTCTGAATTCTAACTTAAATTTTGACTTTACCATTAAAGAGGATTTTTAATTCCAATTAATTTGAAAATAAACTGTATATCTCTTTTTGCTTCTTATCCAAACGGTAGCACTTATTAAATGTAATTAGCTAATTAATGTAAGTCAATGGGAGAGATAAGCCTTACAACATTGCAAAACGATGTTAGAAGATTTTTACTGCCAGGACATGTAAAACTTAAGTACACATGCCCTACTTTTTAAATACAGTGCACCCTGCCCTATGAGCCTTTAGAGTCTACAATAGGGGGTGACTTATAAGTAATTAAAAAAAAGGGTTTAGGGCCCACAAAAAGTTTATTTTGCCAGATCAAAATGGCAGTGTAAAACTGCACTCCAGACTGCAGAGGCAAGCCTGAGCCATGTTTTAAAAAGCTACTTTTGTGGGTGGCACAATGAGTGATTCACAAGTAAATTAAATGTATCATGTTTTAGGGGGAGAGCAAAAGCACCTTAGCACTGAGTAGCAGTGGTAAAGTGCAAAGACTCCTAAAGCCAACAAAAACAGATTTCAGCAAAATATGAGGGTAAAGGCAAAAAAGGTTGGGGAAGTACCACGCCAAGGATGTCAGGTCAAACACTATTCTAATATGATGCATGATTTTTTTTTTGCCTTCCTCGCGCCATCTCTTTCTTGCTAGCGTGAGTCCCCCCCAGGGGAGAGGGCAACCACCCACCAACGATTAGTGCTGTTCCGAAATGGCCTCCCTAGGCTCAAAAACACTGCTTGCATGGCTTAATCATCGGACCCCCTAGTTGTTTGCCAATCACTGTAGTATTTCCAGACCCTCTCATGGCTTCGGTAATCACAGACTATATCCGTCTGACTTATTAAGTGAATATTTTTGGAAAGATCTTTAAAAAGCAGTGCATTTGATGATTTCCAAAGCCTACATATCTCTCGTCTCGCCAACAATAGCACGTAAAAGACAAACTTCGTCTTGGCAGAGTTCAAACCAAAATACACATCAGGGCTGATCCCAAAGAATACAAGTTGAGGGCTTACCTCTATATAATGCTCTGTTATATCGCTGATGAACTTACATATGGTACCCCAATAGGAGGCCAATGCTGAACATTGAATAAACATGTGCATATCATCTGCCTTTATCACCTTGCATTTCGGACATCCGATATCTTGCCCAGCCATTCTTGACAGCTTACACGGAGTCCAATAGGCTCTGTGGGTCATGAACAGATGATTTCCCTTAAGTGAGACAGGTTTCACCACTGCATATAATGTAGTAAACGATACTTGCCACATCTGCCTCATATCTCCCTCTATGGTTCCCTCTTGTCATATTGAGGATAAATCAGGGTACTTCTTGTCGTCAGCCTCAAGGAAATCCCAATACCATACCGATACTTCCTTCTTTAATGGATCAGTATTCATTACCCGTTCAAGCCATTCCTCCTCCCCTTCCTCTACCCACTCTTGAGTTGCCCACCATGATCATAGATGATAATATTTAAATCTCGTTAGCTGGCCATTGGTGCATGCTATTAAATCTTGCCACTCCACTAATCCAGATCCTACTTTCAGATCTGCCCAACAATTCAGACCAGCTTGCTTTAAGGGGTGACTTAACTGGTCCTCCAGACATTCTGGTGTGCCCGGAGAATCCCAAATTGGGGCTGAAGACGTATAGTATGGGATACTAAAGCTCTTTCAAAAGTGTACCCAAGTTCTTAACGCTGTCTTTAAAACTTTCAGCCGAACTTTTTAAAAGTATTTTGGATCCCCATATTTAAATTGGAAGTGACTCTGCCCCAATTCACTAAGCATTGCCTCATATAGTTTACCCATTGAAGATCGATCTGGTTTAATGGCCGACATCCAAAATGTATTTAAAATGAAGTGCATAGCAATACAGCTGGAGATCAGGCAAAGCCAGCCCTCCAGCTGCCAACTTCCTTCTAAGTTTTTTCCATGCTATTGTGGTCCATTTTGAGGCCCAAATCAAGCTCCCAATTTTTCCCTGCAATTTAGCGATAGACTCTTTGGAAAATGTAAGAGGTATAGAGTTAAACAGAAAGTTAACTTTTGGGAGAACGATCATCTTAACCAAATTAACTTTACCATAGATTTTTAGTGGGAATATGATGCGTTGATGTACTAACTGTCAATTATATACGTTTATAATGTTTACAGACAACTGTGTAAGCCTTTGGATTTCTGAAGTGATGTATCTGGTCTGCTCTACATAAAACTTCAAACAAATAAATAAATAAACATCTCCCTGCAAAGTTCATAATCATAGAAGCGTGCAGTGGCCCAGCGAGTCACTCACACTTTTCAAGAGATCCATATGTATGTAGACTATGAATGTTACTTACACACACGTGGGCTGTGATGGCTAACCTCTTTCTATGGGAAACAATGAGATCTGTGAGGGAGCATGCAAGTTTGTGGGGTGCTTGATAACTGTGGGTGTCTCTGCAAAGCCCATAAAGTGAAATTAGGTGAAAATAAGATTTCAGTTTATTTTTATTGTTGATTTATTAAAATCTGTACATTAAACTAGAATAAAACCATAGTTGGTAGTTGATAAAGAAACTAACAGACGTTAGTCAGCCTAATGTCAACCAACATCAATTGACACCTGCTGAAGCTAAATGCTTTACTGCACAGTCCATATATTTGATAACACCTGTTGTTAGCCTAACGTTAAAAAACGCTCAAAATAAATTTCAATGCCCCCAAGGCTTAGTAGGGGCCCTGTTCTCTTTGAGAGCACCCCAACCCTTTACATAATTCAGTTAAAATACAAGGGAAATACAGATAATATGCAACAGAGATTCTGGGGCCTTTTTACACAGTTCCCATAAATTATGACAAACTTTAAATTCAGACCGTCAAGCTCTAAATTGGACCCAGGTGAAATTTAAATTGCGCAGTCATAATGCATGTAATTTTTTGAATTTTATGTTATGTAAAATTTCGCTATTATGCTACAAAGTGGAATTACACTGCAGTTCATGCTAAGATTATAGTGTGAAAGTGCAAGAACAACTTTCACAACCAGAATGCGACCAGCTGTTCACAGCAATTTTGTTTTTCAGTGCCATATTTTAGCACAGAATGTGCCCTTGTCTCAAAATTCACTCAAAAATTTACACTAGGACATATTTTGTGTTAAAATATAGCGCTAAATGACTGCTTGAATTTTGTAAAAATACAAATAATTTTGCATAGTTCTTCTGAAATTTCAAATTATTAGTTGAAAGCAAAGTACACAAATTTCACACACCCGTACTTTAAAGTCATATATCGGAAGCAATATATAATGAATCCAGAAAATGTGTGTCTTATAGAAATATTTATTAGTAATCTCAAATGATTTGTTATTCAATTATTGGCATAAGAATCAATAGCCTATTGGCCAATTTCTACTCTTCAAAATGTCTGTCATATTATGTTAGCATCACTTGGTATAGAGTGGCGAATCATCCCCGACGAATATCTCGGCGCTTCAGCTGAACTATAAGACTAGCGAAACTAACTATAACAGCCAAGTTTTTTAAACTTTCCCAGCTCAGTACACACATGAATTGATAGGGGAAGTTTAATCCAGTAGAAGAGGGCCAGGTAGAAGAAAGACCTCACATCAGATCTGGAGGTACCGATCAGTGGAAATTTAAGTAGGGCTGTGTCTGTGGATCTCAGCAATCTGGCCGGGTTATAGTATCTGAGTCTATTTTGTAGGTAGGTTGGGGCATTGCAATTCAAGGTTTTATAGGTAAGGAAGCACATCTTAAAGATAAGCCTTTTCCTAAAAGGTAGCCAATGCAGAGAGTGTAGTATTGGAGCAGATGGAGAACCAGACAAGAGATTGCGCACATGTCTGGCTGCAGTATTCTTCACCACCTGCAGTTTAGACAGTAAAGTCTCATTGGCACCAACAAGTAGAGCATTTCCATTGTCAAGGCGGTTTGTGATTAAGGCTTGAACTAGGGATTTCCTAGAAGTAGAGGGGAGCCAAGGAAATGCTTTTTTCAATAATCGCATGGTGGCAAAACAAGTTCCACAGAGGGTTGAAACATGTTCTTTCATGGACAACGAAGTGTCCAGCTTAACACTGAGGTTTTTTGACTACTTGTTTTGGAGACAGGGCAGGTCCCAGGTCGGATGGTCACCAGTCCAACTTCCACAGATGTTGGGCTTTCCGAATAGAAGTATTTCTCGCTTTGCTCCATTTAATTGCAGGCAGTTATTGGACATCCAGGAAGCTATCCTTCTCATGCAGTCAGAGAAGCAGGCTTTCAACCCTTCCAAATCAGGATCAAAGGAGATGACCAACTGTGTGTCATTGGCATAAGATGTTGTCTCAAAACAACATGCCTTGATGATCTGTGCCAACGGGGCAACATAGATGTTAAATATTGTGAGACTAAGTGCGGACCCCTGTGATGACTAGTATGGTATGAAATTTAAAGGGATTCAGAGAGGTGGTTTGAGTGCAGTCTTTCAGGAAATCAACAAACCATTGGACAGCTTTGCCGTAGACCCCAATGTTGTGCAGCCTGCAAATTAAAATATCATGGGAGGCCATATTGAAGGCCTCAGTTAGGTCTAAGAGCACAATCATCATTGGGGTCCCCACATCCAAGGATGATTTGATAGTATCAGTAACAGAGAATAGCGCAGTCTCTGTACTGTGACATCTTCTAAAGCCTGACTGAGATGGATTGAGGAGGCTGTATTCTTCCAAGAATGTAGAAAGCTGCTTATTTATGATACATACTTTCCAAAGGTTTGCTGAGGAGAGGCAGCAGCAAGATAGGATGGTAATTAGAGGGATTATTAAAGTCAGTGTTAAGCTTTTTTAAGATGAGGGAAACTTGGGCAGTTTTCTAGACAATAGGGACTGAGGCTGAGCCCATGGACAGATTAAAAAGGAACATAATGGCGGGAGCAATTGAATTGGAGAGACTTGCCATAATACTGGGAGGGCACAGGTCCAGTGGTGATCCTGATATGACAGTCTCTAGCAGCCTCTGAGCCTGCTCCAAAGTACAAGGAACAAACCTTTCCAAATGAGAAATGGCCTTAGGAGAAGGCAGACTAAGATCAAAAAGATTGTCAGGTTGGCTAGGGTTGGAGGGAAATTGGCATACATTATTTATTTTTTCTTCACAAAAAATTGGCTAGTGAGTCACATAGCTCTCATGAAGTAGGGTTCACACACATGCAGGCACAAGGTTTAATAAAATTATTGAGTGATTTGAAAAGAATTTTTGTGGAATTACCTGCCTGTTTGATCTTATTTATAATAAAGGTTCTTCAGGTCGTTTTGATAGCATTATGAAAGCTCTTCAACTGCAATTTAAATTCTTCTTTATCTGCGGGAGCTTCGGTCCTTTGACAATGCCTTTCTTGTCTTTTGCACTTGGATTTCGCCAGTTTTAAGTCGGCCGAAAACCGGGGGCATTGTTTCTGCTGGGGGTGGCAGGAGTCTGTCTAAGAGGGGCAATTTGATCTAGTGCTTGGGAAAAGTAGTTGCGAAAATTTCCAATAGCAGTCTCCATATTTACATTACTGGGAGACTCAGATGAAAAATAAACATTGGCAATGGAGGTCAGAGTGACAGATTTCCATTGTCTCATGGCTTGTCTAGACATTCTATTTGATTTTACCAACTCATTTGTTTTGGGGATTTGAAAGTTGATCAAATAGTGGTCTGTCCAGAGAAGCAGTAAAGGGGGATCACACCTAAGCTCATGAGAATTAGTAAAATGTTTTTGAAAGTGTGGCGGTCGAATGAGTTGGTCCTACTACAACCTGTTTAAAACCTAACATCTATATGTCGGCCAAAAGAAGGGCCACTTCATTCTTTAGAACATTTTCTCCATGATAATTAAAATCTCCCTGAAGTGAAAAATTGTTTGATGCTAAGATGTGAGGGGCGATATGCTGTGCTAAGAGATGACTAACATTTTTCTTTGATCCAGGGCGACAGTAAATTAGCACACCCTTCCAGGAATCTGTAGCTGAGAGTTTGATGCTAAAGATACACAATTCCATCCGTTCAGCTAACAAGGTATCAATTACAGCTATTTCCACTGTGTCTTTGAAAGCGATTGCCATGCCTCCACCTGGTCTGGAGTCTCTATCCAGCTTGAGCAGTTGATACTGCTTTGGAAGAGCTAAAGGGATGTATGGTAGCGCTGCTGCGTTCAGCCACATTTCTGTTAAATAACACAGGTCAGGAGAGAGGGAGGTTAAGTTAACAGATACCAAAGTTCAATTGAGTGCTTTAACTTAGATCTAATAGTACAGTATATGCCTTTTAGAGTGCAGGGAGCGGCAAGGGTAGGGAAATTACAAACAGGAATTGCATTTTCAGGTCTCTAGTCATTATTGGTATGTAAGCCCTTGTGGGTGGCTGATGAAGAGTCAACTCTCAATTCAGTAGTGAACAGAGAAGAGTGAAAGGAGCAGGAAATCTTACAGTGGAGGCAGGAAACAGGTCCTTCCAGGGTAAGAGGGAATGGACCTGTGGAACACTGGGATGAAGGGCCAGAATACCCTGCTTTGGCAGAGGAGTAACATAACTTAGCCGTGGTAGTAATATTTCTGGTCAGAGAGGTTGGGCTACTGGTGGCTGGTGACGTTCAGGCACGGACGTGCACAGACGGTTTGACTTTTGCGCGCCAGCAGTGCGCCCGCTGCACGTGTCTACTGGATGTCCCCATTGGTCTAAAATAAGTGTCTCTCATCAGAGAGTAGAGCGCCTAACGTCCCCAAGATAGTGGGAAAATGTGGCAATCCGGAAGTAGGGTGAATGCAATACTCTCTCCGCTCAAACAGCTGTTACCGCGGCAGACCGGAGAGTGAGGGAAGTGTGTTAAGAGAGGTGAGTGAGTGACATAAAAAGCACTAAACTTTGCAGTAGTCAAGAATTGTAGCATTCCAAGCCCCACAAGAGACAGTATTGCACTACCCCAAATCTTTGTTCAACTATATAAAATCAAGTCCAACAATTAAACGTATTACACTGAACCTTCGTTCCTTAATTTACTTTCTTCAAAATGTCTTAGGTGACTAGGTTGCGAGTAAGATTTCACATGGGAAAAGGCTAGCTTCTTGAATACTGCCACAGAGACTCTTCCACAGTTCACCAGGGCCTAAAAAACAAATGTAAGCGAGTCAGGTAATGCATTTACTGGATATTTGGACTGTCAGCCCTCTTAAATTCCAACCATCACACAATAAAGTGTTGACATTTGTCAGCTGAAACATGGTGAGCTCATAAAAAGGAAGTTGTAATCAATTGCAGAAATCATGTATATGATGCCGTCGTCAGTGCAAATTCTAACCTAATTTATCTTAGATAGAAACCAAGATTTACTTGGCTTTGTGAGGTTCAAAATGGTTAAAAAACAGTGACAATGTGGGGTGGTTAAAGCCCTTGTTTGTATCACTGTTAGGCACATGAAGACTCTGGAGTAGTTAGCACATCCCTGATACTTCTTGCATAATCAATACAGGGTCCTTTTATATTGAGTTGGGCAACAACTCCAATGAGTTATTGAAAGATTTTTATAGACTTCCATGCTATGGCCATGGGTGACGTGCTTGTGGAGGTTTCCTCGTGAGCTCCTCAAACTAAACTGTCCAGTGAATCAGTGAGTAGTTGTTCCTATATAATTGTTCTTGCTAGGTCAATCATCACTCGTGCTTTGGCTTTGTGGTGTGCCAGAAGAAGTGCAGAAAGTGGTTGAAGGATTTAGTAAGAGGCATAGATCTACGGCTGTCCTCACTCGCCTTCCAGGAAAAACGGACTGCCGAAAGGCATTAAAACAGAACAAGGGAGAAAGACAGCCCTACTATCCAACATGACTCATGTAGATAAAGCAACCATCTTAGATGTCACATTTTCAGGTAGTGGACATATAATTTCAAACCCAATCAGTGGTGGAAATAGAAAAGATTTTGGACTATGGCAGGTACAGGTGAAGTGGGAAAGCGTCAGACAGGGTAGAGTCATGATTAAGTTAAATTGGCAATGGCTGTCAATTATCTGACAGTACAAATGCATTGTATCAGACCCGAATAGAAGCAGCTTTAGTAATCTCAGCAGCCTTGTGTAAAAAAATCTATATATCTCTATCTATCTATCTATCTATCTATCTATCTATCTATCTATCTATCTATCTATCTATCTCATCTCCTCTCTCTCTCTATATATATATATCGTCAGCCGAAACGCGTCCGTGTGGCCAGAGACCGTACAAATAAAATACGGATTATTCATCCCCATGAGTGCTGTGTTTATTTTTTGGATATGTATGTCCTGGAAACCCTGGAGCTAATTTAAACGTGCGGGAGCACCCCCGTAACATAAAGCACCCACCCGCGAGTGCACCGTTCCGGTGAACTTGAAGCTACAATATATATATATATATATATATATATATATATATATATATATATATATATATATATATATATATATATATATTACAGCTCCAACTTGCCCACACTTGAACAGCACTCAAACTCAATCGTCAGTTTGCAAACCTTTATTTATGGGTGTGAGCCGACTCCTGTCTGCCATTCTATTGAGACAGCCATTTTCCGCGTGTTGTGCCTGACGCGTTTCGAAGGTTGATACCTTCTTCTTCAGAGGCTTTGCGCTGGAAATGAATGCGTGCCTTCGGCCTCGGTGTCTCCCATATGCTGCTAATCACGCCCCCAGATGGGCTGGTCCATCACCATTCTCAGCATTATGGGAGGCGTAGTCTTGGCCAGTTCCTTCCTTGATGGTGGCACTAATTCCTGTCACGAATTCAAGCCACTAGATGGGCCACAACAGACAGTGTCCGCTCCTAATCCCCTGACTGAGTTCCACAAAGCGGCTCCATACATACCGTGCCGCGTGGCCACCTTTGTTCCCGGGGTGGTGCGCGTTCGGCGGCTGGACCAGCCCATCTGGGGGCGTGATTAGCAGCATATGGGAGACACCGAGGCCGAAGGCACGCATTCATTTCCAGCGCAAAGCCTCTGAAGAAGAAGGTATCAACCTTCGAAACGCGTCAGGCACAACACGCGGAAAATGGCTGTCTCAATAGAATGGCAGACAGGAGTCTGCTCACACCCATAAATAAAGGTTTGCCACCTGACGATTGAGTTTGAGTGCTGTTCAAGTGTGGGCAAGTTGGAGTTGTAATATATGTATGTATACATATATCCTACTGACAGTCGCCAGTAGGTAGTTATAGTTAGGACCTTGTTTCTATTCAAAAAGCGTTTTTTCGTTTGCCAATATCTTTGGCGCCGTTTGACAAATCTTCACGACATTTTCAAAACTAATGACCCGCTCAGGTCAGCTCCTGTCTTGAAAGTGTCGGGTGATTCGTCAAGCGGGGGCCAAGAAAAAAGGGGGTCCCAAAACGCGTTTTCTCCATGTTCATTTCCATGGGAAACATTTGTTGCAGCTACAGCCCGAACTGCTGAACGGAATTACACCAAATTTGGCAGAGAGGTAGCTCTTGGTCCAGAGTGCACTCTTTGCTTTAAATGGTGTAAATCCATTCCGTAGTTCCCAAGAAATTCATATTAAAAAAAATATGGATATCTGGTGACCGCGGTGGATCCGCAAACTCTCCCGATCTCGAGCTTGACGTCTCCTGCACTTTGTTTTCTGGAAGCCCCTGGGTGGGCCAGGTCCTAACCGGGGCTTTATGATAAAAAAAACATGGGGGGGTCCTGCCCCCCATGCTGCCCTAAGGACCGCCACCTCCCCGGGGCTTTAATTTTTAAATGCAGGGGGGCCTCACGCCCCCCGCAGCACCGGGGACCGCCACCTCCCTGGGGCTTTTTTTTATTAATAATGTGTGGGGGGTCTCCTGCCCCCCACACTGCCCTGGGGACCACCACCTCCCCGGGGCATTAAGGAATTAACATACGGGGGTCCGTAGCAGCCCCCCGGCCGCAAGGACTTTCACCTCCCTGGGGCTTTTTTTTTAAATGGAAGGTTGGGGTGGCTCCTGCCCCCCCACATTGCCCCAGGGATCACCACCTCCCTGTGGCATACATTATGTAAATGCGGGGGTCCGTTGCGGACCCCGAACCCCGGGGACCACCACCTTTAAATTTGATGGAGGGGGCCACGCCCCCCCTTGTGGAGACCTCCATCGCCCTGGGGACCACCACACCCCAGGGCCGGTTCCAACAGTGTCCCGGGGTGCCCACTCCCGGGACATTGCAGTTTGCTATGGTG
Source organism: Calotriton arnoldi (assembly GCA_963921515.1). Classification (NCBI taxonomy): domain Eukaryota; kingdom Metazoa; phylum Chordata; class Amphibia; order Caudata; family Salamandridae; genus Calotriton; species Calotriton arnoldi. Next base: position 2,639,083 of record CAWUFW010001090.1, on the reverse strand, counting down.
CTCCTGCCCTGCCATAGAAAACACTGCTTTGCTTCATGGAAGCGAGAGGAGGAAAATTGCTCTCGCTTCCATGAAGCGATGCAGAATTGCTTTTGGGCAAAGGGAGCTGCATGTTAGCAGCTCCCTTTGTCCAAAAGCAATACTGGCTCCCGCAGGAGGCGGGGAACCGGCAGGGACCGCGGGGGCATTGGGGCTCCCCCTGCGGTTCCAACATGAGGCAAAGCCCCTGGGGATGGGGTCCCCGGGGCTGAAAATGGCCTCAGGAGGGGCACTGCACGGCCCCCTTCCTTTAAATTTAGTTTTTTTTTAAATAGAAGTGCCCATGCCCCGGTGGATGGGGTCCCCGGGGCCGAAATCGGCCTGGGGAGGGGGGCTGCCCGGCCCCCATCCCCTTTACAAAAAAAAATATGAAGAAAGGTCTAGCCCCGGGGGCTGAAATCGGCCTCGGTAGGGGGGCCGCGCGGCATCCTTCCCGTTTTTTTGGGGGGGAAAAAATGGGTCAGGCCCTGGGGTATGGGGTCCCCAGGGCCCATAAAGTATTAAGAGAAGGGGGGCCACACAGCCCCCCTTCCTAAAAGAAGGAAGAAAAGAGACGCCGGCATCTCCCCTGAGGCCCGCCCCCTCCGTGAACTACTCTGCAAAAGCACCTCCTGGTGCGCTCTGGTTTCGGAGATGAAATCCCCTTTGCTACTGAGGGTCCTTAGGGGCCAACTAGCCTGCCAGGTACCTCCAGTAAGCCACACACAGTGGGATTGCTGAGAGGTGGTGCAGGCCATGCCCCTTTTTACACTACTCCGCAAATGCACCTCTTGGTGCAGTGCTGGTGGGGCAATGAGGTTCCCTTGTGTCCTGAGGACTTCAGGACTAAAGTGGACTTCATCCCCCAAGCAGCAGTGCACCAGGAGGCGCGTTTGCAGAGTGGTGTAAAAAGGGGCCGTGGCCTCTGACCAATATCAGCAATCCAGCTGTGAGGGGCTTACTAAAGGTAACAGGAGGGCTAGTTGGCTCCCAGGGACCATCAGGAGGCAAGTGGACTTCATCCCCCAACCAAGAGCGTGCCAGGAGGCACGTTGGCAGAGTGGTGGATAAAGGGGCTGTGGCCTGTGGCCACCTCTCAGCAATCCCACTGTGTGGGGCTTACTGGAGGTAACAGGTAGGCTAGTTGGCCCCTAAGGACCTCCACAAGCAAAGGGGATATTAATCCCCATCCAAGAGTGCGCCAGGGAGCACGTTTGCAGAGTGGTGGACAAAGGGGGCGTGGCCTGCTATGAGAATTTACCAATCCTGCTGTGTGGGACTTACTGGAAGTAATAGGAGGGGTAGGTGCCCCCCAATGATGTTCTTGGGGGCAAACTACCCCTCCTGTTACCTCCAGTAAGTCCCACACAGTGGGCTTACTAAGAGATCTTCGGAGGCCATGCCCCCCTTTCTGCACCACTCTGCAAACGTGCCTCCTGGCAAACTACTGGTTGGGGGATGAAATCCACTTTACTCCTGAGGGACTTTGGGGGCCAAGAAGCCCTCCTGGTACCTCCTGTAAGTCCTATGCAGCGGAATTCCTGAGCGCTGGTTGGAGGCCCAGCCCTCTTTCTCCACTACTCTGCAAACACAACTACTAGTTAAAGAAGCATTTGCAATGTAATGGGTCTAGCATTTGCTAGAGTTAGAGCTATTGGCGTTGTAAATGTAAAAGTTTTATACTAATGTATTTTGGAGTGGAGTGGATTTACATTGTGTGTAGTGGAATTATATGGTATGTTGTGCAGTGAAATTATGTGGATAGAAAGTATGTGGTATTTAGTGTATAGGAATTATGTAGAGTGGGATTATGTGTTATGGAGAGTAATTATGTGGTATGGTAGTCTGTGTTTTGGAGTGGTAACCTCAGGTTTAGTCTTCCTCGTTTCCATAGAAGCTAAACTATAAACTCAATTAGACAAAAAAAGGAACCACTGAGGAGTACTTCTGGACCTAGTCAGAGGTATGAGCAGGGCCCCTGGAATTATGTGACTGTTTGGCTGCACCGACTTTCGCACAATTATACATTTTCCCCATTTACCACATAATCCATCATCTGCTGCATAATCTGCAGATTTGAACAAAAAAGCCTTGTTTCTAGCTCAAACGGCTCAAACGTTACCAAAAATGCAGCGACAAATGTTTCAGCATGGTGGAAGGCCCTTTGCAAACATAGAATGGTCACCTGTTACTTATTGCTAAATGTGGGAGTTAAATTGGTACTAATGGTGTGCAAACCACTCTTGCTTCTTTCTGCACCTCTCTTGCCTCTTTCTGCACTTCTCTTCTGCTTTCTGCATCTCCCTTCTTTCTGTACCTCTCTTGCTTCTTTCTGCACATCTCTTGCTTCTTTCTTCTGCACCTCTCTTGCCTCTTTCTGCACCTCTGTTGCTTCTTTCTGCACTTCTCTTGCCTCTTTCTGCACCCTCTTCCCTCTTTCTGCACCTCTTGCCTCTTTCTGCACCTCTCTTGCCTCTTTCTGCACTTCCCTTGTCTCTTTCTGCACCTCAATTTCTGCACTTCTCTTGCTTCTTTCTGCACCTCTCTTGCTTCTTTTTGCACCCCTCTTCTCTCTTTCCGCACCCCTTTTCCCTCTTTCTGCACATCTGTAGCCTGTTTCTGCACCTCTCTTTCCTCTTTCTGCACTTCTCTTGCCTCTTTCTGCACTTCTCTTGCCTCTTTATGGATTTCTGTTGCTTTTTTCTGCACCCCTATTGTCTGTTTCTGCACCTCTCTTGCCTCTTTCTGCACCTCACTTGCCTCTTTCTTTAACTTCTCTTGCTTTTTCTGAACCTCTCTTGTTTCTTTCTGCAACTCTTTTGTCTCTTTCATCACTTTGCTTGCTTCTTTCTACACCTCTGTTGCTTCTTTCAGCACTTCTCTTGCCTCTTTCTGCACTTCTCTTGCCTGTTTCTGCACCTCTGTTGCCTCTTTCTGCTCCTCACTTGCTTCTTTCGGGACCCCTCTTGCCTCTTTCTGTACCCTTCTTCCCTCTTTCTGCACCTCTCTAGCCTCTTTCCGCACCCCTGTTCCCTCTTTCTGCACCTCTCTTGCCTGTTTCTGTACCTCTCTTGCCTCTTTCTGCCCCCTCTTGCCTCTTTCTGCACCTCTGTTGCCTCATTCTGCACCTCACTTGCTTCTTTCTGCACCCCTCTTGCCTCTTTCTGCACCCCTCTTCCCTCTTTCTGTACATCCCTTGCCTCTGTCTATACCCCTGTTCCCTCTTTCTGCACCTCTTTTGCCTGTTTCTGCAACTCTCTTGCCTCTTTCTGCAGTTCTATTGCCTCCTTCTGCACCTGTGTTGCTTCATTCTGCACTACTCTTGCTTCTTTCTGCACCCCTCTAGCTTCTTTCTGCACCATTGTTGCTTCTTTCTGCACTTCTCTTGCTTCTTTCTATACATCTCTTGCTTGTTTCTGAACCTCTCTTGCCTCTCTCTGCACCCATCTTCCCTCTTTCTGCACATCTCTTGCCTCTTTCTGCACCTCTCTTGCCTCTTTCTGCACTTCTCTTGCCTCTTTCTGCACCTCTCTTACTCTTTTCTGCACTTCTCTTGCTTCTTTCTGCACCTCTCTTGCTTCTTTCTGCACCCCTGTTGCCTCTTTCTGCACTCGTCTTCCCTCTTTCTGCACCTCTCTTGCCTCTTTCTGCACCCTTCTTGCCTCTTTCTAGACCTCTCTTGCTTCTTTCTGAACTTCTCTTGCTTCTTTCTGCACCTCTCTTGCTTCTTTCTGCATCCTTCTTCCTTTTTTCTGCACCTCTCTTGCCTCTTTCTGTATCTCTCTCTTGCCTCTTTCTGTACCTCTCTTGCCTCTTTCTGCAGTTCTCTTGCCTCTTTCTGCACCTCTCTTCCCTCTTTCTGCACCCCTGTTCCCTCTTTCTGCACCTCTCCTGCCTGTTTCTGCACCTCTCTTGCCTCTTTCTGCATCTCTGTTGCAGCTTTCTGCACTTCTCTTGCCTCTTTCAGCACCTCTGTTGCTTCTTTCTGCACTTCTCTTGCTTCTTTTTGCACCCCTCTTGCCTCTTTCTGCATCCCTCTTGCCTCTTTGTGCACCTCTCCTGCCTCTTTCTGCACCTGTCTTGCCTTTTTCTGCAGTTCTCTTGCCTCTTTATGCACCTCTTTTGCTTCTTTCTGCACTTCTCTTGCCTCTTTCTGCACCCCTCTTGCCTCTTTCGGAACTTCTGTTGGTTCTTTCCGCACTCCTCTTGCTTTTTTCTGCACCATTCCTGCAAATTTCTGCATCCCTCTTGCCTCTTAGTGCACCCCTCTTCCCTCTTTCTGCACCTCTCTTTCCCCTATCTGCACCCCTGTTCCCTCTTTCTGCACCTCTTTTGCCTGTTTCTGCAACTCTCTTGCCTCCTTCTGCACCTCTGTTGCTTCTTTCTACACTTCTCTTGCTTCTTTCTGCACCCATCTTGCCTCTTTCTGTACACTGTTGCTTCTTTCTGTACTTCTCTTGCTTCTTTCTGTACTTCTCTTGCTTCTTTCTGTACTTCTCTTGCTTCTTTCTGTACTCATCTTGCTTCTTTCTGCTCCCACCTTCCCTCTTTCTGCACCTCTCTTGCCTCTTTTTGCACTTCTCTTGCCTCTTTCTGCCCCCTCTTGCCTCTTTCTGCACCTCTGTTGCCTTATTCTGCACCTCACTTGCTTCTTTCTGCACCCCTCTTGCCTCTTTCTGCACCCCTCTTCCCTCTTTCTGTACATCCCTTGCCTCTGTCTATACCCCTGTTCCCTCTTTCTGCACCTCTTTTGCCTGTTTCTGCAACTCTCTTGCCTCTTTCTGCAGTTCTATTGCCTCCTTCTGCACCTGTGTTGCTTCATTCTGCACTACTCTTGCTTCTTTCTGCACCCCTCTAGCTTCTTTCTGCACCATTGTTGCTTCTTTCTGCACTTCTCTTGCTTCTTTCTATACATCTCTTGCTTGTTTCTGAACCTCTCTTGCCTCTCTCTGCACCCATCTTCCCTCTTTCTGCACATCTCTTGCCTCTTTCTGCACCTCTCTTGCCTCTTTCTGCACTTCTCTTGCCTCTTTCTGCACCTCTGTTGGCTCTTTCTGCACTTCTCTTGCTTCTTTCCGCACCTCTCTTGCTTCTTTCTGCACCCCTGTTGCCTCTTTCTGCACTCGTCTTCCCTCTTTCTGCACCTCTCTTGCCTCTTTCTGCACCCTTCTTGCCTCTTTCTAGACCTCTCTTGCTTCTTTCTGAACTTCTCTTGCTTCTTTCTGCACCTCTCTTGTTCTTTCTGCATCCTTCTTCCTTTTTTCTGCACCTCTCTTGCCTCTTTCTGTATCTCTCTTGCCTCTTTCTGTACCTCTCTTGCCTCTTTCTGCAGTTCTCTTGCCTCTTTCTGCACCTCTCTTCCCTCTTTCTGCACCCCTGTTCCCTCTTTCTGCACCTCTCCTGCCTGTTTCTGCACCTCTCTTGCCTCTTTCTGCATCTCTGTTGCAGCTTTCTGCACTTCTCTGGCATCTTTCTGCACTCTCTTGCCTCTTTCAGCACCTCTGTTGCTTCTTTCTGCACTTCTCTTGCTTCTTTTTGCACCCCTCTTGCCTCTTTCTGCATCCCGGTTGCCTCTTTGTGCACCTCTCCTGCCTCTTTCTGCACCTGTCTTGCCTTTTTCTGCAGTTCTCTTGCCTCTTTATGCACCTCTTTTGCTTCTTTCTGCACTTCTCTTGCCTCTTTCTGCACCCCTCTTGCCTCTTTCGGAACTTCTGTTGGTTCTTTCCGCACTCCTCTTGCTTTTTTCTGCACCATTCCTGCAAATTTCTGCATCCCTCTTGCCTCTTACTGCACCCCTCTTCCCTCTTTCTGCACCTCTCTTTCCCCTATCTGCACCCCTGTTCCCTCTTTCTGCACCTCTTTTGCCTGTTTCTGCAACTCTCTTGCCTCCTTCTGCACCTCTGTTGCTTCTTTCTACACTTCTCTTGCTTCTTTCTGCACCCATCTTGCCTCTTTCTGTACACTGTTGCTTCTTTCTGTACTTCTCTTGCTTCTTTCTGTACTTCTCTTGCTTCTTTCTGTACTCATCTTGCTTCTTTCTGCACCCACCTTCCCTCTTTCTGCACCTCTCTTGCCTCTTTTTGCACTTCTCTTGCCTCTTTCTGCACTTCTCTTGCCACCTTCTGCACCCCTCTAGCCTCTTTACACATCCCTGTTGCTTCTTTCTGCACTTCTCTTGCTTCTTTCAGTACCTCTCTTGCTTCTTTCTGCACCCCTCTTGCCTCTTTCTGCACCCCTCTTGCCTCTTTGTGCACCTCTCCTGCCTCTTTCTTCACCTCTCTTGCCTTTTTCTGCACTTCTCTTGCCTGTGTCTGCACCTTTTTTGCTTCTTTCTGCACTTCTCTTGCCTCTTTCTGCACCCCCTTGCCTCTTTCTGCACCTCTGTTGGTTCTTTCTGCACTTCTCTTGCTTCTTTCTGTACATCTCTTGTCTCTTTCTGCACCCCTCTTGCCTCTTTTTGCACCTCTGTTGGTTCTTTCTGCACTGCTCTTGCTTCTTTCTGCACCTTTCTTGCAAATGTCTGCATCCCTCTTTCTGTACTGCTCTTCCCTCTTTCTGCACCTCTCTTGCCTCTGTCTGCACCCCTGTTCCCTCTTTCTGCACCTCCTTTTGCCTGTTTCTACAACGCTCTTGCCTCTATCTGCAGTTCTCTTGCCTCATTCTGCACCTCTGTTGCTTCTTTCGACACTTCCCTTGCTACTTTCTGTACCCCTCTTGCCTCTTTCTGTACCTCTGTTGGTTCCTTCTGCACTTCTCTTGCTTCTTTCTGTACCTCTCTTGCCTCTTTCTGCACCCCTCTTGCCTCTGTCTGCACCCCTGTTCCTTTTTTCTGCACTTCTCTTCCCTCTTTCTGCACCTCTCTTGCCTCTGTCTGCACCCCTGTTCCTTTTTTCTGCAACTCTTTTGCCTGTTTCTGCAACTCTCTTGCCTCTTTCTGCAGTTTTCTTGCCTCCTTCTGCACCTCTGTTGCTTCTTTCTATACTTCTCTTGCCTCTTTCTGCACCCCTCTAGCCTCTTTCTGCACCCTGTTGCTTCTTTCTGCACTTCTCTTGCTTCTTTCTGTACCTCTCTTGTTTCTTCCTGCACTTCTCTTGCCTCTTTCTGCACCCCTCTAGCCTCTTTCTGCACCCTGTTGCTTCTTTCTGCACTTCTCTTGCTTATTTCTGTACCTCTCTTGTTTCTTCCTGCACTTCTCTTGCTACTTTCTGCACCCCATTTTCTGCCCCCCTCTTGCCTCTTTCTGTACCTCTCCTGCCTCTTTCTGCACCTCTCTTGCCTTTTTCTGAAGTTCTCTTGCTTCTTTCTTCACCTCTTTTGCTTCTTTCTGTACTTCTCTTGCCTCTTTCCTCTTTCTGCACCTCTGTTGGTTCTTTTTTGCACTTCTCTTTCTTCTTTCTGTACCTCTCTTGCCTCTTTCTGCATCCCTATTGCCTCTTTCTGCACCTCTGTTGGTTCTTTCTGCACTGCTCTTGCTTCTTTCTGCACCTTTCTTGCAAATTTCTGCATCCCTCTTGCCTCTTTCTGCATCCCTGTTCCCTCTTTCTGCACCCCTTTTCCCTGTTTCTGCAACTCTCTTGTCTCTGTCTGCAGTTCTATTACCTACTTCTGCACCTCTTTTGCTTCTTTCTGCAATTCTCTTGCCTCTTTCTGCACCCCTCTAGCCTCTTTCTGCACCCTGTTGCTTCTTTCTGCACTTCTTTCTGTACATCTCTTGCTTCTCTCTGCATTTCTCTTGCCTCTTTCTGTACTTCTCTTGCTTCCTTCTGCACCTCCTGCTTCTTTCTGCACCCCTCTTGCCTCTTTCTGCATCTCTTCTGCTTCTTTCTGCACTTCTCTTGCCTCTTTCTGCACCCCTTTTTCCTCTTTCTGCACCTCAGTTGGTTCTTTCTGCACTGCTCTTGCTTCTTTCTGCACCTCTCTTGCATATTTCTGTACCCCATTGCCTCTTTCTGCACCCCTCTTCCCTTTTTCTGTACCTCTCTTGCCTCTGTCTGCACCCCATTCCATCTTTCTGTACCTCTTTTGCCTGTTTCTGAAATTCAGTTGCCTCTTTCTGCAGTTCTCTTGCCTACTTCTGTGCTTCTGTTGCTTCTTTCTGCACCCCTCTTGCCTCTTTCTGCACCTCTCTTGCCTCTTTATGCACCTCTGTTGCCTGTTTCTGAGCCTCTCTTGCATCTTTCTGCACTTCTCTTGCCTCTTTCTGCACTTCTCTTGCCTCTTTCTGCATTTCTGTTCCTTCTTTCAGCACCCCTCTTGCTAGTTTCTGTACCTCACTTGCCTCTTTCTGCACCTCTCTTGCCTCTGTCTTCACCTCTCTTGCCTCTTTCTGCACCTCACGTGTCTCTTTCTGCACCTAATTTGCATTTTTCTGCATCTCTCTTGTTTCCTTCTGCAGCTCTCTTGTCTTTCATCACTACTCTTTCTTCTTTCTACACCTCTGTTGCTTCTTTCAGCACTTTACTTGCCTCTTTCTGTACTTCTCTTGCCTGTTTCTGTACCTCTGTTGCCTCTTTCAGCACCTCTCTTGCTTCTTTCTTCACCCCTCTTGCCTCTTTCTGCACCCTTCTTCCCTCTTTCTTCACATCTCTTCCCTCTTTCTGTACCCCTGTTCCCTCTTTCTGTACCTCTCCTGCATGTTTTTGCACCTCTCTTGCCTCTTTCTGCACCCCTTTTGCTTCTTTCTGCATCCCTCCTGCCTCTTTCTGCACCTCTGTTGGTTCTTTCTGCACTGCTCTTGCTTCTTTTTGCACCTTTCTTGCAAATGTCTGCCCCCTTCTTGCCTCTTTCTGTACCCTCTTCCCTCTTTCTGCACCTCTCTTGCCTCTGTCTGCACCCCTGTTCCCGCTTTCTGCACCTCCTTTGCCTGTTTCTGCAACTCTCTTGCCTCTTTCTGCAGTTCCCTTGCCTCTTTCTGCACTTCTCTTGCCTCTTTCTGCACATTTCTTACTATTTCTGCACCCCTCTTGTTTTTTTCTGCAATTCTGTTGCTTCTTTCTGTACTTCTCTTGCCTGTTTCTATATTTAAATGGGAAGTGCTAGCTGTCAAGTTTAAAGGACTGCGTGCTCTTGTGACCGAGGTATATATCTACTTGTACATATATTCTCATGTGTTATGCGTCTGAAGTTGGAGCTTAAAAAGCGATTAGCTTCTCCTATAGGTGGTCAAATCTTCTCAGTTCTGCTCTGTCATTCGGTTGCACAGGCAGACATGTCTTATGTATATAGGTGTTATAGAGCCCCTCAAATATACTATTGACTACCCATGTGCCCTGTATTATGAGCAGAAAGAAATACATACACCTTTTTGTACACAAATTTACAGAGTTTGCTGTTTGAAACACAGGTATTCAAGTATTTCTATGTTTTTTTTTATGTAACATGTCTCTAGGTAAAAGCACAGACACACACATGCACACCTTCAGAAACCTGGTCAGACTTCCAACAGTGATATGGTTAGGATTGCTGTTTTACATTTGGTAGGCCTAACATTCTGAGCAGTCGATGAATAGTGAACCTACTGTCATAAGGTTTCTGCACATACACAGAGCTATGCACAGGATAATAGGACCCCGGAATACAGTGGTTTGCCTACCATATACCGTAGCACCCAAAACCCCAACCCAACTAGCTTAGCATCCCATTAGCACCAAAGTACCAATGATTGGACAACCCAGAACACGGTATCCCTATCTCAGGACTCGCAGAAACAAGAACACTCTTTCGTCACTCACTCGTACTTGTCCACAAGGTGCGTATGAAGAGACACTGGGTAGATTAAAATGTTTATTTCAACTTACGTGCTCTAAGGTACAGTACACGTGTCAGTACTAATAGCATAATGCATATGAATAATATAAGCAGCATGGTTACAATTCCATAGAATACAAACGGGGAAAGCATCTCATAACTCAGTGGATAAATGTATAAATAACATTACCACCCTCCCCTTGCAGTAAGATAGTTTATTATAAAAATAGAAGACCTCTGGGCTTTGACTAGCGAACCCTCATACCTCGGTCTCTAGATGCAGAACTACATCAGCAGACAATCACAGCTCTTCTCCCTGGAAAGGATTCCTCCAAGTGTGCTCAAGCGCCAGTAAACTGCAGTATTAAAGGCACACAAAATTCTTCATGGCATTTGCGCCTAATGTTATGTCTGGGTGCGCGAGACTGGCCATATCAGGAAGAACCGAAATACATTGTTATGCGACCTTGTACATGGTGTGCAGTCTGAGCCCAAATCGAACAAGAGAAAAGGTGAAAGACAGAAAATGCAGACAGCGCAAAAGAACTTGGCAAGAGCAAAGGGCGAGGGAGCCCTGGCTCAGTGTAACGTGCGCAAAGAAAAGCAGCATGGCAGCTAGGCCTAGGCCAACATAACAAGGCAGGCAACAAACCACAAGACACCCTCCCCTGGTCAGTCCGGCGGCCAAGACAGAGGTCCAATAGAGAAAAACACATCCAGTAGAGCACAGGGAGCGCCCAAACGGCGAAGGACAAGTCAATCCATGAAAGTGTAAGTGCAGAAAAAAGCCATACCCTCCAAGAGGACATCATTGGAATCGTCAAAAAACATAGATGCCATCCAATCCATGAGATCAAAAGAGCAGGAATGCTCCTCAGCAGAGGGAGCATCCAAAAGCAATGCGGGACAACTTGCGTGATAATCGAAACAGCTTTGTTGTAGGAGATCCTGGGCAGCCGCCCAGATATCCCATTGCGCCAAAATCCCCAGTGCAGCCGCACGCGCCATACAGCCGGCAACGGAACAGTCCTGCTCATGGGCCTCTAAGGGACCCATCAACTGAACAAAATCCGGAACAGACAATGACGAATTGGAGAGGCAATAATCCAAGGTCCAGGTGAAAGGACAGCGGATGCAAGTCATTACAGGTTGCACGCAAGTGAAATACGCAAAGCGAAAAGAAAGAGTATATGACACACTCAGTGTCGCCAATGGCAAGACACCAAAACCAGCCAAAAGGCGCTCACGGAGCAGCTGGAGGCGTTCTGGATCGAGCAGGTCCCATCGGGGAGCAGCCATTGCGCAGAAAACAAATTAATAGCAGGACACCAGCCGCCAAAGCGATGATCAACGGGAAACCGCCAAAGACGCTGGAAAAAATAGAATGAATGAACGCCGGGATGACACCAAAAATAGTTTGGAAGGAGGACACCAAACCAGACCCCACGACCTTAAAAAAGTGTACCAGACCCTCAGTGTTAGATGCGTTAAAAATACGATGAATTAACTCCCCAAAATGTTGGGGGAGATTAGTGTTCAAAAGGGCCTGTATTTCACTGTGGGTACTCGCCACCTGGAGAATGAATGTCTCCCGGGCGGACGTGAGCATAACTTCCTCGTTCAATAATAGTGCCTTTATTCTGCTCAGTCTATTGAAATCTGCCTCCATGGTAGGGATGGAAGGCCAAATAGAGATATCAACCTTGCCATGAGGGGGAGGAAAAAGCACATTTTTGCAGCAGACAACCCTGTGCGAAACTGTTACAATGTAAGGAATGCCAGCCTGCAGGCCACAACAGTTTTCGTTATTTAAAAGTAAATAACTACCATTGGAAAGGAGAGTGAAAGTAGGAGAAATAACAGGAGCAGGAACACCCTTCAACACACAAGCAAGATTAGGAGCGGAAACGCTACATGAGCCATGCAATTTAATGTGTTTACAAATAAGCGAATGACCCATAGTCGAGTCGCAGGACTCCCCCGTGAGAAAGACTTCCTTGCCGTCCCGAAGGCATTTATACATGAAAGGCAAGGACCAGAGTTCATGCAGGAAAGCACTGCCCAAGGGCTGGTAACGGCCCACAGGATAATGTTTCATGCACGAGTCAAATTCAAATAAGGAAAAAGGTAAAGCGATAACCCCATGAACTAGCCACACAGCAGAATCGAGTTCCGCAACAGAGAACGGTAAAGGATCCATCTTTTCGATATGTAATAGAGTGTAAGTTGCATCTTTCATGGACATAAATTGCTGTTTGTCAGTTAAATTAAAAGGCAGAAACAAGGCAGAGGTGTTCAGAAAATGCCAAGGAACTTTACCTAACTTGAGCGTTTGTAAAGTCCATGCAAACTGCATAACTGAGCGCAATTGATTCTGACCATGATATAACACAGAAACATCATCTTGTACAATATCAACAACAGAGGACACAATATTCTCTAAAGTGTAAATGCGAGAAGACAGGGTATTAATACTATTGTCAACAACAGCAAGCACCTTTTCCAAATTTGCTTGATCTATTTCCCGAAGACGGGAAGCAGCTTCAATTTGTGACAGCTTCCAGAGTTCATTATACGTTTCATAAATGAATCTCTTAGGTCGGGGACCACGAGGTCCCAAAACAAAGTCGGACAGATCAATATTGCCTGAAAGGAGGGACAAATGTTGTTTAACAGAATCAAGGGACGAATGTTGCAGCCATTGTTTGCATAATTTACCAACAGAATATGTAGTGACAGTACGGGAATCAGTAAATCTCTGATCAGGCTTATCCTGTGTGTAACCAGTGCCTGAGCCGTGAAAACGCATTTGGCACGCATTAGATGATATAGGCCATACCAACCAGGGTGACTGATCCAGCTCAGAAACATTAAATGAATTATTCTGTAACAGAGCCTGTAGGGTCGTCAGGGACAGGTTAAAATCGTGAGCTATCATTGGGACAACTCGACAGGGATGGAATTGAGGGCGAGTTTAATTGTTTAGTGGTAGCTAAGCCCCAACATGTAGTCTGATAGATGGAATCATTTAGGAACATAATTTGGGTAGGGATGAGGCAAGCACGGTGCAATGCCTCGGTTCCTTGTACCTGCCATGGCTTGGAGCCCCAAATAGATTTCAAATCTACTGTATCCTCCCAGTACTCATAACCACCCACAGCTAGGGCACTTAAAAAGGAACCCGAATAAAGCAATTTGGTGTGTGTTAACATAATTTTCTGAGTTGATGTGGTATTAAGTCTAAAATAATAGGATGCAGGGTTTGACCGATTAAAATCAGTAAAATAGGTAAACTTATTTCGAAGAGTTTGCGAGCTACCTGGCAAGGGGTTTGGACAATGTTCCCATTGGGTGTAGTTAACAGAACTACGCAGGGCACTTGGCTTATGGAGAAAATGATTACCCCAATGTTGGTAACAATACAAATCGGCATAATTCGCAGAGTTCATATATAAATCTTCAGCATTAAAAGATGCATAATATTTTAAATCGGCAAACAATGCTTCAACGGCATGCACATCCCAATCATCAGAATGAATGTTATTTTTTACTACATCACCCATTGAAACACGAAGGACATTAGGTACATTAATAATTTCTGTCGGACCATGGATTTGATAGTTCACTGCATCCCATACGATGCCATCAGCAACCGGAAAAGCTGAAATGTTCACAAATGTGTGGTCACGCTTCATGATGTGAGACGAGGAATGAGGAGCCAAAGTTCCAGAAACATAGTCCACAGCAGAGCGTTCAGGTAAATAGTGACCATTGATTAGTAGAAAAAACACTGTGACAAAGCCAATGGACATGAACAAAAAAATCAAGAAAAGTACCAACCAGATGTATGTCCAGGGTGGAATCAAGAAATTGTCTCTAAACCAGGATACAAAAATACTGAACTTGGATGGGACTTTTGAAGAGGTGGAATCCGAATCAAAGGAATAACGAGTCGGGCTCAGTGGCGTTGTTGGTTGATGTGCCACCGATTCAGATGCAGGATAGGTATACTCGTCCTCGTCGATGTTGGTGGAGAGTTGGGGATCAATTATAGTTTCAGGCAAATCAACCATCTCAATTACAGCATCAGTGACCGTTCGTGCAGATGGTCCACGAACATATGTCCGATAAATGGCAGGACAAGAGACCGCTGGTGTGACACTATTCAGGATCGGCCAGACGCTGTAGCTTGACATTTTCCACTGAGATGTATCTGTTCTCCTTGCGACCAGGAAGCGGTGGTAAAATGACTGTACGTGTTCCCTTCAAGCCCAGAACTGGAACCGGTGCACGAAAAGAGGGGCCAAATTCTTTTTTGTTTTCAACCTTCTCTCGAACCAGTTCTCCAACCTTTGGAAGCCAGCCGGCTACCGGAATCTGCAACGCAGGGTTTGTGGCTGAAGGCAAATGTGTAGTTGCAAGTTTGTCTCGGGCTTCTTGTAAGTCCTGTAACATAGCAGAATGGTTATCTACATCAAACTTGGCGGATTGCGCCGCGATGTCTGGACCCTCAAGGTCAGGCACAAACATTCTTATGCCAAAGAGCATTTCGTATGGGGTCCGCCCACCCAGAGGTCTTCTAGGGAGATTATTAAGTGCACGCTGAACGGTATACAAGTGGGCCAGCCAGTTCCTGCCAGTACCTATAACTCTAGCTGTTAAGGATTGCTTTAAGTCACGGTTCATTCGTTCAACGATAGAGTTGCCCTCAGGCCTATACGGAGACGAAAATTTCACCCGCACCCCAAGCGAAGCCATTGCATCCTTGTAAGCCCTAGAGGCAAACGCCGGACCTTGGTCCGAATGGAAGGTGCCGCATGCGAAAATTCCCACAAAGACACGCAAATCCCTGATTACATTTCGAGCGTCAGCACTACGTTGTGGCCAGACCCAGAGGAACCGTGTGCACGAGTCCACTGCAACTAAGATGTATTTATAGGCAGTGTCTGATGAGAATGGACCGCAGTGATCCAAGTAAACACACCCAAAGGGTCTGTTAGCAATGCAGAGCGAGGTCTGTGGTGGACGTGTTACCGTGGAAGGCTTAATCTGTTGACAAACGTCGCAAGAAAGCACAAAAGCACGGGTGTCTTTATACAACCCACGCCACCAATAACGCTGCTGCAAGATGGAAACCGTAGCTGACACACCAGCATGGGCAGAAGCCATGCCTTCGTGTGCAGCAGATATCAAGGCACTCCTGCGGTCCGCGTTGGGGATCAGCCGATCTCCAACGTCAGGTATTGTTACATAAGGAACCTGTTCGGGACTTAACTTGTAAGAATACTTGGAAGGAAAACCTGTAGGGTAATTATCACCTTCCTTGGTTGCAGCAATAGCTGCTAGAATAACAGAGTCAATCTTAGACATGGACCTGGTAACCGCTGCTACTGAACACGTGACTACTGCTGAACGGGCAGCTTCATCTGCCAGATCGTTGCCAATAGCGTGTGCGCCCACCCGCTGATGGCCTAAGGTGTGAACCACCTGTGTGAGGGGCAGACGTTGTTGCAATTCTGCCACTCGAACCCAAAGCATCTTATGCTTTATTGTGCTCCCTTTTGCGTCCTTGTAGTCATTTTTCGACCAGAAAAACAGATTGTCATTGTAAGATTGTACACAGTAGAAAGAATCACATACAATAAGAGTGGTCTCATCCTGAGAAGCGAACTCAAGCGCAAGTAGCAATGCATGCAGCTCGGCCAATTGTGCGGTACTATCTCCAAGTGTGCGAGTGTGCACTACAGAGGATTTGAACGTTCCATCTACAAAGGAACCCGCAACAATAGCACATGCAGCTGAATAAGCGTGCTTGGACCCAGTGGCCGGTTGCGCCGAACCATCGGTGTAGATCACACATTTGTAATCCTCAAGCGGCAATAAAAACAGAGGAGGAGGATGAACGAATTCATACTGTAAAAACTCCTGAGTCTGAAGAGAAGAATCGAAAATAAAAGTGACGTCCGAAGACGTCAAGGATGTAGCCCATTGTATCCAACGGGGATGCATTGCTTTAGAGTTCGGTACACTTGCCTTTGTTACTGCCTCTAGGGCAGGACAGGGTGTTACCACCAGAATTCGCTTTCCCTGTGCCAGTGCGCGTTCTTTCAGAATCGCCATTTGCACTGCAGTTAGAACTTTTTCGACAGAGGTGAAGCGCAATTCAGCGGAAGTGTACAGATGTGACTTGTATGCGATGGGCACTGTATCACCTTCATTAAAGGTTAAGTACGTGAATCCCACCGCCCCCGGAATTATTCTAATCACCAGGTTTGTGTGGTTATCACGAGTCAAAAGATATTTAGACTCCAAAAGGTCTGTCTGCAAAGACTGTAGAATTGAGGTATGCTCAGGCAGCCAGCAAGACCTTGAATAAGTAGGTTGTATCAGAGCATACAAAGGCTTGATACGCTGGGCATATTCGGGAATGTAAGTACGCCCGAAATTCAGGAAACCCAGCAAAGACTGAAGTTTCTTCAGAGTATTTGGGGGGCACAAATGTGCACATTTCTCCAAGAAATGGGGTGCTAAGCCCTTACCTTCGTTATTGAGCTCATAGCCCAAAAACAGAACGGTAAATTCAGCAATGTGTGATTTAGCAAAGTTAAATTTGTAACCCTGCTCCTCAAATTCAAGAATAATGCGGTCCACACGGGACAGATGCGGAAATAATTCGTCGTCTGTCAGATAAATGTCATCAACGTACGAAAATGCATCTTGGTCGATGCTGTCTAGCAAAGAGACAACACGGGCGGCGAATACACCCGGACTATTCTTGTAGCCCATGGGTAAACGCCGGAACTGGAATAATTTACCACCGGATGTGAATGCGGTCCATTGGCCACTCTCCGGGGCTAGGTTGTGCGTGTAGAAACCGTTTGAAAGGTCAAGTGTCGTTTTGTATTTTTTACGAACAAGACTGTCTACAAGCGCAGAACTGTGTGTATTCTGCACCGCAAAGTTCCGACAATGAGAATTTAAATGCCGGTAATCCAAAACTAAGCGGTACGATCCATCGGGTTTAGAAACCACGAAAAGGGGATTGTTCATAGGTGATACGCATGGTTCAATTACTCCCTGATATTCCAACTGTGTCAGAATTTCGGAGACGGGGCCTTTTGCCTGCCGTTTGATGGGATATTGGGGTTGTGGCTGCGGTAGTGACCGCAAAGGTATTGCATGGGGAGGTGATTCTTCATCCCATCCCACATGGTTGCGGTATAACGCTGGAGCCAGGTACACAGCCCACTCAGCTGCAAGTGCTTCAGCTTTGTCTTTTGGGACATGCCGTGAAAAGCTTGGAAGGATTACCTCCTCTCCTTTATGTGCAGCGAGAACGAATGGGGGTGGCCAATCCACCTCTGCTAACAAAATGTCATATGAAGAGGTTAGATTTTCCCAAAAAATCCCTTTTATTTCACGCGGTATATCACCTTCGATTTGGATGACTATGTTGTAAAGTCTGTCAGGGGGTGCCACTCTGGTGTCAGCTGTCTCTACAGTAACGAATGTTTCAGTTGCTGTCGCCTCCATATGAGGACGTAGCGCCTCCCGCACTATGGTAACTTCCGCGGCGCTGTCTAGGAGGGTCACTGCCCACGTCCAATTCAGGAGTCTCGTTCTCACGGTCTGTGGCATATTTCGCTGTTACAGCGGCAACTTTTTTCTTCTGAAATTGCGGTCGAGAATGGTGAAAGTCTTCTGCTTTCCCTCTGACTTGTTGTCGAGGTTGGTCTCGCTCCTGGGGAGCCTCTCGGCCCCTTCCTCTATCTTGCCGTTCTCCTCCACCAGCCTGTGACGACGTCTGGGCCTGTGAAGAACGAGGAGAACGCGTATCAGAGCTTTGAAACCTATCTGGTGATTTCATTCTCGACCTATCACGTAAATCATAAGTACGTTCAGAAGAAACCGAAACTGGGGAAGCGCCTCTCGACCCCGGCTTCTTTTGTTGCTTACCCTGTTTTTTCTGTCTCCAACTCTTTTTAGTGAAGACTGGTCTATCATCTTTCTCAGACGTATTTTTAGATTGCGTAACTTGTGGTTGCGCTTGGGTTTGCGCTTTTACAAAAGGCTTGTTGCCTAGGCTATTTCTTCCAATTGTTTTGTAAGCCTGGGCAATAATTTTCGGTAATTCGCGGGGCCTGTCCAACTCTGGGACCAAAGCCAAAGCATTCGCTACTTGAAAGTTCATTGCATCGCCCTTGACATTTCCAAGGATCAGTTCAGCTACTACATCAAACACTCCCACTAGTCTCATCCCTAATTCCACAGCCGCTTCAGGGCCGTGTTCATCCTGTACTTTTTTAATTACAGAGGGTAGAACCGTCATGGAAGGCGTACCAAAACATTTTGAATATACTGCTGCGAATACCTTACCCCAGTTTTCACATGCTGTCAACTCGGGGATTAAGTCTTTTGGCAAACTTATCGTAAGGATGCGGTGTTTGTCCACTGGGGATGTATGTGGAAACACTGCTTCTATCTGATCGAACTTTTCTGCAAGCCAGTAAGGATAATCGTCCTTATTTTGTGGACGTTTGCCCATCACAGAATTTACCATGACAGGACTTATGGTCACTCCAGCTGCAACAGCTGGTTGGCCAGCGACTACAGGAGCAGCTCCATGGAGGCTACCTGTAACGTATGTTACTAAGGCTCGATGCACTCGCACCAGTTCGGTATGCATATTGCGCAGATCCGCAATCGGTAATGCCAGATAATTTGGATGCGGGGTATACCCAGCCAATACAGGCCAAGTGGCCCCCCAATGGATAAGGGGCCTAAACGAACTGCGGTAGTTGGTTGTGGGAGGGCGCCATTAAACCAAACACGGTGCTGCCAAGCCGTGAGAGGCACTTCAAGATTAGTATAGGGTCGATAGACAGCAGGAATAGCGGTGGGTTTATATTCATGAAACAGTTTATCACCTGCATCCACCGCCGCAAAAGTGATCCAAGTGTAAAACACTTCAAAATGATAAGCCGGATCGGCTTGAACCACAAAGACCAACTCGACCCCAGTATCGGGCACTCCGTACACACCTAAGTGTTCTCGGAGTGGTCCTCGGCTATGTGCAGCTATCGCCACACCAGCCATGACTAAACAGTTTTATTCGACAACCGAACAGGGAGCACAAAATGGGTCTGTTAATTAACCTTTTTTAATAACTTCAAGCTTGAAAGAACCTATAAAACGTTCAATATAGGAGGTATCACCGTCACTTACGCCTCCGGAAGCGTACGTGAGGGTTTTGTGGACAAGCACAAGTACTACTCAAGCGTCTCGCAGATAAGCAGCCCCACGTTGGCCACGCCATGTCATAAGGTTTCTGCACATACACAGAGCTATGCACAGGATAATAGGACCCCGGAATACAGTGGTTTGCCTACCATATACCGTAGCACCCAAAACCCCAACCCAACTAGCTTAGCATCCCATTAGCACCAAAGTACCAATGATTGGACAACCCAGAACACGGTATCCCTATCTCAGGACTCGCAGAAACAAGAACACTCTTTCGTCACTCACTCGTACTTGCCCACAAGGTGCGTATGAAGAGACACTGGGTAGATTAAAATGTTTATTTCAACTTACGTGCTCTAAGGTACAGTACACGTGTCAGTACTAATAGCATAATGCATATGAATAATATAAGCAGCATGGTTACAATTCCATAGAATACAAACGGGGAAAGCATCTCATAACTCAGTGGATAAATGTATAAATAACATTACCACCCTCCCCTTGCAGTAAGATAGTTTATTATAAAAATAGAAGACCTCTGGGCTTTGACTAGCGAACCCTCATACCTCGGTCTCTAGATGCAGAACTACATCAGCAGACAATCACAGCTCTTCTCCCTGGAAAGGATTCCTCCAAATGTCTCAAGCGCCAGTAAACTGCAGTATTAAAGGCACACAAAATTCTTCATGGCATTTGCGCCTAATGTTATGTCTGGGTGCGCGAGACTGGCCATATCAGGAAGAACCGAAATACATTGTTATGCGACCTTGTACATGGTGTGCAGTCTGAGCCCAAATCGAACAAGAGAAAAGGTGAAAGACAGAAAATGCAGACAGCGCAAAAGAACTTGGCAAGAGCAAAGGGCGAGGGAGCCCTGGCACAGTGTAACGTGCGCAAAGAAAAGCAGCATGGCAGCTAGGCCTAGGCCAACATAACAAGGCAGGCAACAAACCACAAGACACTACAAGGGAAAAGTGAGGTTTAAGACATCTTGAGAGAAGTATTAGTGATTAGGGTACTTTGTATGAGTCTGTGGAAAGGTACAGTTGAACTAGGCCTCTTTCTGCACATCTGTTGCTTCTTTCTGCAATTCTCTTGCTTCTTTCTGCACCTTTCTTCCTCTTTCTGGACTTCTGTTGCCTCTTTCTGCATTTTTCTTGCTTCTTTCTGTACCTTTCTTCCTCTTTCTGCACCTCTCTCTGCACCTCTCTTGCTTCTTTCTGCGCCTTTCTTCCTCTTTAGGTACATGTCTACCTATGTAGGCATAGTTAGAAATTAGCATTTAAAAAACCTTAGAATTTCACTGAAAAAAACACAGGTTTCAGGGACGTTATAATTAGTAATTAACATTTAAAAAACCTTAGAAATTCACTGAAAAAACCTCAGGTTTCTGGGACGTTATAGTTAGGAATTAGCATTTAAAAAACGTGGCGAAAAACACAATTAGAGAAAGAGAAAATAATCTATAAAATGTCTCTTGCACTCTACCATAGGAATATTAAAAAGGCACGAAAAGCTCATATTGCCTCTCGGCTACACCAGGCTGGCAAATCCACCAAAGAACTCTACAAAGTCTTTAATTCCTTCACCAACCCTATAGCATGCACTAATCAGATCTCCCCCTCTCAGACATTATGTGATAATATTGCCAACTATTTCGAGGAAAAAATTAATATAATTTACGACCACTTCCCCAAAGACTATGTACCCCCTGATATCTCCGTCCCACTGTCTACATCTCAGAGAAAGTGTGAGGGCTACCTCGAGAGCTTTCACGTTTTGCAGATACCTCAAGTTGAAGTGCTGCTGAGAACAGCAAAATCGGGTTCCCCCCTCGAAATCCTGCCAGACAACCTGTTTGCTTCTTTAGCCCCACAACTAGCCCCCACTATCTGTACTATACAAAATGCCTCCCTTAATGAAGGGAAACTCCCAGGCGAATGGAAGGCGGCACAAGTACTCCCGATCCGGAAAAAGATACACGTACCCTCAACTGAGCTAACTAACTACCGTCCCATTTCACTCCTCCCGCTCATGAGTAAACTCTTGGAAAGACATATTAATTCCCAGCTCATGGGTTATTTAGAATCCCACGGCAAATCCAACCCCTCCCAATCCGGTTTCAGACCCAACTATTCCACTGAAACCACCCTCATAGGCGTCACAGTTCACATTAAACATGCCCTGGACAATAATAAGGCGGCACTGCTGGTACTTCTGGATTTGTCCGCGGCTTTTGATACAGTGGCCCACCAGATGCTACTCCATAGACTGAGTGAGATAGGTGTCCAGGGACTGGCGCTCAAATGGCTTGCCAGTTTCCTGGACCAGCGAACCAAAACTGTTCATTTGAGCCCTTTTTGGTCTCGTACTCTGGAGCTCACAAAGGGGGTACTGCAGGGCTCTTGTCTCAGCCCTACTCTATTTATTGTATACGTCGTCCCCCTTGCCAAGATCATCAGAGACCATAGATTCATCCCATATTCCTATGCGGACGATACCCAACTCTTTTTATCTTTTGACAATGGCACGATCTCTACTAAATCTCTATTTGCGAAGGAATGCGAGATATCTCCGGGTGAATGATGCAAAACGTCCTTCAGCTTAATGCAGCCAAAACTGAAATCCTGCTGTTTGGTAAAGGCCAAACCTGTGGTCTCCCGACTGGCCCGCAGAGTTGGGCTCAGCTCCCATCCCTAAAACTGTGGCAAAAAACATGGGCGTCCGACTGGACCACTCTCTAACTATGAGCGAACAAGTTTTGGCCACTACTGGCACCTGCTTTCACACACTGAGCCTCCTCTGCAGAGTGTTCCCCCTCCTTCCCCTAACTGTCCGCAAGACCTTAATACAAGCCTTAATTATTAGCGGTCTCGATTACTGCAATGCCCTGCTTATGTCTGCCAACGAAGCTATGCTGAACAAACTGCAGGTGGTTCAAAATACAGCAGCCCGCTTGGCTCTCAACCTGCCCCCCAAAACCCCTTCCCGACCACTGTTACTGCAGCTTCACTGGCTTCCCATCTGCCAGAGAATTAAGTTTAAAATTTGCAATCTAGTCCACAAGTCACTACATGGCAGAGGTCCTAGTTATCTTACCGAAAAACTCAAATGCTATCTGCCCGGACGATCTCTTTGTTCGGGAGATAAAGCTTTTCTTGCTCTCCCCCGGTACAAAAACTCAGGGCAGCGGGCAAAGATTTTACATATCTTACCCCAGTGTATTGGAACCAATTGCCCATCCAATTACGCAAGTACACTAATCCTCTCCACTTCAGGAAACTCCTAAAGACTGAATTGTTCAGTCATTGACCCACCTAACTCTGCATATACCACTCCTTAGCGCGGAGATACCCCTCCGGGGATGATTCCAGCGCTTTACAAATTCAATAAATAAATATTCACTGAAAAAACCACAGGTTTCAGGGACGTTATAGTTAGGCTGACATTTCACTCGTACAAAACTAGAGAAATTCAGCTGTTAGAGTTAGCTGAGCTAACTATAACTCGCGCCCCCTCAATGCACTGCTGATGACGTCACATATTACATCACTCATTACATCACTGATGACATCATCCTCTTAATATCTGATGCACCTCCTCACACCCTAATATAACCTTTTTATACACCCACTCTAAAATACAGACTACCATTTTTGAAACCATAGACACACCAATACCAATTAGTTCATACCCACTAACTGATTCATAGGTCCACACACACATCCACTCACTCACCCATACAGTTACTCATACACGCAGTCACTCATCAATACAGCCACTGATATATGCACACATATACCCATACAGACACTCACACACCGCCACTCACCCATAGAGTTACTCACACACCTAGTCAGTCACTCAAAGAATCAATCACACTGCCATTTACTCACCTATACAGTTATACACACACCACCTCACGTATTCATACAGATAGTAACACATACTTACTCTCTAATACAATCACTGACACAAGCACACATTCATCCATACAGCCACTCTCACAATCACTCACTCTCACATATAGTCACTTATATACTCTAACACTCACATATACTGCCTTTCACATATGTTGTTACTCACACATATACCACTGAGACATCCACCACTCACCAATACCGCCATACGCACACTCACTCACCCATACAGCCCCTCGCAGATGCACTCATGAACCCATACACCCACACATCCATGCAGGGAGTCACACCCACCCACACAGATACTCAGGCACCCATATAGGTACTCAGACAACCAATCATTAACCCATATAGACACTCATGTAGCTACTCACCAACCCATGCAGCCACTTACACACCAACTGACAGACTGATACAGACATTCACACAAATTAGTCAGTCACCCATGCATTCACTAAGACACGTTTCATCACTCACTTATACAGTCACGCACCCACTAAATCATCCATTCAGACACTCATACACCCACTCATTCTTCAATATTCCTTGGCGTATATATATATATACATATATATATAATTCCTAAACTTTTTAGAAACACTCAGTCACTGGATGATGTCATTTGTGAAGTCATCAGTAATGTCATCTAAGATGTCATCAGTAATGTCATCAGTAATGTCGCTGACCATGTCATGAGTGATGTAATATGTGACGTCATCAGCAGTGCATTGCTTGTTTCCTTTCTTTTTATAATTTGTTTATTACAGTTTTTAATTATTTATATATACATATATATATACATTAATTTAATCTACAGTGGTTCAGCACTCATAAAATAGTGAATTTTATCTCTCATAACAGAGTAAGAATTTAGCACAACCTCTTAAAACAGTTAATCTGGAGTGGGAATAGTAAATTTAGCACCTCCAATGTCTAAAAATGTCCCTACTGTTGCTTAGCCTGGAGTGGGAATAGAAAATGTATCCCCTCCGAAGTCCAACACTTTCCCTACTGTTGCTTGGAGTGGGCAAAGTAAATTTATCCTTTTCGATGTACAACACTTTCCCTACTGTTGCTTAGACTGTAGTGAGATTAGTAAATTTAACCCACCTGATGTTCAAGACTATCCCTAATGTTGCTTAGATTGCAGGAGGAATAGTAAATGTATCCCCTCCACGGTCCAAAACATTACATACTGCTGCTTAAGCTGGAACTGGAATAGTAAATTGAACTCCTCCGAAGTACAGCACTTTCTCCACTGTTGCTTAGAGTGAAGTGGGAATAGTGAATTTAACTCCTCTGAAGTCTAACACTTCCATATTGTTGCTTAGACTGGAATGGGAATAGTAAATGTGACCCCTTCGAACTTCAACACTTTCCCTACTGTTACTTAGAGTGGAGTAGAAATAGTAAATTTATCCCAGCTGAAGTCCAACACTTTCCCTACTGTTGCTTGGACTGCAGTAAGAATAGTAAATGTAACCCCTCTGAAGTCCAGCACTTTCCCTACTTTCCCTACTGCTGCTTAGACTGGAGTTGGAATAGTAATTTTAACCCCCCAGAAATCCAATGCTTTCACTACTATTGTTTAAGCTCAAGTGGGAATATTAAATGTACCCCTTCAAAGTCAAACACTTTTCCTACTGTTGTTTAGAATGGATTGGGAGTAGTACAGTTAACCCGCTCAAAGTCCAAGGATTTCCCTAATGTTCCTTAGACGGGATTAGGAATAGTAACTTTATCCCCTCCGAAGTCAAATCTTATTCGCATTCAGTTAAAATGCATTAAAGTACATCGATAAAAACAATTCAGTGCATTCAGAAAACAGTCTTCAAAGCAATAATTGCGATACTAATACAAGTTTTACAATAAATGAGAAAATTCATTTTGAGATAAAACTCAGATTATACGAAAACATAAAATGCCACCTAGGTGATCAGGATTTCAAGGGCTAGTAATTGCAGATTAGAGACTTGGCAAAGAGCAACAATCTTTTAAGGAGCGCGATGCACCCTCATTGTGCATAATGTTGGACAATATCACTGATTTACATATATACAGAAATTATCGCTTCTTGAATCTTACAATTTACGATTGAAAGATGTTAAACAGATGAGAACAATTGTGTAACGGATTACAATATATAAAAATGGTGCCGAGTCTGATCGACCTGAGCAATAGCTCGCCAAACAACGTTAAGAGCAGAAGCTAAAAAAGAAAAACTAAAATAAAAAAAGAAACTGCTGGCCAAATAGGGAATAGGAGGTACACATGAAGTGATTTCCCTAAGGTGGAACTAGTGTCGCATTGATAGCCTTACGGGTTTTTATGTCGGCCAGCAGGAAAGAGGCTATTGCATAACAGACAAACGGGGTTTCTAGTTGGTAGAAGGTGCATAAAGCTAGTGCTGGAGATGACAGGGTACATTTTTTCAACAAGGGGATGATAAAATATTTGCTCTCCTTTGCATAAAATGGACAGTAGGATAAAATATGCTAGATCGATTGGGTCGATTTGTCATCACAGGGGCAGAAGGGTAAGTGACTAGTTGAAAATATATTCATCGGATACCCCAGCATGAGCGGAATATAATTTAAGCGGAATCTGGTTAGGATATATCGGTGCTGTGCGTTCTCTATAAAAGAGAGATAGGAACAAGGGCCTTGGGGCAACTGAGGTATCCCTCAATAGACCTTTACTGATAATTTCCCGCTGTATCTTTCCCATCTGTCTGAAGCCATTTTCTTGTTAAAAAGTTCTTTTAATCTTGTTTGGGGAAGTGTGAGCAAAGGGTCGGTGTGTCATATAGGTGTACTAACCCTAGTGACAGGAGTGTTTGTCGAACATAGGCTAACCATGGGATTTGTAAACGTCCTCTAAATTCATAACATCTTTTAAAATCTTTTGGGTCAGATCGAAGGTTCTCCGTTTCCACACTAACAGCCCCAGGGATAAAGGGGTCAGTTTTATAACGTCGGTAATAAAGGGCAGGCATGCTTCCTTATGTACATTGAAATTGTTACATGCTAGGGAGACAGATAGGAGTCTTTTAATACATTTGTCCTCTGTGGCTTGGAGTGCCTCCACGTCAGTTGTGCCCCAGATTGCGGCCCCATAAGTGGCGATTGCTATCGATTTGGCCAAATAGATTTTGATCATTTCCTGTATGGGCTTGCAGCCCAGTTTTTTTGAGAATCTAAAAATCGCAGCAATACTTTTGGCCATTCTTCACACTTTAATCTGTACCATCTTCTTTCAGCTTAGTTTAAAATCAAAAGCCACGCCTAAATATTTAAAACTATGGACCTGATCTATTTTTTCAAAACAAACAATTGATGGACGGAATGCTGGACAATGCAAACATTCACCCCCAGTCACAAGGATCTGGGTTAAATCCATCATTCTTTTGCTCACCACACCACCCCAGTTTGAACCCAGCCATATGCAAATCAGTCTTGACCCTGTTCCTTGTGGGAACAGTCCAGCCTGAACTGCCAAGCCAGGTTCTCCCTGGACCGGAAACAAGCATCCTGAGACCGGTTTCAAGGCATCACCCTTCATCAGCCAGGCTAGCTTGAATCCAGTGGTGTAGTGAGCACGGGACCCACGTCTGGGCATACCCTTCCCACTTAGGGTGACATATGCAAAAGAAACAATTGGTGGACGGAACGATGGTCAATGCAAACATTCACCCCCAGTCACAAGGATCTGGGTTAAATCCATCATTCTTTTGCTCACCACACCACCCAGTTTCGACCCAGCCATATGCAAATCAGTCTTGACCCTGTTCCTTGTGGGAACAGTCCAGCCTGAACTGCCAAGCCAGGTCCTCCCTGGACCGGAAACAAGCATCCTGAGACCGGTTTCAGGGCATCACCCTTCATCAGCCAGGCTAGCTTGAATCCAGTGGTGGAGTGAGCACGGGACCCACGTCTGGGCATACCCTTCCCACTTAGGGTGACATATGCAAAAGAAACAATTGGTGGACGGAACGATGGTCAATGCAAACATTCACCCCCAGTCACAAGGATCTGGGTTAAATCCATCATTCTTTTGCTCACCACACCACCCAGTTTGGACCCAGCCATATGCAAATCAGTCTTGACCCTGTTCCTTGTGGGAACAGTCCAGCCTGAACTGCCAAGCCAGGTCCTCCCTGGACCGGAAACAAGCATCCTGAGACCGGTTTCAGGGCATCACCCTTCATCAGCCAGGCTAGCTTGAATCCAGTGGTGTAGTGAGCACGGGACCCACGTCTGGGCATACACTTCCAACTTAAGGGGGACATATGCAAAAGAAATAATTGATGGACGGAATGCTGGAAAATGCAAACATTCACCCCCAGTCACAAGGATCTGGGTTACATCCATCATTCTTTTGCTCACCACACCACCCCAGTTTGGACCAAGCCATATGGAGATCAGTCTTGACCCTGTTCCTTGTGGGAACAGTCCAGCCCGAACTGCCAAGCCAGGTCCTACCTGGACCGGAAACAAGCATCCTGAGACCGGTTTCAGGGCATCACCCTTCATCAGCCAGGCTAGCTTGAATCCAGTGGTGTAGTGAGCACGGGTCCCACGTCTGGGCATACCCTTCCCACTAGGGTGACATATGCAA
This sequence comes from Calotriton arnoldi, assembly GCA_963921515.1. Lineage (NCBI taxonomy): Eukaryota > Metazoa > Chordata > Amphibia > Caudata > Salamandridae > Calotriton > Calotriton arnoldi. Next base: position 2,611,538 of record CAWUFW010001090.1, on the reverse strand, counting down.
AAGAAACAATTGATGGACGGAATGCTGGACAATGCAAACATTCACCCCCAGTCACAAGGATCTGGGTTAAATCCATCATTCTTTTGCTCACCACACCACCCCAGTTTGGACCCAGCCATATGCAAATCAGTCTTGACCCTGTTCCTTGTGGGAACAGTCCAGCCCAAACTGCCAAGCCAGGTCCTCCCTGGACCGGAAACAAGCATCCAGATCTCTGTACTGGGGTGAATGTATGACATTGTTCTGCATTCTGTCCATCAATTGTTCTTTTTGCAATTGTCACCCCGAGTGGGACGGGTATGCCCAGACGTGAGTCCCGTGCTCTCCATGCCACTGGAGTCAAGCTTCCCTGGCTGATGAGGGCTGAAAGCCCAAAACCGGTCCTAGGATGCTTGTTTCCTTTCCAGGGAGGACTTGGCCTGGCCGTTTGGGCTGGACTGTTCCCATTGGGCGCAGGGTCAAGACTGATTTGCATATGGCTGGGTCCAAACTGGAATGGCATGGTGAGCAAAAAAACGATGGATTTAGGCCCAGATCTCTGTACTGGGGTGAATGTATGACATTGTTCTGCATTCTGTCCATCAATTGTTCTTTTTGCACCTGATCTATTTTTTCCCCAGCTAGGAGGAATCTCATTGGGTTCTTTTTGGCTCCACCCGTCGCCATAATGAAGGTTTTGCTTTTGTTAACATGAAGGTCCAGATCGGACATGAAGGCCGAATATTGAACGATGAGATTTTGGAGGGCTAGGGAGGTCCTTGCCAATAAAACGGGGTCATCCGCATAAAGCAGTATTGGAACAGGAGTCAACTGTACCTGGGGAGTATCTTTCAAGTTGTTGGTCAGTACCTCGTTTAGTTTGTTGGTATAGAGGGCGAATAGGAACGGGGAAAAAACACACCCCTGTCTAATGCCCCTTTCGATTTTAAATGGGGTTGTGCATTCGCTTTGCCTCCAATAACGGACCATATCTGTGGCGTCGGTATAAAGATCTCTAATAAAGTTGATAATCGACACCTCCACTCCCATTTCCGCCATGATGTTCCACAGTTTGCTGTGTACCACACAATCAAAGGCCTTGGACAGGTCCATAAAGGCCATATATAATTGGCCTTTTTTAACCAATGAGTACTTTCCCGCTATTAGTGTCAGATTGAGGCACTGATCAGTGGTATCCCTACCCTGCCTGAACCCATATTGTGCTTCAGCAAGAATCTTCTTTTCCGCTGCCCAGGATTCAAGTTTATTTAGGAGAAGCCTTCCCATGAGTTTAGCAGTGCTGTCAAGTAATGAAATGGGGCGATAATTGGCTGGGTTAGAGGCGTCCCCTTTTTTGAAAATCAGGATGATAATCAATTGTTTCCAAGAGGGTAGGGGACCTGACTTAACTATTGAATTAAAGACCACCATCAGCAAGGGGGACCAGAGCAAGTTGTTTGTAAGGAAAATATCCATGGGGACTCCATCTGGCCCTGCTGCTTTCAGAATAGGTGACTGGGACAAGGCGAGCTCCATTTCCTCTAGATAAAAGGAGGGGTGAGTTTTGTCCTTAATGTAAAGGCAAGATTCTAGTAAGTTCGACTCTCCTGGTTTTTGGAAAATATCCTGGAAGTACCATATCCAGGAGTCTTCATCAATGTGAACATCCAAAGAGGGCTCCCCATTATCTGTCAAAAAGGGTGAATTAATCACCGACCAAAATGCTTTGCTATCACGGAGGGAAGAAGCTTGCATTACATTTTCCTACGCCTCGTATTTGAGCTGCCTCTGCCTATTTTCCCTTGCCAGTTTGCAGAGGTGCCTCAGATTGCGGATGTGAACTTTATCTCTGGGGCGAGTATTTAAAGCTTTACGTAAATTCGATGAAGCTAGCGAACAGGCCTTATCAAACCAACGGTGCTGTGGGGTGTCCCTAACGGAAGTAGGGCATATTAGCTGTGATTTAATATTAATTAAAATATTACCAAAGGCTTCGATCACCTGTGTATTGTTTGGCTGTGGGTCTAAACACAGTAAGATCTCCTCGTTCTTAGACTCTAAGAGATTTGTTAGGAGTTTAGTCTCATCTATTTTATCCCATTTTAGTACAAAGCCATTTTTCCTGGCTAAAATCGGCTTAGGCACCATGGTGCCCTTGCTTTTACTGGGAATATTCCAAAATAAGACACATGATAGCATGGCGTGGTCGCTGAATACAGTAAATTTAGCCTTTATTTTTGTGATGCTAGCTCTTAGAGTTTCTGAGGAAATTATATAATCGATCGTGGAGGAGCTTTCTGTGCACTGAAATGTCGGGACTAAATGCCCAGTGTCTGGGTTGGGTTCATTGCAGAGCTCAAGTTGCCATGTGATCAATAGGCTGTTAAGAGCGTTTCCATGGCGGTTGTGATTAAAGTGGGTAATAGGGACCTCCCCATGATCTACAATACCACATAAGTTCGCTTCTCGTCTTGGGCATGCTTTTGAATTAGAATCTCCTACCCAGATAATTTTTATGGGGTTTCGGTGGATCTCGACTAAGTTCTCTATGGTGCTACCTAAGAGTTCAACTAACGCCTCAGGGTTGGAGAAGTTATTGTTTTAGTAATTTATTAGCTGTGCATCCCAGTTGTCATAACCTTTGATTAAAAGGATGTGGAAGAAAGGTGAATCATTTACAAAGTTTAGGATGTTAAGTGCGACTGTGTTGGATATCAATGTAAGTAGGCCCCCCTTAGCTCTGCCCCCTTTGGACGGTACTGCCGGTGTTTGGAACGAGCGATAACCATTAACAAACATTGGAGTGGTCTCCCAAGTTTCTTGGGCACAAATAATATGGAATTCGGCCATATCTTTAAACCACTCCTCATTATATTGTTTGCTATTGTAACCTGCTATGTTCCAGGAGAGTAGGGTGTAGATTGGGCTGTTTGCTCCGGTAGTGGGGGCCCTGACATCATGATAAGGACATTCCAGAGAGTTGGTGCTGTTGCACCTACCCTGCCCTGCCTCCCCCTGCATCGCATTTGTGGGGCTATTTTCCACGCTCCCTGTAATCTCTTGTTGGATTAACATCTGGGGTCCCTCACTATTATTCTTCAGTCATTCGCAAGAATCTAAGTGTGATAATGGAGCAAACCTATTGTAGGTAAGGAGACCCATGGTTTCAAACATCGGTGGCCTACAATTGCCTGTGGGGTGTTCTATGACAGTAATTATGATCTTTTTACCTGCATGACTCTGCGGTTTGTAACAGAGACCCCAGCGGGCCGGGAAGATCTGAGTCGCTGACCTATGAGTAAGTGGGGGTTGGAATAGTAAATCACCCACGACACGTGCGCTATCGAAATTCAAAACAATACAATAACCCTCATAAGCCTTTATCGTTGGGCCTACCCATGGGGTTCTCCTAGCCATAATGACATGTTTTTGGGATAGGTGCTCTGACCTAGTGTGATTAGTGAGGCAGTGATGTGATTTATCCATGAGCTGGGTGGTAGATGCTTTTTGATTTGGTCTTAACATCAGGGCGTTTACCAGGGTTAGGACATAGGGGCAGGTCGCGGGCAGGAGGTTGAGGGTTGGGTGGCTATATTCCCTCTGGTACTGGGTGAGATCACTCTGTGTAGGGTTAGGGATAGTGTTGATGGTGGTCCTGGGGGATCTGAGTTTGGCCTACCCGTCCAGCGGTCTGATGAGAGCTGACCGGTCCTCCCTCAAACCCAGGGGAGAAGTACCTGTGGTTCTATCTACTATAGGCCTTTCAGATGGGCCGGAGCCTCGCCCTCAGGGTTGAAACGTGTTGGTACTATGTCCCCTTTTGAGGGGAGGCCCTGAAGTGCCCATGTTCCCCCCTTCCAGCCTGAAAATGTGGGAATAGAGGCATAGGAGGGTCATTTTGGGAGCGTATAGACTGAGTATTAGGAACAGTGATCTGTGTAAAAAAGGGGCTGGTTTTTAACAACTCTTGGAGCTTGAATTCAATAGAGTCCAGCTGCAAAAGAATAGGCTGTATTATGGAAGATATCTTAACTAGAACGTCCTCCACGTTAGGAAATGTCCGCGGTGGTTCGGTGGTGACTTTCCCAGGGTCTGACAAAGTCTGTGATAGCATAGACTTTCTTGGCTTCTTAGTTTTTGTGGGGGAAGGGTCTTTTATAGGGCCTTGTTTCCTCTTGCCGTTAGTAACCGAGGTAAGGGGGACCTTTGTTACATATATCGAGTGTGGAGGATGGGTGTATCAGCCTGGGGGGCCTGAGAGGCTCTGGCTGGCCCTGAGTCGGTAGATCGTCGGTTACCCCATTTGCAAGCGGGATCCCACCACTGCAAGCAGAGCCGCCTTCCCCCAAGGAAAAGCTTCTCTCTGCCCGGGCAATCTCCTTGGATATGGCAGCTCAGGCTTTAATTAGAAAAGTATAAATCGTAGATATAGTTACCCCTCTTGAGTCCAAGGGTGTTGTCCTTTTCTTACCCTTAACAAGCCTGAATCAGCTTAAGCTGTAGGAGGGCGACCAGGAGCCAAACGTTAGAGGGGGGGGGCCCAGCCCAGCCTCCTCTGGTCTCCGACGGGCATGGAAAGGCCCACCCTTGGCCCGGGCTTTGCCCGCGCGCTTCACGTGCTGCGGGAGACGGGTGTGGTTTTGACCAGCGAGCGGGGCTCCTCCCCCTCGCTGGAAACACAGGTGTTGACTGGGGGACCGAGTCCCACCCCTGCAGAAGCCCAAATCTTTCCCTACTGTGGTTTAGACAGGGAGGGAGTAAATTTAACCCCTTGGAAGTCTGGCCCTTTTCCTACTGTTGCTTAGACTGAAGTGGGAATACTAAAGTAAGCCCTTCCAAAATCCAACTCTTTCCCTACTGTTGCATAAACTGGTTTAGGAATATTATATCCCATCTTTGGGGAGTCCAACAATTTTCCTAATATTGGTGAAATAGAATTTATGTTGTTTTTCTTAATTTCTTTAATGCAATGTTGTTTTTATTAATTTTAAAGTTTATATTATTTTTTGTAAATGTGTTTTTGGGGTTCCAGTATTATACAATTGTGTATATTTGTTAAATTAACGATTGCCAGTAGGTAGTTATAGTTAGGACCAAAGGCTCCATGGGTAAAGCGTTTTTGTTTTGCCAATAACTTGACAAATCTTCATGAAATTTTCAAAAAAACTTCCCCTTTTTGGTTCAGCTGCTGTGATGAAAGTTTTTGGGTGATCCGTCAAGTGGGGCCGAGAATAAAGTGGAGTCCCAAAACTGGTTTTCACCGTGTTATGTCTATGGGGATTTTTAATTTTTTGAACACGACTCATCCCGAACCCCAGAATGGAATGATACCAAATTTGGCAGAAAGCTGGATATTGGTCCAGAAAGCATGCTTTTTGTAATCTGGTGTAAATTCATTCAGCAGTTTCAGAGATATTTAAGTTTAAAAATATAGATATCTGGGGACGCGAGTCCTTGCAGTGGACTCATGGATCCCACTGGAATTTGATTGGATGCCAACACTTTAACCAGAAAGTAAAAGTTAAAAATATAGAAAAGGCAGCAGGAATACCCTGACCCCCCCACTAGGACCCCACAGGGGGTAAAAAGTATTTTTTAAATTCATTGTGCTGCAAATTCAAGGATGGACCAGTGGAAATTTATAAACAAAAAAGACACGTGGGTGCACCATATCTCGGGGGCAGTGTCTATTAATTATGCAAGGGGTGTGCACGCGGCACCCCTGCGCCCTGGGGTCCACCAACTCCCCGGGACATACAATAAAATGATGCAAGGGGGCCCACACAGCCCCCCACAGCCCCAGGGACTGCCTTCTCCCTGGGGCTAATGTATGAACAAAGCGGGGGGCCGTGATGACCCTCCCCACAGACCCAGGGGCTGCCACCTCCCCCGGGCTTTGGCTAAAATAAATGTGGGGGCAGCCCTGGGGACCGCCACCTCCCCGGGGTTTTAACTTTTTAACTTTAATTAATGGAGGGGGTGCGCAGACACCCACAGCCCTGGGGACCGCCATCTCCCCAGAGCAATTAATAGAGAAATGCAGGTGGCCATACACTTTCCCACAGCCACGGGGACTGCCACCTCCCTGGGGCTCAAATGATATAATGAAGGAGGTCCGTTGCGGACCCACAGCCCCGGGGACCACCACCTCCCTGAGGCTAAAGTGAAAGTTGTTACCTCCAGTAAGTCTCAGACAGCGGGATTGCTGAAAGCTGGTGAGAGGCTTCAGCCCCTTTCTCCACCAATCTGCAAACATGACTACAAGTTTAAAAACCATAGAAATTCACTGAAAAAAACAAAAGTTACAGGGATGTTATAGCTAGGAAATGGAATTAAGAAAACCTTACAAATTCACTGAAAAAAACAAAGGTTACAGGGACATTATAGTTAGGCTCAGGTTTCACTCGTACAAAACCAGTGAAATTCGGCAGTTATAGTTAGCTGAGCTAACTATAACTTGCACCTCTGCAAGGCGCTGCTTATTTCCTCACATATTACATCACTCATGACATGGTCAGTGACATCACTGATGACATCATCCAGTGATTGTGAGTGTTTTCAAAACGTTTTTGTGTGTTAAACATTTATACTAAGATACCACAATAGTTAAATTAGTATACTTTGTGTACTACTAATGAGTGATTCCTTTTTAACTGTGTGTATCTGTGTGTAAGTGAGTGTCTTAGTGGCTGGTGTGTGAGTAGCTGTATGGGTGTATAAGTGGGTATGTGAGTAGCTGTGTGGGTGACTTAGTGTAGTGGCTGTGTAAGTGGCTGCATTGGTGAGTGAGTGGGTGCATCAGTGGCTGTATGGGTGGGTGAGTAAGTGCATGTGCGAGTGGCTGTATGAATGTGTGAGTGGGTGTGTCAGTGACTGTATGGGTGAGTGAGTGGGTGTCTGAATCGATGTATGAGTGAGTGACTGGGTGTGTAAGTAGCTGTATGGTTGGGTGTAGGGTGAGTGAGTATATGTTTGAATGAGTGTTTGGTTAAGTGAGTTGGTGTGTGAGTGGCTGTGTAGAAGAGTGAGTGTCTAGGATTGGATGTATGGGTGAGTGAGTGGCTGTGTAAGTGGTTGCATGGATGTGTGAATGGGTATGTAAGTGGTTCTGTAGATGTATGAGTGAGTGTGTGAGTGGTTGTGTGAAAAGTTGTATGGATGATTGAGTGGCTCTGTTGAGAGGCTATCTGGGTAAGTGAGTGGGTGTGTGAGTGGCTGTATGAGTGAGTGACTGGTTGTATGATCAGTCATTATGAGTGAGTGAGTGGGTGTGTAAGTGGCTCTATGGATAAGTGAGTTGTGTTTGTACTTCTATGTGTTTATGAATGGGTATGTGAGTGGTTGTGTGGGTGTTTGAGTGGACATATGAGAGGTTGTATGAGGCTGTGAGTGGGTGTGTGAATGGTTCTGTGGATGATGTCTTCATTGATGTCATCAGTGATGTAATTTGAGATTTCATCAGTGATTTCACTGACCATGTCATGAGTGATGTAATATGTGAGTTTATAAGCAGTGCATTGCTGGGGCGCAAGTTATATTTAGCTCAGGTAACTATAACTGCTGAATTTCACTGGTTTTGTATGAGTGAAATCTGAGCCTAACAGTAACATCCCTGTAACTTTTCTTTTTTTCAGTGAATTTCTAAGGTTTTTTTTTCTTTTTCCTAACTTTAATGTCCCTGTAACTTTTGTTTTTTTCAGTGAATTTCTAAGTTTTTTAAATTCAATTTCCTAACTGTAATGTCCCTGCAACCATTTTGTATGTGAATTTGTAAGGTTTTTTAAATTTTATTTCCTAAATGCAACCACTAACCTCTGACACCGAGTGTGTGAGTGAGTGCGTGAGTGTGTCAGAGGGTGTATGAGTAGGTTTGTAAGTGGGTATGAGAGAGTATGAGTGAGGCTATAAGTGGGTATATGAGTGTCTGAGTGGGTCTGCCAGTGGGTGTGCAAGTCTCTGAGAGGGTCTGCGAGTCAGTGTGTGAGTCTCTGAGTAGATCTTTGAGTAGGTAAGAGAGAGCATGAGTACTTCTGTAAGTGGTTACATGAGTGTCTATGAGTGTGTGTACATGTCTGAGTTTGTCTGTGATTGGGTGCATGAGTGAATGGGTTTGTTAGTTGCTCTGAGAGAGTCTGAGTAGTTCTGTGAGTGGGTGCATGAGTGCCTGAGTGAATTCTGCTTGTTTTCTGCTCGTGTGCCTTTTTTCTGCTCACTTCTGACCTTTACTTTGCCTCTTTCTGCTCATTGCTGACCTTTATTTTTCCTCGTTCTGCTTGTTTCTGACCTGTATTTTGCCTCTTTCTGCTCATTTCTCACCTTTATCTTCCCTCCATCTTTTCTTTTCTGACCTTTATTTTGCCTCTTTCTGCTTGGTTCTGAGCTTTATTTTGCCTCTTTCTGCTCATTTCTGATGTCTATTTTGCTCTTTCTGCTTGCTTCTGATCTTTATTTTGCCTCTTTCTGCTCATTTGTGATCTCTATTTTGCCTCTTTCTGCTAATTTCTGATCTCCATTTTGCCTCTTTCTGCTCATTTCAGATCTCTATTTTGCTCTTTATGCTAGTTTCTGACCTTTAATTTGGTTCTTTCTGCTCATTTCTGAACTATTGTGCCTCCTTCCACTTGTTTCTGATCTCTAGTTTGCACTTTCTGGTCGTTTCTGACCTTTATTTTTCCTCTTGCTGCTCGTTTCTGATGTTTTTTTGTGCCTCTTTCTCCTCGTTACTGATCTCTATTTTGCCTCTTGCATTTCATTTTTGTCCTTTATTTTGACTCTCTCTGCTAATTTCTGACCTTTTTTTTACTCTTTCTAATCCTTTCGATACTCAATTTTGCTCTTTTTGCTTGTTTCTGACCTAATATTTTGCCTCTTTCGGTTAATTTCTGACCTTTATTTTGCTTCTTTCTGCTCGTTTCTGATCTCTATTTTGCACTTTCTGCTTGTTTGTGACCTATATTTTGCCTCTTGCTGCTCGTTTTTTACCTTTATTTTGCCTCTTTCTGCTGATTTCTGATCTCTATTTTACCTCTTTCTGCTAATTTCTGACCTCTATTCTGCCTCTTTCTGCGCGTTTCTGACTCTATTTTGCCTCTTTCTGCTCGTTTCTCACATTTATCATGCCTCTTTCTGCTCATTTCTCACCTTTATTTTGCCTTTCTGCTCATTTGTGATCTCTATTCTGCTTCTTTATGCTGGTTTCATACCTGTTTGACAGCTCCCGCTTGCAGAAAGCGGAGTTATGTTTGCTTTTGATTGGTGAAAGCTATCAACTCCCACCAAGCAAAAGCAAACAGCTACCTCCTGAGGGTGGGAACCTCAGGAGGTAGCAGGAGCCGGTTCTGGAGGGTGGCGGTCCCCAGGGCCATCTTTGGATCCCCAAGGGGGGCCACTTGGCCCCCATTCAATGTTTATTTTAGCCCCGGAGAGGTGGTGGTCCCCGGGGCTGAGGGTCCACGATGGACCCCCTTCATTATTTTATTTTAGCCCTGGGGAGGTAGTGGTCCCTGGGGCACAGGGGGCCGCACAGCCCCCAATACAATCCATTGGTTGCCCAGGGGAGGTGGGGGTCCCCAGGGCTGCGTGGGCCGCCACTTCTAATAAAGTACATTTGCCCCAGGGAGATTGCAGTCCCTGGTGCTGCAGGGGGGCCAGGCAGGCCACCCACATTCATTTTCTAACTTTTGCCCTGGGGAGGTTGTGGTCTCGGGTCACAGGGGTGCTGCATGGCCCCCTGCCTTTTTTCTGTTTTAGCCCTCAGGAGTTGGTCCCCGGGCTACCATAAGCCCTAGAAGGGGGGCCCCGTGTGCCCCCTCATTTTTTTAGCATCCAATGTCCCAGGGATCTGACCCAAATAGGAGCAAAGTAAAGGAACTGCACAGCAGAGCACGTTTTTTTTTTTTAAATCTCTGAAAAATCCGCAAATTCATGTGTGGATTATTCCTAGTTTTAAAAAAAATGCTCTTTAGCCAAGGCAGGGTCACTGGGGGCCCCCTGCACCATGGCTAGGGGCTCAGGTTGTCCCTACTCTGACCCTTTTTATTTTTCTAACTTGCTGGTTGAAGTGTTGGCAGCCAATCAGATTTCAGCATGGGGACTGTTGGATCCACGGAGGATCCGCTTCCCTATATATCTATATTTTTTTACCTTTAATATCTCTAAAACTACTGAACGGATTTATAATAAATTAAAAAGCGTGATCTCCAGAACCAAATCTACCTTTCTGCCAAATTTGGTGTAATTCCGTTTAGCAGTTTGGGCTGTCGTCGTTTTCAAAGCCATTATGGGGAAAATGCTTTTATGATCCCCCCTTTCTCTCGGCCCCCACTTGACTGATCACCCCAAAACTTTCAACATAGCAACTGAAGCGACTAAAGTATATGCTTTGAACATTTTGTGAAGATTCGTTAAGCGGCACGATGTTTATTGGCAAAACATAATATGCTCTTCCTATGGAAACTAGGTTCCAACTATAACTGCCTACTGGCAAATGCCAGTAAGTAATATATACATATATATATATTCAAGCACCGTTTTCCCACCGTAACTGCTGAACTCCATGGGCGGGTGCTCTCGTGTTCGAGGGTGGGGACTCGCTAAAACATCATAGGTCCATCCGAAAGGATACGAAGCACTCGTGGGGTGAAAACAAATATTTATTTAAAGGCAGTTCTCCCAGACGCGTTTCAGCGTAATGCCTTCCTCAGTGTTCGAACTGCCAAAATACGGTATCTGATGTCCAATTGGCTTATATTCAATGTCCCCTGGTCTCATTGGTGGAATCACAGCCAATGGCAGGGCTGAAATGCTCTTACGGATATTCCCCGGCACCAACGTCGGCACTGCGATCATATAAGTCCCACATATTAGCCTATATGGCAAATCATTAGTCCCCAATGGGCCGACTCAGTGCCAGTGCAATGCAGACCACACATGGCTCACCGTGTCGTGTAGGCAGTCCCTGTTGGCCCCTCAATAGGGGTGGTGGGTTCTTGATACACCAGATACACCCCTCGCCAGCTGCTGGATGTAACAACATGAGGAAGCTGCAGGCGTCAATCAAATGGATCGGCGTCCTTGAGCTTGGATAGCTCACGGCCTTCATGGTCGACAGAGTAATCAAGTCAGCGGCAGTTCAAGCAGTTTCAATTAAATTCAAGCTCCGTTTTCCCACCGTAACTGCTGAACTACATGGGCGGGTGCTCTCGTGTTCGAGGGTGGAGACTTGCTAAAACATCATAGCTCCATCCAAAAGGATACGAAGCACTCCCTGGGTGAAAACAAATATTTATTTAAAGGCAGTTCTCCCAGACACGTTTCAGCGTAATGCCTTCCTCAGTGTTCGAACTGCCAAAATACGGTATCTGATGTCCAATTGGCTTATATTCAATGTCCCCTGTTCTTATTGGTGGAATCACAGCCATAAATATTTGTTTTCACCCCGCGAGTGCTATATATATATATATATTGTGGAAAAGGCTGACCAAGCCGAAACGTGTCTGACATCGTCATGGTGATCTGGCAAGTTTGCTGTTAATTCTGATATCGTAATAAATACAATTTGAAGCATTGCCCACAGTGCCGTTCTGTTGGTATAGGCGACGGAAGTAGCTGGATATAAACATGCCCGGGCGTGTGCGTTTTACAAGCACCCCCGATGATCAGGTTGCACCCCAGCTGAAGACCTGGATAAATAAATATATATCTATATATATAACCTACTGGCGGTCGCTGGTAGGTAGTTATAGAGTTAGGACCAAAGTTTCCATAGGAAAAGCATTTTTTGTTTTGCCAATAACACAGCTGCTGTGTTGAAAGTTCCTTGCAGTGGACTCGCGGATCCCAATAATATTTGTTGACAGCCAACACGTTAACCAGGAAGTGTTGGCAGCCATCTTTGGACTTGGCTTGAAGCTGAGTCCCACAAGAAAAGTAAAAAATTAAGAAAAGCGGGCAGGGTAGGAATGTCCTGACCCCCACAGCTATGGCCGGGAGTTCAAAGCACATTTTTTTATTTAATTTTGGCACAAATTTGCAGGTGGACATGCGGATCTGCTGCAAATCTTTTTTAAAAAGATGCATGAGGTCTCGCATGTCTTTTTATGAAGCCCCTGGGTGGACCAAATCCTGGGGGCAGCGTTTATAAATGTTGTGCGGGGTGCCCTTGCGACACCCCCATGTTCCGGACACTGCCACCTCCCTGAAGCAAACAATATAATGATGCAGGGAGGCCAGCACGGCCCCCCCTGTAGCCCTGGGGACCACCAACTCCCCGGGGCTAAAGTGACTATTGGATGGGGCCCCTCCTAGAGTCAAAGATGGCCCGGGGACTGCCAATCCCCAGGGCTGGCTCCTTCTATGTCTCGAGGTTTGCTGTGGCTTGACAGCAGCTTTACCACTGCCATCAAGCCATAGCAAACTGTGCTTGCTTTCAAGAGCACAATTGCTTTGACTCAGAAGGAGCTGCATGTTAGCAGCTCCCTTTTTGTCAAAGCAATACCATCTCTCGCAGGAGGTGAGGAGTCGGAAGTGACTGCATGGGCCTTGAGGCCCCCGCGGTCCCCAACACTAGAATGTGGGCACCGTGGGTGGGACCAGGTCACCCACAGTACAAGCTGGACCATGGGGGAGGGTGTCCCCTGGGCAGAAATCAGCTCGGGACCACTCCCTTTAATTTAGCCATTAACATTTTTTAAAAGGCTGGGCCCCCGGGATTCTCGGGGCTAAAATTGGCCAGGAGAGGGTGGCAGCGCAGCCCCCTCCTCTACTCAAAATAGTTCTGGCCTTAGGGGATGGAGTCACACAACCCCCACCCGAAAAAAAAAAAAAAAAAAATGTAAAACTTCAAGTCACCGGAGGCCCCGCCTCCTTTCTTCACTCTCCAAAAATGCCTCCTGGCACACTGCTGGTTAGGTGATGAGGTCCCCCAGGCTCCAGAGGGTCCTTGGGTGCCAGCAAGCCCTCCTGTTACCTCCAGTAAGTCCCATACTGTGGGATTGCTGAGAGGTCTTCAGAGGCCACGCTCCCTTCCTCTACCACTCTGCAAAAGCACCTTCTGGTGCAATACTGGTGGGGAGATGAAGTCCCTTGACTGCTGTGGGTCCTTGGGGGCCAACTACTGCTCCTGTTACCTCCAGTAAGTCCCACACAGCGGGATTGCTGAGAGGCTGTCAGACGCCAAGCCCCCTTACTCCACCACTTTGCAAACACACCGCCTGGCGAACTGCTGTTTGGAGGATGAAGTCCCCTTGGCTCCAGAGGGTCCTTGGTGGCCACCTACCCCTCCTGTAACCTTCAGTAAGTTCCACAGAGTGCGATTGGTGTGAGGACTTCGGAGGCCAGGCCCCCTTCCTCCACCACTCTGCAAACGTGCCTCCTGGCACAATACTGGTTGGAGAATGAAGACCTCTTGCAAGCTGATGGACCTTGGGGGCCAACAACCCTCCTGTTACCTCCAGTAAGTCACTTATAGCTGCATTCCTGAGAGCTGGTAGGAAGCCCCACCCCCTTTTTCCACCACTCTGCAAACGCAACTGCCAGTTAAAAACCATAGAAATTGATTTAAAATACCAAAGGTTACAGGGACATTATAGTTAGGAAATAGATTTTGAAAAACCTTAGAAATTCACTGAACAAACCAAAGGTTTCAGGGATGTTATAGTTAGGAAATAGAATTAAAAAAACCTTAGAAATTCACTGAAAAAAACAAAGGTTACAATGACATTATAGTTAGGCTCAGATTTCCCTCATGCAAAACTGGTGAAATTCAGCAGTTATAGTTACCTGGCCTAACTATAACTTATGACCCCACAATGCACTGCTAATGACCTCACATATTACATCGCTCATGACATGGTCAGTGACATCACTGATGACATCTCAAATGACATCACTGATGACATCACTGCTGACATCATTCACAGAACCACTCACACACATACTCACACCCCCATACAACCTCTCGTACACCCACTCACACACCCATACAACCACTCACATACCTATTCACAGACCCATAGTAGTACACATATACTCACTTATTCCTCCACAGAGGCACACCCTTTTACTCACTCATACAGCCACTCACACAACTAGTCACTCACCCATACAGACACTCACATGGCCACACAATCACCCATACAGCTACTCACACACCCACCTATTTACCTACACAGTCACTCATACACCCACTCACTCACCCATGCAGCCTTTCAACACAGCCACTCACTCACCCATAGAAGCACTCACACACTCACTCACATACTCACATAACCACTTACATACCCATTCACACATCCATACAAGTACTCATATATCCGCTCACTCAACAATACAGCCACTCACATACCAACCCACTTAACCAAACACCCACTCAAACAGCCACTCACTCACCCATACAGCCACTTTCATACCGAGTCACTCACTCATACAACCATCCAGACACCCACTCACTCACCTATACAGCCTCTGACACACCCACTCACGTACCAACACAGTTGCTCACACAGCATCTCACTCACCCACACAGCTACTCACACATCCACTTATATACCCATACAACCACTTACACTCCCATACACATGAGGATACAGTCACACAGGCACTCACATAATATATATTCGAAGTAGTATCACTCAGTAGTAGTGCAACTAGTATACTAATTTGCCATTTGTAGTAGGTTACTATATATGTTTAACACCCATGTCATTTGAGATGTCATCAGTAATGTCACTGATCATGTCATGAGTAATGAAATATGTGAGGTCATAAGCATTGCATTGTGGGGGCATAAGTTATAATTAGCTCAGGTAACTATAACTGCTGAATTTCACTGGTTATGTACGTGTGAAATGTGAGCCTATTAATAACGTACCTGTAACGGTTCACTGACAAAATATCGCCTCGGGAAATATCGAGATACAAAAATATTGTGACATAAATTTAGATGTCAAAAAGTATTGTCAACCTATACTTATAATGGAAGTACAAAAATATCGAAAAAACATCGTTGTCACTAATATAGTAGTATAAAATATCATTTTTTAAATATATATAAATTTAAATACTAAATATTAAATATATTAAATAATAACATTAATATAATAAAATGTAATATATTTAATATTTATTTAATCAAATATAACATTCAACTGATTTAAAAAAGATAAACACACATATATATCAATATATATTTACATATATCTAGTTAAAAAACTATTATTAAACTGATAAATTAAGAGTCTTTTAAATATTTTAAAAATATAAAAATTAAATATACATTTATATATATAGATATGTATATATATATATATATATATATATAAAAATATATTTATATATATATATATATACAAATACCTAATAACACAAAAAATGTAAAAGAACAAGCCATTTTAATTACAAATAAAAAAAAGCAAACAACTTAAAAATTACAATTTACTAAAATTATTTTACACATTAAAAACATTATTAATTAAACATAATTATAATTTGTAATAAAGAAAAACATAATAATATAAATTGTAACAATGTAAAATAAACTGTAATATTTTACATTTAATACATATACTATTCCCAATACAATTTATACAAAAGTGCACAAACTATTCAACTAAAGAGGCATCAAATTTACTATTCCCACTTCACGGAATGCAACAGTAGGAAAACTATCTCGTTACACAGGGGTAAAAAGTTACTTTTCCCACTCCAGTCAGTGTAACAGTAGGGAAAGTGTTGGATGGTGGAGGGGTAAAATTTACTATTCCCACTCCAGTCAGTGCAACAGTAGGGAAAGTGTTGGATGGCAGAGGGGTAAAATTTACTATTACCACTCCAGTCAGTGCAACTGTAGGGAAAGTGTTGGATTGCAGAGGGGTAATATTTACAATTCTCACTCCAGTCAATGCAACAGTAGGGAAAGTTTTGGATTGTGGAGGGATGAAATTTACTATTCCCACTCCAATAACTACAGTAGTAGGGAAAGGGTTGGATTGCAGAGGGTAAAATTTGCTATTCCCACTCCAGTCAATGCAAAATTAGAAACAAACTAATTCACTTCAACATAATTTCAACAGCATATTAAACAAATTAAAATATAAATATGTAAAAAGAAAATATAAATATAATTTTTTATAGAAGATTAAATACAATAAATATGTATAACAAAGTTAAATACATGTCATAAATTTCTACACATATTTTCAACTTTTAAATACAAAACCAGATTCTCAAAATATTAACAATTAATAAATACAATATTATTTACATTAAAAAAACACAAAATAATTAACACATAAAATAATAAATACATAATTAAAAACAAATTACCTATTTTTAAATTTGTTATTCATGAATTAGCTTTCTATCCTACACTTCAACTAAGTAGAAAACACCTATCTAAAAATCTTTATTAAAATAATATTGTTTACACATGTTACATAATTAAATGTTAGTTAAAATATTCATAATAATTATTTATTCCTTAAACAAATATAGTTGATTACCACCCACCATTTTTCCATTAAAAAAAATAACCCACACCAAGTATATAAATTAACAAATTATTATTTCCATCATTTTTATAATTAAATCTCAAGTTAACGATTATTATTAATAATCAACTAATAAATAATTAATAAGATGTCAATAACTTCCCTCCATCTACTTCTACAAATTCAACAACTCACACCTAATATATAATTGAAATAATATTATATTTACATATTTAACATAATTATTTATCATTTCAATAAAAACTATAAATCAACTTTATTTATTAGTTGTATAATTGATTTCTTGCACACCCTTTAAACATACAAAACAGCAACACACAAAAGCAATAAAAACATTTAATATATTTCACAATTTACATAATTAGTTATCATTTAAACAATTAATATAATTTAAAATGCAATTATTAACAAAAATACAATTATTAAATAAATTTAATTTAATTACTTCCCACACTATATCCCTAAAAAGCACACTACTCACACCTAAAACTTAATTTAAAACAAATTAATTATACAATTACCATAATTTATATTAATTAAACATAATCAATTGATTACAAATAATAATATGTAAGGGGCACACAGGTCCTGTGTCTGTGGGCCAGAGGGTAAGGGGGACCCTCTACAGACCCCCAAAGTCGCTTTCCACCTGCCTGTTCATGGTAGGTTAACCGCCATGAACAGGCAGGCAGAAAGCGACATAGTAATCCCTACAGTGGTGCCTGGTAGGCACCGCCACCATTGCAGGGACTATGAGCCCCTCTGCCACACTGGCGGGCTCAAGGAGCCCGTCGGATGCATTGCATCCGCCCGCCATCATAATATGGTGGGCGGTAAAGTTGGTTACAATGGCGGGGTCTCCCCTCTATCGTAATTGGGCCCTTAATTAGTTCAGGAGAGTTAAATCCTGTTTATAAAAATGAATGATAAAGAAAACAAGTATATTAATGTCGATATGATGGATTAATTGCAAGAAGAGGCAAAATAAAACTATAGAATAAATATCTTAGAAAAATAATCAATGTCCACTTGGGCAAAACTCAAAAAGATAGAATAAGCATGCGAACATGTGGCACCCATGCATTTAGAGAATGAACAGAACAACCATGATAGAAAAATTATGTCATAGTATAATATATATTTAGATTAAAAAAAAAATCCATGAATTGACATATATATTTCTAAATGTCATATTAAAACAATGATTACTAATTGTTAAATACTCCAATGTACTCTCAGCCACTTCAAAATGGCGACCAAAAACAAACATTTTTAATCTTTTGTCCTTCCACTATGTCAATGTATGTTTTTGTTAAAAGGAATGATGGGATATGAGATCAGCGTCGTGACCAAGGTGCTTGTGTGCACAGATAAAAGTGTTGATGTGACTGCCTTTGCCATAGAGCAAGCAAAATAAACTTTCTTTACTTGCACCGGAGTGCCGTGGAGTCCTTAATCCGTAAGGCAACGCAATTCTTTATACAATATGAGCGCACGGCGGAGAGCTGTAGTTCAAGCACCACCGGCGATTAGGCTGCTTGTGGGAAACTCGCCGAACATAGAGGGAGACGCACCACCCAGAAATTTGGGGCCACGGGGCTCCGAATCACGGAGTCTTAATGTGGAGGCATCCATTGAGGATTGACAAGCCGGAGGAGCGAGTGGAGGCCCATTGGTGGGCTTGGAATGTTTCAGACAGCGGCACATAACTAAGGCACACACTACAAGACCCACAAATCAACGCAGACTCATTTGAGTCGCCCATTGGAGGGCTCATATCATAAGTGGGAGGTGTGGTCTTTATGCCAAATTGACTGTCGCGCCTCTGAAGAGTGCAATGAGCACGAAACGCGTCAGGCGTGAATCGACAGGCATGCTGTAAACTGGATCCGGCTTTTACCTCATGAAGGTTGCTGTGGATGTCAGAGTGCGTCTCAAACTGGTGGGAACCTTGGAGCTTTGATATATATATATATATATATATATATATTATCTTCTGGCGGTCGCCAGTAGATAGTTATAGTTAGGACCTATTTTCCATAGGAAATTCGCAACATTCTATTTCCAATAACTTTGGCGCCGGTTGACGAATCTTCCTGAACTTTTCAAAACTCGTGGGGCGCTCCGGTCCTCTCCTATCCTGAAAGTTTTGGGGTGATTCAGCAAGCGGAGGCCGAGAAAAAATGGGGGTCCCAAAACGTGTTTTCCCCTTGCAATTTTCCATAGGAAACTTTAGACACGGCTACAGCCCGAACTGCTGAACGGAATTACACCAAATTTGGCAAAGAGGTAGTTCTTGGTTCAGAAAGAACCCTTTTTGTTAAATGGTGTAAATCCGTTCAGTAGTTGCTGAGAAAATCAAAAGTAAAAACACATATATATCTATGGCCGGGGAGGAACCGCGCACCCTCCCGATCACGAGCTGTATGCTAATTGGCTGTCAACACTCCAAACCAGGAAGTGTTGGCAGCCATCTTGAATAGAGAAAAACAGTCGTGAAAAAAAAGGAAAGGGGGCAGGGTAGAAACACCCTGACCCCCTAGTCCTGCTCAGGGGGTCCCACAAGGACCCCCAGGGCCCAAAAAAGCATTTTTTCTTAAAAAAATCGGCAAAATGCGCGCCAGATCTGCGGATCCGGCCGCAAAACAAAAAAAATGAAGCACGGGCTCCCGCGCTTCATTACTAATTAACCCCCGGGTGGGCCAAGTCCCGGGGGCAGTGAAAAAAAAAGTGTGGGGGGCCCAATCCCCCACACTGCCCCGAGGACCGCCACCTCCCGGGGCTTGAATAATGAGTTGCAGGGGGCACGCAGCCCCCGCAGCCCCGGGGACAGCCACCCCCGGGCTTGTTTTTTAAAGTTTGGGGGCCTCTAAGGCCCCCAAGCCCGGGGATCGCCACCCCGGGGCTTCCATGAATTATAATAGCGGGGGGCACACTGCCCCCCCGCAGCCCCGGGGACCGCCACCCCCGGGGCTTCATTTTTACAAAAAAATACCTGTGTGGGGGGCTCAAGCCCCCCACACGCCCGAGGTCCGCCACCTCCCTGGGGCACTAAAAATGTAAATTGCTGAGCCCCGGGGACCACCACCTCCCCGGGGCTGTGGAATTGAAGGGAGGGGGCCGCGCGGCCCCCTCCTGGAGCCCTTGATGGCCCTGGGGACCGCCACCCCCAGGGCCGGCTCCTGCAGTGTCCCGGGGTGCCCATCCCCGGGACACTGCTGTTTGCAATGACAGGGCGGGAGCCTCACGGCTCCCACCCTGTCATTGCAAACTTGCTTTGCTTCATTGAAGCGAGAGCAGCTCCCCATGTAGAAAAGCAATGCCGGCTCCCGCAGGACGCGGGGAGCCGGCGGGACTGTGGGGGCATTGGGGCTCCCCCCACGGTCCCAACAGATAGGGCCTGCCCCGGGGGATGGGGTCCCCGGGGCCAGGAGTGGCCTGAGAGGGGGGCCACGCAGCCCCCCCAAAAATTAAAACAAATAATAATTAAATAAAGGCCGGCCCCGGGGGATGGGGTCCCCGGGGCCAATAGAGGCCTCAGGAGGGGGGCCACGCAGCCCCCCTCCATAATTAAAAATTAATATGTATGTGGCCATGCCCCGGGGGATGGGGTCCCCGGGGCTGGAATTGGCCACGGGCGGGGGGCCCACGCGGCCCCTTCCCGTTCAATTTTTTATTTTTTATTTAAATGGGGGTAAGGCCCTGGGGGATGGGGTCCCCAGGGCCCAAAAAAGTCAAATGAAGGGGGCCACGCAGCCCCCTTCTAAATAAAAAAAAAACACGGAGATCGTGGCGAGGGCCCGCCCCCTCCTAGCAACACACTGCAAACGCGCCCTGTGGCGCGTTTTACAATGGGGAATTAATTCCCCTTCAATACTGGGGGTCCCTGAGGGCCAACTAGCCCACCAGGTACCTCCAGTAAGCGCCACAGTCCTGGGTTGCAGAGAGGTGGTCCAGGCCATGCCCCTTTTTACACCTCTCTGCAACGCAGCTCTGTGGCGCTTACTGGAGGTACCTGGTGGGCTAGTTGGACCCCAGGGACCCTCAGGATTCAAGGGGACTTAATCCCCCAACTTAAAACGCTCCACGGGGTGCGTTTGCACAGTGGTGAAGGGAGGGGGCGGGGCCTGAGGTGACATGTGTGCAAACACGCCCTGTGGCACGTTTTAAGTTGGGGAATTAATTCCTCTTCAATGCTGAGGGTCCCTGGGGCCAACTAGCCCACCAGGTACCTCCAGTAAGCGCCACAGAGCTGCGTTGCAGAGAGGTGGACCAGGCCACGCCCCTTTTTGCACCTCTCTGCAATGCAGGCCTGTGGCGCTTACTGGAAGTACCTGGTGGGCTAGTTGCGCCCCAGGGACCCTCAGGATTCAAGGTGACCTAATACCCCAACTTAAAATGCGCCACAGGGCGCGTTTGCACAGTGGTGAAGGGAGGGGGTGGGGTCTCAGGTGACATGTGTGCAAACACGCCCTGTGGCGCGTTTTAAGTTGGGGAATTAATTCCCCTTGAATCCTGAGGGACCCTGGGGACCAGGTACCTCCAGTGCGTGCCACAGGGCTGCGTTGCAGAGAGGTGGTCCAGGGCATGCCCCTTTTTACACCTCTGTGCAACGCAGCTCTGTGGTGCTTACTGGAGGTACTTAGTGGGCTAGTTGGACCCCAGGGACCCTCAGGATTCAAGGGGACTTAATCTCCCAACTTAAAATGGCCACAGGGCTTGTTTGCACACATGTCACCTCAGGCCCCCCCCTCCCTTCACCACTGTGCAAACGCGCCCCGGGGCGCGTTTTAAGAGGAAGTTTTAATCCCCCTGCCCTATTATGTACTAGGGCCTTACAGAGGTTGTCATGCTAATCACAGGGGTACCCCAACGCATAGTGTTCCCTAGTGTATGTAGGTGTTTTCACTGTATTCTAAGTGTCTTTTAGCATTGCACTGGCTCTAGGCCTGGTTAGTCCGAGTCAGTTACCACCAGTACCCGTCTGAAAAAGTTGTGGGCACAGGATGATTTTGCAACAGGGCCTCTTTCTGCTCCTCTGTTGGTTCTTTCTGCACATGTCTTGCTTCTTCCTGCTCTTTTCTTCGTCTTTGTGGACTTCTGTTGCTTCTTTCTGCATTTCTTTTGCTTCTTTCTGTGCGTTTTTTGTTCTTTCTTCACATGTCCTACCTCTGTAGGCATAGTTAGAAACTAGCATTTAAAAAACCTTTGAAATTCACTTAAAAAACCATAGGTTTCAGGCACGTTATAGTTAGAAATTAGCATTTAAAAAACCTTTGAAATTCACTGAAAAAACCATAGGTTTCAGACACATTATAGTTAGAAATTAGCATTTAAAAAACCTTTGAAATTCACTGAAAAAACCATAGGTTTCAGACACGTTATAGTTAGAAATTAGCATTTAAAAAACCTTTGAAATTCACTGAAAAAACCATAGGTTTCAGGGGCGTTATAGTTAGTTGGACATTTCACTCGTACAAAACCCGTGAAATTCCCCCGTTATAGTTAGCTCAGCTAACTATAACTCGCGCCCCCGCAATGCACTGCTGATGACGTCACATATTACATCACTCATGACATGGTCAGTGACATCACTGATGACATCACTGATGACATCTCAAATGACATCACTGATGACATCACTGATGACATCATCCATGTGAAAATTTCATGCATCTTCTCACACCCTAATACAACTTTTGATACACCCACTCTAAATTACACACTACCATTCTCAAAACCATAGACACTCCAACACCAATAACTACATACCCACTCACTGATTCTTAGGTCTACACACACATCCACTCACTCACCCGTACAGTCACTCATACTTACGGTCACTCAGTACAGGGCTATCATATGCACTCATACACCTATATAGACACTCACACACCGCCACTAATCCATAGAGGTACTCACACACCTAGTCAGTCATGCAAAGAATTAATCACACTCCCATTTACTCAGATGTACAGTTATACACACACCAGCTCACTTACTCATACAAATACTAGCACATTCTTACGCTCTTATACAATCACTGATACAAGTACACACTCATCCATACAGCCACTCTCACAATCACACACTCTCACTTATAGCCATTTATATACTCCAACACACATATATACTGCCTTTCACATATGTAGTTACTCACACATGTACCACTGAGATATACATTCACTCACTAACACACCCATACACACACTCACCCACCCATACAGTCCATCACAGATGCACTCTTGAAACCATGCACCCAGTGAATCACCCACTCACACATCTATGCACAGAGTCACACACACCCCACCCACACAAACACTCAGGCACCCATACAGATACTCAGACAACCAATCAATAACCCATGTAGACACTCATGTAGCTATTCAGAAACCCATGCAGCCGCTTACACACCAACAGACAGATGGATACAGACATTCACACAGTTTAGTCACTCACCCATGCATCCAGTAAGATACGTTTAATCACTCACTTATAGACTCAGTCACGCACCTACTAAATCATCCATTCAGACACTTATACACCCACTCATTCTTCAATACGCCTTTCCCTATATATATTAAACATATTTAAACTTTACAGAAACACACAGTCACTGGATGATGTCATGAGTGATGTCATTTGAGATGTCATCAGTGATGTCATCAGTGATGTCACTGACCATGTCATGAGTGATGTAATATGTGACGTCATCAGCAGGGCATTGCGGGGGCGCGAGTTATAGTTAGCTGAACTAACTATAACGGGGGAATTTCACGGGTTTTGTATGAGTGAAATGTCCAACTAACTATAACGCCCCTGAAACCTATGGTTTTATCAGTGAATATATATATATATGCATATATATATATACACACAAATATGTGTGTGTGTGTTTATATAAATATATATTTTTATATAGTATTAAAAAATTAGTGGGATCTATTTACTTTACATTATATTAATTTTAATATATTAAAATATTTAACATTTAATACTTTAAACTGTATATATATTAGATAACCTATATTCGTGTATATTTTTTGATAATATGAATGTCTGCAATATTTTTTTAAATATTTTTATCATTTCCATTATAAGTTTAGGAACACGATATTGTGGTAACAATATTTTTGACACAATATTTTTGTCATCCATATTGTTTACCGTGATATTGTGTCATTGATCTGTTATTTTGAGGAAGTTTAAGGTGTCTAGATATTGCTGATATTTAGAAGATTGGTCTCCTCGTGTGTATAGTTGTGTGTAATACCGTTTGAATCGATTTGCTTTTCCCCTTGACTCACAAGTGAGGTGTCCCTGCAAAGTTCTTAAGCCTAATGTGCTTTAAATATTACCTCTTTGAGTTTTTGACCAGTACTCAGTCCTCTTTATCACCCACATCATACACCTTGCTCTTTATAGCCACTCATGCTGTCTCAGCTGTGTTTACCTGAACCCCTGTAATTGGCATTCCGATGCTTGTCAGATTTTTTATATCCAGGCTGATAATGCTTGTCTTCTGCTTGTTCCTTATTCAACCTGTCCTGTATTAGAGCTCATTCTCCTTTAGTGGCAGAGCTCATGGTAAACCATCCTTCCTCTCAGGACTGTCTTAACAGAGTCCCAATATGTGCTAGGGTATGTCTCTGCCATTTGATTGGCAGCAAAATAGTCTTCTATTGCATTTGTTATCCAAGCCCTGTTAACAGCATCTTGAAGAAGATGTTTTCTCAATTTCCATTGTAAACAGAAAAAATAACCAGAAAACCTTAACCATCAATGGGTTGATTGCTGCTGAGACAGGTGGCAACAGCATGTAATCCCCGTTGGAGAAATCTTCTTGCCATATTACTTAAGCGAGGTGAATGTACTTTGATAAGTTACCCATGACTGGGGACTAAGGGCCTGATTACGATGGTGGTGGGACTGCCACCATCAGGCCGTCAGTGTCAGTCCCACAGCCATCGACCCCTGCAGGTCCGCCTACCGCATTACGATGCGGCGGGCAGAGAAATCTGGCAGAGGGACCATTCGCAGTGCATCCAACGGGCTCAAGGAGCCCATCGGACCATCGGAGGGACAGTAATCCCTACAATAGGGCTGTGCCTGCTCAGGCACCGCCTTAAGGATTACAATGTCCCTTTTCGCCTGCCCTTTAATGGCAGTCCGCCCGCCATGAAAAGGCAGGCGGAAAGTGACTTTAGGGGTCCCTAGCGGGCCCACTTTCCCCCCTGGCCCTCTACTAAGGGGTCTGGGGGGCACCTAGGGTGCCCCCATATTATATCCCTGCACACTGTGGCAGGCACCGCATGGTGCCTGTCACACGGTGCAGGGATGTTTACAAACATGCCTCTTAGCAGTGAGGCCTGTGCTGCAGCCCTTTTTTTGGCCACAGCACAAGCTTCAAAGTTAAGAGGCATGTTTCGGACCACCTCCACAGCGGTCAGATCGTAATTTGCCTGGTGGGACCACCGACTCTCTGTCGGCTGGTCCTGTTTCCGACACGATGGCGGTCGGACGCTCGTCTGACCGCCATCATAATCAGCCCCATAGCTACAACAGTCCACATATTTTTATGTTGCGTTCTGGTGTGGACACCTGTCAGGTCAAGGTTCCACCCTCTCACCCCCCCTTCCGTCCTGGGCATGGGCGGCTCCTCTGTTGGAGCGTCGTCCCACTTAAATTACCCCCCAAGATGAAAAATAAAATAGTAATTCATTACCATTTTATTTTTCATTCTCCCATCCTGAACAGAGCATTAGGACCGGGACAGGCCGCTGCTGAATGACAGGAGCAGGGAAGAGGTGGGCTGATTGTGCACTTTTCAAAGTGCGCATGTCCCTTTGACCATCTGTCTTGCGACGGCCAGCCACACATGCACACTTTGAAACCTCTAACCTGGGTTAGAGTAAGTGCAGGGCTCAAGTGTTTTTGGGAGAGGTGAGTGAGGCCGCTCCATCCAATTAGGGCGCTGCTCTCACAACATGAGAGCAGCACCAGTATTGGTACCTGCACTGCATCCAGTTTCTGAGACGAGTTCCAGAGTGGAGGACATCAGATGTCGGTTCAGGTACTTTTTTTTAATAATATGTGTGCATGCACGCACTCCTGCCCCCCACTCCCTGTAGATGCCAGCCGCCACTAGTCCTGGGTTGATTGATAGTGGATTTGCAGTGTGGCAGAGGGGATCTTTCTTGTGCTCTGTTTCCTGTGTTTAATTCTTAGGTGCCTTGTCCAGGCTGAGCCTTAATTTTTGGTCACAGAATCTTGAGGCCTTCCTCCACTTATTGGATGTGATGCAATTTCCCTTCCATTGTGAAAGCCAGATGACAAAGAAAGTCCACCAGAATGTGATCTTGGCTATATTCAAAGCTTCTGTAAGTGATTTCAGCCTCCAATGTTTCTCTAAGGAGCTTTGTGAGAGATCGGAGCATCCCTTCTGTTGTGGAAAGATGCTGTTTTCCTGCTTCCCGAAGAATTAGTTCGTATTGTGGGTAGGAGGAGAATTTTAGTACAATGTCCCTTGATATTACATTAGCATTGTGGACCTAGGGTCCATTCTGTTGGCTCTTTCATCACCCACTGATTATCCCTCTTTCATGCAAAGGATCTGGGAAATAGGGCTTAAACAAAAGTCGGACTGTCACTTCATTCAGCCTCTTGCATATGTTTCAGACTCTTCTTCACATTTCAGTTGTAGAGAGTCAACCTGGTTTTCTAAGGTTTGAAGTTTGTCTAAGTGGTATGAGTTCTCTTGCGCAAGATTGTGCAGAGAATTTGCCAAGTCCACAACTTTGTCCCCAATCTTGATCTGTGTCTTTTTGTATGGATGGGATGGATTCCTGAAGGTTTTTGCTCACCTGCTGGAGACCATGGGACCGCCTGCTCTGAAAAAATGTTTTCACTAACATTCCCAAAGAGGAGGGGGTCCCTTGGGGACCCCTTCCCATTTGAGAATGGGTTGCCACCTACTTGAAGCAGGTGATAAAATGTGAATGTTTTGAGACCGCCTTTCAGTCACAAAACATTCTAACACACCAATGTGATTCATTATTAGGAAGCGATGCCCAAAACATGCCCCTTCCTAATACCGAATCGATTCCAAATTGTGATTTAGTAACATGTTACCAAATCGCAAATTGGAATTCATTCATACCAAAATGCAATTCTCCTGTCGCAAACGGCCTGATTCTGTGAATCGGGCCGTTTGCAACCGGCAAAATGCATGATACATGTGGCCTCTAAGTGCTGATATCAGAGACCTCACAGACACCAACTTAGAGCCTCGAGATTGGAGAACAAGGATCCAGAGGCCCTTGTTGATAGAAAACAGGGCCCTTGTTGATAGAAAACAACTCATAAGCACAGAGGTGTGCACAGTACATACCCTACCCTGTTAATTTGTGCCTATTCAAGTGGAGGTGAACAGATAGGAAGAGTAAGAAATGGATCACTGAAGTGAATCTGAATATCCTATTGAGGGGTTCTCCTCTGGCCATGAAACCACATTCTGATAAATGTGAAAAGAGATTTCTCGAGAACACCACAAAGACAATGTAGGCAAAAGCATGTATAGAAATCACTGCCCACATGCTGCAGGAATATGCATTTGGTTTATGACATTTTTACGTATATATTTATTCTTCAGTTTTGGACCAGGCCTTTTCGGCAGGGTACAACCTAGATTTTTACCTTTCATTGCTGAACATATTTTTGTTGGCATTTAGGACTCTGCACAATTTACTCCTGTAATCAGAGGTAAAGTGCTGGTGCTCTCCCTTCTAAATATGATCAAATTGGTATACACCAGATTGGCAAATTTGAGTTGCTCATAATTCTCTCTATATGGCACTACATGTGTTCAGGGTCTGTAAATTAAATGCTTCTTGTGAAATGCAGCACACCTTGTGCCACCCACTATAGTAGCACTGTAAAACACGTCTCAGGCCAGCCCCTGCAGCCTGTGGTGCACTTATTAAACTGTCATTTCGACCTGGAAAAATATACATTTTGTCAGGCCTAAACCTTCCTTTTTAATACTTATAAGTCACACCTAAGGTAGGCCCTAAAGGATCATAGGGCAGAGTGCATGTTATATAAAAAGTAGGACATAAATCCTGAAGTTTTACATGCCCTGTCAGTGAAAAACCCCTAAAGTACTTTTTCACTGTGGCAAGACTATCTCTCACATAGACTAACACTATGTTACCTTATTACACCTAATAGCTGAAAACTTCAGTTTGGGAACAGATAGAGAACTGCTTCTTCAACTCATTTGAACTGAAATTTAAAATGGTTTGTAATGTTAAAGTCAGTTTTATGTTACTATTCTGACTTTTAGAAGTCTAAGATTTTCCTGCCTAAATGAATGTGCCTTTTTGCCAGTGTCCAGGGTCACATGACTGTGAATAGCTCCTCTGTAGTGTACTGTGTAATCCTTTCAGACATGCATTAAAAAGGAGCCTGGATGTAGAGGGAGTGGGTCTTCCTGATAGGATGACTAGGCTAGAGTTGTGTCATCCTGATTACAAACATTCAGGCACACCAGTACCATCCCCAAAAAGTAATGAATAATAGGTGGTGCTAAACCTAATCAACCCAACTACCCAAAACTTCCAGTCGTTGGATAATCAAAAGATCATCTCAAACAGGTACAACCACAGGTCGCTCACGCAAAATGATTAGGCAAGCACAAAGAGGACTCTTTATTGTGTACAACGATGAGTGCATAATTCTGACTAGGTTTATCATAATTATGATTTTTTCTTTTGCTTTTTCAACAGCCACGATTAATTGACAGTTGACATTTGACGTGCTTTGACCTTTAAAATGAGGACGTCTTGAAGTCTTTAGAAACAATAACATGTATGATATGCTTCTCTGAACTCTGCAAATTCAAGAGGGCAGAATTAAATTTAGCATTTCAGACGTAAATGTACATCAGCGCCTTTTGATACTTTAAACATTTTTTTTTTTAGTGAAATCCATCAAGAAAGTATTATAAATTCATCCATACAATTCATTCAAAATGTCAAATAATAAAGCCGTTCAACACCACATACAAAGTCTAATACAATACCAAAATCAAGATGGCCTAGGACTAAAAAAGATCCTTAGAGACCAGAAACAGTATCATATCGTCATTAAGAAAATTATAACAAGCGTTCCCATAATACATTGAAATGGATTTGCAAGTCAATCTTATAAATGTAACCTTAAATAATACTACGGATAGTATTTTAAGATCCAATACATCGTCGACTGCCTATTTTAAAACGAGCTAAAATATCGATTATGCATTAGGTACATTAAAATATGCAGAGATCTCAACATGTGTGCCGTAGATAATATTTCATCCTATAAAAGCAACTTCAAGTACTTATCAATAAAAACTAGAGTGTCTATAGTGCAATAAAGTGCTGAGAAATAGGTGTCCATAGTGCAATCATGTCCAAGAAGGTATGCAATTATATCAAGAAATGCAACAGTGAATAAGATTCCAGCATAATAGGAGTACCTCCTAAAATATAAGCTCTTGTTTGAAAATGTTATCAAAATAGGCCGCCCAGACATTCTCAAACTTCTTGATCGCCCCGATTCGCAGTGCATACAGTCGCTCACTTTTTTTAACCTGCTTCATTTTCTAAACCCACTCGCCTTTTGTTGGTATAAGATCTGATCGCCATCTCTGAAGCAGGAGTGACCTGGCAACCGCCATTGCAAAATATAATAGTTTAACCACCTTATCGGGAAAATGTAGAGTACGGTCGTAACCAAAAACTTTCAGTCGAATATTAGGATCTATTATGATTAAACATTCAGTTTCCAAATGACAAAAAATATAATTCCAGAACCCCTGGATCAAGGGGAACTGTGATATGATGTGTGTCCAATTGGCTATAAGATGATTTAGACAGCGAAAACACTGACCTGATTGGCTGGGGTAGCCCTTAGATGGAAAATGTGGGGTTCTGTAGAGAAGCCATTTGCTAAAAAATAGCATCCGGCGCCAATGAGCCTCCCTCAGCGTGCTGAAATTAAGTTTATTTAATACGGACCACATACTCGCTGTGACTTCCAAATCCTCATGTTTTTCCCATTTAGTTATTGCTTTCTCTGCGAGATCTAAACCCTTAATAGAGGCTAAACAATGTTTCCACTCCCCCGGTTTCTTAACTATGATTTCTTCAAGTATTGCATATACCTGATTTTTACGTTCATTAATCTGTTGCAGATCGACATTACTCATGAATTTAATATAAGAATGTTATATGACCCGAGGGGAAGGAAATCATTCGGGATTAAATCATACATTTCAGCAATATTCAGCCACCTATCGTTCCTTAAGAAAACTGAGATTTTCCAGAAGCCAGCCTTAGCCCATTTTTGTATGATTACAGTCGAATCTCTAATCCCAAATACTGAAGTGGGTTTGGATAACGGGGTTGAGGAATTCATTACGGGGATTGAATATCTTCTATAAAAAGTCTGACATTTATAAAAAAAACACTGCATAAACTTATAGCGCATTAGTTTAGGGGGATTTCGAAATTTTTAATGGGCAGCGTATCTGGTTCTCTTTACAAATTAACTTCATAAAATAATTTACAAATAGACCTGTTTGTGGTTCCAGCTTAAACCTTGACATATATTGTGCAAAATATGCAAAATAATAATCCCTAAGATTGGGGCGAGCTAATCCGCCATTAACCAGCTCCTCATATAAAGTGCTTAGTGCTATTCGAAGGGGTTTCTTACCCCAGAGAAAGGATGTAAACATGGACTCTAATTTAGCAAAAAATGATGCCGTTCAGACGCAGGGGATCGCCGAGAATAAAAAATTAAATAGCGGAAGGACTGACATCTTGGTCAGAGAGACCCTGCCCATGATGGTTAGTGAAAGCGAGTTCCACTGATGGAATAAGTCTTGTACTTTCAGCAGAAGCGGGGTGAAATTTAAGTCATACAGTTCCGAGATTCGTGACGAGAAATAAACCCCCAGATATCTTTTTGGTTTAGAATTTAGACAGGACAGGATATCAGTGTGTAAAACATCAGGCTGACAGCCACACTGGATTAATTCCATTTTTTTTTGTTGATTTTATATCCGCCGAGCAACTCAAACTGCTCAAAAATCTCGAAAAATTTTGCTTGGACCTCCTTATCCCCCTTTATTATTAGCATGATATCTATCGTCCACATATAATTTAAGTTTCCCCATAGTTGGTAGAGGGGGACGAATATATGCATTATTTTGGATGGCAATCGCCAAGGGCTCAATAAAAAAAGCAAATAACATGGGGGACAATGGACAACCTTGTCTAGTCCCCCATTTGACATTAATTTGGCCTGCCTCAGAGGCATTAATAATAATGTTGGCTTCTGCATTAAGGTACATTCTCTGGATCAGCCCCGTAATTTTGGGAGGTATACCGAAGTTTGAAAGAATTCAAAATAAGGTCTCCCAGACCACGAGGTCAAATGCCTTCTCGGCGTCTAATTAAAGGACCAAAGCTGGTATCTTCTGGGTCTCAAAATAATCCAGTGCTTCGGCTAAATAATGCGTATTGGTCCCAAGCTGTCTCCCTGTGATAAAACCATTTTGATCGAAATGGATCAGGTACGAGGCTATTACATTGAATCGGTTGGCTAAAAGTTTAGTAATGATTTTATAATCAGAATTTAAAAGCGTGATAGGGCGATATGAGTTAGGGTCTTTACAATCTTTTCCCTTTTTAAAAAAACTGACTATATTCCCTTTTCGGAATGAAGGTGGTATTGGGCCACCATCTAAAATTGAATTTGCGATCAACAAAAGATATTCAAGAATGGCGCTCAAAAAGGTTTTAAAAAACTCAGCCGGAAGACTGTCCAGGCCACAGGCTTTGCCATTCGAGAGATTTTTAATAACATCCCCCAGTTCTTCTTTAGAGAAAGGACGCGTCATTCTAATTTTATCGACCTCGGAGAGTACCAGCATTTCATGTCTCTGGAGAAATTTCCTCAAGGATGCCTTATCAATAGACTGTTGTTGGCCATAGATATTCCTGTAGTGTTGTGACATTATGGGGCATATTATCAAGGATCTGCGATATTTATCGCAAAGCGCGCTTAGCACTGTTTTTTTTATCGCTGGCTATCGCTGGATTTCCTTGCCGTGTTAGCGCGGTATTATCAACGCGTATCGCAAAGGCGATAGGAAATCCAGCGATAGCGTGTAAAACCAGCAATAGCATGAGAATTCCAGCGCTAAATTAACAGCGCTAATGAAAAGCTTGCTAATAGGCATTGCCCATTGACAAGATGGTTAAGGCAAGTTTTTTTCAGGTGTTAAATTCCAGCGATAAGCGCGAATTTTCCTATCGCTTCTCGGGCATTGATAATAGGGGGAAGTTGTGTTTGCGACTGTTTCAATGGAGTTTTAGTCAGGAACGCCTACTTTGCATGTCATTAGCGATATATATCGCTGACATGCTTAGAGGTAAAAAAACGGCCGCTATCGCTAATAAACTCACGCTAAGGCCCGTTAGCTGCAGCTTGTTAATAGTGTGATAAAAATATCGCTGCATTAGCGGCAGAAAAGTGCCGCTAACGCGGTGATAAAGGGCTTGATAATATGCCCCTATATCCCCTATGACCACAGGATCTTCAGAGCGGATAACAGTTAAAGGGCATCTCAATGTACTAATCTGGTTGCTTGCTGCCTGCTCCCTGGCCTGACATGCAAGGAACCTCCCGGTATAATTGCTCTCTTCATATACCTTTTGCCTATGGTTATTATGAGAGGATACGCATTTAGCATAATATTCTTCGCTAAGATCCCGTTTAGCCTGGTCAAGTTTCCGTTGGTTGAGGACCGAGGGGCTACTAAGAAAGATATCATAGCATCTTTGCACCTTCTGCTCTAGATTTTGCTTTTTTTTCTTCACTTTTCTTGAGTTTTCCGCATCTTTCCCAATGGCTAGTCCACGAATATATGCCTTAAGCGAATCACAGACCATATGAGGAGGTGCCATACATTGATTTCGTGCAAGAAACTCCTTTATCTCTGTTTTAGCAAGAAGCATCCAGCTTTCTTCCGATAGGTATTGCCTATTTAAAGTCCATCTTTTGGAATAAGTAAGGTTTATACCTGACTCTAACTCTAGAATGATCATGGCATGATCCGAGAATCCGTTCAGAAGAATTCTCTGCTGGCTAAAAGTCAATGTCCTAGATATGAGAAAGAAATCAATAAGTGAGGCGGTGCGAAATCTACCTGAAAAACAGGTATATGCAATCTTAGGGGTCGATTCCGATCTCGGCCGGAAGCGCACCTAACACTATTCGTCCGGAAAAAAACCAAGCCGAACGCGTGTTTCCCGACCGATTCGAACATTCGTTCGAATGAGCAAGTACGATGCGCATAACTGCCCAAATCCCGACCCAGCCGTACGTACCCATTCCAGCTCCTGTTCCCTGCCTGAGCCGGATCCGTAAACGCAGAATCGAGTCGCACGGAAGCAAATATACAGCAGCTTTCGGCCGGACCAGTACATTGCGCACTCCGTACGCGCCGAACCCGTCGCTACGTCCGGCACGTCAGAGCATCCGGGAGAGCCGCACATAAGCTCCGATTCGCGCCACAAGACGATCCGCGGCTACGAGACGAACAAGCCAGCGACGAGTCGAAGCAACGAGAAACCCGAACGAGACAAACCAACCATGAATCCCATCGCGCAGGTCCTACCAATACTCTACATCTATTACCGGAACAGGTACGGACCCGTACGGCGCAGACGGTAAGTCAAACACCCACTACACAAACAAACGACACGTACCCGACATATGTCACACACACATAGGGATGCAGAAATGACGTACACTAGCAACAGCAGAACCATAGGGGCGGGATGGCTATCACCAATGCCATACACACCCATAGGGGCCTGGATGCATACCACTACCACCACCCCTACTCATGGGTGCTGGATGCCTACCACTACCACCACCCCTACTCAGGGGGGCCTGGATGCCTGTCACTACTACCATCCCCACTCATAGGGGGATGGATGCCTATCACCAACACCACCCCTACTCATGGGGGGCTGGATGCCTACCACTACCACCACCCCTACTCAGGGGGGGCTGGATGCCTACCACTACCACCACCCCTACTCATGGGTGCTGGATGCCTACCACTACCACCACCCCTACTCATGGGGGGCTGGATGCCTACCACTACCACCACCCCTACTGAGGGGGGGCTGGATGCCTACCACTACCACCACCCCTACTCATGGGTGCTGGATGCCTACCACTACCACCACCCCTACTCAGGGGGGCCTGGATGCCTACCACTACCACCACCCCTACTCATGGGGTGCTGGATGCCTACCACTACCACCACCCCTACTCATGGGGGGCTGGATGCCTACCACTACTACCATCCCCACCCATAGGGGCCTGGATGCCTACCACTACCACCACCCCTTCTCATGGGTGCTGGATGCCTACCACTACCCCTACTCATGGGTGCTGGATGCCTACCACTACCACCACCCCTACTCATGGGTGCTGGATGCCTACCACTACCACCACCCCTACTCAGGGGGGGCTGGATGCCTACCACTACCACCACCCCTACTCAGGGGGGGCTGGATGCCTACCACTACTACCATCCCCACCCATAGGGGCCTGGATGCCTACCACTACCACCACCCCTACTCATAGGACGGGTAATGCATGACACAACCAGCATACTCCAACATAAGGAATGTCAGAAAAAGACATCCCCCCAACACCATGACAAGCGTGTGTAGTCTGTGTCAAATGCCTACAACACTGAACATGACATTGAACATACAATGTGACCCCCTATCACATGTGTCACACATAAATGTGTGTGGCCTCCACAATGCAAGCAGACCATGACCACTGTGGCAATGGGGTCTAAACCCCCATCATCACAGTGACCAAAAGGTAAGTGTGGGGTCCATAGCTGAAGCACATTTTGAACATTGTGGCAATGGGGTCCATACCCCCATCATCACAGTGACCAAAATGTAAGTGTGGGGTCCATAGCTGAAGCACATTTTGAACATTGTGGCAATGGGGTCCATACCCCCATCATCACAGTGACCAAAAGGTAAGTGTGGGGTCCATAGCTGAAGCACATTTTGAAAAATGTGGCAATGGGGTCTAAACCACCATCATCTCAGTGACCAAAATGTAAGTGTTGTCATGGAAAAAGCTGCAAATGCCAAACAGCATGGATGATTCCTGGTCACAGAACAACAAACACATCAGTGGCAAAGTAGTGCTTGTGTCCCATAGCAACATAGATTGGGTGAGGCAAACAGTGCAGTGCAAATAAGACATACCTTTGGCCATGTGCAGACAAACATCACCCATGGGGGCTGACATTGTCAACATTCATCAATTACACAATGACAGAAGTGACCATCATAATGCA
Source organism: Calotriton arnoldi (assembly GCA_963921515.1). Lineage (NCBI taxonomy): Eukaryota > Metazoa > Chordata > Amphibia > Caudata > Salamandridae > Calotriton > Calotriton arnoldi. The sequence goes on along the minus strand of CAWUFW010001090.1, from coordinate 2,576,594 downwards.
GACCCACATATCTGCACCAATGGACACACAAATGTAGATATCCTGTGGAGACTATAGATGTGAGGTGAACAAATACCATACCATGGCAGCAATGGGACATACAAACCATGATCATTGTGCTGACTGATGACCTAGGAGTCCCAGGGACAGCAGGGGAAACCCACCAAACAACATACAGCCAATGGCACACTAAAGATATGCAAATGCAGTGGTGCAGATGCACAAACACAAACAGGCAGACTCACACTGCATATCAAACACAACAGGTGATGGGGGGTGTGCCAGTGTCCCCAGGCAACCACACAACACATGAGGAGGCCTGAATCCCAATTACACAGATGTGTATACAGTGCCACACAAAAGTAACTCATGGATCGGATTCCCCTATGTGGGCAATCAGGCATTGTTAGATGAGAGGGAGCCCAAATTACACATGTCACACAAGCTTGTAGGAACAGCAACTAACGCAGCAAGAGACAGACCCACCACAGCACTACCCCAGGGACCCCACATTGTGGTGACACTGGCCTGCATGATAATCCCACTGTGATGACAAAGCTAGATGTCGTTCACACTGTGAACCACAGTCATGTGTCCTGAGCAACAAACTACCATCACACCTACACAAGCACAAATCAATCAGCACGGCCTGTCAGCCAAGGCCAATATGGAGGTAGGGGTCTAGCCGTGCAACAACTCTCATTTGCACACACTCAACACCACACACTTTGATCTCCACCAATGTGCAGCAGTGAAGCTCACATGGACTGGTGACATTGCACATGCACCCATGACAATCCCAGGGGTGGTGGTGGGAACTAAGGTGCAGACACCCATCACACATGGCCAGTCAACAAGACTCGTGAATGTCTGACACACTGCACAATATGCCGTACATGGGCATGACATCAAATCCACCCCAATCAATTGGATCCCGGCCACAGTCACACACCAATGAAGAAGCCAAGGTCACCCACAAAGAACACACATAGACAACTTCCAACATAGCAGCTCTGACCCTGAGGAGTGGCAGCAGTCACACACACAACGTGTCACAATCACTGAAAGCTACCACAAACTGTAAATTACATGACTTGTGTAACCAACAAGTGCCAAGGGGAATCCTGACTGTGTCCCATCTGCGTTTGCCCACATCCCCAGACCTGACAACAAAGACAACTAGGGATGACAACCTGATGAACATTAGTTTGCCATGCACCCACATCCCGGATAAACCAGGTCCAAGATGCTGGATGAACACAGGACAACTCAGCAAGCATCACAAACAGGAACATCCCTAGGGACACAGCCTGTGTAGGAAAAGGGAAGGGAACACACACAGACATGCTCACACAACACACAACACGGGCCCAGCCAATGTCACGGGATTACACACTGCCATGAGGGCACTCCACTCCTGTGGAAGGTCCACTGTGCCAAACCTTGTCTGTGCACCACTCAAACATGTCAGCAGAACACTCGGTCAGTGAGTCAACGACTACAACACACTGAAGGCTCTGCTCACATCAGCCTGGGTACGGGAGTGTCACGTCAGTCATCTGCATACACCCAACACACGTGTCAAGCAAGTTGCACTGTATACACAGATGAGTCCTTCAACATTGATGTGCTAAACTGCATGTTCAGTGGAGATGGGCTCACAGTCAGGGAAACAGAAACATTGAACAGTGGTAAGCCCACCAGATGTGCATCAGTGTAAGCCAAAGATGTTAATTTACAAATGCAAAACGTACATCCCTGTGTCAAATGCAGAACATTACACCCTCAGACTGCAGCAAAGGATGCAAAAGATCCAGACTACATTAGGACACATATCCCATGGACCACATGGAGTCCATCACAGCAACACTTCATTTACATGATCTGAACACTATTACAACTGCAAATGCATGATGATACTCATCTACATCATGTACATCCAAAGAAAAACAAGTAAACAAAAAGAGGCTTTATTCAGCAAATGTCAAACTAAAAATTCAAGTCCAAAAGAAACTAAGGCCAATGGCCAGTCCAAATACACAGTCCCAACAGGGTGATATGTGACAACTTGTCACCCATTGCTTGCCTGCACTGGTACGGACAGGGGACATCCCCCTCAGAGGGGCATACAAGGGGCAAGCCAGGCACCGCAGGGACAGGATCAGGGGATGCCAGAAGGAGGCAGTGAAGGGGTGGTGGGTGCAGGAGTGTCACCGGCAACTGCAGTGGAGGTGTCTGACTCAGTGGGGGCCGGCACCACTGTAGGGCACAAGTCAGATGGTGTGGGTGCTGCAACCACTGCAGTGGGCCGGTCAGATGGAGTGGACTGGGTCCCCACTGCAGTGCCCGAGTCAGACGGGGTGGTTGTGGACTCCACTCCAGTGCATGACTCCAAGGGAGTGGAAGGGGGGCAGATGAGGTGGGCAGGACAGATGGGGGGGACCCGGTCTCCACACCAGTGGCACAAACAGGCAGAGTGTCTGGTTTGGGGGTGGAAGAGCAAGTAAAAAAAAAAAATATGTAAATCCAGTACTTGTATAGCGCACGAATCACCCCCGAAGGGGTATCTTGGCGCTGGGGGCCGTTGGGAAGATTAAGCGAGCCATTGCCCAGAGTCGCATGGTGCTGGGCAGACCCCTGCCCCCGGAGCCAGGGATCGAACAGTGATCCCCAGCGTCCAGCGTCAGTCGCCCTGGCCGAGGCGCAGTTTGGGGATGCGGTATCGGTGTGTGGGGGAACCTGGGGCAGGGTGTGGCGGTGGAACCTGTGGAGTGGTGGGCTGGGGGATGGAGGAGAGAGACTGTGGTGGAGCTGCGTGGTGGTGGTGGTGGGGTCTTGCCCTTCCTGGTCCGGGGGGACTTTCTAATGGGGTCCTCTGCCTGCCTGTGCCTGGGGGAGGGTGTCCGGGTATGAGGGGCACTCCCCTCTGTGTGTGGTGGTCGCCTCTTCCGCCTGGACTTCGTGTCAGGTGTATCTGTGGGGAAGAGGCCAAGCTCACAGAGGAAGAGCTTCTGGGAGGGGGGGGGTTGCAGGTGAGGCAAGGGAAGGGGTTTTGGAGGGAGAGGCATCTGAGGTCTGCGCAGTGGTCGTGGATGCATGTGTGTGTGTCTCGGCCCCATCCCCTGTGGGTGAGATATCAGTCCCCTGACTGTGCATGCGTGTGCGTCTGGATTTTGGCGTGTGTTTCTGTGTGCTGCTTGTGTCTGTGCTGGTGCGTGCTGGTGCTGGTGTGTGTGTGCTTGGGACAGGTAGGGTGCTGGGGATTGTGGATGGGGCAGAGGTAGGAGGGGTGAGGGACTGTTGCAGGAGGGACACTGCTGCCGTCAGTGAGGAGGCCATGGACTGATTGGTCCGATGTAGGGCAGACATGCCAGATGACATGCCCTCCATGAATGACACCAGTTGTGTCAAAAGACCCGTGTGTGCATGGAGGACACTCAGCATTGATGTCTGCCCTACATGGATCTGTTTAAGCAAGTTAACAGACTCCACACTCAGGGCAGCAGGGGGGACAGAGGCAGGGGGTGCAGTGCCTGGCATGAAGGAGACACGCTCCCCTACACAGGAGCCTCCACGGACATGTGGGATGGGAGCAGATGGGAGGGTGGAGATGGTGGTGGTGGCGGGGACAGACTTGCTTGACGTCGCCTCTGGTCTGCTGACACCCGCCTCCACAAGGAAGTCCTCACTGGAAGTGCTGTTTTCCCCAGCCAAGGTGGTCGTAGCTGAGGTCTCCTCAGTGTGGCTCCCCTCACCCTCCATGCCACTGGGTCCCTCGGTCTCCCCTGCAGTGGACCCAGTCTGGCTCTGCTGCTCCTCTTGGTCCGTGGAGATGTCTCCTCCTGTGGCCGTGGATGTATCTGCAAACAATCAGGATAAACAGAGCAACATTAGTCACCTGTATTGACCACACACGCCACAGTAAGTACAGCACATCACAGAGCAAGCCCTGCCATCATTTGCTAGACATTGCAATAAGTGCTGACACTGATTTGAGGAAGCCCATTGTCTGCCTGACAGTCAGTCATGCCACACATATCCTACCTGTCCATGCACCCATCTGTCTGCTGCCTGTTGTATGCGACCAATCATATGTGCACACATGCACCACATACACAGTTGTTGGACATCCAAGAGAACATATGGAAATGTGTCACTCCAAACACATGCCATCTCCTGCCACTGACTCAGTACATGTGTCAGGAGAAGTGATGGGCAAAGTCTCTGTTGATATGCGGCTTTTGGTTCCATCACCAGACACAATGATGTCCTCATGTCCTGATAGACAATGCAACAATGGTGTGCATGCAGGACATGTCACACCACTGCTGGATCACCCTTTGCAATTGGAATGTCATGGCACAGGCCTGTCTGGCAAGTCAGTCATAACTGTCTCCTGTCACAGGGGCAGTGCATACACACAACACCAGTCTGCACTGTGTCACAATCATGGAAGTTCCTGAAAAGTAAGCCCTGTAGCTGACAGGTGCACATGTGCACCCGGGCCAGCCACATCATGAGGACTGAGATGATCCCACGTCAATCAAATGAGACATTTGAGTGACTGCAAACACAAATCCATACACATGAGCACTTCAACGTTTGATGAGAATGAACCAAAGCTGCCTGCACCCCAATGTTTCATACAAAATTGTGCACAGTCAAGGGATCAGAGACCTATGCATTGACCTATGTGCAGATCCCATAGTCATAACTCAGATGGCTGGCCACCCCAAATTGTGAAACACTCCAGGAGTCCAAATAGCAAGGCCACACCACGGTGACACAGAGGCATACACCTGAGTGCCCTCTTCACAATGCCCAATATGTATGCTGACACACAGGACTGGGAGAACAGAGTGCCTTCGATGTCCAGAGTAGGCATTACAGTCCTGGTCCATGTGCAACATGGTATTACCCTGAACACTAGGCAGGTGGCTATGCATGTGTCACACACATGATGTTCATACTACTGAGGCTCCTACCTTGGTCTCTGCAGCAGCATGGGTGTGTGGCACATACCCCAGACATGTGGTGAGTCAGAGCAGCAATTGGAACACATGTTAAAGCCATACCCAGAGTACATGTCAGATCACAGGCATTGTGAGCAATTGTACCACCCATGCAGCCCACCACAAAGTTCCTGTAACTGATGCTGTCCCCAACTTGAACCACAGGTAACTGCAAGTACACAGTACCCAAGTGACCTAAGTCACAGACTGTAAGGGCCACACCTGTGTATCAGATGAGGAGGGGGCATGACACAAGTGAGGGACATGAGTCCAGGACGACATGACAGTTGTACTGTGGAAGTGGAACCAGGCTAAAGGAGTGCATAGAGCATGTCAGTCAAAGTACACAGTTGAGGCTAGCACTTACCCCCTCCTTGCTGCTGTCTGGCATTCAGCTGCCCATCCAGGTCAGGGAAGACCACCGCCAGGATCCAGAGCTTGTGGGGGGTCAGGGTCCGGTGTCCGCCCCTCCTGCGAGGAGGCGACAGCTTCAGCTGGACCCTTGCGATCCTCCGGGTCCAGCCCCGAAGGTCCTGCCACCTCTTCTGGCAGTTGCGGATCCTGCGCCTATAGACCCCCACCGATCGTACTGCCCGGACGATGGTCAGCCAGATGTCCTGCTTCTGGTGGGCATCAACCTGTGAGGATGACAAAGTGAAAGGGCCATTACTACACATGCAACATTTCCGTGCATCACACAGTTGGATATACATGTCTCAATCACAGGGGCATATGATGTACACAGGCAGTGCAACTATGGCTATGGACAGTTTGCCAGCAGTTACCACATGGTATCATTGCCTGGGAAGTCAAACCTTGTTGGAATGCACTGTTAATGCACTATACTTGTTCAGTGCATGTAACTACACACTTTGGGGGCTGACAAATACTCAGTGAGCATGCTAGCCAGTGGTGTGCACACTGTAAGTCTTGCTAGTCAGACAACATGCACAATTAGTAAGGCAGTGGACAGCACACTCACCTGCTCCCCTGGTTTCCCATACAGCTTGCTGTACTGTGGAAGGAGGCTGTCCGGCAGGGCCTGGTTCTCCTCAGTGCTGAAGGCTGGGGCTCTCTCCACAGTACGTGCCATTGCAGTAGCCAGAGGATGCAGAGACAGCAGCAGTGGTGGTGGCAGATGTCGTCCTGGAGCATGCAGTGCAGGCAAGTGAGCTCTCAGGGGAACAGCCAGCATTATATGTGTGCTGCAGAGGCAGATTCTGTTCCATGTGTCCAAAGTGATAGGTCCAAGTCGTTTGCATCTTCTGAATCTGGCCAATCCATGGAATTGCACCACTTATACACGCCCACAGCATCCTTCAAAAGTTCAACTTCATGACACCCATGAATTTGCAACATTGTTGTGGGTTGCCAACTGAATTCACTGCATCAGACTCGTTAAAGCTTCGAAAACGCGTCCGTTACCATGTCAGGCCATAGCCAATGCGTGCGCACCGATCGGTCCATTGCTGTACAACGCGTATTTCGAAAAACAACACGCATCCGTCCACATCAAATGCAATGGCCAATGCGTGCGCACCGATCGGTCCATTGCTGTACAACGCGTATATCGGATGACAACACGCATCCGTCCACATCATATGCAATGGCCAATGCGTGCGCACCGATCGGTCCATTGCTGTACAACGCGTATTTCTGTCCACATCATATGCAATGGCCAATGCGTGCGCACCGATCGGTCCATTGCTGTACAACGCGTACATCGGATGACAACACGCATCCGTCCACATCATATGCAATGGCCAATGCGTGCGCACCGATCGGTCCATTGCTGTACAATGCGTATTTCCGTCCACATCATATGCAATGGCCATGCGTGCGCACCGATCGGTCCATTGCTGTACAACGCGTATTTCCATCCACATCGTATGCAATGGCCAATGAGTGCGCACTGATCAGTCCATTGCTGTACAACGCGTCCCTGTACAAATCACTCGCATATGTCACCATGGTTGTCACTGGTGAACGTATGCCAGCCACAATTACTTGCCAGGGACTCAGGGGCACACCTACAACACCACAGCCTGTCCACACTGTATCCTAAGGCATGTAAGGCTGCATTACCTGTGTGTGTATGGGGGTCAACATGTGGTTTTTTGGTGGCACTTGGGGGCAGCCACTCCCAGGCTGTGCACGTGTTCATGGGGACAGAATCCTTTGTGTGTTGTGCACATGACCACTGTGATGTGCAACTGTTCAGTTCAGGGCATGTGGCATGGTCACATTTCCAGGTTGTGTATGTGTATGTCATGTCACATACACCCTGAGTCCCATGTGGGAAGGTATGTACGTCACAGGGTGACCCATTGCCACAATTGTGATGGCCCTCCACAGTCTGTGTGCATGTTGTGTTTCAGATGTCTCTGATTCAATGTGCACAATGGGAGACAGTCTCCACATCCACGTTGTTTGTGCATCTACTTTGATGTTGTGCGTGTGTGTGTCACAGACGTCCATGTCTGTCCTGTAGAGGCAACAGGGGCCACCACCTGTGGGAGTCATGGTTGTTTTGCTGACGTGTACATGATACGCCATGTCATGCCACTGTCCATGTGGCAATACAGGGTCCCTGGGAATCTACCTGTCAATGAGCTGTGATGCCTGTGGCACATCTGTCCTCACTTGTCACTGTGGTGTGTGTTTGGAACGTGACAGCAGTACATGGGTACTGTGACACAGCCTAATGATTTCCCATAACACGACCTGGAACTTGTTGTCAACACATGTTGAACTGTGATTAGATGTTGGCCATGTAGGTGCCATATATGTCCATACAGAACGGCACACACATCAAGTACTTGTGTCTTGTAATGATGTATCATGTGATATTGAGTATGGTCAATGCCACATATGTGGGGTGACTGACAATCTTTCTTTGTTCACCTATGCACTGCAGGGCACCAGCTGTCCATAGACCATTCCCTGACCTTGCAACCATGGTTGAACGTGACTGCATCCGACGGTACCGCTTCAACAGGCCGCTGATTGAGGAATTGACGGTGCGGTTGGCCCCACATTTGCAACCTGGCCGGACATACCCTACAGCGCTGACCCCCAAGGTGAAGGTGATGGCAGCCCTACACTTCTTTGCCATCGGTACCTTTCAATACACTGTGGCGTCTGCTGGTGGGATGTCACAGACCATGTTCAGCCATGTGCTACGCGATGTTTTGGAGGCAATTATGAGATACCTGAACCAGTACATCTATTTCCCTAAACGTCAACAACTCACTGACGTCAAGAGTGACTTCTATGCCCTGGGGAGGATGCCACATGTCATTGGCTCCATTGATGGGACACATGTGGCTTTGGTACCACCACAGGCACATGAGCAGGCATACAGGAACAGGAAACATTACCATTCTATCAATGCTCTGGTGGTATGTCTTGCAGATATGAGCATCTCACATGTGTGTGCACGTTTCCCCGGTTCTGCACACGATGCCTACATGATGAGGAGTAGTCGCATCCTGAGGATGATGTCACAGATGCAGAACCAGCGTGCTTGGCTTGTCGGTGTGTACTGACTTTTTACCATTGTGTGTGTGTTAGGCAATGTTGTATTCCACCCTCTTTACCCAACTCAGCTAATGTGCAATTGTCTGTATGTAGGTGACTCCGGATACCCCAACATGCCGTGGTTGCTGACGCCCCTTAGGAACCCTGTGACACCAGCCCAAATGCACTACAATGAGGCACATGGTCGGACCAGGAGAGTGATCGAGCGGACATTTGGTCTCCTGAAGAGCCGCTTTTGCTGCCTGGACAAGACAGGAGGGGCTCTCCCATATGACCCTGCAAAGGTGTGCAAGATTGTCATCGTCTGCTGCATGCTACACAACCTGGCAGTACGGAAGGAGTTGCCTCTCATCCTAGATGACGATGACCAACATCCGCCACCTGTGGAGGATCCTGGCCTGGGCCACGATGCCAGTGATGATGATGGTGATGTCCGCACACAGCTCATCACCAACTTCTTCAGCTGAATGTGAGTATCCAGAGATGTCATGTCAATGATTTGAGTTTGCATGATATGTGTTGGCGGTGCTTTGTTGCTGTTTGAGTGTGGCCATGTGCTACTTGACTGGATGCGTGCAGCGATGTGTCCTTACAGGTAGTCTGTACTCCCCAACAGTGTTGACATGCTAACTTGGTTTTGTGTAGGTATCTTGTGACATGTATTGGGCATGAGTATTGCAGTTCTGTCCTGTTCTTCAGTGCTTTTGACTGTGTGTCATGTCTGTCCTTCACAGGGTGCTTTCAGAGTTGTTTGGTCAACTCGGATCCCCCGACACCATGATTCAACTTCCAGGGTTGAAGCAGCTGTTTCCCTACAGGTGATGTGCCCCACACCCCTGGACTTTATTTCTTCTACACTTGTTGACAGTGTGGCCACTGCCACGTGGGATTACCTTGCATCTGTAGTGGAAATAAAATGTTGCAAATGTGTAATAAACCTGTGCTTCACTTTGGGATGTGCGTTGTCTGTGGTCACACATCTGACTGACATTTGCTTACTGCACCTGTGGGCTAGTTAACACAGACTGTGAATAGGTGTGGTGTCTGTGCATTCCACTGTATTTCCTGGCAACATCAGTGTAGGCGATGAGTCAGATGGCCCTGGTGTGTATGTGTTGTGTTGCCCTAGTGGTGTGTCTCCCTCATATGTGTCAGGTCTCCATGACTCACATGACGGTGTTGAACTTGCTGTAGCAGTTAGCATGCACAGTGTCATTTAGCAGCTCATCATCTCCATGACAAAAACAACGTTGGAATCACAACAGAGGCAAGTATGGTGTATTAGTGAGTTTATTTACATACATGTGTGAGGATAGTGCACAGGATGGTGGGTGCTGTACATTGGGATTGGAATCCGAAGTTCCCAGATGAGTTGGAAGTGTTGGTAGCAGAAATGTCCTGAGTAAAGTTCACAGTCATCTGATGCATTAGTCCAACTTAAACTCCCCATGTCATGTGGGAGAGTTGTGTTGCATTTGACAGGGTGAACAGTTTGCACACAAAGGAGAATTTCCAGAACAGGTGTTGGGTTCCTGGGGGATGTACATGGCCATCGGCCTCTCAGTTGTCCTTCCTCGGACGGCCCCTCTTCTTTCTGGGGGACCCTCACGTGCAGGCCGCTGCGGTGCAGAGGATTCTCCACCAGAGTCATCCTCCCTCCCTGTGGCAGTTGCAGTTGTTGCGGCACCAGATGTTGTGGGCACACAGGGAGGTGTGGCCATGTTGGTGCTAATCTGGCGGAGGCATGTCAATATGTCCCTCTGCACCGCTGTCAGTTCTTCCAATGTGTCCCACTTGGACTCCATGCCAGACATGTGTGACTCCACACAGGACATGTGTGTCTCCACACGGGACATGTGGGAGTCCAAGCGGGCATGATGGGCAGCCTGCTGCTGTTGAATGTCATTGAGGATCCCCACTACCTGGCTGACCTCTCCGGTGCTATTCTGGTACGCATCAGCAATGCGTACCAGTTGTGGGTCATCATGCAGTCCAGACCCCTCTGCAAACAGCGACCTCTGCCTACCACCCCTCCCACCACCCCTGGCCACACGTGCGGGACCTGCGGTGGCACGCACACATGAGCCTAGGCCCCCTTGGGGGTTGGTACTGGGGTTGTTGTCCGTTGCTTCACGGTGGGCCGGGGTCCCTGTGCTGTTGTCATTGGTGGTCCTTGGTCTGTCCGTGTCGGTGGGGGTGGTCTGTGTGTTGGCAGTTGTTGGAGGAGTGGGTGCAGGGGGTGCAGATGGTGGTCCTGCTGGTGCTGCATGATGACTCACACCGGAGGGGCCAGGTAGGTCTTCGCCATCCGAGGAGGGCAGAGGCTGTTCCACACCAGAGAGCTCAGGGTCCCCCGGAGCCTGGGACAGGGACTCCTCATCGTCTGCTGCTGTGTCCCCATCATCACCTGTTTTTGGAAGAGACACACAATGTATGTTATGTTTCTACAGGCATCAATGGTTCAAACACCTGACAGTTGTGACTGTACCTCTGGATGCGGGCCTGTACATTGCATTGTCCTAAGTTGTCACAGTCAGAGGTTGATATTGGTGTAGCACATTGTCCTGCCAACATGAAGCATTTCAATGTGAATGTTGAGGTGTGTGCATGGCCAGCATTGGTGGTATTTGGTTGATATCCGGACCTCCTTCTCCCCCAGCCCAGTTATCCCACCATGAAGCATGCCACCCTTGCAGTGGGTGCAGGTTGACTCTCAGGATGTCAGTCAGTGGTGTCCTGCTGTTGGTTGGTGCCTAGTTCCCAGCAGGGCCTTGTGCTCCCCACAACAGAGCACCATTGTCAGACATCTTTGAAGTGGCTTTTCACTCCCTGTGAGGTGTGCATGCTTCAGTGTGAGCTTGCCGGGCCATGCGGGTGGGGGATGTTGAGTTGTGACTACCACTCCCATCATGCTATTGCCTACACCCCCCTTCCCAGCATGCCCATACTTCCTTCCTTTTGAGTGGACTTCACTGTGTGTGAGTGTGACAGCAATGGCAAGATGGCTGACAGTGGTGTCCTGTTAGTTGTTGGTGCCCAGTTCCCAGCAGGGCCTTGTGCTCCCCACAACAGAGCAGCAGTGTCAGACATCTTTGAAGTGGCTTTTCACTCCCTGTGAGGTGTGCATGCTTCAGTGTGAGCTTGCCGGGCCATGCGGGTGGGGGATGTTGAGCTGTGACTACCACTCCCATCATGCTATTGCCTACACCCCCCTTCCCAGCATGCCCATACTTCCTTCCTTTTGAGTGGACTTCACTGTGTGTGAGTGTGACAGCAATGGCAAGATGGCTGACAGTGGTGTCCTGTTGTTTGTTGGTGCCCAGTTCCCAGCAGGGCCTTGTGCTCCCCACAACAGAGCACCAGTGTCAGACATCTTTTAAGTGGCTTTTCACTCCCTGTGAGGTGTGCATGCTTCAGTGTGAGCTTGCCGGGCCATGCGGGTGGGGGATGTTGAGCTGTGACTACCACTCCCATCATGCTATTGCCTACACCCCCCTTCCCAGCATGCCCATACTTCCTTCCTTTTGAGTGGACTTCACTGTGTGTGAGTGTGACAGCAATGGCAAGATGGCTGAGAGTGGTGTCCTGTTGTTTGTTGGTGCCCAGTTCACAGCAGGGCCTTGTGCTCCCCACAACAGAGCACCAGTGTCAGACATCTTTGAAGTGGCTTTTCACTCCATGTGAGGTGTGCATTCTTCAGTGTGAGCTTGCCGGGCCATGGGGGTGGGGGATGTTGAGCTGTGACTACCACTCCCATCATGCTATTGCCTACACCCCGCTTCCCAGCATGCCCATACTTCCTTCCTTTTGACTCTGCTTCCCTGTGGGGTAGTGTGCCTGTGCTGACAGGATGGCTGACAGTGTTGTCCTGGCGTTTGTTTGGCTACAAGTCCCAAGAGTGTCCCTGTGCTTCACACAGCATAACCCAGGGTGGTGGTTCTTTGAGGGATATTTAATTAGAGTGTGAGGCATTGCATTCTCCCAGGTGAGTTGTGTGGAGTTTGTGTTAAGGGGTGTGTGAGAAAAGCTGCTTGTGACTATGGTCAGAGCTGTCAGTCCTCCTTCCCACCCAGCCAGATATCCCACCATGGAACGTGCTTCCATTGCAGGGAGTGCAAGTTGGCTTTCAGGATGTCAGTCAGTGGTGTCCTGCTGTTGGTTGGTGCACAGTTCCCAGCAGGGCCTTGTGCTCCCCACAGCAGTACCCAGTGTCAGCCATCTTGTCAGTTCTTTTCCACTCCCTGTGATGTGAGCATGGTTCAGAGTGGTGTTGATGGGCCAATTGTGAGGGTGACCAATATCTGTGACTACAACTCCCATCATGCTATTGCCTACACCCCCCTTCCCAGCATGCCCATACTGCCTTCCTTTTGAGTCGACTTCACTGTGTGTGAGTGTGGCAGCAATGGCAAGATGGCTGACAGTGGTGTCCTGCTGTTTGTTGGTGCACAGTTCCCAGCAGGGCCTTGTGCTCCCCACAGCAGTACCCAGTGTCAGCCATCTTGTCAGTTCTTTTCCACTCCCTGTGATGTGAGCATGGTTCAGAGTGGTGTTGATGGGCCAATTGTGAGGGTGACCAATATCTGTGACTACAACTCCCATCATGCCATTGCCTACACCCCCCCTTCCCAGCATGCCCATACTTCCTTCCTTTTGACTCTGCTTCCCTGTGGAGTAGTGTGCCTGTGCTGACAGGATGGCTGATAGTGTTGTCCTGGAGTTTGTTTGGCTACAAGTTCCAAAAGTGTCCCTGTGCTTCACACAGCATAACCCAGGGTGGTGGTTCTTTGTGGGATATTTAATTAGAGTGTGAGGCAATGCATTCTCCCAGGTGAGTTGTGTGGAGTTTGAGTTAAGGGTGTGTGTGAGATAAGCTGCTGGTAACTATGGTCAGTGCTGTCAGTCCTCCTTCCCACCCAGCCAGATATCCCACCATGGAACGTTCTTCCATTGCAGGGAGTGCAAGTTGGCTTTCAGGATGTCAGTCAGTGGTGTCCTGCTGTTGGTTGGTGCACAGTTCCCAGCAGGGCCTTGTGCTCCCCACAGCAGTACCCAGTGTCAGCCATCTTGTCAGTTTTTTTCCACTCCCTGTGATGTGAGCATGGTTCAGAGTGGTGTTGATGGGCCAATTGTGAGGGTGAGCAATATCTGTGACTACAACTCCCATCATGCTATTGGCTACACTGACTTCACCAGCATACACAGAATTCCTTCCTTTCAGTGAGCTTCCCTGTGAGGTGGTGTTGTAGTGGTGGCAAAATGTCTGACAGTGTTTGTTGGTTAGATTTGTGCCGCTGCCTTGCTCTATTTGTTGTTGGGTTTGTACATGTCATGACACAGTTACATATCACTATGGGATGGCAGGTATTGTGTTTGTCTAACTTACATACACATCTTGGGATGATTATGTTTTGGTTACTGTGGCTTTGCTAACGGTGCATGGTTTCACTATCCCCTTGACAGTGATGTGTGTGTATTGTCACACGATATTGGGTATATTGGTTGTGTACTCACCAGGCTCTGGGATGTTTGATAGTCCATGTACGCTCTCTGGTGGTAGGATGGCCCGCACCTTCTCCTCCCAGGGCCTGAGGTATACTGGTTTGGCAGGAGGGCCACTGCCGGTGCGATGGCTCAAGGTGTAATCCTTCTTGAGTAGGGCCTTGACCCTCCTGCGCACATCATACCACCTGCTCTGGATGTCTTCCTTTGTGCGCAAACATGGTGATTGTGGGTTCACCCTGTTTACGATCCTCTCCCACATCTTGGTTTTCTGCGACATGGGGGTCTGTTGGACCAGTGTACCAAACAAGTGTGGCTCTACCCTGAGGATTTCATCTACCAGCACTTCCAATTCACTGTCTAGGAACTTTGGATTCTTCTTTGGGGGCATGGTGATGGGTGGTGGTGGGGATTGATGTGTGTGTGAGTGTGCAAGTGAGGGTAGGTGAGTGTCAGTTTTGCTGGGTGTATGTGAGGGTGCTAATAGGGAGGTGCTAATGGTGTGTGGCTTGTGTGATGGATGAGTTGTGGGTGTGTCTGTGGTTGCTGTCTGATGGTGTTCTGTGCTGGCAGGTCAGTTGAATTTGCAAAGGATCATGGTAGGGATTTGTGGCCTTTATATGGGTGGAGTTGTGGGTGTGTCTTTGTTCCATTTCCCCCCCCCCAGTATTTATTGACTTTGTCATTGCTTGTTTGGCCCTTTTTTTTGTATTTTTTTCCTTTGTAGTTTTGGGGCATGTAGGAGACGTTCTTCTGACCGAGTAGGACGCTGCAGTTGGCTCGTGCGAGCTTCTCCGAGTCTTTCAAGCTGTGTTTCTGCTGTGTTTTATGTGTGGCGTCGGTCACGGAGTATTGGGTTGCTTCGGCTCGGTTTTGTATGCGTGTCGGTCGTACGGCTTGAGCTCCGTGCGACTCGGTCTGGTTTGCCACGCATTGCATCGTACTGCGCGGGTCGGAGTTCGCGGGTACGTTTCTGTCGGGTTCATTCCTGGTGCGTGTTGGTCGGTACGATTCGCGTGGTTTTTCAGCTGGATAGCTGGTTTCCGTGCGGTTCGGTCGTTCGGCTTGTGTTCCATACGAGTCGGTCGTGATTCACATGCATTGCTTCGTACTACGCGGGCAGCGCCGGTACGTGTCGGTCGGACTAAATTCCCGTACCGAGTCGGTCGGTACGTTTTCCGGCCCGAATCGGAATTGGCCCCTTAGTCGGGAATGCTGCCCTCCATGTGTCAATTATATTCAAAGTCTTTCCATAATTTTGAATAACTCTAAGAGTCTTCGGTTTTAATTGTTTTTTAGAAATGACTGAGGAATCAATTTTAGGATTCATTAGAAAATTAAAATCTCCCCCTATAATCACTTCACCAGAAATTTGAATTGAAGATTGAAAAAGCTCTTCATATGGTAAAGGATTATCTTCTACTGGGGCATAAACACCAGCAAAAGTTAGAAGTCTATTCCCCAGATTGCAGGTTGCCCAACACCACCTTCCACTCCGATCACTTACGGAATTGACCACCTCGGCTTGGAGTTTTTTACCCAAGAAGATCGCCGTGCTGCGATGTGATGCAGAGGAGGAGGAGAAGCCCCGATATACTGCCCAGGACCTGAACATAGGAAAGTCTACTAGCTTCCCAACAGATATATGGGTCTCTTGAATTAGAATAACAGCCGGATCTTCTGTCTTAATCATGATTCTATGACCCGCATTTTCTTTTTTTTGTTAAGACCATTAACATTAAAAGAGACCACCTTTAAAATTTCCTTTTTATCCATTAGCACACAGCACAATATGTTCCTAACGGGATTACGAAGTAGGCTAAGGTGTGCTGAAAAAGTGTGGCATCAATCAATGACACCATCCTTACCCTAACAAAATATGAATTTATGAATAGTGATTGGATGAATCTAAATTTTACAAATGGATTTCTTTTTTCCCTCATGCTTCCCATTCCACCCCCATGAACCCCCCTCCCCTGAAAGCCGCGGTGAGCAGTCCACCGTCCCTGCTCACACCTAACAGGCTAACCCAACTCCCCATAACTGGCACCATGACTTTTTGCCAAGTGCTACCAGCCTACCTACCCCTCCCCCCTCCCTCAGTGAAAAGAAAAGAAAAAGCAGGAGAAAAGAAGAAAGAGCGGTATCAGCCCCCAGACACTGTCTGAAAGGACAGAACACCAGACTGAGAGACCGAAAAAGAGATAAATGAGAGACTGGTGACATCTGTAATTTTACAAGCCCAAGTCGAAGCAATCAGGACTTGTTTGAAGAAATTTGTTGCAATAATTCCTGTGGTTCGGGGACATTGCAAAATACATGGAATCTGCCTTATGCAAGCACTTTTAATTTGCTCTGTTGAGCAATCATTGCCTGCGCCCCCTGTTCTTTGAATAAGTGCAACATTTTAATGAACTCTTTCCGCCTTTTGGCTAGACATGTCAGGGAAAATACGACAAAGTGGAACCTCCGAAGAGGTGAACTATCGCTGCTTTATGGCCTTAGATAGAATTTGTTCCTTGACCCTATAGTCCCCAAAGTTAACAAGGATTGTCTGCGGGAATTTGGCATTGGGAGGAAGATGCGCAGGCACCCGATGGGCTCGCATAAGAGTCAAATCTCCATTATAATCCGGGATGAATTTTTTTTTAATGAAGGAGTCAACCCATTGTAATGTCTGCAGCCCCTCGAGGCCTTCCGGAATACCGAGGATACGAAGATTGGAGCATCTGGAGTGATTCTCCAATTCCTCCAGTTTATACTCCATTGCTGATTTTTGACTCTGATAAGCTGCAACTTTATCATTCATGATTGAAACTTGATCCTCCAATTGCGAGATCCTAGTCTCCGCCTCAAGAAGACACGCTGGGACCTGAGCCATGTTTTCGTCGATTTTAGTGAGGCGGCCATGGATTGCAGTAATTTCCGCAGATTGAGAGGTTTTAAGCTCTCGGATCTCTTCCAGAATTAAATTGAGGAGACTCTTAGCATCCCATTGCATAGTGAAGGATCTATTGTCCTGAGAGGAGTTTTCCTGGATCAGTTCCGCCCCGGATTCAGATTGCAACACCGAAGGGACAGAGGATACGATCTTATCTGGTACAGCCAGCCCATCATCTACGGGAACAGAGAGTCCAGATGGGCTCCACCCAGGAGGAGGCAAAAGTTGACCCGAGGGTTGTAGAGGAGGGCGACTGCCATCATTAAGATATCCATCCTTACTAATGTCAGGAGGCAGATCGGCTGATGGTGAAACACTCCCTGCCCCCCCTGCAGCAGATGTTAGTCCGGACTAAGCTTTAAAAAATAGAGGATATTTTTTAAGATCCTTGGATTTCCCAGCCTCAGCATCAACCCCAAGGGTCATTGTCTTTGGATCGACCGAATCTTGGGAAGTAGAGGGACCTGCCCCAGGAGAAACCATAGGGACAGGGCTGGTGCTCGAATCTAGATCAGCAGAGGCTCCCCCCGGATAATCTTGCTTGGAAGACTCTAAAGTAGCCATCTCAGAGTTTTCTGGGAGCAGTCCCAAATCTTTCCTCAAAGCTGCGGCACGGTTTGCCCGAGCTGCTGCTTGTCCAATGCGTTTTTTGACCCTTTGAACCAGAGCTGGGGAATCAGGATGGGCTGCAGCAGTGTTTCTAGAAAGATTTCGCATATTGAAAGGCGCTGAACAGATGGCTGCTGGCTCATCGCGCCGTTAATCACGCCCCCCCCTTTCACCTCCGGATGTTGGAATCGCGTAGTAGCTGACGACGGATGGACGCAGGATGCCGGCTGAGACTCTGCACAGAGAAGTCGCCACAGAGGATTCCTTGAATGGGAGCGGGAGCCGGTGAGGCCCGGGTGATTCCCGCGGCCCGCCCTGTAGAACTCTGCAGTTCCAAATTGAGAGGAGAGAGTGCGGGCGCTTGGCGGGTCTGCGCAGGGGCTCTGGAGGTGTTGGCCTGCGGGGGAGCTGTTTTGCTTCTTCCTGGCCCTTTCCTCGCTCTTTCCTGGCTGGAGTCAGTACAACATTTTCAGGCTGGGAGGAGACAGTTGAATACCCGGCCTGGGAGCACTCTTAAAGATACTGCTGAGAGGACCGGGGAAGGCAGGACAAGCCCTGAATGCTTTTTTTCACTGACTTTAAGTTACAGTTATAACCACCATACAGCCTGTGAGAGCCTTGTCACCCACGAAGCCCCTGGCCCTCTGTTCCCAAAGGGAGCTGCTCCGGAATAGTACTGGAATAATGCTGCGGACATCGAGGGCACATTAAGAGCTTTGATTCGTGCTGTATCATATTTTCAGAGCTTGAACAACCTGCGACCTTTTGAGATTGGGGGTTTTTCTCTGTGCCATCAGGGACCACCAGGTTTCTCACCAAGGGGGTAAGTACATTTGCTCTGCCTGCCTGTTGGTGCATGGGGCTCCATGTACTACTTAGTTGAGGGTCGCTGGGGGAGTTCCATGGGCCAAAGCTCCTTTTTTTTTTCTCTCCCCCATGTTCTAATCCCGGCAAACCTGTTACGGGAACAGCAAAAGAATTTTCTTGGCAACTTTCAATAAGCACCTTTTGATACTTTGATGTGGGCATTACCATTCAGATTGTCCCCAGGATGGTGTTCAGTAGTGTGCTGGATTTCTTGCCCTAGAATGCAGTATATGTTGAATTACTGTGGTTGCACTAAAGTACAGTGGGTTAGTGTCCCTAACCTAAAGAGCACTGTGATAGGTTTGTGTCCCTACCTTGCACTGCATGTTAGTCGCTCTAAGGTGCATTTTTGTGTGGTGGGTTAGTGGCCATAGGTTACAGTGCAGTGTGGCGGATTAATGTTCATGGTGCACAGTGCAGTGTGATGCGTTCCTGACCCTAAAATGCAGTGTAGTGGGTTAATATTCATAGGATATAATCACTAGACTCAGGAGCTCTGTACAGAGAACTGTGATAAAAAAAAACCTCCCATTAAACACACTGCAACATAAACGAAATATATTGAAACCATATTTTAATGTGCAACATTAAATGTAACTCCATGATGTTTGCAAGTCAAGCTTGAATATTAATCAAAAACCGATAACAATGTTGTTCTACATTTACAAACTGGTGTGCATAGAGCCAGATTGGTGTGCGTGCATAGGTAACAAGACTTAAATGTCAATTTACCTGGTCCTAATACGCGATTGGATGTATTTATAGCATATATGTTCAACAAAAGCAGAAACATTTTCTTTATACTATCGTTTGATACGAAGATGGTACTGGTGATAGAAGATGCATATAATTCAGGCAGAGTGCTTGCCACCCACCTTGGCTTAAACACCATATAAACCCATTAAAATTGCAATGTGACATGTTTTTTCATTGATGAGCAATGACACTCTTCCTATCCGCAAATGTCTGGCTCTTAGTGATCAATAGTCAGTTCACTATCCATCATTCAAAATCAATAGCATATTATTCACATCTCTGTGCATAGTCTTTAGCTACAGAGAATAATTTGGTAGAATTTAGTAGAATAAATTGGCATAGCTGGATATTTTTTGCTTATGGGATTGGTGACCATAAACCATTACCCTCTGTAGGGTCGTGTCATTACGTTCCCAGGAATCCCACTTAGTAAGATAAACATTTTACAAAAACAACAACACGATTCCTTATGTTTAATGCACAAATAACGTTTGATTATAATAACAATTTGATTCAATTACCCGTTTGCAAATGTATAAATTAAAGTGATAAATTAAGGTTGATAAAGAAAATGCCTGAAATGTGCTCCTACACAGAGCCGAATTTTAAAGGAAACTTTCTTATTATTTTTAATTGTAATAAGTTTTATTTCTCTGAATTTTTTGTTTTGTTTTTGTTGTGTTTTTCTATTTCTCGTCTATTTGTTTGTATCAATAGAAAAACAGAGGCCTAAACACACACCTACACAAAGACAACAGCAAACACATATATACCTCTTAAGTAGGTACATTACCCGCCGATTTATTACACATGATGTGTATCTTTAGACCTAAATGTTACATCCAAATCTCAGCACTGTACATTAAACCACTTAAAGTCCCACAGAGATTAGAAATGTGATCTGCAGGTTACAAATAGATCTTCAGGATAGATATATTAACCTATTGAATTTTCTGACTCACATTAAACAACCATGGCCTACAGCGATCTAGCATAATTTCATGCCACCTGAACCAAAACAACATTTAACTTCGTCTTCCTTTTCGACGACTTTTGATTTTTATACAGTCAATCCTCTGCTGATGTGACTCTAGGCAGCTACTCTGTATTGTCTTGTTCAATATTAGGGTCTGGAGGCCTGCCTTTTGTAGACAAATCTTTCCAGCATATTCATTTATGCTCTGATCTATTTGACCAGCTTTGGGACCAGTGACCTACAGATTACACGTAGATCTCTGCCAGATGCATTAACCGCCATGGAATCTAACTCCTGTTTTTAGCTCTTGCCTTTTACAGTCTTTTTATAGTTTTCTTACTCAGAGCATAGGTCTCTCTCTTTGACTCATTTAAGGCTCTTGCCCCTTTTTTACGCACTCTATTGTCTTTTTCACTCATAATATATTTCTTGATGACTTAATGCTCTTTTATTCGTTTACCTTTCTACTCTTTTCTCCTTTTCTTTCTAATTCTGACCATTTATTTTTGTCTTTTCCATCTCACTTTATATTTCTATTAACATTTTTTTATTTCCAGTGTTGTAATTTCTCGTTATTTTCCCTTTTCTGTTTTATTTTTTCCTTCTCTTGATGGGAATTTTCATGCGGTTTCTTTTCAACTTGTGTCGTCCCCATTTAAATTTTTCTGCCATTCCCTTCTCTTTCCATTATGTTAAAACTTTCCTTCTTTATCATTCTTTTATGAGCTACTACTTTGTCATCACTTTCCCTCCTTTCCTGAATAAATACTTCTCTTTGCATACTGAGGGGCCGATTCCGATTCGGGCCGGAAATCTCTCCGACCGAGCCGGACCCGGAGAGATTTCCGACCGAATCGGACCCGTGCAGTCCGACCGAACGAGTACGATGCGCACGTATGCCATCGGACTCGAGTCGGTCGGACTCCCATTGAAGTCAATGGGAGCCTGTCGTACAACACGTACGCGGGCTCCCATTGACTCAATGGGTGCGAGGCGGACAAGGGCGCCCCCTACAGCGTGTACGCGGCAAAGCGATTCACGCCGTACACTCACAGGTAGGGGGGACCCATGGGTCCCCCCTGTGTGCGACTCGCGCGGCTACGCGTACAGGGGGGTCCGACACGGACCCCCAAAGTACGGCTCCGACAGCTCTTTCGAGCCGGAGTGCGCGGCTCGGTCGGACTGCTCGCGGCGCGCATCGTACTTACCCGGCCGGGGAACGTCTCCATTGCGCGGTGCGAGTCGGAGTCCGAGCGAGTCGGTCGGTGCGGTTAGACCCGGGAACGAGTCGGTCGGAGCGGTCGGGATGCCCGGACGAGTCGGTCGGCGAATACGCATCGTACTCGCTCGCCCGGACGCGCGTACGGTTCGGTCGGGAAATAGGGCTCCGAATCGGATACGGTTAAGCCGAATCCGATTCGGAGCCCTACCGGCCGAGATCGGAATCGGCCCCTAACTGTTTCCAAAGCTGCTGATTACTCACATCAGGGCACATGCATCTGCAGCACTGCATGGACATAATCTAATGTGGTGGGATGGCCAGAAAGAGGAGAGTGGTGTGGTGCCAAGGGGCGAGGGCTGGTCATACGTATCAGGGATCACTGACAGAATATCGACAACAACAATATCATGTTACACAAATAACGGGACATAAATATAGTTGTCAATAATATCGACTTCCTATCTTCATAATGATAAGTACAAAAATATTGAAAAAAAATATTGTGGTTAAAAATATCGATGTACAAAATACAATTTTTTATATGTATAAAAAATAATGTAAAATAAATTAAATAATAAATGTAACTTAAAAAAATTATTTAGATTAATTTGTAAATGTTAACAATTATAATAAATAAATGTAATAAAAAAATAAATAAACATACATATATAAAATGTAATACATATATATTTAGTTAAAAACAATTAATAAATAATAATTGTAATTAATTTTAAAATGTGTAAATATATTAAAAATTATAAATAAATATATATATATTCATACACCTGTAACATAAAAATTAATAAATAAATAAAATATATTATAATTTAAAATATTAAACTCTTTAATATTTTTTAAACCTACTTTTTGCACTACATTGAGTGCAACAGTAGAGAAAGTGTTGGAGAGCGGAGGGTAAAAATTACTATTCCCATTCCAGCAAATGCAACAGTAGGGAAAGTGTTGGATAGTGGAGAACTAAAAATTACTATTCCCACTCCAGCAAATGCAACAGTAGGGAAAGTGTTGGATAGCGGATAGGTAAAAAATTCTATTCCCACTCCAGGAAATGCAACAGTAGGGAAAGTGTTGGATAGCGGATAGGTAAAAATTACT
Organism: Calotriton arnoldi; assembly: GCA_963921515.1. NCBI lineage: Eukaryota > Metazoa > Chordata > Amphibia > Caudata > Salamandridae > Calotriton > Calotriton arnoldi. Next base: position 2,554,053 of record CAWUFW010001090.1, on the reverse strand, counting down.
ATGCCCACTCCAGCGAGTGCAACAGTAGGGAAAGTGTTGGATAGCAAAGGGTTAAAATTTACTATTCCAACTCCAGCGAGTGCAACAGTAGGGAAAGTTTTGGATAGCGGAGAGGTAAAAATTAGTATTTCCACTCCAGTGAATGCAATAGTAGGGAAAGTATTGGATAGTGGAGGGGAATAATTTACTATTCCCACTCCAATGAGTGCAACAGTAGGGAAAATGTTGGATACCGGAGAGAATAAAATTACTATTCCCACTCCAGCAAGTGCAACAGTAGGGAAAGTGCTGGATAGCGTAGTGGATAAAATTACTATTCCCACTCCAGCAAATGCTACAGTTGGGAAAGTGTTGGATAGCGGAGGGGAAAACATTACTATTCCCACTCCTGCAACAGCAACAGTAGAGAAAGTGTTGGATAGCGGAGGGGAAAACATTACTATTCCCACTCCAGCAACAGCAACAGTAGATAAAGTGTTGGATAGCGGACGGGTAAAAATTACTATTCCCACTCCAGCTAGTGCAACAGTAGGGAATGTGTTGGGTAGCGGAGGGGATAAAATTACTATTCCCACTCCAGCGAGTGCAACAGTAGGGAAAGTGTTGGATAGCGTAGGAGATAAAATTACTATTCCCACTCCAACGAGTGCAACAGTAGGGAAAGTGTTGGATAGCGTAGGAGATAAAATTACTATTCCCACTCCAACGAGTGCAACAGTAGGGAAAGTGTTGGATAGCAGAGGGTAAAAAAGTATTATTCCCACTCCAGCGAGTGCAACAGTAGGGAAAGTGTTGGATAGCGGAGGGGATAAAATTACTATTCCCACTAAAGCGAGTGCAACAGTAGGGAAAGTGTTGGATAGCGTAGGAGATAAAATTACTATTCCAACTCCAGCGAGTGCAACAGTAGGGAAAGTGTTGGATAGCGGAGGAGAAAAAATTACTATTCCCACTCCAGCGAGTGCAACAGTAGGAAAAGTGTTGGATAGCGGAGGGGATAAAATTACTATTCCCACTCTAGCGAATGCAATAGTAGGGAAAGTGTTGGATAGCGGAGGGGATAAAATTACTATTCCCACTCCAGCGAGTGCAAGAGTAGGAAAAGTGTTGGATAGCGTAGGGGATAAAATTACTATTCCCACTCCAGCGTGTGCAACAGTAGAGAAAGTGTTGGATAGCGGAGGGTAAAGAATTACTATTCCCACTCCAGCAAGTGCAACAGTATGGAAAGTGTTGGATAGCGGAGGGGTAAAAATTACTATTCGCACCAAAGAAAAATGAAATTAAAAAAATATATATATCAACTACAATACAAAAAAATAATAAAAAACTAAAAAACAAAACATATATAAAAATATAAAATAATTACAAAACAGAAACATATTATAATGTTAAAAAAATCAAAAAATTACACACAAAAATTAATTTATAAAAATAAAAAAACAATTTACAAACAAATACATTTTTTATAATAGAAATTATTCATAATAAAAAACATTAAATATTACATTAATGTAATATTTTTTTCCCGAACCTATAACACAACACAATTTTCAACACACATCTAAATTTTAAAAAACGTGTACCTCCTTAATTAACACAATTAATTATCAATTAAACAAATATTATTAATTAAAAAATACTTTAAAACAGATAAAAATTAATATACTAACCAAACGTTACCCCTATAGAACCAAAATCCACAACCATATTAAAAATAAACAAGTACCAAAAATATTTATCAAATAATAAATGAATATTAATGATCATGTAATGATTATTTAATTTAAACTAAATTACTTTACACCCTCTGCCCCAATAAACACAACACACACCTAAAAATAATTACACAATTTCCATAACTAATTTTACATTAATAAATTAATATCAATTAACCACAAATCATTAATTAATACAAAAAAATTACTTCCCACCATTCACCACTATAAACCCCACGACTCACACATCAAATTAATTACACAATTGCCATATTTAAATGTTAATTCATTAATTAACATTAATTAACAAATAATTAATTAATTATAAATAAATTACCTCCCACCCTATTCCCCTATAAACCCCACCACCCATTTCTAAAAACATGACACAATTAACTTAATTACCAATTAATTAATAATAATTAATAACCAATTAATAATTAATTAATAATAAATTAATTCCCACAATTAACAGTATAAAATATTAAATAAATAAATACTAATTAAAAAAAATTATAATAATTTAATTATAATTAAATTACTTCCCACCCTATCCCCTATAAACCCACAACCCGCTTCTAAAAAAATAACACAATTAACATATTTAGCAATTAATTAATAATAATTAACAACCAATTAATAAATAATTAAGAATACATTAATTCCCACAATTAACAATATAAAATATTTAATAAAAAAATGTTAATTAAAAATATATATTAATAATTTAATTATAATTAAATTACTTCCCACCCTATTAGCCTATAAACCCACAACCCGCTATGGAACTAAAACGCAAAATTGAAGTTATATAAAATTAAATAAATACTAATAAATAAAAATTTATATTTAATTTACTATAATTAAATTACTTCCCACCCTATTCCCCTATAAACCCACAACCCGCTACGGAACTAAAACGCAAAATTTAATTACAATAAAATTAAATAAATAAAAATGTATATTTAATTTATTATAATTAAATTACTTCCCACCCTATTCCCCTATAAACCCACAACCTGATACGGAACTAAAAGGCAAAATTTTATTAAAATAAAATTAATAACTACTAAAAATGTAACACATATATTAAAAAACAAAAGCAATACTTACACAAAAAAATAGAGCACATACATTTAAAATACATACTAAAAGGCCCATTACGATACCCGGCGTAAAAAAATCCGCCACGCATGAAAGCGGCAAAAATCCGCCCGCACACACCGTCTGAACACCGACCACGCCATTACGATGACACAAACCGAAAACCGCCATCGGCGGAAAAATCACACAAGATACCGCCCGCCCTCGTCCGAGTCGGAGTCAAACCGCCCGCCACGGACGGAAACACGCACGACAACACAAAACCGCCCGCCCTCACGGCCGACACACCGCACGTGAAATTACGATCGCACCGCCATGAGCGCGGGAAAACTACAAATATACCGCCCGCCAGCGCAAACAACGCCGATGAAAATTGACACGGCAGAAGCCATGGCGGCCACGTCCCTGCACAGAAACCATCCGCTGACAAAAACAATCGCACACAACATGGCCAACAAGTCCACACAGCAAGGCACGCACAAATACACAAGCACAGTACACATCCCGAAAACACACCCCCTGGACAAACAAAAACCACAAAGGCCAGAACACCAGACACAACACACCTGAAAACAACAGACCATGAGGACACACCCACATAGGTAAGTACAAAAGCAGCACTCCCACAGACCACAACCCCTTGCAACATTGCAAACCAGAGAGGAGAGGAGAGGACACAGTGACACAGCAAGGACAGCAGCACACCACAGAAACGCACACATCACAACCACCACCACCACCACCAAACACCGGCACCACAAACCCCCTGCACATTACACAACACACACCGCACCAGCACCACAAACACCATGGCACCACAAAGAATGCCCAAGTTCACGCCCATTGAGCTGACGGTCATGGTCGACGAGATCATCAAGGTGCACCCACAAATCTATGGAAACCTGGTCCAGCACACACCACTAGCCACCAGAAACAGAATGTGGAACCGGATCGTAGACCAGGTCAATGCAGTCGGGACCCTGCCCAGGAACAGAGGAGAAATCAACAAACGGTGGAACGACGTCAAAAGCCTGGTCAAGAAGAAGGAGAACAAAAACAGAGAGCTGGCTGCCGTCACTGGCGGAGGGAATCCCGCGCTTTTCAAGACCTTCAAAGCGTGGGAGGAGAAGGTGCGAGTCATCATCCATCCGGAGATCCTCACCGGATTAGCAGGGGAGTGGAGGCTGGTAAGTACAAACTAATGTATACCAGCACACCGCTATGTACTCACATGCACTACCACCATGCCACAGCTCCCAGGGACAAACACCCCCATGTCCAGCACACAATACACAACACATCACACACACATGCAACAGACACCACCACACACAGCCCAAACCTAACAACTGAAAGATACGTGGGGGCATGTGTACACTCAGCCAGCCACGTAACCACCAACAGGTCCCCAAGTATGCCAGAAGCGCCACAACGAGCACCCACCACACCCATGTGTCCGCCATAGCTGCACTAACCGACAAGTAACAGGTAAGTGGCAGGAACACAAAGTGCAGTGGGTGGGAGGGTGGACAGCTCAAGTACAACACACACCAGGCCCCTAGTCCCACAGCACAGCAAGGAGGAGCATCCCCCACACCCCACAGCCACGTGTCAGCCACCGCAGTGCACACCGACAGCCGAAAGGTAGACATCACGGTCCACAACAATCGGTGTCAGTGGGTGTCCAGCCATCACCACGACCCACAACACCGCCCCCACCCCCACAGACCTGCAACATGGAGCACCCCCGCTCAGAACCATGTGGCATCCAGTACAGTGCACGCCCGAACAACCTGCAGGTGGGAAACTGGACAGGGCTGGATTACTGGAGGCATGAGGACCGTAACACGACCAACACATGGGACATGTCACGTAGCAGACGAACACGCAGCACCGCCCACTGTCACGAACAAGTGAACAATGTGCACACGGACATGAACCACAGACTCACACCCCACATGACCCATCACAGACACAGCAACACCCAAGGAGCCACGTCTGCATGCACAAGCCACACTGAATATAGTACCACACGGCAGCCACTGTGCAACCCATCACACACAACCGAAACACCATTGAAGTCCTGTCCATGTAGCCCCTACTGCCTGTCAACCACACACCCCACAACTACGCCTATGTAAGACAAACAACACTAGACGCAACAGAGCGGAACAACATAAATGCACACGAACACCACTGAACCCATCAAACACACAGACACACCATGCACATACAACATCCCATCCATCCCATCCGTCAGCCCCAGTCTCATGAAAGGCATGTCATCCGAACAGCTGCCACACATACAGCAGTCACGCTAAGATACATGCCCATGACCAACCATGTGCCAGAAGTCAATGAAGCGCACGCCACACTGTGAGCAACAACACACAACATGGGCCACACCCCCCGAGCACTGCAGTGATGCACATGGCACAGGGCAGCACGCACACCAAGGAGATGGGACAACTGCAATACGTCGGGTGGCACACAACCATCACACACTCATAACGATGCGTCCAATGCCATGTCCAGTAATCACAACAGACAGCAAATATGCAGGGCATGTCAGGCATGCACACACCTCAGACCATGCACTGTCATGCTGTCACAACACATGTCACGTTCGGCACCCATGGCTCACAGCATGTAGCCCAAAAGCATATTCCATCCCAAATGCGTTTCTGGGGCATGGCCCGCATGTTGCCATATGCGTTCCTAAGCGTCCCATCTGAACCCCAAAAGCAAAGTACAAACCAGACCCAGGATGGGCCAGGAGCCCGCATACACCAGAGTCACAATAAGTAGGAGCACAGCAACACACCCATCGGCATGGCCAATCCGTCCCATGCCACATGTGCACAGCACACAGTCCCATTGCCAAGCACACACAACTACAAATGGTACAGCCACACACACGCCTCCGGGAAACCCATGTACGAGATTGCACGAACTGTGAATGTCAGACGACAAATACATACTTCGCCAGGTGCAACACATTAACAAATCTCATTCTCCCCACAGGTGACGAAGTGCTGGATGCTGGGGATGGAGACAGCAGCCAGCACAGCCAGCCTGCAAGCCCCCAACAAGGACACACGGATGTGGAGGATCTGTCCACCTCCTCGGACACGGACCACCCAGCAGGCCCATCCGGTGTGGCAGGGCCCAGCCGCTCCCCAGGCCCCCACCTACCCACCAACCCATCATCCAGGGCTGTTGTACATTCACAGCCCCCTGCAGCCACTGTCGTTGCGGCCACACCCACGGTCATTGCGGACACACCCACGGTCATTGCGGACACACCCACGGTCATTGCGGCCACACCCACGGTCATTGCGGCCACTACCACTGCCGCAACCGCTACCACGTCTTCGCTGGCCCCAGCACCAGCGCAGGTGGTGGCCCGGCCCACTGGATCCACCCTGGGAGCCAGGGCGAGGACCGTGGTGAGCAATGTGGATAGTGGGCAGGCCGGTGGCAGCAGGACTGGTAGGAGGAGCAGGGTCAGGGAAACGCCAGTCTCCCTGGGAACCATGCCCTGCCTCAAATTGCCAGGGTCCTTGGGGCCTATGAAGAGGCCCAAGGACAATGGGCCAGGTCTGCTACAGACACGCGTGAGGTGCTGGGGGTGCTGAGGTCCATGGACGCCCGTATGGGCCAACTCGTGGACCTCATGGGCCAGCTGGTGGTGGCGGTGAGGTCACAGCCAGGGACAGCAGCTCCCCCTCCGCCACCACCTGCCGGGGCGCAGGCTCGAGCAGCAGTGTCCAGTTCCCCTGCGTCCACAGCCAGTGAGCACACCTCAACCACCAGCAGGTCGCAAGCAGGCACCCCCCTCGCAAACGTGGAAGGGGCCGTCCGAAGCGGAAACAGATCTCCCGGGAGGACTTCGCACGCTCCAGACGCAAGTGAGGCAGCCAGCCAGCCTTCCTTGACCACCCACTGCATTGACTTGGACTACGATCCCACTCCACACAGCCATCTGGATGGCATGTGTGTGTTGGACTATGGACATAGAACCAGTGGGTACACCCTGAGCATCACGCAGCCATGACCGACAGCTCATTGTCACTGCACGCACCACTTTTGTCATCACCTTACACACAATCACATGTCACAGTTTGAAATAAATGCACCTCTTCCACAAACTGCTGTCTGTGCCCTGTGTTTTAATTGTACGGAATACAACGGCCACCTTGAGCGGAACGGCACCTGATGCGTGGCATGGCAATGGAACCGGAGGGCCTGTAGGGACCTAGGGGTGGGAGACAGAACAGGAGCACATTCAATGAGTGTGTCACACACCCATCACACAGTACATGTCAACAACTACAAGCAATGTACACACATCGCACAGAGCAATAGGGCACAATGCCACAGCCACCATCAGTGGCATACTAACCTGGGCATGGAGCGTTGACACACAGCACGCAGTGAACAAAAGGCCACCCTGACACAGCACACACACACCTGCACAAATACAGCCACATCAGCCGTCGTACATGGACACTCACCGTCAAGTGAAGTAGCGGGCGATGAGCTGCTGGCGCACATTCCCAGCTTCCTCCTCTCCGCTGTCCTCCTCACTCGAGCTGTCCTGGTCTGCGGGCTGGGGCCCTGGTTGATCTCCGTCATCCACAATGAGGGGGATCTGCTTCCGAATGGCCAGATTGTGCAGCATGCAGCACGCCACCACTATCTGGCACACCTTCTGTGGGGAGTACGCCAGCGCACCCCTGTGCGGTCCAGGCACCTGTACCTGGACTTGAGGAGGCCAAAGGTACGCTCGACCACACGTCTGGTCCTCCCATGTGCCTCATTGTAGCGAACGTCTGCTGGGGTGCGAGGATTTCTCAATGGACTGAGCAGCCATGCCCCATTCGGGTACGCAGAGTCACCTGGGTGTGAGGGACACAGAGAACCGTTGCTATTCCAACTGGACAGGGGACAGCATCGCACAGCCAGCACGCTACACCACTCCACATACTCACCGACAATACAGCCACGATCCTGTTGCAGATTGGACATCAGTCGTGGCAAGATGCTGTTGCGCATTATGTGTGCGTCATGGGCCGAGCCTGGGAACTTTGCACACACGTGGGTTATCACCATGTCCGCAAGGCACACCACTTGCACATTCAGGGAGTGCGTGTGCTTCCTGTTGCGGTACAGGTGCTCAGTGGCCTGTGGTGGAACAAGGCCAACATGTGTGCAATCAATGGCACCAACGACGTGTGGGATCCTGCCAAGGGCATAGAATGCACCCTTCACTGCCGCCAATTCACGAGCCCTGGGGAATCTGATGTACCTGTTTCGGTACAGCATCATGGCTGCCAGTACATCCCTCAGCACCTTGCTGAACATGGGCTGGGACATCCCTCCTCCACTGCCCACTGTGTGCTGGAATGACCCAGTGGCGAAGAAATGCATGGCGGCCATCACCTTAGCCGTGGGGGTGAATGCTGTCGGATACACCCTGCGGGGACGGAGATGGGGTTCCAACATGGCACACAGTCGATGCAGGGTTGGCCTGTCCAGCCGAAACTTCCTTATGACCTCAGTATCGTCCATGTCCGCCAGCAATTGGTATGGGCGGTCAATGTTCGGTCTCCGCCTAGGGAAGATGGCAGTGGACACATGTCAAAGCAACACAACACATAGCAATTTCGCATTCACATCACTGACATGACTGAGCAAGCACATGAGTCACAGCCCAGCTGTCAAGCAGGGACGGCACGGCCACAATACACTTACACAGGTCTCCCACCAATGGCAATGGCTAGTGATACAAACCACTGCCATGAGCATGCACATGGGGATCTAGGCCCCAATGACTTGCGGGGCGTGCTGATGGGGACTGACTGCATATTCGTCAAGCGGCAACGCCACGGCAACATGAATGTCTGCTGAGCATGGCACTGCTTCCGAGGCTGGATGAGTATGGCACACGACGACGACGATGTGGGCACAGGCTGAGCGGCCAAAACAAGTGGGACCTGTGGCACGAGGGGATATGAGACAGTAGTAGGTGTCAGCACTGCACCCTATGTACAGCACTGTACGGATCACACCTCCCGAAACATTGACAGGTGTCCACATTGACAGCCCCATGCCAAAACGGCTGTGTGCTTGCAGACACACGTCACAGGTGAGAGGTTACATTGCACGTGCCAGGTGGCAGACGTACATAGTGGGAGCTGGCATGTGTGTGCATGTGTCTCCTGTTCAGGATCCACCAGATGGGCGCTGACTCTGTACTGACCATTGGACACAGCATGTTTCGTGGAAGGCTTGTGTGTGTGGGATGGTGGCACTGGATGTGCCTCCGTTGGGTGGGGGGCCATGCACAGTGCGGGTACGTCGATAATTGCGCATTGTTGGTCACGGTGGGTGCACCCACTCAGATGTGTTGCCCTGTGTTCAATTCCTATGTCCGCATGATGATGGACTGTAGATGTGGGCAGACTACACATTGGTCGATGTGCTGTCTATATGCATGTGCCTTCACACCAGGCACAGCTGCCCCTGCACATGTGACCCCTGCTGGACTCGCTGCTGGGTCTGTGGAGCTGATGCACCTTCTGTGCGTGGGGCGGACAGCTCTCCTCACTTCCCTCATTGCGCATGTCATGACTTTGCCGCAGGTGACATGGATCATGGAGGGCCCACATGTACGCGTGGGTAGGCTACACATGATTGTTCACTGGTCGCCACCCCCAGTCAGTGTTTCGAATGGGAAGGTTGTTGTGCTGGTGGTATATTCGATGTGGCGGATGGGCGGGCCTAGGTGCGGGCTTACATTCCGGACATGGGGGGGTAGTTGGATTGGCGACTAGTTGCAGTACACACGGGACACGTCTCTTCCTGTCCACATCTGGGTCATCCCTTGTACTCACTGACAGTGATACAGTCATCTTCGCCCCAGCCCTCATGTCCTCCCCTCGCTCCCCCAATATGCATGTGCACCTGCGAGGCTAGCGCTTGCACAGGCAGCCCCAAGCTCGCACCAGAGAGGGCAAGGAGTGTATGTGTGGGTCCAGTTGCACGAGTGGGCTGTCTCAGGGTATGATGTGTGGCGGGACGCCGTCCACCTGCGTGGTGCCCCAAATGGAGACCCGGCCTGCATGGACTATGCATCACAGTCTTCGCCTTCCGGATCCGCCACCTGCGACACCCAGAGGCTGTGGCTGCCCTTGCGGCCAGGCCGCGTCCGTCTGTAGCTGATGGCCCACACATTCACTCTTTGGCCTCTCTGGGGAGGGCTCGGGGGTGGTGGCGCACGCGCTTGCACTTTGTCGCAATGGCATGTGGCGTGGTTGGAATAATGGGCAATGGATGGGATGGTGCGAGCCACCTCCCGTGACGTCAGTGCTGCTCGTGCTGTGGTGCGTCCCCCTACACTTCCATTTGACTTGTGCCATGCTACACGTTGAGGTTCTATTGCCTGCGTGATATGACCAGGAGGAGCGCGAGGAGACCTCTCACACACCATGCTCCACTGCCATCCCGTGCCCTGTATCGCCTGTGCGGATTGACCATGTTGGGGTTACACCTGGTCGACTGGGGCTGTGTGTGCCTTGTCAAGGGGCATGGCGGGCGCACAACAGGATCCAGCTTGTCCACAGAGGGTGGGCTGACGTGTGCGCCTGGTACCGCATTGTTCGTGTGCCCGGCTGCTGTGCACACACGTGTTCACTTCCCCCCGACAGGTGTCCTCTCACAATGCCCAGGGAAGCGGTGGTGTACTGTTCATGACCCCTCCCAACACGGCGTGCTCCAACTTGGCATGTGCGCATCTACCCGTCACACCCACCCACCTGAGCACTGCGTCCATACGACTTCACACGACACATGTGTGTCTTCCACAGTTGTGCTACTCATTTGCGTTGACATCCAATGCCAGTGGACTACATGGTCATGTCACGACTGCCGTGTACTTCACATACTCTCATCCTCTCTCATTCGTACTTGTGAATTGAATCAGCGGAGACAGTTTTGGTTTCAAACATTATATTGAGTCTTCTGTCCTCTGTGATGCAGTATAGTGGACACTACTGGCAGCGGAATACATGTTGAGGATATACTGAGCATGATTACAAATGGGATAGGGTGTAGGGTTACATGTGATTAGCTGTTGCATGTGGGATGTGGGCTTCAGAGTTACATCTGCTTGGCCAAGGCTGTGCTAATGTACATGTACGTATAGCTGCGGAGCTGCGGACTTTGACACAGACGGTATACAAGTAGCCTACCAGACCGCTTGGCATCATGGGCACAGTCCATCTCAGTTCCATGTGACAGGTTTGCTGCGGTTGTTCCTCATGCACGCGTGCATGTGAGATGACATCAGGGCATGGGCATGCGTGCATGCAGCGGCGTGCCACTTGTTGTTGCAATGTGGTGGTTACTGGACATGTCACAGTCACTGGGGTCGTGTTGTTGTTGTATGCACTTGTCGTCCATGCAAAGGTCCTGGTATGGGATTCCCGGGGCGGGGGTGGGAGGGTGCAGCACCCACAGACTCCAGGCGACCTATTCATGTCCACTGAGCGGTGTGTGTGTCCATGGGCGCTGGATCCATGTCGTGTCCTGGTTGTTCGTGCAGTTCCGTCCATGTGGGTGCGATACACAGACCCCATGCCACTGCCTCCCACGATGCATGCGGTGTTCCTGGATGTGATGGGGAACAGTGTGCATGTCCCGGTCATATCCGATGTCATGGCGATGTCGTTGATGGTGTGGTAACAGTTGCCGGTCGTTTGGTATGGCTGTTGTGGTGGTGACTGGCCAGTCCGTGCGGAAGCTAAGCATGGGTGCGGGGTTGGACATCATAGGTCAATTGGGGGACTTGCGTCGGGGTCCGACGAATTGACAGGTTGTCAGGTATGCGATGCCGTCCAGCAGGGCTTCCATGTCATTGGTGGTATACATGTTTGCCAGCCAATGTAGCGGATGGTGGCTGTCAAGGTGTTGTTCGTAAGTTGTCCCTTGGAGGAGCATGATGGGGCATGCTGGGTGACATTCGATGTAGCTGTGCTCGATGATCCGTCGTGTGGAGGCACAGTGGTCCCATTGCAGTGCGGGTCCGATGTTCGCCACATACGCCATGCCCCCATAGGCTGAACAGGCCCTGTCGTGTGCGTCCAGAGGGAGGAATAGTTGTAGCAGGTCCGCCTTTAGACATGCCGCGTTGGAGAGACACAACTCCACAGGATGGTGGAAGGGACACCTCCGACAGTAGAAGACGGGTATGACGCAGCTGAACAATGTGATGCGGTAAGTCAGTCGGTAACTTACGTTCAGCAGGGACAGGGGTTCGCATCCCAATATCTGTGTCAGGTTGTGTTTGTACAGCTTGACCTGTCCGGCGTAGTTGGGTAGGTGTGTTGAGAGTGCCATTTTGCAGCGGTGCGTTGTGGTGGCGTGCTCCGGCTGTGTGTGCAGTCTGCAATGTGCACGCTCCGAGGTTGCTGTGAGCTCTGTGTAGTCGTAGGGAGACAGGACTTGTGTTCTGTTGGCTTGTGCGGAGGACACGGGCCCTCATCCCACATGCTTCTCAGACTGTTCAAGGTCAGTGATGTGTGACTCCTTCCAGATAACTTGCATGGGGCCGACATGGGGGAGTGTTTTCTTTTTTCTTTCCCGTCCGTAGTGTTCTTCGGTGATATGCGCTATCTGCCCTGTGGTCGGTCTCCTCTGCATGCCTGTGTTGGTCTTTTTTTGGACAATGGCTGTATTCACCGGCTTCTTTCGTAGGGCTGTGGTTTCGGAGTTGGAATGGAAGGTCATTCAGTGCTGTCTGCTCTCCCTTGTGTGGGCGGCAGGCTGCCTTTCCGCTCTGCGTTGGGCCTTGTGTGTGGATGTTATTCTTGGGCCACCTGTTGTCGGTCCCCGGGCTCTTTGGTGTTCCGTTTTGTATGTCTTGTTCATGTGTGCAGGGTGGTATGGGTGTTTCAGTGTGGTACTGGCGTTCCTCTTCCCGAAGGAGCCCTGGTTCTCCTGGTTGGTGTTGCCGCCGCTGTGTGCTTCGCCATGTTTGTTACACTGGGGTGTGTCCTGCTGTTGCGTGACTTCACTGACATGTGTGCGTCGGTTGTGTGACGTTGGGTGTTGACCGTGAATTGGGCGTTGGGGACATGTCTGTGGCAGGCCTGTCACGTGTCATGTGCGTTCGGGGTGGGGCTGGTGTGTGTGCTGCTTGGTTGTGTCCCTGTGTCTGTGTGCGACGCATGCATGGCGCTGCGGTTGGCCTCTGCGTTGTGCGCATGTGTGGCAGCGTCATCGCCGCTTTGGGGCCGTGACGGGGTCGTTGGTTCCTAGTCCCAGGTGGTGTGTACACATGTGTTACGAGATGTTACAATTTGGCCTGTGTGTCATATGTGGATGCAATGGTGGATGTGTCGTGTACACGCGGGGGTGGGGGTTGTCCGCTTTTTCCGCCCTTGCACTGTGTGCGCTGTTTGCGTGCACTTGTTGTGTGTGTGCCTACCTGCGTCTTCGCGGTACGTTGCGTCCTTGGTGGTGCATCAGATAGAGCATAGGGAGGGCCTGCAGTGCTGGATTCATGCTCGGGGGTGCCGCTTCTTCGATGTCCGTGCTCGGCGTTCGTGTTACCGCTTCGGTTTGACGTACGGTGTCTCTTAGCCGTGGGATCCGTTTGTTTGCGGCATCGTAATTTGTACGCCGGGCGGTACGTGTTTCGTCGGACGGTGTGTGTCAATTGGGCTGCGCCGCTACGTGTACGGGCGCACTTTGATGGCGGACGGTGTCGCTGGCTTGCCGGCGGTGTTTGGCTGACTTTTCGCATCATAATCGGGCGGGCGTGTGGACTGCTGCGTGCGGACGGTAACTGGTGGTTTTTGCATCCGCCAGCACGGCGGTAGTGCTTCCGCCCGACATCGTAATGGGCCCCTAAAATACATAACTAAAAAAACGATATTTTTAACAACTATATTTTTGCAAACGATATTAATGACTACGATATTTTCAAAAACGATATTTCTTACCTTAAACTCGATATTCTTGACCACAATATTCTTGCTGTCGATATTTCTGTGTCTCGATATTTCCAACTCGATATTACTGCAAGTCGACATTTCCTACTCGATATTCTGACTGTACACCACGTATCAGCTAGCATTTTGTAATTGTAACTCTCTTAAAAGTAGCTTTATTTACCACCCATTCCTTTCGTAAAAAGATAGGGTGTAGCAATGGGCTTATCTATCATTGGGGCAGGGAGCCGGAGGGTCCCCACTTCTCCGATTGCCACTATGTTTCGAGTTCCTGAGTTTTCTTCTGTAGGCTTACCTCATAAAATGTGGGAGGATGTCTTCCCCACCTGGGGACATTGACGCTCTTGTAGGTACAGTGAGTCATCCCAGGGCGCTCAGTACAAGGCTACTGCTGTGAAGTACAATGCCTCACGGCCATCTTGCACTCGGGTTTCCTTAAAAAGGAGGAAGGCCAATGGCACGATGTGACGGACAGCATTGGCAGGAAGACATGAATGAGAGGGATGTCCTTTTATTGGAATCTTTTTCTTTATGCACGTTTTCCTTTCAATATTTCAGAAACTGCAGAAATTCTCCGCAGCGCAATCAGGTGACCTGCTGTCCCAAATCAGCCTAACCTCTAACCTGCCAGACAAATGCTTTGTGCCAGAGCTATGCATGGCAGTGCCATCAACCTTCTCAAATTAACCTTTTGTTCAAGATACAATGATTCCACTAACCAAAATGTAGGATTGGATACATATGCTAATGCTTTGCACGTTATACAAGGTTTTGTTTGAAAAGAAAGTAAGGCTTGGGTTCTCTGACCCATTTGAGCGCACACCATCCTGATTATTTGAAAAAATGGTCCCAGATTAGCTGCAAATATCTCTTCATAAAGTACTGCCAGGGGACACTGATTGGGCGGCGTGGTGAAGGAGTAGCATGATGAATGAGTAGAGGCCCTGCAAGTTTTCACTCATTTCTGCTGAGTGGACCCAGGACATGTGTGGCACCTCCTGACAGTCTTGTTTTTTGCAACTAGCAGAGCATTGCATTGGGGGACATGTAGTCCTGGTGTAATTGAAGGTGTCACGCATAACACGAAAATGAATAGAAGCTATGACCTTTAATAGATTGATCATTCCAGTGACAGTGTTCTCTGAAGGCACTTCAGCATCTACTACCAATCCTATTAAGGCCAGGTTTCCTTTCTTTAAAACACAGAACAGCTATTATTTCACCCACCCCACAAGGTATCTAGATTGTCACCATTTTTATAAAGTTCTAAGTAGCCAAAAGGCCCAATGCCATTGGGGACAACTTCAGCCAGTCCAAATATTTTAGTCAACAACTTTTATTCATTCTGGTACTTGTGGTTTTATTTTTACAATTAGAAATATGACCATCAAAATGTGAGCCTGCTAAATGTGGTTGTTTAAGAAGCCAGGTCAGTCCGAAGGTGTCACCTATGCCAAAGGACTAATTGGTAGTTGCGAATGCACCATGCAGTCAGCTGGTCATGTAAAGTTGGAATCTCACTGCCTAGATTATGCACCAATCATGGATTTCACTTTGATTCTTGACACTTGCACTTCTGCATTTATAGTGAGTGAAACAAAACTACAAGATCCAGAATGCAACGCAAATATCAGGACTGGATGAAAGTACTTGTGCCCAACAGAGGATTACCTGAGGGCTTTCATATCAGGAACATACACAAAAAATGCAGTTGCAATGCAATCAGTCTTGCATTTGTGAAAGTTTGAGTTTTTGGTGTTGTAATTTTTATCTTTTATTTATGTTTCATTTTTTGTAGTTAGTTTCCTGTAAAACATTGGCAGTGGTGGCCACTACAGAGGCATCCAGAGGGAAAGGAACTGTGATGTACCATATTATTTACCTTAGAAGAGGGAACACCAGACAGAACCTCTTTTCTGTAAATGAGAGGTAAATGCCAAGGGTGCTTGCTAGCCTGACTCCCGCACTGTCCATATTTCCACATAAGCACTAACTTGATTTCCTTGAGCACGTTAAACTACGCTGTTGTCAGACAAAACTCTATTGCATGACATGAGAGGTTTACATATATGAAAACAATCTTTCAACCGTACCAAAAGCTGTAATTTTACTGTCAAACGAATAATTAGTGAAAACAGACCTTCAATTCGGCAACTGCTATTCCGTGTCTTTGCATTTTGGAGCGGCAAGATTTGTCTGTAGAAAAGGGCCTGAATGTTCCCCATCTTCTACATAACAACATGGATGGTTATATCGCTGTGGTGGTTTTTTACTGCTATTCAATGTCTTTGCATTTTGGAGTGGCAAGATTTGCCTGTAGAGAAGGGCCAGAATGTTCCCCCTCTTCTCCATAATGACATAGATGCTGTATCGCTGCAGTGGTTTTTACTAAACATCGAAGTCGAGTCCAAATCCATTATTTTAGTTTATTGAACCAAGAGGCTAGGTGGTGCATTGGTGTAATTACTGAAATGACTGAATTGTTTTGTCAGTTGCACTCAAATTTCACAGGCGTGCCACGCTGGTTAAAAAAAAAGCAGTGGTGGGTGAGAGTGTCCTGCCGGCAACAGCAGGCAGGAGAAAGTCATTTAAGAAAATAGGGCTCACAGACCATCATTTAAACATGCAGGATAACAACACATGTAAGAGGGGCAATCCTCATTGGAGGTTACAACAGGAGAAAAGGAGGTACTAAGGAGGGACTACTAAGCCTATTGATGAATCAAAAGCCACCATCCAAAGGACGGTAACAGGAGCCAATTGAAAAGATAGGTGAAAAATGGGTGGAGCTTAAAGTCCAAACCTGAATACAGCATTTCCCGAAGAGATAGCGCAAGCGCTGCCTAGGTGAGGCCTAAACAGGAATTCTGAGGCCCTAAATAATTGTGTGTTCTCCTAAAGACACATTCGGAGAGTGGGGTATGGGGTGCTCGGAAAGCAACATTTGCCCTGTAGGACGAGACCAACTATCACTGCAGCCTTTTGGTCATCAACCGCGATGTATGTACGCTGATTATGGAAAAGAGGAAAGCAAGTCAGTGTCCATAATTTGATTAACCCATGAGGGCAAACGTCTTACCACCTCACCTTAGCTCCCAAGTGGCTCACTGTTGTGGTCTACATGAGCAAGCATGGCTGTTTAACCACAAGAGCATTTTCTCTCTCTCACTCTCTTATACACACACACACACACACACAAACACACACACACACTGTCCATTAACACTTGTTATTTAGAGCAACTGCAAAGGTCGAATTTATGTTATTACCACAGTTCAGAAATATTTACATTAGAAAAACACTATTTACTGCAAACCTAACCCCTTGCATCCTACTGTGGTTAAATACCCTTCATTAAAACAGATGCGCTCAGCATTGGGCTTGTCTGTTGGCCACTCTGGCACTCTGGTAGGCTGTTTTTTGTCCCATCATGGCCACCGTTGGCAAAAAAACAGCCCATACTCTGACACTTTTAAGCTTGCCCAACATTTGCTTGATGTGAATACATTTAATGATTATTGAAATTGCCAACCATTGCTTTATTTGATAAGAAGTGTCAAAGTGATCACCTGGTCTATTAAAGATGCTGATATCGGAGAGTGAATCAAGTGCACCGCCGAAGTCAAAGAATAACCCGTGTGTACAGACTCTTAGACTTTGATCCGGCATGCCAGCTCTTGTGGTACGCTGACTGACAGTGTAGTTCCAGCACAGATGAAAATTGTCTCTCCGTACATACGGGCGATCCTATGACTTCAGGGTGACTTCAACCCACTGCTCCATGTTGGCATCTTTAATAGACCAGGTCATCGCTTTGATGCTACTTAACAAACAAGGCACTGATTGATAAATTCAATTATCAATAAGTTTATTCCAATCAACCATTTAATATATGGCTCTTTCTTCGTACATTGTATGTCTTAATGATGACCCATTAATCATAGCGGGTCCAAACACCATCAACACTTGCGGCAATTGGACCCCTTTTTTAACAGACTCTTTGGTTGTAAAGGCATTTATGATTCAAGCAGTGCAAGCAGCAAAGGAATTTCTTTTGATCCAAGGCCTATATGTAATACACACACTGTTCTATCTTTTAATCTCATGTACTGTTTGATCACCTAAGCACTGAGCATGATCATGAAGCATTAAATGTTTTGTATTTAAACGGGTTTTATGTCCTCTGTCACCTTTGTCACTATTTATCAGTTTTTAAGTAATTACAATTGAGCTGTATTTCATTGATTATATTGCATGTTCTATATATTTTTGACATCTCCTCGCACTAGGTGGTTTTGGACAGCCTGTGTTGCTTATTACTCAGAGACCTTTACTGCCATATCTTTATTGAGAACAAGTATGCTGAAGCCTGGAAAAGGAAGTCACTTTCCTACAACGAATCGGGTGAACTAATCCTTTTGGAAGTTTTGAAAAGACAGTCTATCCCCTCAAACATTATTTGTCACGTATCGGAGCAAGATTTTATTTTACTATGAGATATTCAAGACAACAATCAACAGGTCACTGTTCTAAGCAATCCTGACAAAGGCAAATGGAGATATCATGCCATAATTTGGAGAGGCATTAAAGATGTTTGTTTCAGACAATCGGTACTAAGGGGGTCATTAGGATGGCGGACGGACTTTCGTCCATCCGCCATCCAATTGTATTTGGGACCGCCCGCCTAGGAGGCGACGGTCCCACAGGGCAAATTAGGATGCGACCTCCACCCTGGTGGTCGCATTGCCCATGTTTTGCATTGTGGTGGGTGCTGTGCTCTGCAGCACCCACCGCAAGCCAAAACAGATACCCCACACAAATCCCTGCACTACGTGGCAGGCACCATGCAGTGCCTACCTCATGGTGCCCTCCCAGGGCCTATGTCCCTGGCCTAGGTGGTTAGGGGTGCCTGCTACAGGCCCCCAATATGTTTCTACCTGCCGTTTTGCTGCGGGTTGACCGCCACAGAACGACCGGCGGAAAGGGATATTGTAATCCCTATGGCGGTGCCTGACAGGCACCGCTGCAATTCTGGGATTCCAGGGAGGCCCGACAGGCAGTCGGATCTAGACCGCCTGTCGGGACCGTGGCAGTTGGTGTTTCCGACCGCCACCCATCAAAATGGCATTGTTATATGGTGGACGGAAATCCCTGGTACGATGGCCGAAAGACCGCCACTGACAGCCTGTTGGTGGCGGTCCTTCGGCCATCGTAATGAGGCCCTTAATGTGACCTGACAGATGCTATTAGGTAGAGCTTTTATCATTGCTGCCAATAGAGTAAACATTCATGATGGCATGACTTCAGCATCTGACCAGGAGCAGGGATTTTCAGGATGCTCAATTTTAAAGCACCATTGTCCCGTCTTTTCATTTAAAAATGGAAATGCTCCAGCACATTATTCTGCCAGTATAACAATGTGATTACTTGCCATGCTTCGCTTAGTTCTTATGAACAGGTATGTTCATATCCCAACCTATAGGAATAACCAATGAATATTTTATGGTTAGTGGTGCAAGAAGATAATTTCCAATGTGTTGTACTCCCCTTTTGTCTTCTTCTCCGCAGCAAGGACGGTGAGTTTTGGTGAAATTTCAGATTCCAGAATTGACATTTTCTACTGCCAATATATCAAATCCACTCCCATGTAGAGAACTGGCCATTCAAGCACTCACTTAGGAAAGAGAAGATGACAGATGTGGGGACACTGGTACTTATTTTTCCACATTTGCGAAAGGAAGATGGAGGAAGAAAAAATGGAAAACCCATCGCGAAGGGAGAAAGTGGGAACCTGCAATAGTGAGATAAGGTGGGTTTATGACTTCACGGCTTTCACATTCATTGTGCCGACATTCAATTGTACTGGCTGCAGCCTTCTGAGCAGAGCTTTCGGCACCAGCTGGATGTGCCCTGAGTCTTTGATCGAGAGTACACCTCATCACAGGTTTTAGGCTTCTTTAGCACTCAGAAATGGGGTGTGGGAAGAGGCTCACTTTTTGAGTATAAGGCATAGGGTCATGTTGGACCTGGACCTTTTTGCAGAGTTATAGCAAACCTTTTGCCTTCTTCCCCCTATTTTTCTGACCTGTTTTTGTTGGTTTTAGCACTCTGGGCACTTTATCACTGCTAACAAGTGTTAAAGTGCATTTGCTCTCTGTCTAAATTGTGTTGGTGATTGGTTTATCCAGGATTGGCATATTTGATTTACTAGTAAGTCCTTTGTAAAGTGCACCATGGGTGCCCAGGGCCTGTAAATCAAATGCTACTAGTGGGCCTGCAGCACTGATTGTGCTATCCACATGAGTAGCCCTTCAAACATTTTTCAGACCTGCCACTGCAGTTCCTGTGTATGCAGTATTAAACTGCCATTTCGACCTGGGAAGTGCACCCACTTGCCAGGCCCAAACCTTCCCTTTTACTACATGTAAGTCACCCCTAAGGTAGGCCCAAGGCAGTCCGATGGCATGGTGCAGTGTATTTAAAAGGTAGGACATGTTCTGGTGTGTTTTACATGTCCTAATAGTGAAATACTGCTAATTTTGTTTGTCACTATTGCAAGGATTATCTCTCTCATATGGTAACATGGGCATTGCCTTGAAATATATTTTAAGTGTAATTTCCTATTGAGAGGTGATAGAGATTTGAACTTTGGGGTCTCTGAACTCACAATTTAAAAATACATCTTTTGGTAAAGTTGTTTTTTAAATTGGTGTTTGAAAATGCCACTTTTAGGAAGGGGGCATGTTCTTGCTTAACCATTCTCTGCCTCTGTAGAATGTCTGGTTAGGATGACAGTTGGGCTCTTGTGCATGCACTCTAGACAGTCACACAAGCGGAGCTGAGGTATGCCTTTCATATTCTGATGGGCCATCACCAGGCTGATGGGCTTTAATGAGCTAGAGTGTTGGGAGAAGTTGTCACTGACACCTGAATAGTGCTGTGCCTGTCCTCACACAAAGCTGTCTCCAAGCCCCTGTAGTGTGTCTGGAGCCAGGGCAGGGAAAGGCAGGATCTTGGGCAGTACAAAGCATTTCCTTTGACGTTTGCCTACATCAAAGGCAGAATAAGTATCGGACCTCTGACACTCTCAAATAAGAACACTTCTGGACTAAAGGATATTCTGCCAGGAAAAAGAGCAGGATGCTGTAGGAGGGACTGACACTTTGCCTGTTGCTTTGTAGTGCTGGCCTGCTGCTTCTGTCCTGGGAGTGAAAGGACTGGACTTTGCTTTCCACATCCTGCTTCCAAGGTTCTCCCAAGGCTTCTGCGTGCTTGCCTCCAGTTAAGAAGTCTCAGGGCCATCAAAGACTTCACCTACCAGTGCCTGGGCTCTTCTGCTGAGAGCCCTGACTTGCCAAGAGGTGCCAAACCCATTTCCTGGGCCCTCGGAAGTGAATCTGGTGAAAAAACCCATGCATTGACTCGCAACACCAGTTTTCTCCATGCAAAACAGGCATGCAGCTGAAAAATCGCCACATCGCCGCGGTGCAGCCAAAAAATCGACGCAGCGCCTGCAGTGTGACTGAAAAATCACCCCAGCCTGAGTGTCGAGCACTGTATCACCGACGTCTGTGGCACCCTACTCTGACACCAATGTTGTCATTGCACTGCGGCTGATGAATCATCGCAGTGCCTGTTTCGCGGCTGTAAAATCGATGCAGCACCTACATCACTGCTACCGCATCAACGCAGCGCATCTGGATTTTTGACATATCGGCCCTCGACGCCATCTCTTCATCAACGCTGGATCGCAGTAAGGAACCAAGTCCGCATGTCTGGAAATTGACGCATCATCTCCCCTCGCAGTAGGGAATCAACGTAACACTTTCCCTGCCTAGCCCTTTCCAGCAGGAAGGAACATACGCCTCACCTCCCCTGGTATTCGGGGATCAACACATCGCTTTTGTTTTCCGGTTCCTCACCTCCCCTGTGCCTATTTTCGTCTTTGATTTTCACGCACTTTGTGCTAAAAATAACCGCATACATAGTTTTCTATGGGCTGAAATTACTTAACCTTTTAAAAGTGATATCTTTGCTTGTGTATGTAGGATTTTTGTCATTTTGGTCTTGTTTAATTCAGATAAATATTGCCTGTGTTTCGAAACTGGTGTGGACTCATTTTCTAGTGTTTTCAATGTGTTACTGTGTGTGTTTGTACAAATGCTTTATACATTGCCTCTGAGATAAGCCTGACTGCTCGTGCTAAGCTACCAAGGGGATGAGCACGGGTCATCTTAGCTGTGTGACTCCATTACCCTGACTAATTTGGGTTAGGGGGGCTTGTGGTGGCACTGTGAGATAGCCGGTCTCTAGGCCAACATATACTACGGAGTTGCATAGAATCCATTTAGGCACCTCACCTGAAGTTTGTATTGTCCACAAACACTCAGATCCTACTGATTTGTGGGAACTACATGACAGTGAGGGTCCCTACTTGGACAGGGTGCAAACCACAGCCAACTAGAGACCCCATTTCAAACAGGTCAGATGTCATGTTTGCAGGGAATAATACATTTTCCCACATTGCTAAGATTTTTATGACTTTGGCAAGAATCAGATAGTCAAGAATCAGACAAGATGAGGCAGAAGTGAAGTTGGTTGCCCCTGTAGGGTCTTGCTGGCCGCTAAAGGTTCAAATGATAACTAGCCCAAAGAATACATTTTTGACACCTGACTCTACAGTTCTTTGAAAAAATCCTCTCTGTTGGAAATGGCCCTTTATGCAGGGTCACCCCAAACCTTTTGCCTTCCTCCCACCATTATTGCTGAATGTGTTTTTGTTGGCTTTAGGCTTATGGGCATGTTACAACTGCTAACCAGTGCTGAAGTGCACATGCTCTCTAAAGTGCACATGCTCTGTACTTGGTAACATTTCCTTATCCACAATTGGCATATTTAATGTAATTATAAGTCCCTAGTAAAGTTAACTATATATGCCCAGGGCCAGTAAACTAAATGCTTCTAGTGGGCCTGCAGCACTGATTCTGCCACCCACTCTGTAGCCCTTTAAGCATGGCTCAGGCCTGCCATTGCAGAGCCTGTGTGCAGTTTTAAACTGCCATTTCGACCTGGCATGTTTACCTACTTGCCAGGCCCAAACCTTCTTTTTTATTACATGTAAGTCACACCTAAGGTAGGCCCTAGATCGCCCCATGGGCAGGGCACAGTGTAGTCAAAAGGTAAGGCATGTGCCCGTGAGTTTTACAAGACATGGTAATGAAAAAAGGTTAAATTGGGTTTTCACTATTACAAGGTCTATCTCTCTGATAGGTTAACATGGGGATAGCCTAAAAACATCTTTTAAGTGTAATTTCCCATTGGGAGCAGATAGAAAATTGGATTTTATTGTCTCTGGACTCACAATCTAAAAACACATCTTTTAGTAA
Source organism: Calotriton arnoldi (assembly GCA_963921515.1). Lineage (NCBI taxonomy): Eukaryota > Metazoa > Chordata > Amphibia > Caudata > Salamandridae > Calotriton > Calotriton arnoldi. The sequence goes on along the minus strand of CAWUFW010001090.1, from coordinate 2,530,827 downwards.
AGTTGTTGGTTAAATTGCAGGTCTAAAAATGCCACTTTTAGAAAGCTGGCATTTTCTTACTTTAACCATTCTGTGCCTTTAAGAAGGCAAAAAGCAGCAGGGTAAAAGACAACTGCACCACCTAGGCTAGTCACAAAAAGTACATAAAGCTCATATTGCCCACCTCAAATGGTCAGCTAGCACATGACCACAGATAAATTCAAGAGAAAAGGCTGATGAGAGGCAACACACAGAATCAGCAAATTACAGTGTACATAAAGCAAAGTTCAATCTTCAAACGTTGTAAGTTTTTGATGCAAGTCTTTTATTTTCAAAAGTCCTTTATATACATGTGGAAAACAGCCAACGCGTTTCACCCTTCACAAGGGCTTCTTCAGGGCTGTGAATTCATACAATATAGGAAATATTTAGAAACCACTATTTGAGGAAATTTTCATTTTAAAAGAGACAAAAAAAACGTTGGTGAAAAAAAGAGAAATAAGCGAATTTTGGACAGTCAGAGTCCGAAGTGAAGTGCCTGTCTCTGAATACACGTCTGGGTTGGGGTGACATCTCGGATTTGTGAATTCTCTCTAGACAATCACACAAAAGGAGCTGGAGTGTGACATTTGCATCCTGATGGCCCATCGCTATGCTGATGGGCCTTCCTGAAGTAGATTGGGAGGGAGGAGCTGACACTTGCACCTGAATAGGGCTCTGCCTGTCCCACATACGCATACCCCCCTGTAGTGTGTCTGGAGGCAGGGCAGGAAAGTCAGGGACCATGTGATCTCCAAAAGCCTCTTTGATGTCTCCTCTGCTTCAAAGGCACATTTGGGTATAAGTACTGGACCCCTGACACCACCAAATCAGAACTCTATGGGAACCAAGAACCTTTTACCTGAAAGAAGTGCTGCTGTGCGGCAGGAGGGACTGCCACTTTGCTACTTGCTCTGCTGTGTTGGCCTGCTGCCTGCTGATTGCTGTGCTGTAGCAGGGACTGCTACTTTGCAACTTGCTCTGCTGCGTTGGCCTCCTGCCTGCTGCTTTTTCCTGGGAGTGAGAGAGATTGGATCTGCTCTCTACATACTTTAAACCGAGATTCTCCAAGGGGTTGCTTGCTTGCTTCCTGTTTTTAGAAGTCTCGGGTCACAAAAGACTTTCTGCAACTCCCTTGATGCTGCCTGACCCTTCACTCTGTGAGTCCTACCCTTGCTTGAGTTGCCCTCCTCCAGTCCTGGGCCTAAGACATTGCTGCTACAGCTGATTTCTGCAAAAACTGGTGCCTCAACCCGAGTGCGAGAGAAAAATCTACGCATCTCTCCTCAACGCTAACACAGAACTGAATCTACTATGACGCGGGTCCCGGCTATGAGGTTCAACGACGACACAGTGCTGATCCTGCGCCGCTCGATGACTCAGCACCAATCCTCCAACACCATCTGCAAGGCTCAACGACGATGCAGTGGCCCGACTGCGTGAATCGTAACCAACGCATCGCGTTCTTGACATCATCAATTTGCTTCATACAAGGTACTTTTTCACCAGACCCTGCATGAGTTCTGTAGCTGGCCTGCCCTCCATCTTGGTCGGCCTGCACTTTGGAATTGCACCGGTCCCTCATGTCCTCAAGTAACCCTTTGGCCACTAGTGATTTCTAAGCACCGCTTTCACATTTAGGGGCTTATTTACAAGGCCCTTGCGCCACTTTTGCGTTATTTTTAACATGGGAAAAGTGACGCAAAAGTGGCGCAAGGGGCTTGTAAATCGGCCCATAAATCTTTAAAAATTCATATCTCGACTTCTACTTATTGGAGTTTTGTTGTTTTGGTCTTGTTTTGATCAGATCTATTTTTCTAAACTGGTATGGAGTCTTTTTGTGGTGTCATCATTGAGTTACTGTAATTAAAGTGTACACAAATACTTTACACATTGTCTCTTAAGATAAGCCTGACTGCTCTATGCTAAGCTACCAGAGGGTGAGTACAGCTTAATTTAGGTTGTGTATCTGACTTACCCTGACTAGAGTGGTGGTCCCTACTTGGACAGGGTGCATACCTCTGCCAACTAGATACTCCATTTCTAACACTGGTGATCAGAGGTGAGGATAAGACTTGTGTTTGTGCAGTACCTTACAGTAATTTGGTAATTTTGGTGTACACTACTATCCACATCTAGACCAATTCGAATCAATTGTCTCTGATCCCCATTGGCCTTTTTTTCTACTCTCTTCAATTGACATTTTTAATTTTTTAAGTGTTCCTGATTGGCATTTTTGCTTTTTACTCTAAATCATGTCCCTGATTGGTAGTTCTACATCTGCACCTGGAAGAGTGAAGTTTGAGATGGCCAGACTTGAGGGTTACACTGTGGCCCAGCTTAACGGCTCCTGCAAAGAGTTTGGGCTTCCTGTAAAGAGTTCCACCAAGAAGGTGGAGCTGCAAGAGGCATAGAGGGCCTTATCTGAAGCCCATACTGTGTTGGATGGATCCCCTAGAGCAGGTGAAGAAGAGGAAAAGCCCTTGGGCTGCTGTCTATGGTGGAAGTGGAGGACAACTTACTTCCAGGAATGAGGCCTCCCTCCAGAGCAGGAAGCAGTGTCTCAGCCAAAGGCCTGGCCCAGGAGGAGCTGGAGGACAGGAGGGAGGGGAGAAAGCTTAAATTGGAGCTAGCTAAACTCAAATTAGAGAAAGAGAAGGCCTTAAAGGCAAATAGGCTTGCCATGGAGATGAAGGAGAGCCAAAAGAAATTGGCTATTGAGGAGAAAAAGATGATGTTGGCTCAGGAGCTGAGCCTGGGAGAGCTAGACATCAAAACCAGACAGGCGGAGTGCCGCAATGAAAGTGGCAGAATTTCTGCCATGCCCTCTGAGAGGAGGGTCGACATACTCAAAGGTCTGCTGTCTGATTTTGTGGTGGGAGATGACATAAACAGATGGTTTGTGGCCTACAAAATTGCCCTGCAAATGCACATGGTCCCTGACGCACATTGGGGTGCTAGTTTGTGGAGGCATATCCCTAGTGAAGGGGGGGCACTCTACTGGCCCTAGAAGGGAGTGACTGGATGAGGTATCCACCCATGAAGGAGATCCTTATCAGAATGTTTGGTCTGACCCCAGAGATATACAGGCAGAAATTCAGTGATAGAAGATTTCCCCACAGACCTGGGTGGATTGTGTGGATTATTTCTGCAAGCCAATGGATGGTTGAGTGAAGGGCAGTGAGGTAAAAGATTATATGGGGCTGTAGTATTTGTTTGTTGGCATTTTCTTACTTTAACCATTCTGTGACTTTGCCTGTCTCTGAATACACGTCTGGGTTAGGGCGACATCTGGGCTTTGTGAATCCCCTCTAGACAGTCAGCCAAAGGGAGCAGGGGTGTGACATTTGCATTCTGATGGCCCATTACCAGGCTGATGGGCCTTCCTGAGGTAGATTGGGAGGGAGGAGCTGACACTTGCACCTGAATAGGGCTGGGCCTGTCCCCACACATAGAGCTACATAACCCCCATGTAGGGTGTCTGGAGCCAGAGCACGAACGGTAGGAACCTTGTGATCTTCAAAAGCCTCTTTGATGTCTCCCCCACTTTAAAAGCACTTTTGGGTATAAGTACTGGATCCATGACACCACTACATCAGAACTCTACTGGACTCAAGGACATTCTGCCTGGAAGAAGGGATGCTGTGCAGCAGGAGGGACTGCTACTTGCTCTGCTGTGTTTGCCTGCTGCCTGCTGATTGCGCCAGGGTTTCTGAGCCCAGTCCAAACCAGTTCTATCTTCACTGGTGCAGTATGACAATAGGGGGTGGAGACAGCATTGTGCAAGGGAGACAGGCCCTATTCAGGTGCAAGAAAAACTCCTCCCACTACTCTAAATGCTGCCAAGTTCTATTCAGCTCAGCTCTGACTCATCCAGGAGGGGCCGGGCACACCTCAACCCCCTAGCGGCTGTCTACAGTGAATGCACATCCCCAGCTGCTGTCACTCCAAAACCAGACAGTCAATCCACAAACAGGCAGAGTCACACTGAATGGTCAAACAAGAAAATGCCTACTTTCTAAAAGTGGTATTTTGAAACACACAATTTAAAAACCATCTTTACTAAAAGATGTGTTATTAAATTCTGAGTTCAGAGAGCCTAAACGTTATTTCTCTATCTCGTCCCAATGGGAAGTTATACTTGTAAGATGTTACACAGTATCTCCCGTGTTACCCTACGGGACAGAAAGCCTTTCAATAGTGAAATATGAAATTGGAAGTATTTCACTATCAGTACATGTCACACATGCCAGTACATGTCCTACCTTTCACATACACTGCACCTTTCCCATGGGGCTACCATGAGCCTACCTGATGGGTGTCTTACATGTAAGAAAAGGGAAGGTTAGGGCCTGGCAAGGGGGTGCACTTGCCAGGTCGACGTGGCAGCTCAAAACTGTGTGCAGACACTGCAGCGGCAGGCCTGAGTTACATTTGCAGGGCGATTTATGTGGGTGGCACAAACAGTGCTGCAGGCTCACTGGTAGCATTTGGTTTACAGGCCCTGGCACACTCAGTGCATTTTACTAGGGACTTACCAGTAAATCAAATATGCCAATCATGGATAACCAATTATAATAAAGATTTACACAGAGAGCTTATGCACTTTAGCAGTGGTACATTGCCCAGAGTCCTAAAGCCAATAAAAACAGGTCAGGAAAAATAGGAGGAGGAAGCAAATAGTTTGGGGAAAACCCTGCAAAAAGGGCCATTTCCAGCAGCAGCAGGAGGGACTGCTACTTGCTCTGCTGTGTTGGCCTGTTGCCTGCTGATTGCTGTGCTGTAGGAGGGACTGCTACTTTGCTACTTGCTCTGCAGTGTTGGCCTACTGCCTGCTGCTTCTTGCCTGGGAGTGAGAGGGACTGGACCTGCTCTCTACATCCTTGAACCGAAGATTCTCCAAGGGCTTACAGGCTTGCTTCTTGTTTTCAGAAGTCTATCGGTTAGAAAAGATTTAGATTTGAAATAACTTTATTTTTTTCAATATTGAACATAAACAGAAGCTGCAAATTGCACAAAAAAAGGATGTCAAGCAAATACATATAATAAATAAGTACTAAAAATAGTTTAAAATTAGCTTTCAAATAATACATATATTGAATAATCAATAATGATTTAAAAATATAGCTTTAAAATTGACAAGTACGTAAATTCAGATAATAAATAGTTTAAGAAGATCGCTCATACAATAAATACACTCAGAGTATAAAACATATTGCAGCATCCCTTTAAACCATTCCAGCTTCCAACTAGCAGACAAAACCAACTAACACCCCTATCTATAGCTATCCCCTGTCAAGACGATCAATATAAAATGCCCTAATGGTCTGTATCTCAAAGTTATCAACAGTAGTTCAAAGTCACACCCCTGACAACGCATGCATGGTCAGTTATTACCACTCTCTAAATCCTCCAGAGATATCAGAAATATTCGGTGAGATTTTATCAGAATCCGGGTTAAACAAACAGTCCACAAAGTTTTCCCATGCTTGTGTATTTTCAATCTTTCCCGCTCTTTCTTCAATTCCCAAAACAACACAGCACTCCCTAGTCCCACTCATTTAACCAGTTCTTTTCTCCATCTAATTATTACAGAGCCACTCGCAGACTTCCAGTGCATTGTCAATTCACATTTAGCTAGCATCAATACCAGATCAGTAAATCTAGTAGTGATTTTCATATTTTAAGGGTGAAGATATCCCCCATGAAGGCAGGTTAAATGAGTACAAGTGTTTGCCCGTAATGTTATGTCCTTTGCACAACCCACAACTGCTTCCCAGAACCCAGCTAATCTCGGGCAGGACCAAATCATATGGAGCAATTCTGCCCCCACCTCCCCACATCTCTGACATTTCACAGCAGCAGTCACATAGAACTGATTAATCTTGCCGGGTGTAAGGTATGTGTTGTATCGTTAGCTGGTAAGAAACACAGGATTCATCTTGTGTAGTTTACAGCTATGTTTATCTTCTGTCTTGTCAACGAGCCACCGCTGCTCTCCTGCCTGGGTGGCGATCAACCGACAAACATAGAATCCTGCAGGTAGTAGGCAGCTATGGCAACAATCTCACATTCCAAGTGTTGATGGTAATCAACTCTTGGTGAAAGCATAACATATTATCTTCTTTTTTTTTACAATGGAAACAAACCAAATATAAAGATTCCCCTCCAAAAACCCAACAAAATGGAACAAAAAGGAAAAATAAACCTTAATAGAAAACCAAACACACATGCCTAAAAACACCTAAGCCCTGCATAAGAAGAAAATGAAGAACCCCAAAGCTAGGGCCACACCGGTACCCTTCATCTTAACTTCCATGGCAAGTACTTTTCACAAGCAGATCTCCAGAGCACCACACTGGTGGCATTTTTGTGGGAAGTCAACAACGCCAAATCTTCCCGTCAACCTGCCAGGCTGGACATGTTTGGTACTTTCACAACCTTACCGGCATTCTACCAGTGCCCACCCTGGACCATCACAGCACTCCCACACACCCTTTCGATGGACACAGGATCACTATAAACAACACCCCCTTTCCTCACGAAGTCAGACTTCTTAATACGCACTATATCGCCAGGCTGAAATAATGCTGGTTTCACTGACTTCTTGAGATCGTATCTGTTCTTCATTTTCTCCTGTCCTAATTCACCCCTTGATCCTAAACCCTCTTGATTCACACTGCACGAGACCTTGTTATGGACAGTTTTAAGCAGCCACGCAGGATACAGAGTAGAGGTGGGAGGACGACCTCTAAGAGACACAAATGTAGCCACTTTTGTGAGGGAATGCGGTGTGGTGTGATAGAACCACAGCATAGACCTAACTGCACCCTCCACATCGTAGCCATTGTCCCTTGCCCACTTGATACATTCCACCACCACTCTGTTCATCCTCTCCACCAAGCCATTAGTTTGTGGGTGGCAAATCAAACTCCTCAACTGTTTTACTCCAGACTCACTCAGAAATGTACTCATGTCATGATTCACGAATTGGACACCATTATCTGACACTAGGGCCTCAGGGAAACCCTCTTTCATAAACATGTCTTCTAGAAAGGTGACAGCATTACAGGCAGTGGGAGGGACAAAGAAATGAACCTCAGGCCATTTGCTATGATAGTCCATAAGCACAAATGCGTAACGTAAATAATGTGGAAGAAAGTTGAAAGGCCCAACCAAGTCAACCCCTACCTTCAGCCACAGCTTCTCAGGCAATGGTATCGGTTGTATCGGTGGGGTATCTACCTTGTAGCCCTTTTCTGCCCCACTGCCAACAACACACTCCTACACAGCTGACTTAATATCCCTGTCCATGGGACAGCAACCAATAGTGAGATCTGACCCTTCTCTTTCTCATGGTAGAACCCAAATGTCCTTCGTGAGCACAATTAACCAGTAATTCATGAATGACAAATGGGGGAATGCACTTGTCATCTCTCATTACCACCCCATCCTCAATGGACAAATCTTCCACAATCTTACACAAAGGTTGAATTTCAGACGGCAAGTTCCTCTCCTTGGGCCACCCTTTTACTATATACTCCTTGACCTTCCCCAGCACATCATCTTCGCTCTCAGCCTTTCTCCAGTCACACTTCCTACATGCTTTAATCTCCACGGCGTCCACATTTGCGATGAAACAGTCTTCCTTATCCTCCTCAGCATTAAGCCCATCTTCCTCACAAATAGGTAATGTAGAGAGAAGGTCAGCTCTTACATTCTCTTTTCCTGGAAAATATTTCACAACAAAATCATACTGGAGTAATTTTGTAGTAAGACGTGCTATGCAGGGGGCGGCATATTTAACCTTGTCCCCTCTAAGGATGTAAATGAGAGGCTTATGATCTGTCTGTATCACAAATTTCCTAACCCAGATATAGCTCCTGAACTTTTCACTCACCCAGTAGCACACCAGCAGCACCTTCTCGATGACGAGTAGCTCAGTTCCAGATCACGCAAAACCCTGGACGCATAACTGATGATCACCCACTCCCAGGTGCTGTGTCAACACTGCCCGCAAACCATAGTTGCTCGCATCTACAGTTATCGTACAAGGCACACTGGGATCATATGCACTGAGAGTCTTAGCATTGGTCATTTCCAATTTCATTCTATCGAACGTGTCCTGACAAGTATCATCCCACACAAATGGAACTTTAACTTTCAGCATATTAGACAGTGCCCTCATCTTGGTAGCATAATCAGGAATGAAACAGGCATAAAACTCCCATAACCCCATGAATGAGAGTAGCTCATTTTTGTTTTTGGGACAAGGTCATTCCACAATGACCTTAACCAATCCAGGTCTAGGACTTACACCCTTACTTGATACATGATGACCTAGGAACTCAATTTTTTTCTTCCAAAACTCACATTTCTCTTTTTTCACCACCACCCTCTTTTCCTCAAATGTGTGAAGAACTGATCTCAAGACTTTGTCATGATCTTCCAGGTGCTTTGAAAAGATCAACACATCATCTTGAAAGATGACAACACCCTTCCCTCCTCCCAAGATCTGCTGCATAATACGTTGAAAGACCCAGGCAGCAGACGCTAGACCAAACGGTATTCTACAGAATTGAAAGGACCCAAAAGGTGAGTTAAAAGCTATGTAGTGATGAGAATCCTCTTCCTACACCGAAGCCAAGTCAACTGTTGAAAACCATTGTGCTCCCCTTAGTTCTTCCAAAAGATCACCTATCTTTGGTAGGGGACGGGAATTAACCCAAATCTCCTTGTTCGGACTCCTCAAATCGACACACAAATGCATGTCACCATTGTGTTTATGGGCGACGACTAGGGGACTTAACCACAAACTGGATTCTATGGGTTCAATGACACCACTGATCTGTAGCTTGTCCAGCTCCGTCTTGAGGTCATCTTAAAGACTAAAAGGAACCGACCTCACTTTGTGCTTAATGGGCATTGCATCTTTCTTGACCTTAATCCTGTGCTTAAACCCTAGTATTTGCCCAAGACCATTTGAAAAAACACTGGGAAACTCGCTCTCAAAGGGTAATGATGGTAACATGTCTTTAATAACTAGAACCTGCTCACTAGTGCCTGGTCTCAGAACCACACCAAAGAGACCTTGGTGGTACCACCCCAAAATGTTCAAACCCCGAACAGCCACATACACTTTGCCTTAAATCCTACGACCTTTGAATTCTAGCACATCCTCGATGAACCCCTCCAGCTCAATTTTCCTGCCCTCGTAGGACACTGGTGCTCTGTCCGGGTGAAATAGTACCCTGTCGCCCCATGTTTTGTGAACCAGCTCCGAAGTGATCATAGAAATGCGAGCGCCAGAATCCATCAAAAGATTGAGGCACTTGCCACCAACCACCACTTCAAGGTACGGGTCCACACAGTTATTAGGGTCACCCAAAACAATATCTACATCAGACACAACCACAATCATATCCTGCAAATCCCTGACGAGCTCATGTTCACTCACTGATTCTTCTTCCATCACACAATCGACCTTAGGAGATCTGGTCTGACCGGACTGGCATACCTTCGCAGAATGTCCAATCTTCCCACACTTGTGACAACTTACACTCCTGGCAGGACACACTCTGTTCTCCTTATTATGGGGTGAGTTACCACACCTGAATCAAATGCTGCTGCGTCTAAAGAAATTCTTATCCTGTACCTTGTTATCCTTACGTTGTTGGATATTGGCTACAACAACAATGACATTTTCCTTTACAGTGGGAGTTACATTGAGTTCCTTAATAGATAACTGCGCCTACTCCACACTTCTAGCTACCCTAATTATGTCTTCCAACGTAGGATTCCCCATAGTCAACAGTTTTTGTTGTATGTGTTTGTCCGTACAGTGATTAATAAATGGATCTCTGACCAGTTGATCATGAAACTCTCCAAATTGACATTGTGTGCAAAGCTTACGTAAAGCACTGATGTAGGCATCAACAATTTCATTCTGAAGCTGAGCATGCTTAAACAACTTGTGTCTTAAAACAACCAAACTAGGCTGTACATCAAATTTAACGATCAACTTCTTTACAGCCTCCTGATAGTCATCAACTTCTTCCCCCTCCTCCAGCATAAGATCTGGAAGGTGTTTGAATACTTCTCTACCTTCAAATCATAGCGAATGCAACAGCAGATACTTCTTTCTTTCAGCTCTAAATTGTGATGCGCCAATAGCTCCAAGATATGTCTCAAACGCATCAAACCATTGTCTCCACTGAATATGCGGATTGCCTGGAGTTTCCAGAAATGGTGGGGGTGGATTTACAGACTGCATTAGGCCCTAGAGATCTATAACTGCAACTCTAGAGTGTTGGAAATGGATACACGTAATACTACACAAAAACTACAGAGGCAATAAACAGAGCAATAACAATTAGAGAGCTGAACTAATCACACAGTGCATTGAAATCATGCAACAGACCGTTGACTATCACCGCAGACAAATGCTAGATTTGGAAAGTATTTTCAGCTGTCCAATACTCCAGTACTTGGAGGTGAGAACAATAATTAAAAAAAATAACCAAATTAAAAAAAATTCTAGCCCAGTAACCATTAATAGAACTGAATGAACTGGTATTGCTGTTATCAGCATTGAGCCTCAGGTAGATCAAGGAAGGTGCGCGTATCACAGCAATCCTACGTGACACGCCCGTTGAGACCCAAAGCATGCCAGTTAGTTACTTGACATGTACATGTAACTGCATGCACAAAATGGGCAAGATAACTTGTCATTTTTTAAATATGGTGTGCGTGTCACTGAAAATCAGTGTGACACGGGAGACACCAAATGCTTGTCACTTACCCGATAAGTGGTGTGCATGTCACCAAGACTAGACGAAGACGCAGGGCTTCAAGTAGACCAGCTTCTAGCTTGCTAGAGTGCTGTCTCAGCTGCAATGCCAACCGACTTCCTGAATGGAACTTGTGAGACCATTGAAAATGGCGCCGCCGAACCTCCACTGCCCACTTTGCGTAGATTGCTGAAAATACATACAATTGGAATGGCCCTGTGCTCCTCGTCGGTAGAAATGCCACCGCAGCTTCCGCTTATAAGTTCAGAAACTTTTCAGTATGCTGTGCAGCTGGAGTCTGCTCCCAATATTCTTTGCATGACCGAATCCATGAACTCAAGATGGCTGCCGGAACAGCTGCCTCCAAGTCTGTTGCGCCAGCCAGTCTTTTTTTTCTTTTCTCCGTAAGCTCCTACAGCAATCCCGGAGCGCATTCACAACGCAAACCTCCAGAGGCATAAATGATACACACCAAGGCTTATATCCGCTTCGCTGGACATCGAACACTCGAAAAACAGCCGGGCTATGGCTGGGCAGAGTTCAACGTGTCGCGTGGGCTCCAGCGGTGGCTCACCCAATCATCGGCAAAATTATGTTGTATCGTTAGCTGGTAAGAAAAACATGATTGATTTGGTGTAGTTTCCAGCTATGTTTATTCTTCACATCTCGGCAACGAGCCACCGCTGCTCTCCTGCCTAGAGGGAAATCAACCAACAAACATAGAACCCTCCGGACAGTAGGCAGCTATGGCAACAATCTCACATTCCAATAGTTGATAATAAGCAACTCTTGGTGAAAGCATAACAGTATGCTCTATGTAAAATGTAAAACATAATTAATTTAAACCTGCCATTTCATGAAGCATCAGGTATATGTGCTAGAATCCTCTCCCAGTCCATAACTTTAATCTGGAGTTCTAGGTCCGTCTCCCACTTCACTTTCAGTTCAGCAGGGAGGGTGAGGACACCATCATGTGTAGCATGATATAGGCATGAAACCACTTTTACATGGCCTGTCGTAGTACAGAGTATTTGACACGCTTTATGTGTTGCAGGCTCAGTCCCTCCATTCCTCCAATTATTTACAATTGTGGCAACCACAGCACTATGCAACAAAAATTGGCCAACAGGAACATCAAACTCTTCTGCAAAGTCATCAAATAAGAGTAATGCTTCATGCCGGTATAAATCACCTACACGAGTAACCCCATAATCAGCCCACCTCTCAATTCCTCCCAACGTACCCACGCAAGCCAGCAACTTCATCCATGTAAGTGGGAATTCAAATGAACAGGGGACTGGGACACCGATCTGTTGTAAGCAATGGCGCCAGCTCTACATTATTACCAGGAGCTCCTGAGAAGCCACTGACAATTGTCACAGAGGAACCAAGAGGACATGTAATAAGTGTTTCAAAACAGGCGTTGAGCCAACAATACCCTCACCAGGGTTCATTCTGCTGTAGACCAACTGATTTAACCACTGTAACTGAGCCGCTAGATCACCCTCTGCAGTGGGGTGTTGCAATTTAGTCATGGCTCCTCTGCACCTACCCGTCCTCCAGATTAGCTCCAACAATAGAGTACCATATCCTGAAATAGCCAGTGAGATGCCAACAATGGTAGTGTTAAAAAGAAATAAAGCAATCTCAGCAACATTACCTCATTAGCCATTGCCACTCTGCCAGCCACAGATAAATGCAAAGTAGTCCAAAACGTTATGCTATTTCGTAGGGCTCCGATAGTTGCATCCACATTACCCTCCAGTAGGACTTGCTGATTATGATATATTTTTACTCCTAAATATTTAATGTAATTAGAGCTCCAGGTTGAATGAATGAATGAACATTGCATTTGTAGAGCGCAACTGTCACTCCAAATGGAACATCCTGGCTCTGAGCAGAGAAGCATAAAGTTCATAGCAGACAGAGTAAACATGCACATGAACGAGGGTCCCTATATCATAGAGTTGCATGATGAATCAGAGGCTGCGAAGATCCAAGTTTTCAAACGTGTCTTTAAAAAGTAATTCTGAGACAATAAATCTCAGATGTCTGGGGAGTTGATTCCAAGCCCTAGTCCCCAGGACAGCAAGAGATTTGCCACCTTTGGTTTTATACCTAAAGGTTGGAGGTTTAAGTAGATTAGCAGAGGGAGATCTGAGAATTCAGGCGGTGGTATAGTGAGTAAATCTGAATTCTAGATATTTTTGTCCTGATGCTCTGTATGCCCTAAAGGTAAGCAGCAGGATCTTGAATGAGAGCCTTTTATGTATTGGCAGCCAATGAAGGGCTTAAAGAGCTGCTGAAGCCGAAAAGCGGCATGGCAGTTTCAAAACAAGCCTAGTGGCTGCATGTTGCACCGTCTGCGGCTTCTGTAACACTTGTTTGGTGGCGCCTGCATATAGACTGTTACAATAGTCCAGTCTTGACGTAATTAATACAAAGGCCACTGTATTTCTTGCTGCACAGGGAAGATAGTTGAAGATTTTTTTCAAAATCTTTATTAATTTGAAACACATTCCTGCCACTGCAAGTGCATGTGGATGAAAGGAAAGAGAGGCATCAAATTTCACGCCAAGATTTTTTACCACCTCAACTGTATTGGGTGGGGGAGGGGACAGAATCTGGCCACCATAGTACCGGATCAAAGGGGTTGGTCTTCCCTAGAAGCATAATCTCAGTCGTATCTGTATTGTCTTTAAGATGGTTAGATTGCATCCACCGAATACCTTCCGTTAGGCAGAGTTTGAAATTGCATTCTGAGTCAGTTGATTCTTTGTCTGAAACTAGAATCAGCTGCGTATCACCTGCATATGAGGTTGTTTCGGTACTGAAGGATAGGTAGTGCCATGAAATATTATCAACAAACAAAGAGAACGAGCTCAGAGCTACGCTCTAGATAACCCAGTCATCAGGGTTATTGAAAAGTAGTCTTCTTAGCCAGGAGCCCATTTGGTTTATTAGAACAACCCTCACCCACCAACGTAGTTGGTGGCATGCTTCATCATCGGGTTCCCACGAGAAGCTGAGTGCCTCCTAGGTGTGCTTCGACGCCTGATTACAGCGGAGCTGGTTTTCTTGTGGTTATGTGTAGTTTATGTGAATAGTGGATACCGTGAAAGTGAAAGGTTAAAACTACCTCCAAGGTACCCAATTCTTTCTTATATGGTCCCTGGGCTAGGGTTAAAAGATAATTATTCGGACGTGAATGAGAGGATTGATTTCGCACATCTCCTTAAAGATATGTGAAAATAATAATCCAAGTGAGGTGGTCTACATGTTTCAGCCAATAGATTTCCAGTTGATTGGCTTTCTTCAGGACCTGTGGCTCAGAGTAAACCTGGGTGGGAACCCGATGAAGCATGCCACCAACTAGGTTGGTGGGTGAGGGTTCTTCTAATAAACCAAATGGGTTCCTGGCTAAGGAGACTACTTTTCAATAACCCTGATTATTGGGTTATCTAGAGCATAGCTCTGAGCTCGTTCTCTTTGTTGATATCCTTAACTAGGGGAGACGAACGAGCGCTTTTGCTTCCTCCTCTTTCTCTTTACTTTGCTAATTGCCATGAAATATTAATCAATGCAGGGCTAAGAGATGAGCCCTGCGGTACACCTGAAGTGATGGTCTTTTCGGGTGATAAATTTGGTCCTAGTGCTACTGTTTGGCTGCAATGTGCAAGGAAAGATTTAAACCAGGCCAGAGCCAGATGGAGAATGATGCAACTTTTAATATGCTGTAATGGGATGTCATGCGAGATAGTATTGAATGCAGCTGATATATCTAATAAAATCAGCACTGAATTCTTTCCATCATCCAGAGTCAGTTTTAATGTGTCTGCAACTTCAAGCAGCACTGACATGGGTCAAAAGTGGAGCTTGATTTGCACAATAAGATTGCTTGTTGGGACTGAGCTATGAAAGGCTTAAAGTGAGGATCCTAAATGGGAGGAGTCAAACTGTAAATCTTGTATAGACAAAAGGATAGTACTGAACTCGCTTTGAATGTTCTGCATTTTTTCTTCAACAGAAGAAGATATTTGATTGCATTGGATCTGTGAGGGAGATATCCTTATCTAAGGCTTTCAGTTGTAGGAATGTTTAACATTTGTGAAGATAGATTTTTGATCGTGTTGGGCTTCTATTATCTGCTTAGAGAAATAAACCTTTTTACCTAACTTGATCTGCGAATGGTAAGTTTGTAGGGACAGTCTTAAATTGCACTAGATATCCTGTCTTGTAGGCTTTTCTCCACCTCCGCTCCAGCTGCTTATAGTGAAGATGGTAATCTACTAATGCCTGAGTGTACCAGGTGGCTGAGGGCTGCGGATTCAGTTTCCTCTTTATTTCAACTATTGGCACTCGTTTATCGGTGACCTTGGTAATCCAGGTCTTAATACGCCGGACATCCTCCATAGCGTTTCCCGACAAAATGGGCGTGGAGGCTGATGCAAGTCTGGTCATCCCGGGTCAGCCATCAGCTTGACCTATTTACCTGTTGTTAGCAGGGTTGGCGCTGAGGGGATAGGATGAGAGCTGGTTCACTGAAGATTGTCCATGTGTCCCTGTATCCCTGATACATTCACTACAGAGGATGTCTGGCGTTTTAGGACCTGGATTACCCAGGTCAGTGATAAACTAGCGCCAATAGCTCAAATAAAGAGGAAACTGAATCCCCAGCCATCTGCCCCCTGGTACACTCAGGCATTAGCAGATTACCATCTTTACTGTAAGCAGCTGGAGCGGAGGTGGAGAATAACCTACAAGACAGAAGATCTAGTGCAATTTCGATTGTCCCTAAAAACTTACCATTCCCAGATCAAGTTAGTCCCTGATACATTCAGGAATATAGGGCACACGAGTGGTGCAAGTGGACATGCTCCCTTGATGAATGTTTGACTACAGGGACCGTCCTCCCCTGCCATACCCTATGATGTCTGTTGAGTAAACAAGCCCTCTATGGCCATACCAGGAACAGGTCCTATGAGTATAATCTGTATAGTTACGTGCATGTTTTCTAAATAAGAGATTGCACAGTAAAAAAAGATGATACGTAACTGACCGATGCAGGGTGATGTTAGGTCCTGAGGAAAGCCGATTGACCTTATATGGGCAGTGACACAGCTGAAACATGTCGACCTTCTAGATATCTGGGAACATTGCATCCTAATGACATCAAATTGTTTTTAATCTTGCCCTAGACCTTACTGAATAATAATCATCAAATTAAAATTTAGAGGCATTTTTATCCCACTCATACTCCCTGCCAAACTCATCTTTAAGAGCTCCGCTTACAAACGTGTCGAGCCTACCCATTCACTTTAGGTGTCTGGGTGAGGGTCCTGTGACGAAGAAAGCCACGGGTGGTACCTGTGGGTGAGGACCCTACAAAAATATATGTACATATTTTTGTTTATACATAAATGCCTACGTATCCGAGAAATGTGATGCGAGCACTAATTTACCTGGGTGCAATTCGCTTGCTCGCTTGAGATACATATAACACACATCCACTCCATAGAAATAATTTTCTAAATCGGGTTTCCCCTCTCATTGTTAAGTTGTTGATTGGAGTTTGGGAAGCTGAAGGTCTACCCACAACAAGACTTCTCATTCCTTCTGGCGTTTTATGGCCATCCAGAGTGTGTCCTGCAGAATGTGTTGGGAATACGACCAATTGATGAAGCCCGAAAGTGTCTAGAGTGTCCGGCAAATTTACTATTCCAGGTTCATTACTACATTCAAGGTGGAGATTGAAGTCTCCCAAGATGGTGAAATTAGAATACCGGAGAATCTCTGGGGCTAAGACATCCCCTAAGGATTCTTAAAAATAGGAGCTGGTGTCAGGAGGTCGATAGATAAGCCCCCCTGCAATTGAGAGGGAGGATCTTAGCTTAAAACAGAAACCGAGGCTTTCTGCCCCTTGCAGATAGACTAAATCGAAGTTTAGACATTGATAGGAATCTCGATAGATGATAGCTAGCCCACCTCCACGGGACTTCATTCTATCCTGTCTACAAATAGTATAGCCAAAAGGTAGAGCCTGGAAAATATCAGGGTTGCACCGTTCCTTAAGCCACGATTCTGTGATAAAAAGAAAATCAAGCTGCAAGTCAATAATCAAGTCATGAATTTCTTGGGAATGTTTACACAGGGAACAGGTGTTAATAAGCACATAGTGGTTTTACTAATGACCTGTCTTTAAGGACAACTGGCAGTTCTGCGAGAGAGCCAAGCACAGTTTTACAGTTTAGGCAAGTCAAAGGGCCTTTCAATTTGTTTGGATCGAGACAAATGTCACAATGCTTAGAAGTAGTATTCAATGCTTTTAGAAATGCGGATGTCATAGAAATACCTGGCTGAGTTCGGGCAGTGTGGCTGACGCTGGCCACGCTCCGGATGCGGAAGGGTGCAGACAGGCTTGCCTTTGGCATGCCTTTGATGCACCAGTGGCACTTACGCTGCACGTCTGCGGTGGAAGGCACATTAAATACAGGCCACACAGGTTCTGAGGAGGGATATCATCACCACTGAGTGGAAACAAATGGGATTTTTGACACTTACTATGCAGGCCAGAAATAGCCCCAAAGCGCTTTAATAGATTTATTGCACATGGCAAGTCCACTCCAACATCCCTCAGGAAGAGTAGCATGCCATCAGCAAATAATGCTGTATAATAGGATAGCCCTCTTACCTCTAACCCACGATAAAACTCTCCGGTGCAAGCACAGTAGGTCAAAGGCTCTATTGCAATGACAAATAATAGAGGAGAAATTGGGCACCCTTGCCTAGTTCCGTGTCCCCATCATAAGATTCAGATATAATTCTGCCAGAGTGAACACGGGCAGTGGAACCCATGTAAAGGGGCTTAAACCAATGAATAAACCTAAGACCCAAGACCTTTCTAGCCATTACCTAATATATGAAGTCCCAACTTAGACTATCAAAGGCCTTTTCAATATATTTTGCCATGACAGCTGCCAACGTATTATCCAAAAAGTCTTCATTTAAAAGTGAGGTTAGGAAAATCTCCTAATATTTAGTGCTGTATTACGCCCAGGAATGAAACCCGCTTGATCTATGTAGATCAAGGAGGGCATATAATGTTTAAGGCGAGTCACTAGGATTCGACTTAGAATTTTATAGTCCACATGGAGCAAGGATAATGACGAGTAAGTTCTAACATCAGTGGAAGGGCGCCCATGTCTCAAGAGCGGGATGACCAGAGCCTTGCATGTAGATGCCAGCAGGCGACCTGATTCCCGAGCAGCAGAGTAAAGTTGTACAAGTTTAGGAACCAAACTATCCCTGTATGCTGAAAAAAACTCCACAGGTAGGCCATCAGCTCCAGGAATCTTCCCCTGCGCCATGCTTTTAATTGCTGCTCTCACCTCCGGCACAGTAATATCACCCCCAATGCAACTGCATCCTCGCGTGAAAGTACTTGCAGTTGGCCAATAGCCAGAAAATCTTCAAAGCTCGAGAGGGTAACTTAGGAGCTGCTGCATTGAGGGAACTGTAGTATACACAAAATCTTGTGTTTATGGCAGCTTGGCTATATAGAGGTTCACCTGCATCTGAATCTAGCTCCAAAACCAATGTGTCCCTGACATTTGGTTTAATAAGCCATGCCAAAATGGAAGCTGTTTTATCATGCTCAGTATGCATCCTAATCTGATATTCCCTATAATCAAAACAACACAGTCTCTCAGGGGCTCATTTACAAGAAACTGACACATCGCTGTGCTAGAGAAGCGATACATCAGTTTACTTGCACCTGCGGCAAAATAGCTTACGACGTCGTGGATGTGCAGTATTTACGATATGTCGCAAGGACCCTGACGCAACAACAGCAATGCATCAAAAAAGTGAGGTTCCAAAAGTTTAATCTGACGCAAGTAGCCTACTATGTGGGGACCAATGTGTTAGAGCGTGAAAAGGTGACAAAGTCACCTTGTGCTCTAACATATTGGTCCTGGATGTGACTCATACAAGTGAGCATAGTACTCACTTGTATGTTTGACATCAGCACGCAATGCCACAAAATGTGACATTCCGCACCCACACCTACCTTCTGGGGCCAACTTACCTTGTGACTTGATTGCAGATTGCAGTCAAGTCACTACAGCTGGTGTGGTCCCTTGGCCACAGCAAATACATAATTCCGTTGCCTGGGTTTAGCAGGTATAGAGATTGTGACGCAGCCTGATGTGCCAAAAACTGGAAAAGTGGTAAATACTACTGTGTCAGTTTTACAGAAGGTGTTTTTGATGGAACACCTACCTTGCATAGATTAAAAACTAACACAGCGCAGCCAATTCCAACGCAGGAAAAACCGACGTAACCCAAAAAAAGTGATTCATCTGCATCCATGTAAATATGGAACAAATGAAGCACTTCCGTTGCATCAAAAAAAGTGACACAACGGCAGCGCAAGGGGCTTGTAAATGAGCCCCTCAGTTTGGGCAGCCAGTAACTCCATAGCCTCAAGCAATGGATACCTTAGAGCAGGATTTCCTGGTCTCTGCTGCTCAAGGTTCCGTAGTAATTTTTCTTGAGCGTCTACTTCACCTACTAATGTTTTACGCACCCCAGCCACTTCTTCAATACAGCACCACCTAACCACAGTTTTAAAAGCATCCCACTCAATTAAACGGGAAGAAACGATCCCCGCATTGTCCTCAAAATAAGCAGTTATGGCCTCTCCAATATTATTTCTAATGACCTGATCCTCCAGTGCTTCCACTCGTAAATGCCAAATTGGGAAGCGAGAATGCTCGCATTCCCAATTCAGAGAGACTAATACTGGGTTATGATCTGAAAGGGTTATGCATAAATATTCAGTATTGTGAACCGCACCATGTACAGTCAAAGAACACAAAAATTTGTCAAGACGAACATGAAGTTAATGTAAGACAGAGTGAAAAGAGAAGTCACGTGTCACAGGGCGCAGTCGCCTCCAATAATCCACCAGCCCCACTTCCTTTGTCAATCAGTAAATGTACGAGCCATTCAGGATACCAGGAATCTCTCAGAAGGGAGTGTGAACAATCAAGTGCAGGATCTGCAATAGAGTTCAAATCCCCCCTAGCAACACAGTCCATGTTAGATAAGGTCCCAAAGCTCTGGACAGTTCTGCAACAAAAAACTCCTCTTGGTTTACATTAGAGGCGTAAATACTAACACTAGTTAGGTCGCAACCAGCCAACCTCCCAGAGATGATTACATATCTACCCTCTGGATCTACATGTTTGTTGTTTTTTGAAAGGGTACCCCCGGTCTTATCCATATTAAAACTCATCTGGCAAAGGCCAAATATGATGTGGCATATACCTTGCGCCTTAACTAGCTGGTGAATGGTCATGCACCAGATTCAAGCCGTGACAGCCATGGAAGCAAAAAATTGCAAACATTCAAATGATTTCATCTAGCTCATCCATTGTAATCCATTTTATTCCAAGGTTCTTCAATAACTTCCAAATTAACACAGAGGCAGCGTGTTTCCACACTTTTAATCCAACAGAAATGCACATCCAGACTTTATTCTGCAGCCCACCAGAATTCAAGTTGTACCTGAGTATGTACCTAATGTATTTTAGATAAAAAAGCCCTTCGTCAGAGGTCTGTACTATAAGGGGGGCCCATCAATAACCACAAATAGTTAGATAAAACATGGCCATGAATAATTCATTGAATTAAATTCAACATACTGTCCATAAAGTGCATGCACAGAAACCACCACTGACATGCTACGGCTTATAACACCGCAAATCCGTGCTCTGTTTTAAATTGAAATAATTATAAAACTATCAAAATATCTGATGTTAAATATGTGTCCTATTGCATTCTAAATTAAATATACCCTGTGCTTAACTAACTATGTGAAAACACCAGATTTCCACCAAAGAATAAACTCACCGTGCTTTGAATTTGTGATCTGACTCTTTCTCCGCCGTGAACGGGAACATGACAATTTAATCTAACATCAACAAAATTGTGCTAGAAATTAACTGTCTAAAATAAACCTTTTGTGAACTCCACAGGTGAAATCCATTCATTCAAACATGCAGAGAAGCTTAAATGAAACATGTGACCATGAAAAACAGTCCAAAAAGTAAACATAAAAGAAATACTTGAAACACACCACACCATTAATGCAAATCGTGCACCCTATGATCCTCTACAAGTGTATGCTCTATAAAATCTATCAAATAAGCTTGAGGATAATATAACATGAACCATAATCAACTGAAACATTTCTATAAAAAATATTTGAATTAACAAAACCAACAGTGCTTTGATGTAAAGATCGCCTTCAAGGGATTTATTTAGAATACTCTGTTCTATTGCTTTTGATATATATTTTTAACTGCAAGAATTATTGATAAACTCGCCAGAGAGATATTATTCAAATGTCTTTTATCTAAGAAATATTTTTGTTCCTTGTGAGGACATAAGAACCAATGAACCAATCACAAAACAATAAATATTCAAAACACGGGTATATATAAAAAAAGTTTTATCTTTTGAAATTTATCAAGGGTACTACACAGTTATACAAACAATGTAACAAGAGGAAAATAAATACAATTGTATAATCCTTGAATGTCACTATTGTAAACACTTCTTCTCATTGTACATTATTTTCAGAAGAGAGTGTGAATGTCGACGTTTCGGTCTGTATGCATTTGTCCATGAGACCATCTTCAGGACTATCATAAATTTAACAGTTGACCCCTGAATGGTGTTTCCAAAGATTCAAGAATTATAGAATGCAATTGATACATATATATCAAATCGATCGTCGTTCTGTAACTCTACTTTGTTTAAGGTGAATAATCGTCAAAAGATGCAGGTAAGTGAACTCTAGTGCTTTTTGGACGGTGTAGTTAAATTTCCAGTTCCCAGCAGCTTCTCAATTGAAGGAGTTTATTCTGTTAAGTTTTGTAGCGCACCAAAAATTCGGCAGTCAGACATTATTATATTCAATTGATGTAAAGATAGCACTCGCCAATAAACTTGATTTACAAGGTATCTTAACTTCAAGATGCAAGCAATCGGAAGGGACAGAAATTTGCAAATATACCTGGCCCCACCATCTCTTATGCAGAGCCAATCCTTCAGACCCAGTGAGATGAGTCTCTTGCATTGCGGCAATATGTTTAACCCATCTTTTATGATAGGAGTATACTTTGTATCTTTTAGACATGCTATTAGGACCCCAGACATGCCAGGAGACTAAATTGTACCATATGGAGGTTACCATATGAAAAGGGCAAAGGGATGCATCACTACAGACCACACAGTGGACCCCAATTTACCATCCTAGAGCAGCAGACAGGGGTAACTTTATCTAAAACTCTAAATCTAAAATACCTAACCCAACACCTCATCCTCCAGACCGGACCAGAAGCAAATGACTCCCCATCCAAACCAGTCAGATATAATCCAACACATGCACATGCATAACAAGCACATCAACAACAAGGGGGGAGGTGCCAGATCCACACCATCTGCCAATTACAAGCAGGATATCCACCTCAGGTGCAAGAACTCTATGACAAATAACTCTGCATATAAACACATCAACATTTCACCAGTGTTAGATTATCTCATTTGATGTACCTGGAGTAAACTTTGGTAATGATTCTACAGAATCCCGGTATGAGACAGATGTTTGACCAGAATCTGAGTTGTATAGATCACTTTCTCCATTACCAGATGGTGGTGCAGACCTCCCATCGCTCAATGCAGCTACCGCCTCTACAACTTATCGTCGTTCATAACGCCCTTGAGTGAGGATTTACCTACCTGGGAGTCCTCTTCTGCCAATTCACTGTTGGGATGTGCTGCCTATGGAGCTCCTTGCCGCTGCATTACCTGGGAAAAAATAGAAAATAATATGAAACAGATCTCAATCGTAATAAAAAAGGACCTATCTCTTTAAACAGTCTCACAGAGCTAACCAATCAGAGGAAGTCAGACCAAAACAGACATAAACCCGACAACTGTAATAGGAGAGAAATGACGCAGGTGCGAGACTCCCAGAGGATAGAACTGAGCTGGGGAAAGGAAGAACTGCCAGGAACACCCCTGCCGAGTTGAAGGAGTGTCGAACCCAAAGAAGGACCACATTGGAAGCCACCAAGCCAGAGAGCTTCGACGTACACGGTCGAGGGGACAAGGACGCTGAGTCGGGTACCGAGGAATTGTGGAGAGTTGCGGCAGGGCAGGTATAAATTAAAAATAAACGGAACCGCATGCATATAAATACCAGCCAAAAATCTACCTATACAGACTACAAGCCCCATATGGACTTTCTGTCAGACAAAACAAAAGGGATATCATACTGAATACCGCAATGAATACTCCAAGACAAGGGGCATATATTATTTCCTTTTCTTGTCTTTTTTTTTCCCTTTCTTTATTCCTTCTGGACACTCTTTATTTTTTTGCAGGGGAAATAAAGCAGAAACACAACTAACCTTGTATGTACTGAATGACATAGACAACCCCAATAACATTCAGTTAAACCCTTCCTCTTTTCCTATATAATCACCAGCGGTGTTGGTGACGGAGACTTCTAGGCATTATTATTGAACCCAATGCTTACCGCTCGTTTTTCTTTTCCACCGAGAGTCCAATCAATCAATCAATCATGTCACTTATAAAGCGCACTACATACCCGCGAGGGTCTCAAGGCGCTGGGGGAAGAGGGGGGTGGTGCTGCTACTGATCGAAGAGCCAGGTCTTGAGGAGTCTTCTGAAGGCCAGTAGGTCTTGGGTCTGTCGGAGGTTGGTGGGGAGGGTGTTCCAGGTCTTGGCGGCGAGGTGGGAGAAGGATCTGCCGCCGGCGGTCGTTTTCCGGATGCGGGGGACTGTGGCGAGGGCGAGGCTAGTCGAGCGGAGCTGGCGGGTGGGGGTGTAGAAGCTGAGTCGTCTGTTGAGGTAGGCTGGTCCGGAGTTGTGGAGTGCTTTGTGTGCGTGGGTGAGGAGCTTGAAGGTTATCCTCCTGTTGACAGGGAGCCAGTGCAGGTCTCTCAGGTGGGGTGTGATGTGGCTGCGTCGGGGGATGTCGAGGATAAGACGTGCAGAGGCGTTCTGGATGCGTTGCAGCTGTCTCAGGAGCTTAGCCGTCGTTCCTGCGTAGAGGGCATTTCCGTAGTCCAGCCTGCTGGTGACGAGGGCCTGGGTGACTGTTTTTCTTGTTTCGGTGGGGATCCACTTGAAGATCCTGCGGAGCATTCGGAGGATGTTGAAGCAGGATGAGGAAACGGCGTTGACCTGCTTAGTCATGGAGAGGGTGGGGTCGAGGATGACCCCTAGGTTGCGTACGTGGTCGGTGGGTGGCGGGGCTGTTCCCAGTGATGTTGGCCACCAGGAGTCGTCCCAGGCTGAAGGGTTGGAACCAAGGATGAGGACCTCCGTCTTGTCCGAGTTCAGCTTCAGGCGGCTGGTCCTCATCCATTCGGCGACGGCCTTCATTCCTTCGTGGAGGTGGGCTTTGGCGGTGTGAGGGTCTTTGGTGAGGGAGAGGATCAGCTGGGTGTCGTCGGCGTAGGAGATGATGTTGAGGTTGTGCTGTCGGGCGACGTGGGCGAGGGGTGCCATGTAGATGTTGAACAGCGTTGGGCTGAGGGAGGAGCCTTGGGGTACGCCGCAGATGATCTTGGTGGCCTTGGATCGGAAGGGGGCGAGGCGGACGCTTTGTGTTCTGCCGGAAAGGAAGGATGTGGTCCAGTCCAGGGCCTTCTCTTGGATCCCGGCGTCGTGAAGGCGTGTTCGTAGTGTGTGGTGGCAGACCGTGTCGAAGGCGGCTGATAGGTCCAGGAGGATGAGGGCTGCTGTTTCTCTGTTGTCTAGCAGGGTCCTGATGTCATCGGTGGCGGCGATGAGGGCGGTTTCGGTGCTGTGGTTGCTGCGGAAGCCGGACTGGGAAGGGTCCAGGATGTTGTTCTCCTCGAGGTAGCGGGTCAGTTGTTTGTTGACGATTTTCTCGGTGACCTTCGCGGGGAACGGGAGCAGAGAGATGGGTCGGAAGTTCTTGAGGTCCTTGGGGTCTGCCTTGGGTTTCTTGAGTAAGGCGGTGATCTCGGCGTGCTTCCAGCTTTCCGGGAAGGTTGCTGTCTCGAAGGAGATGTTGATTATTTTCCGGAGATGGGGCGCGATGGCTGTACTGGCTTTGTTGAAGATGTGGTGAGGGCACGGGTCTAGCGGTGAACCGGAGTGGATGGTGTTCATGATCTCGCTGGTGTCCTCGTCATTGATGTTGGTCCAGGAGAGCAGGCGGTTGGTGGTTGTGGGGGCAGTGGTCTCGGTGGTTGCCGGGGCGGTCGTGGTGTTGAAGCTGTCGTGGATGTCGGCGATTTTGCGGTGGAAGGAGGTGGCCAGTGAGTCGCACAGGTCTTGCGACGGCTGGATGTCGTTGGTGTTGGAGCTGGGGTTGGAGAGTTCCTTCATGATGTTGAAGAGCTCTTTGCTGTTGTGTGCGTTGTTGTCTAGGCGGTCTTTGAGTGAGTCCCTTTGGCGGATCTGATGAGGTGATGGTGATTGCGGGTGGCGCTCTTGTGGGCGGCGTAGCTGTCCGCTGTCCGTTCGTGGAGCCAGATCTTCTCCAGTTTTCGGCATGTTCGTTTGGAGGCCTGGAGGTCTTCGGTGAACCAGGTGGCTTTCTTGCTGGTGTGGCTGTTGGGCGGATTCTTGAGCGGGGCGAGGGTGTTGGCGCAGTCGTCGATCCACTGCCTGAGGTTGCGGGCGGCGGTGTCGGGGTCGGAGGGTTCGGCGGGTGGGCTCAGGGCGAGGGTTGTGGTTAGCTGGTCTTCCGTGACTCTGCTCCAGCAGCGGCGAGTCCAGGAAGATCCAACCACACCCAAAGCCCAAGAAAAAGAACAGAAGAGGACGGGAATTACCATTGGAAGAGATTTTTGTTTTCAAGTGTATACATCAATATCGTAAATACTTTGAATAAAAGACAGCATTGAGAAGCCACCTAAGCCTCCTCGCCTTTACATCCGGCCCAGCCTCCTAAATGTACCACACCTTATCATTATGATGGAGCGGCACCCTAAGGAACCTGTAGGCACTTCTTAGGAGCTTGTCAGTTACGTTGACGTCTCTTCAGTTTGGGATCCCTTTTTGCTGGGGATGAGGATATATCCATTCCCAAACAGACAGTGGAGACATGAAGAACTGCACTTTTTTGTCACTGATGACCTTCAATTCGGCAGGGTACAACATAGTGTATGAGATCCCAAGCAGGCGAGGGCATTTTATTGCATCAGTAAACATAGAGCCCTCTGTTCTTCCACATCTTGCATGAAATCTGGGAAAAGCAAACTTCTATGGTTCTCAATCACAATGTCACCTGAGCCTGACCTGCGCTAGAATATGATCACAGTCTCTATAATGTAAGAATTTTGATATATCTGGGTGCAACTCCAGGCAGAGGACGTTGAGAAGGAACATGATGAGCTCTTTCCAATGCAAAATGCAGGAGAGGCCTTTTCTTTAAGCCGTGCTACTAGAAAACTGATAATATTTTCAGCAGTGCCCTCAATTTGTTCCAGAAGCCCAATCATTCTAATGTTATTGCTTCTAGCTCAGTGTTCTGCATCTTCTGCTCTAGATTCCAAGGATTCAATCTTTTTTTCCATAATAGTAAATCTGGATTGCACTGAGGCCATTTCTGGTGAGAAGTCACTTAACGCTCGTTCAGTGGGGGTTACACATTCGCCCAGTCACCTCTGATCATCTCACATCAGGCCTATATCCATTACAATTGAATCTATTTTTAATTCAAGCACCTCCCTAGAGGCAGCAAAAGCCTGAAGAACTGTTTCCAGAGTAGGGACAGTGCGCTCCCCAGTCAGAATCCCCGCCTCCGGGGAATTTTTATCCAAAACTAGAGAAGGGCCAGCCTCGAATGTCTCCTTCTTCTTACTGACTTTACCCATGATGATGTACTCCCAATCAATCCGATTAGGAACCAAACTAGGTCCGACACTTCAGTTGCCCTCTGTTGCTGTGTAAACAGGCAGGCTGCAGGGTTTATAGCAGTAGTCTCAGCCCACTCTATATTGTTATCGTTCCCTCGCTTCCCGGTTGTGATGTAAACGCACTGCAATTGCTCTCTTTGCCCTGTTATAGTACAAGTATCCTGCAGAGTATATAGTATCAGGGAGGTAGCACAGTTACTTCAGAGCAAGAGAATACACCTGGAAAAGTATTCTGTTAAGATAATTGCTTTCCCCAAAAATTTAGGAGCCAGGTGACGGAGTGATTGTTGCCTATCAGTTTCAACAATTGTTGGTGTACAGGGACTTCTTCCACAGGTTTCCTACTGAGATGATTCCTCTGTTTATTTACATTCACTGTGCTCAGCAGGGATAATTAATCTAATATTGTTGTTAGATCGCGCACTGCTTTTTTTTTCAGAGCCCCCTCACTGTCAAAATGAGTTTGCAGAACATACTCTTTAACCTGTGAATTGCGTACATGGGGTCAGATTTACAAGCCCCTTGCACCACTTTTGCGTCATTTTTAACATGGGAAAAATGACGCAAAAGTGGCGCAAGGGGCTTGTAAATCTGCCCCATGGTATTTACTTTCACTGCACGTTAGTTTGCTCACTGTTTATTTATCTCAGGGCCCCTTCACGTTAAAATGATTTTGAGAACATACTCTTTAACGCTGCGCACTGTTTTTTTCAGGGCACCGCTTACTCTTTAAAGCGGCTGATAATACGGCAAAGCACGCACCAGTTGCTCATGCACTCCCAAGAATGCTTTTCAAGTTACTGGCTCCAAGGCTGTGCAATGCCTGTCAGTTTCAACTGTGTGCACTGAGGGGCAGATTTACAAGCCTCTTGCGCCACTTTTGCGTCATTTTTAACATGGGAAAAATTACGCAAAAGTGCCGCAAGGGGCTTGTAAATCTGCCCCTGATTATTTAATTCAGAGCCCCCTCACAGTTAAAATGGTTTTGCAGAACACGCGCACATTTTATATACTTTCACAGTCACGCACATTTTTAACTCTGACAGTTCCCAGTAGAGATGATTAACTTCCGCTTACTCGTTCAACCAGCTGATAATACGGCAAAGCGGCAAAGTATGCACCAGTTACTCACCCGCTCTTAAAAATGCCATTTAAGTCTGTTGAGGAATGCAACGCGCTGATGAAAGCATTTCACATGTTGCCATTTCAATTATTTAATTCACCTCATCCAGAATGTTTCCATGCCCCAATCGAACCAGAGCCAGACACAAGTATGCACGACAACGGAGACCCAAACGCTGTATACAATTGGCCTACAATGTGCTCACTGTTGGAGCCTGCAAGCCAGTGTAGCGCCTTGCTGCCAAAGCCTGTAAAGTCTGTGTAGCACCACGTATGTGTTGTCTATTATGTCACATTCCTGGAGAGAGCAGGCCTCCAGTGTGTGGGTTTAGGTACGGAAAGCACGACTTGTATACTGTTGCAGGAGGTGGACCGGCCGTCAGGCAAGGTGTCAGTGAAAACGGCCATACCCGGGAACCGCTGCAATGCGGCAAAGGTAGTCACTGGACCAGCAGAAAAGGTATGGGGATGTGGTGGGGCACCAGGGATCGACCATCCTCATTGCCAGTTGTCACATTCCTGGGGAGAGCAGGCTTCCAGGGTGTGGGTGTATGTATGGAACCACGAGGCAAGTCCCCGGGCACTTTTATTACTTTACCCTTCCCCCACCGGTATGAACCATTTTGTCTGTGGTAAGAAGGTTCATCCCAAGGAAACCCCTCATTTCTGGGCCTCCAGTGGATTGGCCCACCAACACAACATTCTTCCTTTATTTTAAACAAAAACACAACAGCACCAAAACAAATGGTGATGATCATTGTAACACCTTCAACAATAAAGATCCCGGAAAAAGAAAAACAAAAGTGAGATATGAGAAAGAGAAAAAGAAAAAGAAAGAGAGAAAAAGAGAGAGAATCATGGCTTACCACAAAGCATATCAACAGAAAGCCCTTTGGACGGTAAGATCTCACAGGACATAGTCTGAGATGGTACCTCTCCCTTCCATGACGATGGCCATCATCGTCAGCATCATCACGTCGAGTCATCGGAGGATGCGGATAGGAAACAGGTGATCCTGTGGGGCTCGATACCACTGGCGGACCAATACCAGTCTCTGGATATTCAGCATTGCTTGGACCGGAAGTTGCTGAGTTGGAATTCTTTGCCAAAAGAGATTCCACAGGGACACAGCCATCGTCATGTCCAGCTTCATTTCCCGCTGTGACTGAGGGATCCTCAATAGGTCGGTCCACAGCAGCTTGATAATGTTTGAAACAGGACACATACTTTGTAATGCTCTCTCCCACCCTCTGGGCGGTGATCATTATTCCATTCACTGACTGTACTTGCCAGGGACCAACCTCAAAAGGGAGCATGAGTTTGCTTACTGGATACCTGTTCTTAACCATCACCAAGTCTTCGACCATGATTCACCTGTGCTTGGCTCCACCGACTCGGGACATGTGATTATTTCGTGCCCGACGCTGTTTCAGCTTCTCAGCCACCTGAAACTGAAGATCTGAAGGCTTGTTTAGTTGGGGAATGATATCACCCATGGGTCGATTGACACACAAAGAGCCTGGGCTGACTTGGGTCGTTGAGTGGGGTGTGAGGCGGTCTTCCCTAAGAAAAGTATACAGTGCACATTCCATATTTTGTCCATGAGCCAAAGCGATCAGCAGCACTTTATTCAAGGTACACATGAAGCTTTCTGCTTCTCCATTGGCTTGCGGCCAACAGGGTGTGACCTTTCGGTGATGAATGCCTCTGGACGCAGGTATTCTGTAAATTCATGACCGGTGAATAAAGGGCCATTGTTGATGCGTAACTCTTTCAGAAGTCCATGGGTGCCCATTATTTTCTCCAGTCGGGGAATAGTCAATTGTCCTGTCATCAAATCCATGACTTCGACCTCCAGATATTTGAAAAATCATCTATGATGACCAGCATGTGTCTCCCATCGGGGATATTTCCAAAATCAGCATTCACTCTTTGCCAGGGAAATGGTGGAAAATCCTCAGTGATGATTGGGGCCTGTGGCTATGTCGGCCCGGCCGCTTGGCACAGAGGGCACTGTTTGTTCAACAAGTATTTCTAAATTCGGAAACCACACCTTACATCGTGGTTGGGACCTCGTCTTGACAATCCCTTGATGGGCCAAAAGAGCAAGATCCACCACTCGTTGTTGTAGTGCCCCAGGGATCACCAGATGGGAACCCCTCATGAGACAGCCTTCGGGAGAAACGGCCAAATCTGAACGCACATTGTATAGAGAGTCCAGTGCTACCCGTGCTTCCGTCGTCCTGCAGGGTTCTTTTTCGATGTGGGAATATAGTTGCTCCATGTCGGTCAGTGCACGGCTAGCATATGCCACCGGAGCCAAGTCTCTGGTGCTCTGCCTCTGCAATAGGACGGCTCCAAGGCCGATGGGACTAGCATCCATCAACAATTCAGATTCCCAGGCAGGATCAAAGTACACCAGAACAGTGTCAGTGGATAATGCTTGTTTGGTAGCTTGGAAAGCCTCCTCCTGATCAGGCCCCCACTTCCAAACAGTGTTGGTCTTCATCAGCTCTCTCAAGGGGGCGGTAAGGTTGGTCAGATTCCGAATGAAACTTCCACAGTATGTGACCATACCTAAGAAACTCCTCATACCTGTGACAGTAGTGTGAGCCGGGGCTGACTGGATGTAGCGTGAGGTCATTGTCTCTTAGGCATTGAAATGTGGCTCTCAGGTGATCAAGATGTTCCTCCAGTGTGGGCGCATGTACCAGAATGTCGTCACTGATATTGAGGACCCCTTCAAGGCCAGCCACTACACCCCTTGTCGTGTCTTGAAAGACCTCAGCTGCACTTGACACTCCGAAGCTAAGGCGCTTCTACCTCCTCAGACCTATGTGAGTGGAGAACGTCGTAATGGCCCTCGATTCCGGATCCAACAGTAGCTGGTGATATCCAGCTCGCAAGTCCATTTTGGAGAACCACTAGGAGCCGCTCACCTCTGCCATGATGTTGTTTGGTTTTCTTCGCTATTACAGTGGGGAATACTCATGAAGTTGGGCCATCCACCCACTCGATGATGTCGGCCTGTTCTAATTTCTTCAACTCTTCCTCCTTTGACCTCAGGTGGAAGACCACCCTTTGGTGCTTCAGCGCAACAGGTTGGACTGAGTTGTTGACATGAAGACATATCATGCGATACTTGAGGCATCTTATTCCTTCAAACAGAGTCCAAATTCTGACAACAGGCTCTCAACGCTTTCCTGATGCACACTGAAGGTAAAAGCGACAAGCTGCTGGTGCTCTGCAGTCCAGCAGCTTAGTAGCGTCCCTGATCCCCCTTTTGTGACATAGACTTTGGCATGAGTGGAACGGGATTTGTGAGGGATTTCGGTGGTAAAAATTCCAGCCAGTGGAAGTGGAATGGTGAACCCATATGCAAACACTTGTGTAGAGGTGGGACGTAGGGTTGGTTGTATGGGAAGTGTCTGCATCGCTGATTGTGCCATGATGTTTATGGATGCCCTGGTGTCAATCAATGCTTGTACCTGGTGTCCTGCAATGAGCACACTGCATCTCGGGGTCCGCTTTCTAGGACATCCATCGGGTTGCATGGTGTGCATGACAATGACCGCTCCTTCAACATCGTCATCATCCATGTCTTCCTCATTCTCAGGGACTTTATAGGCATACAGGGTATTGAGGGTCTTGGGCTTCTGTCGTTTTTGGGCAGCGGAGCGGCACACTTTTGCAAAATGGTTCGGTTTATTGCAAGCTGAGCACCTCTTCTCTTGGGCTGGGCATGGTCCTTGGTGCGGGAAGGGTTCACCACACCCATAACATGTTTTGGGCACGGGTTGAGCTTTGATACGTGTTTTCCTCTTGCCAGGGTTTCCAGGGAGGACAGCGTTGACAAGTTCTGTCTTTATCTGGCATTGCAATGTCGTTTCCATGTGCACTGCCCGCACTTTGGACAGTTCTTTCGACCAACCCATGTTTAGCATGCCCGCCATAGGCATTCCAGGGACCTGAAGAATGCTCTCTCTCACCTTTGCAGTGACACAACCCTGGATGAATTGCGCCTGTATTTCATTGTTTTCATATGGTAATGTGCAGGCGCTAGCCAGATCTTTGAGGCGGGCGTAGAAAACATCCACCGATTTGTCAGGCAGTGGCCTCGCTTGGCGCAGTAGGAAACGTTTGTAATCCGGATTTGCCAGGGGCTCGAAGTGAGATGTTAGTGCTTATTTCAAAGTGCCATAGGTGTACGGATGTCCTGCTTCCACAACAGACTTTCCTAGCTTGTGTTGGGTTTCACCCCCCAAGTGCAGAAGCATAAGGTGCCTTCTGTCATTGTGTAAGGCCACCGCTGCGAAGTACGTTTCGAGGTGCTCCACCCATTCCTTCCATTTAGCTGCTTTTGCAGACGGGGGCCCATCAACCATGAATAGCTCGATTGGAGGTACGGTAGACATAATGGATGTAGGGCACAGTTATCACCTGAAGGTGGTGAGTATCTTTCTTGAACCATGTATGTGTCTGTGTGTGACTGAAGGTAGAGGTGGTCTAATGAGAAAACTGAGGACCTCTGTGCCTCCTGTCCACCTCCAAAAATTGTGCCAAATTGGAGGGAAAAAGGAGAAAAACATCAGTTTCAGGAAGGCAGAAATAGAGGAGGAAGATGCAAATTCAGGGCAGCCAATTGCTGAAAGAGCAGGAATAGGAGGAAAACGGTATTTCATTTAGACCTCCCACGTGGCACAAAGGGAGCGTCCTCATAAAGAATTAAACTCCCCTCTAGCAAGACGATGCGGGCTTCAAACAGTGAAAGGCAGTGTGTAGGAAGCAGTGTCGCTTTGGGACCTCCCACGTGGGACAGAGGGAGCGTCCGCAGAGGGAACCGAACTTCCTGCCGGCAAAGCAATGCAGGCTCCAAGCAGTCTCAGGTGGGAGAGCACCTACCCCAGGGTTTCCTGACATCAGCGGGAGGGGCTCTGCACACACCATGGCAGACTGAGACTGCACCCTCACCGCCCAGAGAAATTGAGGAGCACCACAGCCACAGGGGGTCGCTCGAGGCGGTCACAGGCAGGGGGCGGCGTCAGCAGTGTCCTCGCCGTCGGGAAGGCAGACGGTGCAGTTGGAGCCAGAGAAACTGCCCAGAAACAGCCGCCGAGAGGCACAGGCCTGCAGGATGCAGACCGACCATCAGGCAAGGTGTCGATGAAAATGGCCATCCCCAGGAACCGCTGCACTGCGGCAAAGGCAGTCACAGGACTGGCAGAGAAGGTGAGGGGATGTGGCGAGGCACCAGGGCTCGACCATCCTCATTGCCAGTTGTCACATTCCAGGGGAGAGCAGGCCTCCAGGGTGTGGGTGTATGCACGGAAAGCATGACTCGTACACTGTCTCTGTGGTAATGGACCACAAGGCAAGTCCCCAGGCACTTTTATTCCTTTACCCTTCCCCCACCGGTACGAACCATTTTGTCCATGGTAAAAGGGTTCATCCTGAGGACACCCCTCCTTTCTGGGCCTCCAGTGGATCGGCCCACCAACATAACAGATTATAGGGGGACTAGTCATAAAGAAACCTGCAATGATTATATGGCGTTGCACTCCTAAATGTTTACTGCAGGACCACTATGCTTTCGTCCACCATCTTGCCAAGATGCTGTCCATAAATTTTGCATTTTATTTTGCCCCCTCTCAATTGACCAAACTAAATCTTGTGCTAATCTCCCGCTTTAGGCAGCACTCGTACCCAGCCTCATACAATGCTTTCCAGACAATACGGCTTCATTTCTTCACTCCACCATCTTAAGGAAATGGCCAATGGACCTGTCATAATGCAACTGATCTGCAAGAGGAGTAATTTAGGTTAGGTTGACAGAAGAAAAGATAAACATTCAGTAATAGAGAGGTACAAAATAACTGGTCAGAATGATGAGGTGAAAATTACCAGGATATTGTAAATAGAGGCATGCCGACCAGAGCTCCCTCACTCCGTGAGTGCTTTTATCGGGACCTAGCCTCAAGTGTCAGGGTCACAAAACACTTTCTGCAACTCTCCTGGACCCTGCATTCTGTGAGTCCTCCCCTTGTCTGAAGAGCCCCCTCCAGTCCTGGGCCTCAGAAATGGGTTCTGCAGCTGATTTCTGCAAAAACTGGTGCCTCGCCCGACTGCACAGGAAAAATCGATGCATCGCTTTTCACTGCTGACTCAGTGCCTAAACAAAGACGACGTGGGTCCCAGCTGCGAGGTTCAATGGCGATGCAATGCCGATCCACCGCGACTGGATGACCATACAGTGCCGATCCTTCGACACCATCTGTAAGGCTCGACAGCAATGCAGTGGCCCGAATGTGAGAATTAAAACCAACACATCGTGTTCTCGAATTCGACGCTTTTCTCCATACAAGGTACTTTTTCAGCTAATCTTGCATGGGTTCCATAGCTAGCCTGCTCTCCATCGCGGTCAGCCTGAACTTTGGATTTGCACCGGTTCCTTGCGATCTTAAGAAACCTTTTGCCTGCTAGTGACTTCTAAGCACTTTTTTCAATTTTTAACTTTAAAAATTCATATCTCAACTTCTACTTATTGGAGTTTTGTCGTTTTGGTCTTGTGTTAATCAGATGAATATTATCTATGTTTCTAAACTTCTGTGGGGTCTTTTTGTGATGTCTTCATTGAGTTACTGTAATTAAAGTGTGCACTAACACTTTACACATTGCCTCTTAATTTAAGTCTGACTGCTCGTTGCCAAGCTACCAGAGGGTGAGCACAGGTTAATTTAAGTTGTGTATCTGACTTACCCTGACTAGAGTGGTGATCCCTACTTGGACAGGGTACACACCTCTGCCAACTAGAGGCCCCATTTCTAATACTCTGCATCAAGGACAGTTCAGGGAGAGGTCTGGGGTTTGAGCATGAATGATGAGCAAATATTTCATCAGTTACAGCAGACTGGGAAACGTTCTAATTGGTATAAAACATTTAGGGGCATATTATCAAGGCGGCGTTAATGAATTATCGCCGCTTTAGCGTCCGTTTTCGGACGAAAAGCAGCGATAATTCTATCGCCTAATTAACAAGGACACGCTAGCGCGTGATTCCTGCATTAGCGTCCGTTTTCTGCACGCCTCCCATCGCATCGCTAATGAGATGCAAAGGGGGCGTGCCTGTGAAAACAACATGGGAAAATATCGCTAACCCAGGTATCGCCATATTAGCAACGTGGGTTAGCGATATTTTAAATCGCGTTAAGTATGTCCTTAACGCAGGAATTTAACGTCTGCTAAATTCCTGACTAAGGCATACCTAACATGGGGGTGGATTGTGTGGCTAAGACCACAGGCCCTATCACCAAGGATATCGCCGTTTTCCATGGGACATTGCTGGAAAACCAGCGATGTTCCATGGAAAACATCGCTATCACTGGAAAATTATCGCCTTTGCGCTAAGCGTTGTTAATACAGCGCTAGCATGGCGAT
The DNA here is from genome assembly GCA_963921515.1 of Calotriton arnoldi. Taxonomy (NCBI): domain Eukaryota; kingdom Metazoa; phylum Chordata; class Amphibia; order Caudata; family Salamandridae; genus Calotriton; species Calotriton arnoldi. The sequence continues at coordinate 2,495,471 of CAWUFW010001090.1, read as the reverse complement.
AATTTCCAGCGATAGCCGGCGATAGGATTCCTCGCGCTAACAGCGGCCAGCGATAATTATCGCTGCCGCTTGATAATATGCCCCTTAGTTACTAGTGTGTGTGTAAAGTGTTTCAGTCTATTCTTGAGGTCTTGCAGGAAAATTTGGTTTGGAATTGACAAGCTCAACTTTAGGAACTCAATGCAATATTTACAGACGTTTTAGGGATTTTTGGGAATTGCAATTTACAAGTAATTTCCTAGTGGCATGGAATTTTTTACAGGCTATATTGCTAGTGCGGTTGATGTTTCCAAATTGGAGCGTGACCCAGTTTTACTCCTTTGAACTAGATGATGGGTGTTGATGTTAAAATTGTTATCTTGAAAACTCGTTTGTTTGCAAACTTCTTTATGAATGAAATGTGTCGTCTTTGCAGAACTTCAAGTTTTCCACAAAAAAGATGTCCGAGAGAAAAACTGCGCAGCAAACGTTTTTGTGAGGGACTTTTACTGCCAGAAAGGTTTTTTTTTTTTTAATGCAAATCCTCTTTAGAGAACTGTTTTTCGTTAATAAAAACACAATATTAATGATTGCAAAAGGAATTTCCACACCACTAGTTTCTTGATGCTCCTCACTTCAAGATGTAAATTTCCACACCATTTATTTTTTGTGGCCCTCACTTCAAGCGAGATGTATGAGGAGATACACACTTTGGTGTTTAGAAACCATCTCTACACTTGTAGAATTGGCATTTTAGAAAGTAGGTAAATGGATTGTTAAGCAATTAGATAGAGTCTGAAGACGCATCTAAGCTTTTACTGAAGTGCCACAAAACCTAAACAAGCTGGTTGGTTAAATATAAAAATTTTAGATGAGAAATCTCACGTTCAAACTTAATTGTTTAAATTAATCAGCGAACTTTGGTGTGCTTGTACAATAGCATCAAAAAACAACAATCCAGCTAAGAAATAAAAAAATATTCCCTGTCACAAAAATGAAGAAAATTAGATGTAGTGTTCTAATGTTATAACAATACTGCAAGCCATGCAAAAGAAAAGAGAAAAGCTTTAATCTTTGCTGCGCAGTAGGCAGGACCTAACCGATGCTCGAGGCAGGGTTACAATAGACTGCGGCCAGGTATTAACTTGTGGTTGATTCCAATCAAAGGTTTTGCTTTGTTTTTTTTAATTTGGAGGAAGTAAATTTGCAGTGAGGCAACGCTGGAAGTTGCAGCTGAGAAGCGCTACACAAGGTCAAATGTGTCTATCAGCCCTGTAGTTCCCTCAACCTGTTCATTTTAACTGGAGTATGAGCCTTTCACTCCAGGTCTGGCTGTCCCTCTCTCCCATCTGTTGTTGACTTGCTGCTGCTGCTGGTGTGGCCCCTGACCTCCTGCATAAGACTGCCACTGTCCTGTACTCTGTCCCTGGTACCCTCCAGTGTTTCCGAAGCAGTGTTTGAGCTCGTCTGCCAGTGCATTTGGAGCACTCATGCAGAAGTTTGCCGTACTTGTGCATGCACACTCCCTTGTTGTAATCCCAACAGGCCCCCCCTAAAACTCCCTGTCCTTTGATTGGCTGCATCCCCAGTGCTCTTGAAAGGGCTTGTAGACTATTGGCTGGCTGATGGCCAGAACAATCGTCTCACCGAATTTAGCGTGCCCATGGTATGTTGCCATAGATCAGTATCCAGTTCCTCCACTTTGCCCCGGCGTCCCAGACCAAGCTTGCCCTGAATTCCTCATCATATTGGGCCCAGCCAGAACCCCCCAAACTTCGCATGATTTTAGTGCGATGTTTTTACTTAGCATAAACAATTACTTTGCATGTTTTTACTTAGCATAAACCATTACTTCGCAAGTTTTAACTGCGCATGCATTTATAACGCAAATGGTTATAAATGTACTATGGTTTATGCGAATTAAAAACATCGCACTAAAATCATGCTTACACTACACTACCTTACACTACCTTACACTACTTAAACATCACTACACTACCCGAAACCCTAATACACTACCCCCTACACGACCTTCCCCCTTCCCCCTGCCTGGACCCTACACTCTAACACTACACTTCACCACCCCCCGACACTACCCTAAACCCTATAACACTACACTACACAAACACCACACCACTACCCTAAACCCTAAAACACTACTCCCTGCACGACCCTCACCCTTCCCCCAGTCCGCTCCCTACACTACAACACTACCCTGCACGACACCCCAACAGTACCCTAAATCCTAAAACACTACTCTACACTACACAAACACCACAACACAACCCTAAACCCTAAAACACTACCCCCTGCACAACCCTCCCCCGACCCCCAGTCCTGTTCCTACACCCAAACACTACCATGCACTACACCCTGACCCTACCCTAAACCCTAATACATTACCCTTCACTACACTAACACTACACCACTACCCTAAACCCTAAAACAATACCCCCAGCACGACCCTGCCCCTACCCCCAGTCCCTTCCCTACACTGAAACACTACCCTGCACGACCCCCCAACACTACCCTAAACCCTAAAACACTACCCTACACATACACCACATCACTACCCTAAACCCTAAAACACTAGCCCCAGCACGACCCTACACTACTCAAACACAACCCTACAACCTAAAAGACTACCCCTGCACGACACAAAAAAACTACACTTACCTCTCTCTCCTCCGTTGTTCCTCTCTTCTCTGGCTTCCAGCGGCTTCCAGCGACGTCAGATCTGCACGTTGTTGTTTGGAAACGGAAGCTCCTTCCAAACAACGATGTGGATAGCGCATACCATTACAACTCATGCGTTGTAACAATGCTTGCGATGTAACAACTTGCGTACTAATGGTACGCGTTGTAACATCGCAAGCGTAGTAACGCTTGCGAAGTAATGGTATGCGCACTAGCAGCCGCGCACTAAAGGCTGTTTACCCATCCATATATTTGATCAGGGCAACACAGCAGTTGGGAAACCTTTTGCGGCAGACACTGGCGTAAATTAAAAACGCTGCTGACCAGTTCTCTATTGTCAGGGGAACCCTCAGCCTTTTGGCCAGCTCATCCTCTTCCTCCTTAGACGCTTCTTTGGAGCGCAGTCCCCTATGAAGCAGTTTAAATATTTCTACGTACTCCCCCTTCCAGATTTTCTCCTTTATTGCCAACATTAAGTGTGCCCTCAGTGGCTTCGTCATACCCATGTATGGCAGTCGTATTACCTTCAGTTCCTTGCTGTCCAGCCTATCTTTCTTGCCTTTGTTCCCTTCACCTGTTACACTAGCGTCCCCCATCCACTCCCCACCCTGCGCCCCGCCGTCCACCATTCCAGCTGTAACCGTTCCTACTACTTTTGTGGGGCAACCATCTGTTGTGTCTGTACCCACACCCACATCAGCTACGTATTTACCTCTTCTCAGATGCTCCACCCCCATTGTCACAACCCACATCCACACCCATGGATATTAGCACAGGCCCCATGCCCTCCTCATGGCCCTTACCTGGCTCCAAGGTGAGTGCCCATGCAGGTGCTTGCTGCCTCGTCATCAGCTTCTGTGTTCCCAATGCTGCACTGTGCTGGGCCTCTCTCGACTGTAATATAGTAGATAAGAATGGATTAGTGGTACCCCCCCACCCAAGCAGCCAGTCCCACCATCCCACTGGGATGGAGGATAGCCCAGCCTGGGGCCATCCTCTGTGCCAGTGGGCTCCCCCACACCCTCCTTGCTTGTTTCTGCTTCATGGAGCCCCAGAAAAGCTGAGGCCCCAGAAAATTTCACTGTGGCACCTGCCCAACCCCCCTTTGACACCCTCCTGTCCAGTGCCTGTACTATAGCGGGGGAGTGCAGGCACGCTCCCCCGCTTCATTGTTTGGAGCAGGAGGCTCATCCACTGCCTCCAGCTCATTTTGATCACCCAGGGATTCAGGAGGCACTGCCGTGGCCTCCCGCCCTCACAACTGCCTTCCTCGCGCAGTCCTGTATATGTGCCTGGGGGCTGATGGGCTACAGTCAATTTCTAATTGGGAGGCGCCGCATTGGCCAGCGCGGATGCCTCCCTAACAGCTGCCACTTCTCCCCAGTGTCCCCTCCTCCCACACGGCACTGACGCAGGCCACAGGGGACCCGGGCTATTTAGCTCCTCACTCTGTCCCACCCCCTCCCGCAGCGAAGCCCTGCCAGTGTGCACATTGCACGAAGCCACCCACTGGGGCATGGAGCGGCCTCGCACCCTTACCTCCTGTGATGCCGCCCGCATCTTGCGGGTGGCAAACATACGATGGCAGCGCGGCCACGTAGTCAGAGGCCCACCACATTGGTCTTGCTGGGCAGTCGTGTTCCCTCTGGGCACCATCAGATCCATGCGACCTGCTTCACGCAGAATATGCATGGCCTCAGCAACCTTGTCAGCGCTAGTCACCATTCTTTTAACCTAATACCACTAACTATAAAGTGGGAACTACTGGAAAAAAAGCTACCAGGTTTCCCTGCCACTAGCCACCAGGTCACCAAAAACCAGGATGGTGCCAGGGAGCCCTAAAAGAAGCATCCTTTATAGCAGTGGCGTAATGAAAGTTGAAGGGGCCCCCCACAAGGTACACAGAGGGTCCCGCGCTCTGGATTTAATCCGGAGCTCTCAGGCCTAAGTACTGTGCTGAGGGGGACCCCTGCAGCACGGGGTCCCCCCGCACCACGGGGGCTGCGGGGGCCTGTGTTACGCCCCTGCCTTATAGATATATTGGGCTACATTGAGCTCCAATGGAGCCCAAGAAAGTAGCAGGCAGTCAATTCTGACTGCACCCATTCCCAAAGACCCCCAGGGGGCAGACCTCCCTGTGGTCGGCTACTCCCCAAATCCCCATCCTAATCAACATCAGCCTCCAAGAGTAAGTATTGACTGTTAGACACGACTACCCCTTGAAAGGGGGAACATTAAAAGGAGGCCCTTGTAATTTTCAGTAAATTTGCAGAGGTATCTCTCAGGTACATTCCCAGGAAAAAAGGCAGTACCCGTCACTAGGATATCAGCCCCTGCGCAGGCCCCAGCGAACTGGCTTGAAAGGCAGTGTGAAAGAATTTATATTTTTACAAGCTGGTTTACATATTGTGAAGGGATCTGGAAAAAAACAGGCAGTCGTGACAGCTGAAATTTTATTCTATGGCAATGCATATGACTCAAAGGCCGTACATAAACTCGCCATAAACTGTGCGAACGATGCAAAACAACAATTTGCACATATTAACCCCTTCGGTGCTCATGATGGAACCATTCTGTTATGAGTACAGGGGCACGAAATCCCTCTGCTGCAGACAGCAGAGGGATTTCCCTTTTTTTTATTGGCCTCAGGAGGTTGGGGAAGAGCTTCCCCAACCTCCCGAGGCCAATTTGCATTTTCATTGCAATGCTGATCGCGCGCATGGCGCACTGTCGTCATTGCAATGAAAATGAAACTGAAACTTAGTTTCAGTTTCATTGTTTCGGGGCTCATGGGGCTATCACAGCCCCCCGAGCACCGAAACAGATGGGAGAGGTATTGTTGGAAAGGGGAGAATCTCCCTTTCCAATGGTACCCCTCCCTAGTGGATCCCTGCCTGGGGCGATCCCCAAGCAGGGATTCACCCACTAGGCACCAGGGAGGGGGGAGCGGCCCCTTGGGCAAGGGCCTTTGCTCCCCCCATAATTTTTGGCCTAATTCAGTCTTTCTGCCCCCCCCTGGGAGGCAGATGGGGGTTGCAGCCCCCAGTCTGCCCCCCCGGGGGGCAGAAAGCCCACTAGAACCAGGGAATTTTTTTACTTTGTAAATTAGGGGTGGGGGCTGCCCAATATGGGCACGCCAATGCCCCTACCCCCTGCACAATTAGAGTCTTTATGCCCCCCCGGGTGGGCAGAAAGCCCACTAGACACCAGGTTTTTTTTTCTTACATTTAATTTAGGGGTGGGGGCTGCCCAAGATGGGCATGCCAATGCCCCCACCCCTCCCCTCACAAAATGCCAGTCTTTCTGCCCCCCCCGGGGGGGCAGAAAGCCCACTAGAAACCAGGGATTTATTTTATTATGTAAATTAGGGGTGGGGGCTGCCCAATATGAGCACGCCAAAGCCCCCAACCCCCCTGCACAATAACAGTCTTTCTGCCCCCCCTGGGTGCAGATGGGGGTGGCAGCCCCCAATCTGCCCCCCCGGGGGGCAGAAAGCCCACTAGACGCCAGGGTTTTCTTTTTACGATTAATTTGGGGGTGGGGGCTGCCAAAGATAGGCATGCCAATGCCCCCACAAAATTCCAGTCTTTCTGCCCCCCTGGGGGGCAGATGGGGCAGTAGCCCCCAATCTTCCCCCCGTGGGGGCAGAAAGCACCCTAGACACCAGGGATTATTTTTTTTATAGGCCCGGGATGGGGGCTGCCCAGAATGGGCATGCAAATGCCCCCACCCTACCCCCAAAGAAAACTAAAGACTTGCTGCCCCTCCAGGAGGAAGATGGGGGCAATAGCCCCTAATCTGCCCCCGGGGGGGGCAGAAAGCCCACTAAGCGCCAGGGATTTTTTTTTATATAGGGAAGGGGTGGGGGTTGCCCAGAATGGGCATGTCAAGGCCCCCACCCCCCAAAAAAATGATACAGTCTCTCTGCCCCCCCCTGGGAGGCAGATGGGGCAATAGCCCCTTATCTGCCCCCCCCAGTGTGGGACAGAAAGCCCACTAGCCACCAGGGATTTTTTTTTCCAAAGTTCGGAGTGGGGGATTGCCCAGAATGGGCATGCCAATGCCCCCACCCCCCAAAAAAGATGCCACAGCCTTTATGCCCCCCCAGGAGGCAGATGGGGGCAGTAGCCCCTGATATGCCCCCGGGGGGACAGAAAGTCCACTAGGCGCCAGCGATTATGCTGGCTTTTCTATTAGTAGGGGTGGGGGCTTCCCAGAATGGGCATCCCAATGCCCCCACCCCCCAAAAGAATAGCCACAGTCTTTATGCCCCCCTTGGGGGCATATCGGGGCAATAGCCCTCGATTTCCCCCCTCCCCAGGGCGGCAGAAAGCCCACTAGGCACTGAATTTTCTTCAGGATGTGCCTACCTGTGGATTTTGGGCCCTAGCGCAGCCGGCTCATAGGGAAACCTAGCAAACCTGTACATTTTTGAAAACTAGACACCAAGGGGAATCCAGGATGGGGTGACTTGTGTACCTCTCACCAGATTCTGTTACCCAGAATCCCTTGCAAACCTCAAACTTTGTCAAAATACCCACATTTTCCTCACATTTTTGTGGTGGAAAGTTCTGGAATCTGCGTGGATCCACAAAATTCCACCCACTCCGTGTTCCCCGAAGTCTTCAGAGAAAAATGGTACCTCACTTGTGTGGGTAGGCCTAGTGCCCGCGACAGGAAACGGCCCAAAACGCAACGTGGACACACCACATTTTCTCAGTGAAAACTGACCCTTTTTTTGCAGAGTACCTAGCTGTAGATTTTGAACCCTAGCTCTGCCGGCACCTAGGGAAACTCAGCAAACCTATACATTTTTGAAAACTAGACACCCAGGGGAATCCAGGATGGGGTGACTTGTCTGGCTCTCACCAGGTTCTGTTACCCAGAATTCCTTGCAAACCTCAAAATTTGTATAAAGAAACACATTTTCCTCAAATTTCTGTGGTGGAAAGTTCTGGAATCTGTGTGGATCCACAAAATTCCACTCACCCCGCATTCCCCAAAGTCTTCCGAGAAAAATGGTACCTCACTTGTGTGGGTGGGTCAAGTACCCGCGATAGGCAAGGGCCCAAAACCTAGTGAGGCGACATCAAAATTACCTATCACAAACCAAACTGGTTTTCAACGGGGGTCCCATGAGTTTTTGGCCCCGGGCACGGCGGCCATCTAGGGAAATGTTGTATTTGCATCATATGTTGTATTGCATTCACACGTGTTATCTATTTAATTATGCGATATGTATATATCTACAGTGTTACACCTTGTACCTTTAAGCAATACATTCTGCTGTTGTTATGGTTGGCATGTAACGTTCTTCCAATGACATATGAGGGTTCCTTGGGGTTCAGTTAAGAGCTGACTGGAAAGGGATCACCAGCGTACACGCTGCACTCCAATAAAGCCTGTGTTAACAACTTATCCTGACTCATGAAGGACTCAATGCTTACAACAGGAAACCTACCAAACCCACACATTTCAGAAAACTAGACACCCGAGGGATTCCAGGGAGGTATGGCCTCTGTGGATCCCCCAACATTTTCTTACGCAGAATCCCCTGCAAACCTAAAATTTAGCTGAAAAAATCCCTTTTTCCACATATTTTTGTGTGGGAAAGTTGTGGCATCACCGGGCTGACACAAATTTCCTACCACCCAGCGTTCCCCCAGGTCTCCCAATAAAAATGGTGCCTCACTCGTGTGGGAGGCCCAAGTACCCGCGACAGGCAAGGGCCCAAAACGTATTGAGGCGACATCAAAATTGCCTATCACAAAACGACCTGGTTTTGCAAGGGGGGTCACCTGGGTTTTTGGCCCCGTGCTGAGCGGCCAGCTAGGGAAACCTACCAAACCCATACATTTCTGAAAACTAGACACCTAGGGGATTCCAGGGAGGTATGGCTTGCGTGGATCCCCCAATGTTTTCTTACCCAGAATCCCCTGCAAATCTCAAATTTTGCTTTAAAAAAATCACTTTGTTCCACACATTTTTGTGCGGGAAAGTTGTGGCATCACCGGGCTGACACAAATTTCCTACCACCCAACGTTCCCCCAGGTCTCCGATAAAAATGGTGCCTGACTCGTGTGGGAGGCCCAAGTACGCGCGACAGGCAAGGGCCCAAAACGTATTGAGGCAACATCAAAATTGCCCATCACAAAACGACCTGGTTTTGCAAAGGGGGTCACCTGGGATTTTGGCCCCGTGCTCGGCGGCCAGCTAGGGAAACATACCAAACCCACACATTTCTGAAAACTAGACACCCAGGGGATTATAGGGAGGTATGGCTTGCGTGGATCCCCCAACTTTTTCTTACCCAGAATCCCCTGCAAACCTCAAATTTAGCTGAAAAATCACTTTTTCCACACATTTTTGTGTGGGAAAGTTGTGGCATCACCGGGTTGACACAAATTTCCTACCACCCAGCGTCCCCCCAGGTCTCCCGATAAAAATGGTGCCTCACTCGTGTGGGAGGCCCAAGCACCCGTGACAGGCAAGGGGCAAAAACGTGTTGAGGTGACATCAAAATTGCCTATCACAAAACGACCTGGTTTTGCAATGGGGGTCACCTGGGTTTTTGGCCCCGTGCTCGGCGGCCAGCTAGGAAAACATACCAAACCCACACATTTCTGAAAACTAGACACCCGGGGAATTCCAGGGAGGTATGGCTTGCGTAGATCCCCCAACCCTTTCTTACCCAGAATCCCCTGCAAACCTCAAATTTAGCTGAAAATATCACTTTTTCCACACATTTTTGTGTGGGAAAGTTGTGGCATCACCGGGCTGACACAAATTTCCTACCACCCAGTGTTCCCCCAGGTCTCCCGATAAAAATGGTCCCTCACGCGTGTGAGAGGCCCAAGTACCCACGACAGGCAAGGGCCCAAAACCTATTGAGGCAACATCAAAATTGCCTATCACAAAACGACCTGGTTTTGCAAGGGGGGTCACCTGGGTTTTTGGCCCCGTGCTGGGCGGCCAGCTAGGGAAACCTACCAAACCCACACATTTCTGAAAACTAGACACCCAGTGGATTATAGGGAGGTATGGCTTGCGTGGATCCCCCAACTTTTTCTTACCCAGAATCCCCTACAAACCTAAAACTTAGCTTAAAAAATCACTTTTTCCACACCTTTTTGTGCGGGAAAGTTGTGGCATCACCGGGCTGACACAAATTTCCTACCACCCAGCGTTCCCCCAGGTCTCCCGATAAAAATGGTGCCTCACTCATGTGGGAGGCCCAAGCACCCGTGACAGGCAAGGGGCCAAAACGTGTTGCGGTGACATCAAAATTGCCTATCACAAAACGACCTGGTTTTGCAAGGGGGGTCACCTGGGTTTTTGGCCCTGTGCTCGGCGGCCAGCTAGGGAAACCTACCAAACCCACACATTTCTGAAAACTAGACACCCGGGGGATTCCAGGGAGGTATGGCCTGCGTGGATCCCCCAACTTTTTCCTACCCAGAATCCCCTGCAAACCTCAAATTTAGCTGAAAAAATCACTTTTTCCACATATTTTTGTGTGGGAAAGTTGTGGCATCACCGGGCTGACACAAATTTCCTACCACCCAGCGTTCCCTCAGGTCTCCCGATAAAAATGGTGCCTCACTCATGTGGGAGGCCCAAGTACCCACGACAGGCAAGGGCCCAAAACATATTGAGACAACATCAAAATTGCCTATCACAAAACGACCTGGTTTTGCAAGGGGGGCCACCTGGGTTTTTGGCCCTGTGCTCGGCGGCCAGCTAGGGAAACCTACCAAACCCACACATTTCAGAAAACTAGACACCCGGGGGATTATAGGGAGGTATAGCTTGCATGGATCCCCTAAAGTTTTCTTACCCAGAATCCCCTGCAAACCTCAAATTTAGCTGAAAAAATCACTTTTTCCACACATTTTTGTGTGGGAAAGTTGTGGCTTCACCGGGCTGACACAAATTTCCTACCACCCAGTGTTCCCCCAAGTCTCCCGATAAAAATGGTCCCTCACGCGTGTGGGAGGCCCAAGTACCCGCGACAGGCAAGGGCCCAAAACCTATTGAGGCGACATCAAAATTGCCTATCACAAAACGACCTGGTTTTGCAAGGGGGGGGTCACCTGGGTTTTTGGCCCCGTGCTGGGCGGCCAGCTAGGGAAACCTACCAAACCCACACATTTCTGAAAACTAGACACCCAGGGGATTATAGGGAGGTATGGCTTGCGTGGGTCCCCCAACTTTTTCTTACCCAGAATCCCCTGCAAACCTCAAATTTAGCTGAAAAAATCACTTTTTCCACACATTTTTGTGCGGGAAAGTTATGGCATCACCGGGCTGACACAAATTTCCTACCACCCAGCGTTCCCCCAGGTCTCCCGATAAAAATGGCGCCTCACTCATGTGGGAGGCCCAAGTACCCGCGACAGGCAAGGGCCCAAAACGTATTGAGGCGACATCAAAATTGCCTATCACAAAACGACCTGGTTTTGCAAGGGGGGCCACCTGGGTTTTTGGCCCCGTGCTCGGCGGCCAGCTAGGGAAACCTACCAAACCCACACATTTCAGAAAACTAGACACCCGGGGGATTATAGGGAGGTATGGCTTGCGTGGATCCCCCAAAGTTTTCTTACCAGAATCCCCTGCAAACCTCAAATTTAGCTGAAAAATCACTTTTTCCACACATTTTTGTGTGGGAAAGTTGTGGCATCACCGGGTTGACACAAATTTCCTACCACCCAGAGTCCCCCCAGGTCTCCCGATAAAAATGGTGCCTCACTCGTGTGGGAGGCCCAAGCACCCGTGACAGGCAAGGGGCCAAAACGTGTTGAGGCGACATCAAAATTGCCTATCACAAAATGACCTGGTTTTGCAAGGGGGGTCACCTGGGTTTTTGGCCCCGTGCTCGGCAGCCAGCTATGGAAACCTACCAAACCCACACAATTCTGAAAACTAGACACCCGGGGGATTCCAGGGAGGTATGGCTTGCGTGGATCCCCCAACGTTTTCTTACCCAGAATCCCCTGCAAACCTCAAATTTAGCTGAAAAAATCACTTTTTCTACACATTTGTGTGTGGGAAAGTTGTGGCATCACCGGGCTGACACAAATTTCCTGCCACCCAGCGTTCCCCCAGGTCCCCCGATAAAAATGGTGCCTCACTCGTGTGGGAGGCCCAAGTACCCGGGACAGGCAAGGCCCCAAAACGTATTGAGGCGACATCAAAATTGCCTATCACAAAACAACCTGGTTTTGCAAGGGGGGGTCACCTGGGTTTTTGGCCCCGTGCTGGGCGGCCAGCTAGGGAAACCTACCAAACCCACACATTTCTGAAAATCTAGACACCCGGGGATTCCAGGGAGGTATGGCTTGCGTGGATCCCCCAACGTTTTCTTACCCAGAATCCCTGCAAACCTCAAATTTAGCTGAAAAAATCACTTTTCTACACATTTGTGTGTGGGAAAGTTGTGGCATCACCGGGCTGACACAAATTTCCTACCACTCCAGCGTTCCCCAGGTCTCCCTATAAAAATGGTGCCTCACTCGTGTGGGAGGCACTAAGTACTCGCGACAGGCAAGGGCCCAAAACGTATTGAGGCGACATCAAAATTGCCTATCACAAAATGACCTGGTTTTGCAGGGGGTCACCTGAGTTTTGGCCCCGTGCTCGGCGGCCAGTTAGGGAAACCTACCAAACCCACACATTTCTGAAAACTAGACACTCGGGGATTCCAGGGAGGTATGGCTTGCACGGATCTCCCAACGTTTACTCCAGAATCCCCTCCGAACCTCAAATTTAGCTGAAAAATCACTTTTTCCACACATTTTTGTGTAGAAAGTTGTGGCATCACCGGGCTGGACACAAATTTCCTACCACCCAGTGTTCCCCCAGGTCTCCCGATAAAAATGATGCCTCACTCGTGTGGGAGGCCCAAGTACCCACGACAGGCAAGGGCCCAAAACATTTTGTGATAGGCAATTTTGATGTCGCCTCAATACGTTTTGGGCCCTTGCCTGTCGCGGGTACTTGGGCCTTCCACACGAGTGAGGCACCATTTTTATCGGGAGACCTGGGGGAACACTGGGTGGTAGGAAATTTGTGTCAGACCGGTGATGCCACAACTTTCCCACACAAAAATGTGTGGAAAAAGTGATTTTTTGAACTAGGTTTGAGGTTTGCAGGGGATTCTGGGTAAGAAAACGTTGGGGGATCCACGCAAGCCATACCTCCCTGGAATTCCCCACGTGTCTAGTTTTCAGAAATGTGTGGGTTTGGTAGGTTTCCCTAGCTGGCCGCTGAGCACGGGCCAAAAACCCAGGTGACCCCCCTTGAAAAACCAGGTCGTTTTGTGATAGGCAATTTTGATGTCGCCTCAACACGTTTTGGCCCCTTGCCTGTCACGGGTGCTTGGGCCTCCCACACAAGTGAGGCACCATTTTTATTGGGAAACCCAGGGGAACACTGGGTGGTAGGAAAGTTGTGTCAGCCCAGTGATGCCACAACTTTCCCACACAAAAATGTGTGAAGAAAAGTGATTTCTGTCAGCTAAATTTGAGGTTTGCAGGGGATTCTGGGGAAGAAAACGTTGGGGGATCCACGCAAGCCATACCTCCCTGGCATCCCCCGGGTGTCTAGTTTTCAAAAATGTATAGGTTTGCTAGGTTTCCCTAGGTGCCGGCAGAGCTAGGGTTCAAAAACTACAGCTAGGCACTTTGCAAAAAAAGGGTCATTTTTCACTGTGAAAATGTGGTGTGTCCACCTTGCGTTTTGGGCCGTTTCCTGGGCCTACCCTCACAAGTGAGGTACCATTTTTCTCGGAAGACTTTGGGGAACGTGGGGTGGGTGGAATTTTGTGGATCCATGCAGATTCCAGAACTTTCCACCACAGAAATGTGAGGAAAATATGTTTTTTGGGACACATTTTTAGGTTTGCAAGGGATTCTGGGTAACAGAACCTGGTGAGAGCCAGTCAAGTCACCCCATCCTGGATTCCCATGGGTGTCTAGTTTTAAAAAATATATAGGTTTGCTAGGTTTCCCTAGGTGCCGGCAGAGCTAGGGTTCAAAAACTACAGCTAGGCACTTTGCAAAAAAAGGGTCAATTTTCACTGTGAAAATGTGGTGTGTCCACGTTGCGTTTTGGGCCGTTTCCTGTTGCGGGCACTAGGCCTACCCACACAAGTGAGGTACCATTTTTCTCGGAAGACTTTGGGGAACGCGGGGTGGGTGGAATTTTGTGGATCCAAGCAGATTCCAGAACTTTCCACCACAGAAATGTGAGGAAAATGTGTTTTTTTGGACAATTTTTTAGGTTTGCAAGTGATTCTGGGTAACAGAACCTGGGTAGAGCCAGTCAAGTCACCCCATCCTGGATTCCCCTGGTGTCTAGTTTTCAAAAATGTATAGGTTTGCTAGGTTTCCCAAGGTGCAGGCAGAGCTAGGGTTCAAAAACTACAGCTAGGCACTTTGCAAAAAAAGGGTCATTTTTCATTGTGAAAATGTGGTGTGTCCACATTGCATTTTGAGCCGTTTCCTGTCGTGGGCACAAGGCCTACCCACACAAGTGAGGTACCATTTTTATCGGGAGACTTAGGGTAACACAGAATTGTAGAGCAACTGTTATTACCTATTGACTTTTGATGCATTTCTGCCTTCCAAATGAAAGACAATGTGTAAAAAAGAAGTCATTTTGAAAAATGACCTATAATTCTTATGCTAGTATGGGTACTCCCAATTTTGGAAATGTGCAAATATCTACTGTTTCTAAACTCTATATTTTGTTCCCATTTCAGAAATACATAGGTGTTTTTCATACCGATTTTTCCATGTATACATTTTCCCAAAATAGTTGCTACATATTAAAAAACCATTGCAAGACGCTGCTCAGTTATTGGCTCTGGGTTTGTCGGGTTCTTGGTGAATGTATTGAATATGAAAGAATCAAGAATCAGTCCGAGTGGTAGATTAGATGTTTATTCCAAGTATGAAGATGGAAGCATAAGTCGAGACCCCACCAGGAGCAAGAATCAAGAATCAGTCCGAGTGGTAGATTAGATGTTTATTCCAAGTATGAAGATGGAAGCATAAGTCGAGACCCCACCAGGAGCAGCCTCTTTCTTGCTCAGCCCAAATCCCAACTGGCTCCAAGAGTCCAGCATACCAACATTCCAATACATCACATGAACGTCAACATTCCACAGGATGACTAGACTGGCTAAGCACAAAGGCAAGACACTACAGTGAACCTACAAGTCCTATATATCCCCACAACCAGAAATGTCCAGCAAATGTAACGGTATATTGCTTTCAAACAGCTGTCATAATTAGAAGAAGTTACAGGTGAAAACGTTGACACAAATGGCTGTTTTTTTCAACTAATTTTCACTTTTTCCTATATTTAACTGTTAGTTTCTATGAAGAAACCTTGAAGGATCTACACAAATGACCCCTTGCTGAATTCAGAATCGTGTCTACTTTTCCAAAATGTATAGCTTTCCAGGATCCATTATTGCTTTCATACCCATTTCTACCATTAACTGGAAGGAGGTTGAAAGCACAAAAAATAGCAAACATAGGCTATGTCCCAGAAAAATGCCAAAACTGTGTAAAATTTTTTGGTTTTCTGACAAAAGTCTGCTTGTCCCTGAAAGCTGGGAAGATGGTGATTTCAGCACCACAACCCCTTTTTTGATACTATTTGCAGGGAAAAAATCAGACGCTTTCATCTGGAACCCTTTTTTCCCATTTTTCAAAAAAAAAGAAATTATCTGTATTTTGGCTAATTTCTGGGTCCCTCCAGGGGAATCCACAAACCCTGGGTTCCTATAGAATCCCCATAATGTTGGAAAAAAAGGACGCAAATTTGGCGTGGATACCTTATGTGGTCAAAAAGTTACAGGGGCCTAAGCGTGAACTACCCCAAATAGCCAAAAAAAGGCTTAGCACAGGGGGGGAAAGGCCTAGCAGCGAAGGGGTTAAGCCCCGTGAAAGTGTGCAACTGCATGCATGAGTCAGCACTGCTGCTTTGGTATATAACGTCTTGCTCTGCACGTATTTGGTCTGAAGATGTTTCGAAAACATGCAACAGACATGACTTGCCAGCAATTTTAATTGGGATAATTCCTTCCAAACTCTCTAGAAATGGCTTTTTATCATGAAATGTAAAAGCAGTGGATAGAATAATGTTTTGCAAAATTCATTATTTTAAAAGGCATTGAAAAGGCAAAAGTCATTGAAGCTAAAACAATACGCACACACAGGTTTAAAAAGTCACTGTCACTTTACAGCTATTTCTTTTTTTGTTGGTACATTAGATGCACATTTGAGCCAATTCTGTTATCTCTCTTCTCTGGAGCAGAATTAAAACTTCAGGTAGAAAGGTGTACTGATGCAACTAACCAGCCCAGGGGAGCAAGGTAATTATCTGCCCTAATATGCTTTTAATGAAATAAGAATTGCAGGGAAGGTGATTTTGAGGACAAAGCAAAGATGTCGATCTGAGGATTGATAGAAAGGGTATGTAAGAGCTGCAGCAAAAGAAGAAGGGACAGTAATAAGTCAATAGATAATTTTGTTAGGAGTTTCTATTTGTTTCCACATAGTGTAGCTTATGTAGCTATTTTTTACCAAATTTCTATAACACGTTTCTCCTACCTAATCTCATACTCCAGACGGCATACGATCTGTTAAAATTTCAAAATATTTTTTTAGTCACATTGGACAAACATTATTAAAAAGTGCTAGTATAAAAATCATTGTAAGATGATTTTAGTGCAACAGCCCAAAGCATCCCCAGCAGAAATGTTATCACAAAAAAGGCTGATGTTTCTTTTGGTCACATGATTCTGATAATCAAGTGGGAGTCTTTCCAGGTCTTGTGTGTCGAAATTTAAATTGCATTTAATTTGTATAGGGAAAAATGGACTAATAAGACCAATAACAATCCTGACTTGAGTACTTAAAATAATTAGATGCTTCAGGACACCAATGGAATGCTTTCTCAGACATAACTTTCAACTACAATATCTTCCTGTCACCTTGTCAAGGTACACCATCATTAGCCCTATATGTGTTCTTCAAATTTTTAAGAGCAATGTCTTAAGACCTACCAGCAGTGTACTATAATGACTCCTAGTACAATTTCCAAACAAATGTGTTCAAACTTTGAATTTGACAAGAAATGTTACTTTATGGATAAGACACATTCCAACAGTAGTGCATGTAGTATACCAACAAGACATATATTGACTCGGGAAGACCAAAACAACAACATGAAAGCAATGTTACCTCTAAATTCTGCTACAAAGCCACTCATGTGGTGCCACGGTAAGAGTTATAGGACATTCTTACACTAATCTTTCTCCACTTCCAAAATCTTTGGTTGTGTGTACGAGCCATAGCCACGAAAGCTCCTCGTAATCAACAGAACCAATTGGCAACATTGTCCAAACAATGGTAAATTTTTCCTGATGATGCATTTTATTGTATTGCATTTGCATTTACAAAGGGCTCACTATCCCTGACAAGGCATTGAAGTGCTTTACTTTAGGCAACACGCCGCTGCTCTGGAACTCAAACTGAGAACCTGATTACAACTTTAGTGGTGTGCCGCCCCGCACCGCCAAAGCTCACTGCCAATTACAAGTATTTTTGTAGTCTGGCAGGTGGTCCTTTGGGAATGTCAAAGGCCTTTCCTGCACGTCATGGACTGTTAAGTCCATGCCGTGTAGGAACACTGGGTGCATGCACACAGGGGCCACACCATGTGCCCCCATGCATGTATCCCCAGGCCCAGAGGCACAAGGGGGCCCTGCAGGGCCCCCTTTGTGTCCTCCCTGCCTCACTTTTCACATCAGGTTCACCTCCGTGAAAAGTGAGGCAGGGAGGAAACTCGTGATATGGTTGGCGGTGCCGCTGCATATTGTGGCCTCAGGACCACTGCACCATCCCCCGCTGTTGCAGCGGTCTCCTCTCGGTCTGACCACCACACTCGTAATGCAGCGGTCGGACCACTGGTGTGGCGATCCACGACCGCCACCGCACCTTCACCATAGGTTTGGCAATCAGGCCCAAACAGTGTTTATTTTTCATTATTGGAATTAGCCTTGTGATCTTAAGGAAACCATTCCATGCATTTACTCCAGTTTCTATGTGGTAGAAGTTTTTTTACTTATGTTTATTGATTTTTAAGATACCATTAACAACCAGAAAAAGTAAAGATCACACATCACCTTTCAAGATTACATACACATGGTATATGCTATGCCCCTGATCATCCCCTAACCTGCATCCAAGCGCGTTATTATTTTATCAACTGCAGCCAGCCCCCCATCCCCGCCAGTCCCCTCTATTCGGTGTTTGGCCCCGCAGCTGCCTCTTGAGCCTCTTCTGATGCTGTGTGCAGGAGATAGAAATGCACTGGTGCCAAAGTATTCTGCGGCCTGCTTGGAATCGGCATCAAATCCTATTAGGTCGATAGTTGCTCACTGCAAAATATTACGTCACAAATCCAATCTGACAATGTGAACATTGGGCCGCGGCCCCATTTCATTGCCACTCTGCACCTTGCCAGCACCAGGAGCAGTACAGTTTATTTTCGTTCAGGGGCCAGAATGTATCTCACATAGCCTACAAGGGCCTCAGCGGTTCTATGTGGTAGAAGTTATGTGTGATTTTTAGTGTGTAGGGGAAATGTGAATTAATGCAAATGGTTTGCAGTATTAATTGTTGAGCGGCAGGAGATTCAGAATTACTAGGTTGCTGTGGGATGACCTTTAGAGGAGAGGGTTGTGATGTTTGGTATGAGGTGTGGGTAATTTATAGAATTACAATAATAAGTATTAAGGCAAATATGCATGTGACAGAGTAGGCTGTGCTCAGAAAGTGGAGACATGCAGAGGATGGTAAGTGTAAGGAGAGGTTCATCTGAAAGAAAAGGAAAGGAAACAATTGGAAGTTTTAAGTCAAGTTCAATGTTCATGGTAATAAAGAGAAGGCTTTTTTGAGATTGCATGCAATCTGAGGATGCTAAAATGTAGGAAAAAAACATTATTTGTATGTCAGATAGTACTGTATTACATACTTTTGATAAGAACAAGAATTATCCCCTGAAAGGTTATAAAAAGATCACAGCTTTTGTAAAAATAGCTGATCATCTGTATGGCTAGAAGCATAAAGTAATGGCTGGACATATATATTGGGCATTTCCGAGAGGTTTAAGCTGCACCTAAAGGCAGCAGTAAACTCATTGGGGCATATTAACAAGGCGGCGATAAACAATTATCGCCGCTTTTGCGGCCGTTTTCGGCCGAAAAGCGGCGATAATTATATCGCCTTATCAGCAAAGACACGCTATCGCGTGTTTTGCTGATTTTGCTCCCGCTTTCCAGCACGCTTGACTTCGCATCGATAATGAGATGCAAAGTAGGCGTGTCTGTGGAAACAACATGAGTAAATATCGCGAAGGCAGCTTCGCGATATTTACAATGCGGGGAAGCGATTATTTTATCGCAGTTAAGTATGCTTAACGCAGGAATTTAACGTCTGTTAAATTCCTGACTAAGGCATACTTAACATGGGGGGTGGATTCTGTGGCTAAGATCACAGGCCCTATCATCTAGGATATCGCCGTTTTCCATGGGAAAACGGCGATATCCACGCTATCTCTGACATTTTTATCGCCTCAGCGATGCGCGTTGTTAATAACGCGCTAACCGGGCGATAAATTCCAGAGATAGCCGGCGATAAATATGCAAGCGCTAAGCGCGCTTTGCGATATTTATCGCCGGCCCTTGATAATATGCCCCTAAGTCATATAACGAGTGTACAGGAAAAATAATTGCACACACAAAAATGGAGATTCTGCAAACACTGGACCGGATACTGACTGATGTCCACCCATGAACCACTTAAGTGCCTAGTGTACTTTTTCTTAAGCCTGTTCTGAAGAAATTCATCTGTGCTGTTTTAAAATCAATACAAGGTTGGAACATTTCTCACCTGTCAGACGGTACCTCTAACAGAATCTGAAGCCACTCACATAAGGATGAATACTAAATCCAACAGGGTACAGCAAACAAATATGTTCTTTCTTTTGACCCAACCTGATCTCAGCCTCTGCAAGCCGCAATATTTGGCCTCCCTTGATGTGCATCTTCAAAGCCAGATCTCTATTATAGTTGTATTTAAAACCTCAGATAGCCCGATTATAAAGTCTCCTTTCTAAGAAGGGGTATTGCTGCTATTGTTACTTTGATACTATTGAACTCAATATATGTTATGCCACAGATTACCAGTTGTGTTTTTAAGGATTAGGGGGAAGTTTTTAATTAGTATTTTTGTATCTATTTGTGCTTTATTGAATGACTTGTGTGGGTGATCGTTTATGATCTCTGTTTTGCTGAACATACCTTATTTATCATCCAGCAGTGGTTAAGTGAGATGGGTACGCCTCTAAAACTGGATTGTTTTGGGTATCTTGTATTTTCGCTGTATTTGCTTGTGCTGCAGTCATTTTCACTTGTCAATGGAGAGCAGGGACAGCTATTTCAGAGCCATGCAGGTGTGCCTGTACTAGCTTGACGATGAATTTCATTTCTAAGGAGGGGTATCGCTGCTATTGTTTCTCTGCTGCCATTTAACTCAATTTATTGTAGGCCACAGATTACTAGTTGTTCTTTTAATAATTCTGTGAATAAGTATTTCAAACCGTTTTTTTTTACCCATTTGTGCTATTTTGAATGAATTGTATCTGTGATAGTTTATGATCACTGCTTTGTTGAACATACCTTACTTTATCATCCAGCAGGGGTTATGTGAGATGGGCAGGGAAGAGCCAACCGTCCCTACTGCTGTGTTGTTTCTGCCATCAGATACCATTTATGTTTGCATGCTAGACATTTTTCATTTGTCAATGGACAGTAGGGAAAGCTGGTCACGAGCCCTGCAGATGGGTCCGCATCAATGGCGTGCCATATAAAAGCCTGTCTACACCTGTCGATGGCCAGATTGTGACCTGTCTCCTAACATGTTGCCTGTTATCTAAGGCAACTAATGGCACTCAGCAGTAAATTATGAGGCTTTCTGTGAGTTAGCTTCTTATAATTTTGCTCTCTCAGAAAATATCCTGTCTAAGACTGGGCACTTACGGGTAGAGGCTCGCTATAAGAACCACTCTGCCTCCATATGATGTTTCCTAATTTGGTGAGCAGTATTTTTCACATACTTTGATAGTTAAAGATTACCAGTTGAATTAAATACTCAAGAGCGCTTTAATTAATACTGGTTTCAGCAGTTAATAATAGAGTGCTCTACTTAGAGTATGGCGGGCAGGGTACTCACAAAAGCAATGGAGCGCTCTTCCCACCAAACTCTCGGTCTGCCCGCCTCATTTAGGGATGAATGGGCTTTAAGTAGTCCATTGACGAAGCCCCTGTTGGCTCTGCAAATAGAATACTTCCTCTGATGGAGTAGGGAATGTTGGAGGAACAGAATTACACTATCCGCCTTATTTAGGGGGACTAAGTAAAGTCTTTTTTTATCTTGTCTGTCATTGCCAGGTTTAACCTGGTGGTGAGGTACAGGAAAAAAATATAATGACCTCTAAATCCTGGGAGAAAACACCCATGTTGTGGGGGTCACTAGCTTTTTGTTCTTAAAATGTCTGAAAAACAAAGAAACAAAGAAATTGTAAAAGTTTGGTGGTGATCGTCAAAACAAATGGTGGCCATCCACCGAACATTTTGCATACTGAAAGGAATTGCTATGACAGTGGTTCCTTTCAGTGTACCAAGATGACCACTGGGGAAACAACCATCTCTAAAATTGACCGATGGTAGCCCATCAAGGTCGCGGAGGTAATGTCCGCTATCACCCGAATGGACTGTACTCCATCTGTCAAATTCACAATCAGGCCCATGATATATATTATTTAATTCTGAATGAGGACTTGGATTATTAACGGAATCCTATCTTCAAGAAGATTTTTGACTATTTTTAAAGAGATGGTTCCTTCATGCTATCAAAAAACAGGGAGTGGGGTAGCAGGGATTGCTAGGCACCATTGGAGGTGTTTTAAGGTGGTTCAGGACATGCATGATGATTTAGAAATTTTGAAAGTAAAGATTAATGATTCCTCAAGAATGGGATGGCTTCCTTCTAGGCCTCTCTGGGAAACAACAGCAAGGCTTAGTTCTCTTTTGAAAAAGGTAATTCACCAAATGTTTGGAACCTAATTATGGTGATTTTAATATACATTTTGATGACCCCCTTGGATGCTCATCAAAAAAGCTTTAGAGGCATGATTTCCCTTTTATTTTATGAAATCTTCTCTCACCAATATGTTGGGGCACATGTTTGATAGAATTTGGTGTGATAATTCATTTTTCACCACAGATTTACTTTCTCTAGTGGTGAGGTCCGACCACTGCATTGTATTTCTTGGGCGGATGATGTCTGTCCCACAAGTCTAAATCATGTCAAGTTTCCCTAGAATGGGGGCTAGACTGGCATAAACTAGATATAAGGCAATTAATCAGATCAGACCCCTGGTTTCAATCTCAAGACAACCCAAAACAATTTCGAGATGCTTATAATAAGAAATTGATACAGACATTAAGTGCTCTTGTGTCTGGACTGTTTATTCATAATAAAACCCATATCCACTGCGAATAAATGATTTTACAGTGAGCTGCAGGAGTTAAAGGAAAAGTTATACCAGTTAGAATACTCATGTGTAGCAAAACAGGAATGGTGCGTTGTGAATAATGCTTATAATAGTCTTTAGGCTTTTCAAACTAATTACTACTCAGATCGTAATCTGAATACTAAAAATATGTTGAAGGGCAACAAAAACCTCACCGGCCTTAGCCAGAGGGAATCTAGGTACCTCTACAAGCAGCGCTGCTGCAGAAGGAAGAGTTCTGGGAGGATTATAATGCAACATCTTAGAGATCAAGTACTAGGACCATGCTTGTAGAAGGCTTGATGAATAAGAGCCAGCATCTTGAACAGAATTCTTTTTTTAACGGGAAGCCAATACAAGTTCATATAGTACCCAGAAACTGATTCCCTTGTCGTCATGCCAAGGATGAAATGAGCTGTTGTGTTTTGCGCTACCTGGAGTCTTCTGATCTTGTTCTCCAGCACCCCAAGATAGAGGCAGTGTGAACAGTCCAGCCTTGATGTTATCAGTGCATGGACTACCATTCTGTGCGTGTCTAATGGTAAGATGTCGTCAATTTCCTCATTGACTGGATAAAGCCAAAACACGCACCCTTCACTGATGGAATTTGGGAGTCAAGAGATAACTTATGTGAGAAGTTGGCCTGGCATATGCTGTCCACTAATTATAGTGGGCACCTTGCACCAGTCCAAACAACCCCTTATTGGAGATAGGTTAAAGACAACCTTTATTGAAAGCTATCCTAGTGGTAGCTATGGAGAGCAGCCTTCAGGCTAAGTCTTGAAGGAATGTAAAGCAGCTTGTTTTACCAGTCTATAATCTCTTGAGTGACCAAATGAAAGAGGACCACACCAGGTATATATTCAAAATATATGTATTTATTACTAAACACACCCCTCTAGTCTCTTTATGAGGCTAGAGTTCGAAGTACATAAATTATAAGTTAGTTATCTACAGTAATAGCACAAATACACGTTTGAGCCTAGGTGCGTACCAAACCATATACCAATAAAGTGGTATAAGAACCACGACTGAGCTAGACACAGGGCCTAGAGCCTGTAGAAGTGCTTGGACCACAAGGAACCACCCAAGGTAGTGACACAGGGGACCCGCGGGGGACGCGTGCAGTGTATGAACACAGCCGCGAATCGCCGTTAACTTCTATGGGGAAAGTCGCGGTTTGAATTTAAAAGAAAAGGGACACTTAGAGGAGGACTTGGAGCAAACCCTTTGAGAACTAGGCTGTTCTAGTGTCAATACCCACGGGAGCACCGGAGTACTCGAGTTACCTCACCCAGGGGAGCCGGGTGCATAGGTGTCTTTCGGGGTCGGGTTTCGTCGTCGCTTTCAATGGCGATCTGCTGCAAAGTGCTGCTGGCGGCCAAGTCGAAAGTGTTCGGGTGGATCCAAAGGTGGATCGAAGATCTGAAGAACCTGAAAGCAGAGGGGACAGAGTCTGGGTCACTAGCCAGTGACCAGGAAGGCAATGAGCAGATGCCCACCGATGTCGAGTGCTTCAGGTAGGTTGATGGTCGTCTTGACTCTTCAGCCACGAGGTCCAGGAGGCGTCGACGACAACCAGGAGCTGGATTCGAGCTGTCTCATGACGTCTGTCAATTGCAGGGGTATCGGCGACCGGATTGGACCCAACAAGCCTTGGCAACGGCAAGTCTTGTGGAAATGGAAGAAGGACGATGTTGCAGACCAGCAAGGTCTGTGGGACTCACCCAGCGAGGGTATGTCAGGGCACGCCTGGAGCAACCAGAGAGCCCAAGCAGAAGAAGATTGGTCTTCGGGAGGGCCTACTAGCCAATGGACTAGAGACCGCAAAGGAGCCTCGAGTCGATGCACGTGGAGCTGGCTCACAGGACACTCGTGGAGTGGAGGCCAGTGATCTTCGGTGCAGTTGGTGCTGGAGGCTGGGGCTACTCGGAGCCCAAAGCACAACTTTGTGGGAGACCCAGAAGAGGATGGACTTACAAAAGTACGCGGTGTCCAGGGGTCACGGTTCCACGTTACCCACGATAGCCACGGGCCTCAGCTCTGCTGTGAACTCAGGGTAGCCTCGGGGAAGTCTGGAAATCCACCTCTGGTGATGCAAAGACTTCGGCGTCCGGCGGGAGCTTCAGCGATGCAGACGGGACAATTGCTTTGTTGGTGCCTGCCAAGCAGGGAGTCACTCCTTGACCCCAAGGGAGATTCTTCAGTCCTCTAATCTTAAAGTAGAGCGTCGAAGGTCCAGGATTCTGTATCAGAGTTTCGTCCAGGTAAATCTAAAGTCCTAAGGACTGGGGTCCCATACTTATACTAAGGTAGGGGGTTGGACATACTCTGTGGCCCCACCTATGGGAGGGTCAGGGCAGAGGGGTGGTTACACCCCTTTCCCTTTGTCCAGTTTCGCGCCAGAGCAGGGGCTGGAAGCCCCTGAGCCGGTTTGAACTGCGGTATGCACAGGGACACCAAATGTGCCCCCAGTGCAGGACTTCAAAGCACCAGAGAGTGCTCCCGCCCAGCCCCAATACACACTATCCTGTCTGGGGAGGTGGTTACACCTCCCTGGGACAGGAAACCTATTGTCCAGGCCTCCCCTGCCGGAGTTTCGGTCAGCAGCAGGAGGCCAGACTCGTGTCTGTGGCAGCGGCATCCATTTTGTGATGCCAGGGCTCTGGAAAGTCAGTACCGGGTATACCGGTGTGTACATTTCTCTCCCTCTAGAAGGGTGGAATGCTACCCCCGCCGCCAGAACTGGTGGGGGGGTAGTATTCCAAGATGTTTGACACCAAACATGACATGTTTCCGTGCAGCCATCCCAAAGTTAGCATTTAACGCGAGGTTATAATGCGCTTAAGAGTATATGGTCGGGCTGCACTACAAACAGCATCAGAGAAGGGTCTCCGAACGCTGCAGAGGGGCCCAGCTCATGCAGGGGCACCCTCTCACATAGGAACCACGCACTCTGCCTTCAGGATTGATAAGGCCTGCCATAGGAGTGACTTATAGGTTTATATGTGTGTATGTATGTAGTGATATAGGTAGCCTATATCACAGTAAGGGGTGCATGCACCACCTTACCCAGGCTGCAGTAGCAGACCTGTGGTGTCAGTTTGGATGGCCTTCCAGGGGTAGCACAATACATGCTGCAGCCCCTGGTAGGCCTCTGAGGTACCTATGCCCTGGGTACATAGTATACCATATACTAGGGACTTATAAGGGCAGTCCAGATTCCAATCAGAGATGTGCCTAAGGCACATGGAAACCATTTTAGAGAGGAAGCAGCTAGGCTGGGGTTCTGATTAGCAGGGCCCCAGCCAGACTAAGGTCGAAAAACAGTGAAGCATCAGCAAAAAATGGGGGTACCCATGTGAAGCAGATCCTACTCTCCTACACAACCCCCCCCCCCCAAACGTAGGGACATTAAACTAACCTTGCCCAGTTAAGTCTTCATGTTCTAAGTGGAAGTACCTAGAGAGTCCATCTGCATTGGCATGGTTACTCCCAGGTCTATGTTCCACTGTGAAGTCCATCCCCTGTAGGGAAATGGACTACCTAAGCAGTTTGGGGTTTTCACCCTTCATTTGTTTTAGCCATAAGAGGGGCTTATGGTCTGTTTGAACAAGGAAGTGAGTACCAAACAAGTATGGCCTCAACTGGGCACCTTGCACCAGTCCAAACAACCCCTTATTGGAGATAGGTTAAAGACAACCTTTATTGAAAGCTATCCTAGTGGTAGCTATGGAGAGCAGCCTTCAGGCTAAGTCTTGAAGGAATGTAAAGCAGCTTGTTTTACCAGTCTATAATCTCTTGAGTGACCAAATGAAAGAGGACCACACCAGGTATATATTCAAAATATATGTATTTATTACTAAACACACCCCTCTAGTCTCTTTATGAGGCTAGAGTTCGAAGTACATAAATTTTGAGGTAGTTATCTACAGTAATAGCACAAATACACGTTTGAGCCTAGGGGCGTACCAAACCATATACCTATAAAGTGGTATAAGAACCACGACTGAGCTAGACACAGGGCCTAGAGCCTGTAGAAGTGCTTGGACCACAAGGAACCACCCAAGGTAGTGACACAGGGGACCCGCGGGGGACGCGTGCAGTGTATGAACACAGCCGCGAATCGCCGTTAACTTCTATGGGGAAAGTCGCGGTTTGAATTTAAAAGAAAAGGGACACTTAGAGGAGGACTTGGAGCAAACCCTTTGAGAACTAGGCTGTTCTAGTGTCAATACCCATGGGAGCACCGGAGTACTCGAGTTACCTCACCCAGGGGAGCCGGGTGCATAGGTGTTTTTCGGGGTCGGGTTTCGTCGTCGCTTTCAATGGCGATCTGCTGCAAAGTGCTGCTGGCGGCCAAGTCGAAAGTGTTCGGGTGGATCCAAAGGTGTATCGAAGATCTGAAGAACCTGAAAGCAGAGGGGACAGAGTCTGGGTCACTAGCCAGTGACCAGGAAGGCGATGAGCAGATGCCCACCGATGTCGAGTGCTTCAGGTAGGTTGATGGTCGTCTTGACTCTTCAGCCACGAGGTCCAGGAGGTGTCAACGACGACCAGGAGCTGGATTCGAGCTGTCCCACGAGATCTGTCGATTGCAGGGGTGTCTGCGACCAGATTGGACCCAACAAGCCTTGGCAACGGCAAGTCTCGTGGAAATGGAAGAAGGACGATGTTGCAGACCAGCAAGGTCTGTGGGACTCACACAGCAAGGGTAAGTCAGGGCACGCCTGGAGCAACCAGGGAGCTCAAGCAAAAGAAGTTTGGCCTTCGGGAGGGCCTACTAGCCAACAGACTAGCGACCGCGAAGGAGCCTCAAGTCGACGCACGTGGAGCTGGCTCACAGGACACTCGTGGAGTGGAGGCCAGTGATCTTCGGTGCCGTCGGTGCTGGAGGCTGGGGCTACTCGGAACCCAAAGCACAACTTCGTGGGAGACCCAGAAGAGGATGCACTTACAAAAGTACGCGGTGTCCAGGGGTCACGGTTCCACATTACCCACGATAGCCACGGGCCTCAGCTCTGCTGGGGGATCAGGGTAGCCTCGGGGAAGTCTGGAAATCCACCTCTGGTGATGCAAAGACTTCGGCGTCCAGCGGGAGCTTCAGCGATGCAGACCGGACAATTGCTTCATTGGTGCCTGCCAAGCAGGGGAGTCACTCCTTGACCCCAAGGGAGATTCTTCAGTCCTCTAATCTTAAAGTAGAGCGTCGAAGGTCCAGGATTCTGTATCAGAGTTTCATCCAGGTAAATCTAAAGTCCTAAGGACTGGGGTCCCATACTTATACTAAGGTAGGGGGTTGGACATACTCTGTGGCCCCACCTATGGGAGGGTCAGGGCAGAGGGGTGGTTACACCCCTTTCCCTTTTTCCAGTTTCGTGCCAGAGCAGGGGCTGGAAGCCCCTGAGCCGGTTTGAACTGGGGTATGCACAGGGACACCAAATGTGCCCCCAGTGCAGGACTTCAAAGCACCAGAGAGTGCTCCCGCCCAGCCCCAATACACACTATCCTGTCTGGGGAGGTGTATGGGACAGGAAACCTATTGTCCAGGCCTCCCCTGCCGGAGTTTCGGTCAGCAGCAGGAGGCCAGACTCGTGTCTGTGGCAGCGGCATCCATTTTGTGATGCCAGGGCTCTGGAAAGTCAGTACCAGGTATACCGGTGTGTACATGTCTCTCCCTCTAGAAGGGTGGAATGCTACCCCCGCCGCCAGAACTAGCGGGGGTAGTATTCCAAGATGTTTGACACCAAACATGACATGTTTCCGTGCAGCCATCCCAAAGTTAGCATTTAACGCGAGGTTATAATGCGCTTAAGAGTATATGGTCGGGCTGCACTACAAACAGCATCAGAGAAGGGTCTCCGAACGCTGCAGAGGGGCCCAGCTCATGCAGGGGCACCCTCTCACATAGGAACCACGCACTCTGCCTTCAGGATTGATAAGGCCTGCCATAGGAGTGACTTATAGGTTTATATGTGTGTATGTATGTAGTGATATAGGTAGCCTATATCACAGTAAGGGGTGCATGCACCACCTTACCCAGGCTGCAGTAGCAGACCTGTGGTGTCAGTTTGGATGGCCTTCCAGGGGTGGCTCAATACATGCTGCAGCCCCTGGTAGGCCTCTGAGGTACCTATGCCCTGGGTACATAGTATACCATATACTAGGGACTTATAAGGGCACTCCAGATTCCAATCAGAGATGTGCCTAAGGCACATGGAAACCATTTTAGAGAGGAAGCAGCTAGGCTGGGGTTCTGA
Organism: Calotriton arnoldi; assembly: GCA_963921515.1. Lineage (NCBI taxonomy): Eukaryota > Metazoa > Chordata > Amphibia > Caudata > Salamandridae > Calotriton > Calotriton arnoldi. The sequence goes on along the minus strand of CAWUFW010001090.1, from coordinate 2,466,885 downwards.
TTAGCAGGGCCCCAGCCAGACTAAGGTCGAAAAACAGTGAAGCATCAGCAAAAAGTGGGGGTACCCATGTGAAGCAGATCCTACTCTCCTACAACTTATCATCTATTTTAACTTCCAAATTAATAGCAACTGGAGTAGGGGAAGGAAGAGGGGAAGATTCTCTGCCAGCTGTTAATCCACTGGTCTCTGGCCCTTGCAAACAACAAAATCTCCATTTTACACTGAAGATTGCTCATATACATGCAATGTAGAACATCCTTCCAACAAGTAGCGAACAACAACATTTTGTCAGTGGGAGAATGGTCAAAGGTGAGGAGAAGCTGGGTGTCATCAGCATAAGAGATGGTCACATGAGCATGTGATTCGATAAGTTTAGCAAATGGTGCCGTGTAGATGCCAAATAAAGAAGAGCTCAAACATGTGTTCTGTGGCACTCCGTATACAAGCCTCTTCCCAAAGGAAGACTGGGGGACGAGCCATATCTCTTGTTCTCTTCCTTCAAAAAAGGATTTAAACCAACACCATGCCAGACCATCAATACCCATCTCAGCCATCTACTGCTATAGAACCATATGGGACACACTGTTGAAATCCACAGACAGATAAAGCAAAATCAGAACAGCACTTTTCCCCTCATTCAAAGCAGATCTGATAATTTCCATTAATAGAAGTAGGACAGTTTCATTGCTGTGCTGTGAATTAAAGTCCGATTGAGTATGATGAAGGAAATTATTTGCCTCCAAATAGTTTTACAGCTGAGCATTAACAAACCTTATCGACATTTTGTAAAGGCTGGTAACAGAAAGATTGGACCACAGTTAATCAAGATAGCCGGATCTGCAAAGGGCTTTTTTAGGATTGAGATGACTTTATCCCTCTTTTAGCAAGCCGGAACCACAGCTGACTCTAATGAACAATTGAGGAGCTTACTCAATTGAGGAGCTTACTAAAAGCAGGGGCAATTGACTCTGCAAATGATCTAAATAGGCCTGGAGGGCCCGGGTCTATAGGGGAGTCAGATTTACATTGGAGCAGAGCCTGCTAAGTTTTTTCCAAAGAAATAGGCCCCAAGTTATTCAAAAAGCACAGCACAATAAGTTTTATCCCCCAAATCTTCCGCTCCACAAGAGCCTACAGCAGACACTGAGGAAGTGAAAACCTCATAAATCCTGAGGATCTTATCCTCCAAAAAAGAAGATTGTTGCTCACAGACATCTGCGAAGGCCGGGACTGACAGATTGCACGCTGTCGGGTTCAGATAGCATTTTAAAATCTTAACACCTCCCTTGATGAATTCTCAGCTGTAGCAATGTGATTGGTGTAAAAAGAACATTGAGCATTTTTAATAGGGTTGTGATGTTCCTCTAGGGCTAATTTATAACAGTCTTTGTGAGCAGGAAAATAGTTCTTTAAAGATGAGAGTTCAGGTGTAAACCAAGTAGCGGAGAGTCCTCTTTTTTTCGATGAGTTCTTTTTTGTGGGAATTAGCAAGGACACTGCTGCCTCTTATTTATTAAATAGTTTGGCATCAATGTCCATAACACCTGAATAGACAGGTTGTAGGTCCTTAAAAAGGAGTTCATATCCGCAGCATCAACTTTGCTCCACACTTCCACCTCCTACAAAGACTGTCTCACAGAACAACTCTTCGTGGTACCCATGTCTTAAAAGAAAGGAAACAAAAAATTATCTGACCAACGGAAGAGGGGAAGGAGGAACAAGGAACAGAGAGAGAGTCAAGAAATATGAGATCAAGCATGGGTGCATCCGATGAGTGGTGTGAGTAACAAATTGGTGCAGGCTGAGGGCTTGACATGCTTCAACCAGCACACCCCCAGTAGTCTCTGAAACCATATCCACATGTAGGTTGATATCTCAGGTTAGAATACGTTGGTGCCCCTGGGCAGATCGCATCATCCCAAGATTCCAGGAATTCTGCAGCCGGACCAGGAGGCCAGTAAACTAGAACCCCAGAAAAGAAGAGTTTTAGGGCAAGAGAGTTACAAAATCCCATCTTAAGTTAATGAGCTGAAAAGTACTGCATTGAAAGAAAGTCTACTCAAACTATAATATCCAATCCCCCCAACACTGCCCTGTTTGCCTGTCCAATCTATTCCGTGAAATATAAACCCTGGGGGAACAGCTTGAAAAATATCAGGGCCCAAATCTGCATGTAGCCAGGTTTCAGTTAGAAATAAGGCATCAATGCTGGAGTCTAATAAAAATTGTGAAGTATACAGAGCATGTTTAGGCAAAGAGCACACATTTACTAACCAGGCCTCATAAAAAGTTTGGGAGAAATGGCACCGCCTGGAGAGATGGTCATACTATTAGCCACATGCACATCGGAATTTGCAAAACATGTCATAAACTAGCAGTAAAGGAGGGTCGCAGGGAAATGACTCTTATCGCAAGAAGTTAGTTCCCAAATCGCCTTGGCCACCAGCAACTCACCCCTTGTAAAAGTGAGACCGGGCGCTTGAGCTGCCTTGGACCGGCATAGTGGCTACCGCTAGTCGCGGGACGGTCGCAGACGGATGCTGATGTGCTTCCCTTTGATATAGACACAAGCGGTCCCTAAGGGGGAACTGTGACATTTGACTTCCACGACAATCAATATGAAACCATCATTAGATAGGTTTCAACAGCAATTTATACACAATTTTAATGTCTTCATTTTAGAAACATAGATTAAATTTTAACCTAAACAATCTTTTGCCAGGAACAAGGTGCCTAATAGTGTGGTGGCGCAGTGCAAGTGACAAAGTGAATATAAAGTGTGCTAGTCCTAAACAGATTGCAGATATATACATGCAACTGTAAGGATGGATGGATGTGTACAACCACACCCCGTGTAGGAGTGTTGGAATCCTAAATCAAATTAAAAAACAGTCCACAATAAAGATTGTGGATGTTTTGACCCAGATCGGGATTATTTATACAAGGGTGATAATCAGGACGGAAATGTATGTATAGGACACACCAGAAAATGGTGCCAAAGAATCGCACACCTGCAGGTGTATGTGATAGTCTTAGTTAAGCATCAGACAGGCTTCCCTTTGGGGCACCAGCGGTGCACCAGCTGGGCACGTCCACTGCACACATCCGCTGCATACATACACTGTGCTCTTCCTTGCCGCAGCTTCCAATTGCAAATTAATATTTTGTAGAATTGAATTATAAAGAATGTGAGCCACTAATTGCAAGAGTAGGGCTTGGGGTCAGATGTCTTTCCAGCTAAATGACATAAATCCCTTGTGTGACAATGATACAATGAAGCATGTTATTTTATTAAGGCCTCCTTGAGAACTGGTTTGGTGCCCAAAGAGTTGAAGTCTGCAAGGCCTCTGTTAAAGAAAGCTAAGCTAGATTCTGATGGTTTGGATAATTATAGGCCAGAGTCTGAATTGCCTTATTTGCCTAAACTTCTGAAAGAAGCTGTTTTAACCTATCATCAACCTTTGTGGATTTGACGCAACTTCTATTCTAGTACAGAGGATTTTATAAAGACACTGACAATCTGAGTCTTGGGGCCGACCAGAACACCTCAGTTATATCAATTTTACTTGCTTTATCTGCAACACTGTGAGCCACTAGGTTTTATGGCTGATGGAAGTCCTCAGTATTGGAGGACGCTCATTAGACTGGTCTGTAGCTCTTTGACTATATGAACCATTCAGGTTAACTTGGGGGCAGGGGAAGGTTATTGGAACAGAAACAACTCACCTGCAAAGGGCCCCAGGGATTGGTACTGTCACTTTTACACTTTAACCTGTATATGCCACCTCTCACTGAGATGATTCATAGGGAAGTTCTGTTAGCTTCTCCATCATAAAGTTAACTATACCTGGGCAGAAAGTAATACATTGAGACAGAAGGATATTGACACACATGGAGGACAGGTGGAAGCGGTATGCATACTGATGCAAATTAGCATCAATTTATATCCCCCAACAGGATACAATAACAATGGAAAAGAATCTGTGATCGCGTACACATTTTCCTCTCTACATACCAAAAGTGCTCCCCTCCACTCTCGTCCCAGCTACACTTCACCCTGTCCATTCTTGCTACTTTTCTCTATCATTCATCTTTCAATGTCATCTCAACTTTCTATTTGTTTCATTAAACCACTTCCTCCTTCCCTTCCTCCTCTCTTCTTCCCCAACTTTCACTTCCTTCACTCTCTCCCACCCCTCTTCTCAATAATTTGTGCCTCCTAAAACCTCTGCTATCTTTTCTCATACCACAGCGTACAAACACAGTCAACTGATAATTTTCTAAGAGCAAATTAAAAAAAAGCAGATGTTAAAGTGAGGTTATAGTTAGGTGCAAATGTCAGTTAAAAATACTTTTTTAAACTAAAAAAGACTGAAATTCAGCTAACTATAACTCGCACCCCTGCCATTTACTGCTTATGACCACGCATATTGCATCACTCATATGTTCAATGACATCATTGATGACATCTCAAATTTCAGTGTTTATTTAGTTTAAAACTGACATTCTTACCTAACTATAACCTCACTTTAACCTTTGGAAAGTTAATTTCTACGTTTTTTTAACATAAAGTAAGATATTTTTACCAGACCTAACTATAATGTCCTTTTAACCTTTGGTTTTTCAGTGAATTTCTATGTTTTTTTAACATAAAGTAATAAATCATCACCACCCCTCACTATAACATCACTTTAACTTTAAAGTCAAATATTACTAGCTTACCTAACAGTATATAGTAGAACCTTCACTATGTAAGGAGGCTTTAGCTTGTGTAGGGAATGAGCTCTCCGTGAAGAGCTACAGAAAGAGCACGGACTCTGCATAGTAGGGGATTGCCCAGCTATTTGGGCTTAGGTCTCTGGAGTCAGTGGGCTCTACACACAGTCCACACAGGCCGAATCATGATTCGACAACGGCGCCTTGACTCTCAACGACAGGTCGGTCAACTTATGGAGCTTTTCTCAAACAATTCTCCAAGGTTCTCCAAACTTTTGGAACTTCTTCCAGAAGGTCCTTTTAGGGTTCCAAAGTGTCCACAACACCAATCCAAGGTTCCAGAAGCTCCGAGTTTCTCCTTGGGATGTTGGTACTACGTCTCCCACAATGCACCTGGCCAAATACTTTAAAGTCCAGCTGAAGGTGGTCAGCTGGTTTCTTCTTGCTGGAGATGATGTAGGTGGAGCTCTTTTAATCTGGTGCTTTCAAGGGTGTCCAATCCTTCACATTTCAAAGAAAGGCAAAGTCCTTGTGGGCTGTAGTTCCAAGGTGTGCAGCAGGTGCAATCAATCAGAGTGCAATTCTCTTGGTGCAGGCCAGGGTTACAGCAGGGCAGTCTTTCTTCTTTTTGTAGTTTCAGGCAGGGATCTGTGTTGCTGGGCAGCTCTTTCATACTTTTCCAGTGTTCTTGGGTGACAAGCAGGGGGACATCCCTGAACAATGGGGTACAGGGTGCCACCTAGAAGAATGTCATCTTCCTCCAAAGTGTGGCATATTCTTGACCCACAATTTAAAATCCCAATTGGAGAAACTCTCTCCTGGAGGTTAGATCTGGCTAAGCCATCCCTCTGGTGTGGCTAACTTTCCCTAAAACTCCCCTTCCAGCCCCTCTGCTAATTTAATTACTTGGGCTCCTGTCTCGCTGAGGGAGCAGGAAGTGGGAGCCTTTTGCTCTGCAGCTACAGATCTCCTCCCACTAGATGTCCTTTGTCTCTATGCAGGCAACTTCACACCTTATCAGAGCAGTTTGGCTCAGATTGTCAATCAAATTAACTTTATTTCGGCCATTAGGGCCATAAAAGTGTACATAAAAAAACACACATATATATAATAAATAAATCAAATCAAATTTGCAGACAGTAAAATGACGAATAACTGCATAACTAGATTCATTGCGTCATTAAAAGATTAATATATATTTTTTAAGTAAACTTGGATTTCAAAGAGTACATTAAGCTTAAAAGTAATAATAGGGACAATAAACATAAATACATTTTAAACACCGAAGACAGTATCTACACAATCAATCAATCACGGCATTTATAGAGCGCGCTACTCACCCGGGAGGGTCTCAAGGCGCTGGGGGAGGGGGTAAGTTACTGCTCGAACAGCCAGGTCTTGAGCTGCTTCCTGAAGGCGAGATGGTCCTGGGTTCGCCGAAGGTGAGTGGGGAGGGAGTTCCAGGTCTTGGCCGCCAGGTAGGAGAAGGATCTTCCTCCGGCGGTGGTTCTGCGGATGCGTGGTATGGTGGCGAGGGCGTGGCTGGTTGATCGTAGCTGGCGTGTGGGCGTGTAGAAGGACATGCGGTCGTTGAGGTACTTTGGGCCCAGGTCGTGGAGGGCCTTGTGTGCGTGGGTGAGGAGTCTGAACGTGATTCTCTTGCTGACGGGGAGCCAGTGCAGGTCTTTCAGGTGTACGGTGATGTGGCTGTGTCGGGGGATGTCCAGGATGAGTCGTGCGGAGGCGTTCTGGATGCGCTGGAGTCTCTTTTGAAGTTTGGCTGTGGTTCCGGCGTAGAGGGTGTTCCCATAGTCCAGTCGGCTGGTGACGAGTGCCTGGGTGACGGTCTTCCTGGTTTCAGTGGGGATCCATCTGAAGATCTTGCGGAGCATGCGCAGGGTGTTGAAGCATGAAGATGAGACGGCGTTGACTTGTCTGGTCATCGATAGGGAGGAGTCCAGGATGAAGCCCAGGTTGCGTGCGTGGTCCGTTGGCTTGGGTGCGGTGCCCAGGGCCGGGGGCCACCAGGAGTCGTCCCAGGCGGAGGGTGATGAGCCCAGGATGAGGACTTCCGTCTTGTCTGAGTTCAGTTTAAGGCGGCTGTTCCTCATCCAGTCGGCGACGTCTCTCATCCCGTCGTGCAGGTTGGCTCTGGCGGTGGTGGGGTCGTTGGTGAGGGAGAGGATCAGCTGGGTGTCGTCGGCGTAGGAGATGATGTTGAGGTTGTGTCGGCGTGCGATGGCTGCGAGGGGGCTCATGTAGACGTTGAAGAGGGTCGGGCTGAGTGAGGATCCTTGTGGAACGCCGCAGATGACTTCGGTGGCTTCGGATCTGAACAGGGAGAGGCGGACTCTCTGGGTTCTTCCGGCGAGGAACGAGATGATCCATTCCAGTGCTTTCTCTCGGATTCCGATGTTGCTGAGGCGCTTCACTAGGGTGCGGTGGCAGACGGTGTCGAACGCCGCGGAGAGGTCCAGGAGGATGAGGGCAGCTGTTTCCCGTTGTCGGTTAGGGTTCTGATGTCGTCGGTGGCTGCGATAAGGGCGGTCTCGGTGCTGTGGTTGGCCCGAAACCCGGACTGCGAGGGGTCGAGGGATCCATTCGTCTCGAGGAAGGCGGCAAGCTGTCTGTTGACGGTCTTCTCGATGACTTTGGCCGGAAACGGAAGGAGCGAGATGGGGCGGTAGTTCTTGAGGTCGGTGGGGTCCGCCGTTGGTTTCTTCAGGAGGGTGGTAAGCTCGGCGTGCTTCCAGCTCTCCGGGAAGGTGGCGGTGTGGAAGGAGGAGTTGATGATGTCCCGGAGATGGGGTGCGATGGTGGCGTCGGCTTTGTTGAAGACGTGGTGTGGGCAGGGGTCGGTTGGTGATCCGGAGTGGATGGAGTTCATCGTGCGGGTGGTGTCTTCGGTGTTGATCGGGGTCCAGTTGCAGAGGGTGGTGGTGGCGGGCATTGGTTCGGCGGTAGGGTGCGTTGTTTGTGCGTCGAAGCTGTTGTGTATGTCGGTGATCTTGCGGTGGAAGAACGCGGAGAGTGAGTTGCAGAGGTCTTGCGAGGGGGTGATGTCGTTGTTTCCGGCGCTGGGGTTGGAGAACTCTTTGACGATGCTGAAAAGTTCCTTGCTGTCATGGGCGTTGTTGTCCAGTCGTTCTTTGAGTGCCGACTTCTTGGTGGCACGGATCAGCTGGTGGTGTTTGCGGGTGGCGTGCTTGAGGGCGGTCCTGTTGTCTGTGGTCTGGACGAGTCGCCAGGTTTTCTCGAGAGTGCGGCAGTTCTTCTTGGATTCCTTGAGTTCGTTGGTGAACCAAGGGGTTTTCTTGCTTCCGGGTCTGCTGGGAGGGTTTTTAGTGGTGCGAGGTCGTCGGCGCAGGCGGTCAGCCACTTGGCGAGGTTGCTGGCTGCTTCGTTTGGGTCCGTTGTGTCGGTGGGTGTGTTCTGGCTGAGGGAGGCGGTGAGCTGCTCGGCGGTGATCTTGCTCCAGCTCCGGCGGGGAGCCTGTTGCGGGTGGTGGTGGGTCGCAGTCTTTCTGAAGCTGAAGTGGACGCAGCTGTGGTCGGTCCAGTGGAGTCCGGTGGCGTGGCTGAAGGAGATGTGCTTGCTGGACGAGAAGACGGGGTCAAGCGTGTGGCCGGCGTAGTGGGTGGGCGTGTTCACCAGTTGCTTGAGTCCGAGGTTGGCGAGGTTGTCCAGCAGGGCGGTGGTGTTTCTGTCGTTGTTGTTCTCCAGGTGGAAGTTGAGGTCCCCTAGGAGGATGTAGTCGGCGGAGGGCATGGCGTGCGGGCTGATGAAGTCTGCGATGTCTTCGCTGAATAGTGTGCGTGGTCCCGGGGGTCTGTAGATGAGGGTGCCTCGGAGGGTGGTCTTGGGGTCCGTGTGTATCTGGAAGTGTAGGTGTTCGGCGGCGGTGAAGGTCTCGTCGGAGTTAGTCGAGATGTGGATGGTGTTCTTGTGTACGATGGCGATGCCTCCTCCCGTCTGGTTGACGCGGTCCCTCCGGGTGATCTTGTATCCATCCGGGATGGCTATGGCGATGTCAGGTGCTGAGGAGGCGTTCATCCAGGTTTCGGTGAGGAAGGCGATGTCCGGTGCTGTTGCGTCGAGCAGGTCCCAGAGTTCCACGGCGTGCCTGTGGACGGAGCGGGTGTTCAGCAGGATGCATTTCAGGTGGTTGCTGCTGTTGCTCGACTTGGCGGAGGTGGTGCACGTCAGGGGGCAGGTGAATCGGCAGGTTTGGCAGGTGAAGGGTCCGTGGGTGCGTCTCGGTGAGGCTCGGTAGCAGGCAGGGTTCCGGCCGGCATTGAGTGCGGTGAGTGTGGCGGCGTCGTAGGTCCGTCGAGTGGTGTTGCATCGGTGGGATCCAGGGGTTCTGGCGCTGGGCGCGGTCCAGTCGCGGACGGGCGCAGACGGGCTTGCCTTAGGCGCGCCTTCGGCGCGCCAGCGCGCGCCCGCTGCGCACGTCCGCTGCGCGGCCGTGCAGCGGCCGCCATTTATGGGGAGGTGGGAGGGAGGAGCAGCTGGGAGGCGGGAGGCAGGGGCAGCGAATGGGCAGTCAGGGGCGGGGCCGCAGGGACGCAGCGGCGGGAATGGCGATAGGCAGCGAGGGGCACAGAAGGAAAAACGGGGGGAGAGCAGGCAAATCACGGGTAAACAACAGTGGGGCAGCGAGGGGCACAGAAGGAAAAACGGGGGAGAGCAGGCAAATCACGGGCACAACAACAGTGGGGCAGCGAGGGGCACAGAAAGGAAAAAACGGGGGGAGAGCAGGCAAATCACGGGTAAACAACAGTGGGGCAGCGAGGGGCACAGAAAGGAAAAAAACGGGGGAGAGCAGGCAAATCACGGGCACAACAACAGTGGGGCAGCGAGGGGCACAGAAAGGAAAAAACGGGGGGAGAGCAGGCAAATCACGGGCACAACAACAGTGGGGCAGCGAGGGGCACAGAAAGGAAAAAAACGGGGGAGAGCAGGCAAATCACGGGCACAACAACAGTGGGGCAGCGAGGGGCACAGAAAGGAAAAAACGGGGGGAGAGCAGGCAAATCACGGGCACAACAACAGTGGGGCAGCGAGGGGCACAGAAGGAAAAACGGGGGGAGAGCAGGCAAATCACGGGTAAACAACAGTGGGGCAGCGAGGGGCACAGAAGGAAAAACGGGGGAGAGCAGGCAAATCACGGGCACAACAACAGTGGGGCAGCGAGGGGCACAGAAAGGAAAAAACGGGGGAGAGCAGGCAAATCACGGGTAAACAACAGTGGGGCAGCGAGGGGCACAGAAAGGAAAAAAACGGGGGAGAGCAGGCAAATCACGGGCACAACAACAGTGGGGCAGCGAGGGACACAGAAAGGAAAAAAACGGGGGAGAGCAGGCAAATCACGGGCACAACAACAGTGGGGCAGCGAGGGGCACAGAAAGGAAAAAAACGGGGGGAGAGCAGGCAAATCACGGGCACAACAACAGTGGGGCAGCGAGGGGCACAGAAAGGAAAAACGGGGGGAGAGCAGGCAAATCACGGGCACAACAACAGTGGGGCAGCGAGGGGCACAGAAGGAAAAACGGGGGAGAGCAGGCAAATCACAGGTAAACAACAGTGGGGCAGCGAGGGGCACAGAAGGAAAAACGGGGGAGAGCAGGCAAATCACGGGCACAACAACAGTGGGGCAGCGAGGGGCACAGAAAGGAAAAACGGGGGAGAGCAGGCAAATCACGGGTAAACAACAGTGGGGCAGCGAGGGGCACAGAAAGGAAAAAAACGGGGGAGAGCAGGCAAATCACGGGCACAACAACAGTGGGGCAGCGAGGGGCACAGAAAGGAAAAAAACGGGGGAGAGCAGGCAAATCACGGGCACAACAACAGTGGGGCAGCGAGGGGCACAGAAAGGAAAAAAACGGGGGGAGAGCAGGCAAATCACGGGCACAACAACAGTGGGGCAGCGAGGGGCACAGAAAGGAAAAAACGGGGGAGAGCAGGCAAATCACGGGCACAACAACAGTGGGGCAGCGAGGGGCACAGAAGGAAAAACGGGGGAGAGCAGGCAAATCACGGGTAAACAACAGTGGGGCAGCGAGGGGCACAGAAGGAAAAACGGGGGAGAGCAGGCAAATCACGGGCACAACAACAGTGGGGCAGCGAGGGGCACAGAAAGGAAAAACGGGGGAGAGCAGGCAAATCACGGGTAAACAACAGTGGGGCAGCGAGGGGCACAGAAAGGAAAAAACGGGGGGAGAGCAGGCAAATCACGGGCACAACAACAGTGGGGCAGCGAGGGGCACAGAAAGGAAAAAAACGGGGGAGAGCAGGCAAATCACGGGCACAACAACAGTGGGGCAGCGAGGGGCACAGAAAGGAAAAAAACGGGGGAGAGCAGGCAAATCACGGGCACAACAACAGTGGGGCAGCGAGGGGCACAGAAAGGAAAAAACGGGGGAGAGCAGGCAAATCACGGGCACAACAACAGTGGGGCGGCGAGGGGCACAGAAGGAAAAACGGGGGAGAGCAGGCAAATCACGGGTAAACAACAGTGGGGCAGCGAGGGGCACAGAAGGAAAAACGGGGGAGAGCAGGCAAATCACGGGCACAACAACAGTGGGGCAGCGAGGGGCACAGAAAGGAAAAACGGGGGAGAGCAGGCAAATCACGGGTAAACAACAGTGGGGCAGCGAGGGGCACAGAAAGGAAAAACGGGGGAGAGCAGGCAAATCACGGGCACAACAACAGTGGGGCAGCGAGGGGCACAGAAAGGAAAAAAACGGGGGGAGAGCAGGCAAATCACGGGCACAACAACAGTGGGGCAGCGAGGGGCACAGAAAGGAAAAAACGGGGGAGAGCAGGCAAATCACGGGCACAACAACAGTGGGGCAGCGAGGGGCACAGAAAGGAAAAAACGGGGGAGAGCAGGCAAATCACGGGCACAACAACAGTGGGGCAGCGAGGGGCACAGAAGGAAAAACGGGGGAGAGCAGGCAAATCACGGGTAAACAACAGTGGGGCAGCGAGGGGCACAGAAGGAAAAACGGGGGAGAGCAGGCAAATCACGGGCACAACAACAGTGGGGCAGCGAGGGGCACAGAAAGGAAAAAACGGGGGAGAGCAGGCAAATCACGGGTAAACAACAGTGGGGCAGCGAGGGGCACAGAAAGGAAAAAACGGGGGAGAGCAGGCAAATCACGGGCACAACAACAGTGGGGCAGCGAGGGGCACAGAAAGGAAAAAACGGGGGAGAGCAGGCAAATCACGGGCACAACAACAGTGGGGCAGCGAGGGGCACAGAAAGGAAAAAAACGGGGGAGAGCAGGCAAATCACGGGCACAACAACAGTGGGGCAGCGAGGGGCACAGAAAGGAAAAACGGGGGAGAGCAGGCAAATCACGGGCACAACAACAGTGGGGCAGCGAGGGGCACAGAAGGAAAAACGGGGGGAGAGCAGGCAAATCACGGGTAAACAACAGTGGGGCAGCGAGGGGCACAGAAGGAAAAACGGGGGAGAGCAGGCAAATCACGGGCACAACAACAGTGGGGCAGCGAGGGGCACAGAAAGGAAAAAACGGGGGAGAGCAGGCCAATCACGGGTAAACAACAGTGGGGCAGCGAGGGGCACAGAAGGAAAAACGGGGGGAGAGCAGGCAAATCACGGGCACAACAACAGTGGGGCAGCGAGGGGCACAGAAAGGAAAAAAACGGGGGGAGAGCAGGCAAATCACGGGCACAACAACAGTGGGGCAGCGAGGGGCACAGAAAGGAAAAAACGGGGGGAGAGCAGGCAAATCACGGGCACAACAACAGTGGGGCAGCGAGGGGCACAGAAAGGAAAAAAACGGGGGAGAGCAGGCAAATCACGGGCACAACAACAGTGGGGCAGCGAGGGGCACAGAAGGAAAAACGGGGGAGAGCAGGCAAATCACGGGTAAACAACAGTGGGGCAGCGAGGGGCACAGAAGGAAAAACGGGGGGAGAGCAGGCAAATCATGGGCACAACAACAGTGGGGCAGCGAGGGGCACAGAAAGGAAAAAACGGGGGGAGAGCAGGCCAATCACGGGCACAACAACAGTGGGGCAGCGAGGGGCACAGAAGGAAAAACGGGGGAGAGCAGGCAAATCACGGGCACAACAACAGTGGGGCAGCGAGGGGCACAGAAAGGAAAAGGGGAGACAAGCAGACAAAACTGGCACCGGGGCCACAAGCGGAGGGCGATCTTACCTACAGGAGCAGCGGGCAGACAGCACAGGCGGAGCTGTGTGGTGGGGAGCGACCTACCTGGCAAGGTCAAGGGTCGCTCTCCTCACCGTGCAGCGGCCGCCATTTATGGGGAGGTGGGAGGGAGGAGCAGCTGGGAGGCGGGAGGCAGGGGCAGCGAATGGGCAGTCAGGGGGCGGGGCCGCAGGGACGCAGCGGCGGGAATGGCGATAGGCAGCGAGGGGCACAGAAGGAAAAACGGGGGGAGAGCAGGCAAATCACGGGTAAACAACAGTGGGGCAGCGAGGGGCACAGAAGGAAAAACGGGGGAGAGCAGGCAAATCACGGGCACAACAACAGTGGGGCAGCGAGGGGCACAGAAAGGAAAAACGGGGGAGAGCAGGCAAATCACGGGTAAACAACAGTGGGGCAGCGAGGGGCACAGAAAGGAAAAAAACGGGGGAGAGCAGGCAAATCACGGGCACAACAACAGTGGGGCAGCGAGGGGCACAGAAAGGAAAAAACGGGGGAGAGCAGGCAAATCACGGGCACAACAACAGTGGGGCAGCGAGGGGCACAGAAAGGAAAAAAACGGGGGAGAGCAGGCAAATCACGGGCACAACAACAGTGGGGCAGCGAGGGGCACAGAAAGGAAAAAACGGGGGAGAGCAGGCAAATCACGGGCACAACAACAGTGGGGCAGCGAGGGGCACAGAAGGAAAAACGGGGGAGAGCAGGCAAATCACGGGTAAACAACAGTGGGGCAGCGAGGGGCACAGAAGGAAAAACGGGGGGAGAGCAGGCAAATCACGGGCACAACAACAGTGGGGCAGCGAGGGGCACAGAAAGGAAAAAACGGGGGGAGAGCAGGCAAATCACGGGTAAACAACAGTGGGGCAGCGAGGGGCACAGAAAGGAAAAAAACGGGGGAGAGCAGGCAAATCACGGGCACAACAACAGTGGGGCAGCGAGGGGCACAGAAAGGAAAAAACGGGGGAGAGCAGGCAAATCACGGGCACAACAACAGTGGGGCAGCGAGGGGCACAGAAAGGAAAAAAACGGGGGAGAGCAGGCAAATCACGGGCACAACAACAGTGGGGCAGCGAGGGGCACAGAAAGGAAAAACGGGGGGAGAGCAGGCAAATCACGGGCACAACAACAGTGGGGCAGCGAGGGGCACAGAAGGAAAAACGGGGGAGAGCAGGCAAATCACGGGTAAACAACAGTGGGGCAGCGAGGGGCACAGAAGGAAAAACGGGGGAGAGCAGGCAAATCACGGGCACAACAACAGTGGGGCAGCGATGGGCACAGAAAGGAAAAAACGGGGGAGAGCAGGCAAATCACGGGTAAACAACAGTGGGGCAGCGAGGGGCACAGAAAGGAAAAAACGGGGGAGAGCAGGCAAATCACGGGCACAACAACAGTGGGGCAGCGAGGGGCACAGAAAGGAAAAAACGGGGGAGAGCAGGCAAATCACGGGCACAACAACAGTGGGGCAGCGAGGGGCACAGAAAGGAAAAAACGGGGGAGAGCAGGCAAATCACGGGCACAACAACAGTGGGGCAGCGAGGGGCACAGAAAGGAAAAACGGGGGAGAGCAGGCAAATCACGGGCACAACAACAGTGGGGCAGCGAGGGGCACAGAAGGAAAACGGGGGAGAGCAGGCAAATCACGGGTAAACAACAGTGGGGCAGCGAGGGGCACAGAAGGAAAAACGGGGGAGAGCAGGCAAATCACGGGCACAACAACAGTGGGGCAGCGAGGGGCACAGAAAGGAAAAACGGGGGAGAGCAGGCAAATCACGGGTAAACAACAGTGGGGCAGCGAGGGGCACAGAAAGGAAAAAAACGGGGGGAGAGCAGGCAAATCACGGGCACAACAACAGTGGGGCAGCGAGGGGCACAGAAAGGAAAAACGGGGGAGAGCAGGCAAATCACGGGCACAACAACTGTGGGGCGGCGAGGGGCACAGAAGGAAAAACGGGGGAGAGCAGGCAAATCACGGGTAAACAACAGTGGGGCAGCGAGGGGCACAGAAGGAAAAACGGGGGAGAGCAGGCAAATCACGGGCACAACAACAGTGGGGCAGCGAGGGGCACAGAAAGGAAAAACGGGGGGAGAGCAGGCAAATCACGGGTAAACAACAGTGGGGCAGCGAGGGGCACAGAAAGGAAAAAACGGGGGAGAGCAGGCAAATCACGGGCACAACAACAGTGGGGCAGCGAGGGGCACAGAAAGGAAAAAAACGGGGGAGAGCAGGCAAATCACGGGCACAACAACAGTGGGGCAGCGAGGGGCACAGAAAGGAAAAAAACGGGGGAGAGCAGGCAAATCACGGGCACAACAACAGTGGGGCAGCGAGGGGCACAGAAAGGAAAAAACGGGGGAGAGCAGGCAAATCACGGGCACAACAACAGTGGGGCAGCGAGGGGCACAGAAGGAAAAACGGGGGAGAGCAGGCAAATCACGGGTAAACAACAGTGGGGCAGCGAGGGGCACAGAAGGAAAAACGGGGGAGAGCAGGCAAATCACGGGCACAACAACAGTGGGGCAGCGAGGGGCACAGAAAGGAAAAACGGGGGAGAGCAGGCAAATCACGGGTAAACAACAGTGGGGCAGCGAGGGGCACAGAAAGGAAAAAAACGGGGGAGAGCAGGCAAATCACGGGCACAACAACAGTGGGGCAGCGAGGGGCACAGAAAGGAAAAAAACGGGGGAGAGCAGGCAAATCACGGGCACAACAACAGTGGGGCAGCGAGGGGCACAGAAAGGAAAAAACGGGGGAGAGCAGGCAAATCACGGGCACAACAACAGTGGGGCAGCGAGGGGCACAGAAAGGAAAAACGGGGGGAGAGCAGGCAAATCACGGGCACAACAACAGTGGGGCAGCGAGGGGCACAGAAGGAAAAACGGGGGAGAGCAGGCAAATCACGGGTAAACAACAGTGGGGCAGCGAGGGGCACAGAAGGAAAAACGGGGGAGAGCAGGCAAATCACGGGCACAACAACAGTGGGGCAGCGAGGGGCACAGAAAGGAAAACGGGGGGAGAGCAGGCCAATCACGGGTAAACAACAGTGGGGCAGCGAGGGGCACAGAAGGAAAAACGGGGGAGAGCAGGCAAATCACGGGCACAACAACAGTGGGGCAGCGAGGGGCACAGAAAGGAAAAAAACGGGGGGAGAGCAGGCAAATCACGGGCACAACAACAGTGGGGCAGCGAGGGGCACAGAAAGGAAAAACGGGGGAGAGCAGGCAAATCACGGGCACAACAACAGTGGGGCAGCGAGGGGCACAGAAAGGAAAAAAACGGGGGGAGAGCAGGCAAATCACGGGCACAACAACAGTGGGGCAGCGAGGGGCACAGAAGGAAAAACGGGGGAGAGCAGGCAAATCACGGGTAAACAACAGTGGGGCAGCGAGGGGCACAGAAGGAAAAACGGGGGAGAGCAGGCAAATCATGGGCACAACAACAGTGGGGCAGCGAGGGGCACAGAAAGGAAAAACGGGGGAGAGCAGGCCAATCACGGGCACAACAACAGTGGGGCAGCGAGGGGCACAGAAGGAAAACGGGGGAGAGCAGGCAAATCACGGGCACAACAACAGTGGGGCAGCGAGGGGCACAGAAAGGAAAAGGGGAGACAAGCAGACAAAACTGGCACCGGGGCCACAAGCGGAGGGCGATCTTACCTACAGGAGCAGCGGGCAGACAGCACAGGCGGAGCTGTGTGGTGGGGAGCGACCTACCTGGCAAGGTCAAGGGTCGCTCTCCTCACCGTGCAGCGGCCGCCATTTATGGGGAGGTGGGAGGGAGGAGCAGCTGGGAGGCGGGAGGCAGGGGCAGCGAATGGGCAGTCAGGGGGCGGGGCCGCAGGGACGCAGCGGCGGGAATGGCGATAGGCAGCGAGGGGCACAGAAGGAAAAACGGGGGAGAGCAGGCAAATCACGGGTAAACAACAGTGGGGCAGCGAGGGGCACAGAAGGAAAACGGGGGGAGAGCAGGCAAATCACGGGCACAACAACAGTGGGGCAGCGAGGGGCACAGAAAGGAAAAACGGGGGAGAGCAGGCAAATCACGGGTAAACAACAGTGGGGCAGCGAGGGGCACAGAAAGGAAAAAACGGGGGAGAGCAGGCAAATCACGGGCACAACAACAGTGGGGCAGCGAGGGGCACAGAAAGGAAAAAAACGGGGGGAGAGCAGGCAAATCACGGGCACAACAACAGTGGGGCAGCGAGGGGCACAGAAAGGAAAAAACGGGGGAGAGCAGGCAAATCACGGGCACAACAACAGTGGGGCAGCGAGGGGCACAGAAAGGAAAAACGGGGGGAGAGCAGGCAAATCACGGGCACAACAACAGTGGGGCAGCGAGGGGCACAGAAGGAAAAACGGGGGAGAGCAGGCAAATCACGGGTAAACAACAGTGGGGCAGCGAGGGGCACAGAAGGAAAACGGGGGAGAGCAGGCAAATCACGGGCACAACAACAGTGGGGCAGCGAGGGGCACAGAAAGGAAAAACGGGGGAGAGCAGGCAAATCACGGGTAAACAACAGTGGGGCAGCGAGGGGCACAGAAAGGAAAAAAACGGGGGAGAGCAGGCAAATCACGGGCACAACAACAGTGGGGCAGCGAGGGGCACAGAAAGGAAAAAAACGGGGGGAGAGCAGGCAAATCACGGGCACAACAACAGTGGGGCAGCGAGGGGCACAGAAAGGAAAAAAACGGGGGAGAGCAGGCAAATCACGGGCACAACAACAGTGGGGCAGCGAGGGGCACAGAAAGGAAAAACGGGGGAGAGCAGGCAAATCACGGGCACAACAACAGTGGGGCAGCGAGGGGCACAGAAGGAAAAACGGGGGAGAGCAGGCAAATCACGGGTAAACAACAGTGGGGCAGCGAGGGGCACAGAAGGAAAAACGGGGGAGAGCAGGCAAATCACGGGCACAACAACAGTGGGGCAGCGAGGGGCACAGAAAGGAAAAAACGGGGGGAGAGCAGGCAAATCACGGGTAAACAACAGTGGGGCAGCGAGGGGCACAGAAAGGAAAAAACGGGGGAGAGCAGGCAAATCACGGGCACAACAACAGTGGGGCAGCGAGGGGCACAGAAAGGAAAAAAACGGGGGGAGAGCAGGCAAATCACGGGCACAACAACAGTGGGGCAGCGAGGGGCACAGAAAGGAAAAAACGGGGGAGAGCAGGCAAATCACGGGCACAACAACAGTGGGGCAGCGAGGGGCACAGAAAGGAAAAACGGGGGAGAGCAGGCAAATCACGGGCACAACAACAGTGGGGCAGCGAGGGGCACAGAAGGAAAAACGGGGAGAGCAGGCAAATCACGGGTAAACAACAGTGGGGCAGCGAGGGGCACAGAAGGAAAAACGGGGGAGAGCAGGCAAATCACGGGCACAACAACAGTGGGGCAGCGAGGGGCACAGAAAGGAAAAACGGGGGGAGAGCAGGCAAATCACGGGTAAACAACAGTGGGGCAGCGAGGGGCACAGAAAGGAAAAAAACGGGGGGAGAGCAGGCAAATCACGGGCACAACAACAGTGGGGCAGCGAGGGGCACAGAAAGGAAAAAAACGGGGGAGAGCAGGCAAATCACGGGCACAACAACAGTGGGGCAGCGAGGGGCACAGAAAGGAAAAAACGGGGGAGAGCAGGCAAATCACGGGCACAACAACAGTGGGGCAGCGAGGGGCACAGAAAGGAAAAACGGGGGAGAGCAGGCAAATCACGGGCACAACAACAGTGGGGCAGCGAGGGGCACAGAAGGAAAAACGGGGGAGAGCAGGCAAATCACGGGTAAACAACAGTGGGGCAGCGAGGGGCACAGAAGGAAAAACGGGGGAGAGCAGGCAAATCACGGGCACAACAACAGTGGGGCAGCGAGGGGCACAGAAAGGAAAAACAGGGGAGAGCAGGCAAATCACGGGTAAACAACAGTGGGGCAGCGAGGGGCACAGAAAGGAAAAACGGGGGAGAGCAGGCAAATCACGGGCACAACAACAGTGGGGCAGCGAGGGGCACAGAAGGAAAAAACGGGGGAGAGCAGGCAAATCACGGGCACAACAACAGTGGGGCAGCGAGGGGCACAGAAAGGAAAAAACGGGGGGAGAGCAGGCAAATCACGGGCACAACAACAGTGGGGCAGCGAGGGGCACAGAAAGGAAAAGGGGAGACAAGCAGACAAAACTGGCACCGGGGCCACAAGCGGAGGGCGATCTTACCTACAGGAGCAGCGGGCAGACAGCACAGGCGGAGCTGTGTGGTGGGGGAGCGACCTACCTGGCACAATGCCCCACACACAGGGCCACCTTAGCTCTGATAAGGGGAAATTAAGTTCCTCCTTTTCATTCACATAGCCCCCAAAAATGTAGTGACTGCACAAGCAAATAGTGGCCGACAGTCATATCTGAGTATTTGCAGGGCAGCACATTGACTGTGCATACCCAATTGATTGCATCCTGGCGATAACCAGAACAAACAAGGACATACATATGCAGGGCATGCAAAAATAAGATGAGGAACAGTTTCAAATGGATAATTACCCCCTGGGAAGTTGGAAGGTGCTAAAGCCAGCCATTTGGATGTGGAATTTCTCAACGGCAGAGCTCCAACTCTAAATTGGAAATATCCCTTCGTACCCATTGGTGCAGTGATCGAATCCCAAAAATGTTCTAGCCCACAGAAGGACTTAAAATCAAGAGATTCTTTTGATATAGAAGTATTAGTTGCTTTCCAGGTGCCTGTGGCCATTACTCTCAGCCAGTACTATTGCTTAAGGGATTCTTTGGGGGGGGAGGGGTGATGACTAGCTGCAGGGGCCTCCCATAGAGCTGTTATACCAAGGGAGAGGAGCAGCCCTTTAATGTGCACTAACCAAGGAATTTTATAGAAGTGGTTTGCATCAATGACGTTTTGTAAAGCGACTGCATAATGGGCAAGTTCAGGCGTGGTCCAGATTCTCCCCCAATACAGGAGGGGACGCAGCTGAGCTTTGCCCTCAATCCTTTTAAAACACAGATCCTAAAATAAAGGGTGCAAAGGGGTGCTGTGTCGGAAAAGGGCAACTGCACAGATACATTTGTTTTCAGAGGCAATCAGATTGTTAATATTAGAGAAGCCCAATGGTTAAGCCCCACACAAAGAAGAACCCAGGGCCTTGGCAGTATAAATCTCGAGGGCTAGAGCTATGGGTTTAGTAAATGAAGTGTGATGCTCTTTTAGAATTGCTCTTGTGACCTGCCTGTGCTTTAGTGTGACCTTAATGTGGGGCTTCCAGGACGAGTCGGACAAAAGAGTTAAACCTAAGTAAGCAAATGAATCTACCTCTCAAGTGGAGTTCTGCCTAGAAACAGACACCCTTTGAAAGATTTATGGGGATTAAAAAACATTAGTTTTGTTTTTGATGCATTGATCTCCAAGCCCGGGGCCTGGCAAAGCCCATCAAAGCCAGTCAGGAGTTTCTGTAGACCACTGGGTGTCTTGGAAATCAAAAGGGTGTCATTTTAGGAGGATCAGTGCTTTGACGTTTGCAAGTGATGGGGCATCCGCGTGAGAGAAGAAGCACAATTTTGATGATGTACAAGAGAAATTGGTTTGGAGCCAACACACAACCCAGGCGCATGCCCCTTGAGACCGGGACTCTCTCTGTCACCTGATCTGGGGCACCCCAACAAATTCGCACAAAATTGTCTCTATGTAAATGTATTGCAAGAGACAAAATGCCAAAGGTCATGCCCATGTTTCTGGCTCAGCTTGTCAAATACTGGCCAATCAGGAGAGGCTGTTTGAAGGCTGGATTTTGGCACATCAGAAAAGCAAGTTCTATAACTCCTTTTCTGTAATAGTTATAGGTAATCCAACTTTGGCAAGTTGTCGAATTTATTCCAACTATCAATTTAATACTTTGAAGTATATTTTTTAGATCACTCCTGTCAATTTAATGGGGAAAAATGAAATTGGCAGTTTTACCCTCATCAGGGAACATAAAACATATTTTCTATTGTCCCTGCTTATTTTAACATTGCACCTTACCCTGTGGGCACCTAGGGCAGACCTTAGAGGTTACATATGTAAAAATAAGGTAGGTTAAGACTTTGGAAGTATCTTTAATCCAAAGTCGAATTTGCATATAATTTTAATTTTAAAAAAGCCTACAAAGCAGGGCTGACTTTTGCAGGCAACACAGCAGTGCACACTTAAGTGCATTAAATCTGCTGGGCCTTCAGGCCCTACCATGTACTAAGGACTTACAGGTAGGTTGTCAGTACCAATTTTAACTATACCTTATTACCATGTACTTTTTAATCAGAGCACAGGCCCTGGGTCTGGTTAGCAGAGCCCAGGGCACAATCAGAGTCAGAAAACCATAATCTGGTCATCACAATGGGGGCAAAAAGTGGTGGACTCTGCAAAAAGCTTGCCTACTTAATTGGGCTTAGGTCTCAGGATGGTGTGGGCACTGAGTAGTGGCTTGCCCATGTAAAACAACTTCATAGTGTATTAGAATTTAACTCTCTGCAAAGAGCTTTGCACAGCCGTAGGGCTGACCTTTAATTTGTGTTTTTTGGGGTCTCTCCCAGTCATTTTGGACTCCCAAAGTAATCCCATGAGACCGTGACAACATTTAAATTGTTCTAATTTTAGCCCAGGGAGAGCCCCTCCACACAAGGTTGGTAGGTCAGGGTATCCCTACCCTGCCCCCTTATGTCTTTTATCAGGTCTCGGGCACCGAGTCCCATGAGACCTGTAATGGCCGCTGCAACATTTTTCTTAATGAGGCAGCTGACATTCAGTTTCTTCGGTCTGATGGAACTCCTGTGGGACCACCCAATCAGATTTCTTTTTTTGTCATTTTTACCTGGGAGAGACCTGCAGGACTCCTGTAGGACTGCAGCAGCAAGAGATATCTATCAATTTTGAACCCTAATTTCTGTAAAAACGACTGAACAGATTTAGACCTAATCACAAAAGCACCTTTTGAGGGTAAATATCTAGCTTTCTGACAAATATGGTGTTATTCTGTTCAGCCAGTTTGGCTTAGTGCTGTTCAAAAATCTGTACGAAAAGTGCATGGGTAAATTGAGTTTTGAGACCCCCTCTTTTTCCCGGCTCCTGCTTTCCAGGCAGGTGCTGAGGTGGATGAACATTTTTTGGGAGGAAAATGTAGTGAAGATTCGTCAAACAGCACCAAAGTTATTAGCAAGCAAAAACGTCATTTGCTTTGGTCACTAGGTCTTAACTATAATTACACAGTGGCGACCACCACTGTGTAATATATATTCTAATATATCGTATTGTTAACATCATGCTGAATTTTATGTCACTCTGAGGCATTTGATTGCAAGCAGAATTATATGCAATAGTTATATTTTTTATGATAGATCGCAGATAAATGCAAAATAATTCAGCTCCTCGTCCCATTATTTGCTTACTCCCTCTGCTTGTTTGAACCTAGTTCACCCCATGACCTTCCATACATGTGTGTCTGTGTGATGTTGGAATTCCTGAATGCCAAACGTTATTGATTTCCTAATAATGTCAGAGGTTGGGAAGATTAGGGTCATGCATTTGTTATCTCCACCTTTTTGAGAGCTGCAGCCTGTAAAATCAATGTGTTCTAATGCATTCTTTTTCATAAAATATAAATCCTATTTACACGATAAAATCTATCGCTGCAAAACCTATATGAGCTATTCATTTTAAGATGGAAATACTGTGCATTGAATAAGATTATCTGGTGTGCTGAAAGAGTCACGCTACACTTTACAAATTTGGCTTCAGACGTTATAACAATACAGATAGTTCACCTTAGGAATCCAGTTATATAATTTAATAAAAAATACTGTATTTTACGTAGCGTTTCATATGTCAAGTCTGACATTTCTCTGTAAATATCAATCAATCAATCAATCAGGGGTTTGTTAAAGCGCGACTACTCACCCGTAAGGGTTTCAAGGCACTAGGGGGGGGGGTGCAGGTTCCATCCATCAAGGAGCGGGTCTGTCGAAGAGCCAGGTTTTGAGGTTTCTTGCAAAGATGGGGAGCGATGTTGTCTGTCTGAGGTGGAGCGGAAGGGCGTTCCATGCTTTGGCCGCGAGGAAGGAGAAGGAGCGGCCCCCCGATCTGGTCTTTCTGGTGCGGGGGACCACGGCGTAGGAGAGCTGGGCTGATCGTAGGGTCCTTTGGGGTGCGTGGAATTTGAGTCGGCTGTTCAGGTATGCTGGTCCGGTGCCGTGGAGGGCCTTGTGTGCGTGGGTGAGCATCTTGAAGGTGATTCTCGCCTCGACAGGGAGCCAGTGGAGTGTGCGCAGGTGCTGGGAGAAGTGGCAGTGTTTTGGCAGGTTGAGGACCAGTCTTGCGGCGGCGTTCTGGATGTTCTGTAGCTTGCGGGTGAGGTTTTTGTTTATTCCGGCGTAGAGTGCGTTGCCGTAGTCGAGTCTGCTGGTGACCAGGGCGTGAGTGACGGTCTTTCGGTGTTCGAGGGGGATCCATTTGAAGGTCTTACGAAGGAGGTGGAGGGTGTGGAAGCAGGAAGACGAGACAGAGTTGATCTGGCAGTCCATTTTGAGCTCTGAGTCCAGGATGATTCCCAGGTTGCGTGCGTGGTCCGTGGGGGTTGGCGGGTTTCCGAGGGCGGGGGGCCACCAGGTGTCGCTCCAGGCATCGGGGTTTGGGCCCATGATGAGTACTTCTGTTTTGTTGGTGTTTAGTTGTAGACAGCTGTTTTTCATCCATTTGGCGACGGCTTCCATGCCTTCTCGAAAGTTGCGTCTGGCGGTGTTGGGCTCGTTGGATAGGGAGAGGATGAGCTGGGTGTCGTCTGCGTATGACACGATGTTGAGTCCGTAGGTTCTGACGATGGGGGCGAGTGGAGCCATGTAGACGTTGAAGAGCGTCAGGCTGAGGGAGGAGCCCTGGGGGACTCCGCAGGTGGTAGGTGTGGGGTCCGAGAGGAAAGGGGGGAGTCTGACCCGCTGCGTCCTGCCGGAGAGGAAGGAGCGGATCCAGTCGAGGGCCTTGTCCTGGATTCCTGCGTCGTAGAGTCTGCGTATTAGGGTGCGGTGGGAGACTGTGTCGAACGCCGCTGATAGGTCGAGGAGGATGAGGGCTACTGTTTCTCCTTTGTCCAGTAGGGTGCGGATGTTGTCTGTTGCGGCGAGGAGAGCGGTTTCCGTACTGTGGTTTTTTCTGAAGCCGGATTGGGAGGAGTCGAGGATGTTGTGTTCTTCAATGAATGTGGTGAGTTGGATGTTGATGGCTTTCTCGATGACTTTCGCTGGGAACGGGAGCAGGGAGATGGGTCTGTAGTTTTTGAGGTCGGTGGGGTCCGCTGAGGGTTTCTTTAGGAGGGGGTTGACCTCGGCGTGTTTCCAGTCGTCGGGGAACGAGGCGGTCGCCAGGGAGCGGTTGATGGTGTGGCGGAGCATGGGTGCGATGGTGTCGGCGGCTCTGTTGAAGATGTGGTGGGGGCAGGGGTCCGTGGGGGCCCCTGAGTGGATTGACTTCATTGTCTTCAGTGTGTCTTTGGTTGTGAGGGCTGTCCAGTCGTCAATCGCTGGTTTCCGGGTGTCGGGGGTGTTTGGTGAGGGTTCAGTGTGTTGGTTGTCTTCGTCGAAGTTGTCGTAGATGCTCTTGATTTTGTGGTGGAAAAAGGTGCTGAGTTTGTCGCAGAGGTCTTGTGAGGGAGGGATGTCGGTAGACTCGCTAGTGGGTTGGGCGAACTCCTTGATGATGCTGAAGAGTTCCTTGCTGTTGTGCGCGTGGGTGGAGATTCTGTCTTCAATCGCTTTTTTCCTCGTTTCTCTGATGAGTTGATGGTGGGCGTTGGTGGTGGCTCTGAAGTTGTCGTGGGCTTCTGTGGATTTGGTGTTCCTCCAGGCCTTTTCGAGGCGGCGGCATGTGCTTCTGGACTCTCGAAGTTCGGTGGTAAACCATCTGGCTTTCTTGGCGCGGGTATTGTTGTTTTTCTTGAGGGGGCTATGGTGTTGGTGCTGTCCGAGATCCATCTATGCAGGGTTCGGGCTGCGGTGTTGGGGTCGTCGTTTTCCACGATGGTTGGGGTGGAGTTGTTGAGTGAGGAGGTGAGCTGGTCGTCGGTGATTTTGGTCCAGTTTCTTCGTGGAAGCAGGTGCTGGTGTCTGTGGATGGTGGGTGTTCTGAAGGTGAAGTGGACGCAACGATGGTCGGTCCATGGGAGTTCGGTGGTGTGGCTGAAGGTGATGGAGTTTCCTGTAGTGAAGAGGGGGTCAAGGGTGTGTCCTGCTGAGTGCGTGGGCTCGGTCACGATCTGGCGCAGTCCAATGTTGTGGAGGTTGTCCAGGAGGGATGTGGTGTTGGGGTCCAGTTGGTTGTCGAGGTGGAAGTTGAGGTCTCCCAGCAGGGTGTAGTTGGTGGATGCGATGGCCTGCGGGGAGATAATGTCCGTGATGGAGTTGGCGAAGGGTCCGCGGGGTCCAGGGGGTCGGTAGATGAGGGTTCCTCGGAGGGTGGCGGTGGGGCTGGCCAGTATCTTGAAGTGAAGGTGTTCCATCAGTTCTGTGGGCTCGTCAGGGAGTGTGCTCAGGCGGAGGCTGGATTTGTGGACGATGGCGATTCCTCCTCCTGGGCGGGTGGGGCGGTCCTTCCTGGAGATCTTGTATCCTTGGGGGATGGCGATGGCGATGTCCGGTCCCGAGGTGGTGTTGGTCCAGGTTTCGGTGAAGAACGCTACGTCCGGGGTGGTGCTGTCGAGGAGGTCCCAGATTTCTGTGGCGTGTTTGTGGAGGGATCGGACGTTGAGGAGGATGCATTGCAGGGTCTTCGGTTCGGTTGTGTTCTTGTGGGCGGGTTGTGCTGGATCCGTGTTCTTGGCGGTGCTGCAGGTGTGCCGGCAGCGGTGACAGCTGAAGGGTCCGTGGGAGTCGGCTGGTGATGCTAGCTTGCAGTTGTTGTTGCGGCCTGGGTTGAGTGCGTGGAGTGCTGCTGGGTCATAGCGTTGGCGGGGCGGAGGTCCAGGGTTCCTGGCGCTGGTCGCGGTCGGGTCGCGGACGGGCGCAGACGGGCTTGCCTTTGACGCGCCTTCGGCGCGCCAGCGGCGCGCCCGCGCAGTGGCCGCCATTAAGTAGGGGTCGGGGAGGGCTGGACAGCTGGGAGGCGGGAGCAGGGAGGGGAGCTGGATTGGGCCGGTCGCGCTGGGGGGGAGGGGCCGCGGGGGCAGCAGCGGCGGGGAAAGGTAAAGGGAGGAAATAAGGGATAAAGAAAAAAGGGAAAATAGGCAGAAATAAGGCACAGAAGAGCAGAGATGCAGAAAGGAGAAAGATAAGAGAGTTTAGAAAAACGAGTGAAAACTAGTGAAAGGGCAGAGCGAGAGGAAGGGAAAATGAGCAGAAATAAGGCACAAAAGAGCAGAGATGCAGAAAAGTGCAGAAAGATGAAAGATAAAAGAGGGTAGAAAAACGAGTGAAAACAAGTGAAAGGGCAGAGCGACAGGAAGGGAAAATGAGCAGAAATAAGGCACAAAAGAGCAGAGATGCAGAAAAGTGCAGAAAGGTGAAAGATAAAAGGTAGAAAAACGAGTGAAAGAGCAGAGTTAGAGGAAGGAGACAGAGGACCACTGGACCACCAGGGATGAGGCGCAGGGAAACCTGCGGGTGGAGGAGGGCCTCGATCACCAACACTCGAGAGTGCAGGGGCAGGGGCAGGCCTCACTTAATGGTGGAGCTGCGAGGGTGGGAGAGCAATTTCACTGACAATGAGTCAGTGGTCTTGCTCGCCTGTCCACGCAGTGGCCGCCATTAAGTAGGGGTCGGGGAGGGCTGGACAGCTGGGAGGCGGGGAGGGGAGCTGCATTGGGCCGGTCGCGCTGGGGGGGGAGGGGCCGCGGGGGCAGCAGCGGCGGGGAAAGGTAAAGGGAGGAAATAAGGGATAAAGAAAAAAGGGAAAATAGGCAGAAATAAGGCACAGAAGAGCAGAGATGCAGAAAGGAGAAAGATAAAAGAGGGTAGAAAAACGAGTGAAAACTAGTGAAAGGGCAGAACGAGAGGAAGGGAAAATGAGCAGAAATAAGGCACAAAAGAGCAGAGATGCAGAAAAGTGCAGAAAGATGAAAGATAAAAGAGGGTAGAAAAACGAGTGAAAACAAGTGAAAGGGCAGAGCGACAGGAAGGGAAAATGAGCAGAAATAAGGCACAAAAGAGCAGAGATGCAGAAAAGTGCAGAAAGGTGAAAGATAAAAGGTAGAAAAACGAGTGAAAGAGCAGAGTTAGAGGAAGGAGACAGAGGTCCACTGGACCACCAGGGATGAGGCGCAGGGAAACCTGCGGGTGGAGGAGGGCCTCGATCACCAACACTCGAGAGTGCAGGGGCAGGCCTCAGTTAATGGTGGAGCTGCGAGGGTGGGAGAGCAATTTCACTGACAATGAGTCAGTGGTCTTGCTCACCTGTCCCCGCAGTGGCCGCCATTAAGTAGGGGTCGGGAGGGCTGGACAGCTGGGAGGCGGGGAGGGGAGCTGGATTGGGCCGGTCGCGCTGGGGGGAGGGGCCGCGGGGGCAGCAGCGGCGGGGAAAGGTAAAGGGAGGAAATAAGGGATAAAGAAAAAGGGAAAATAGGCAGAAATAAGGCACAGAAGAGCAGAGATGCAGAAAGGAGAAAGATAAAAGAGGGTAGAAAAACGAGTGAAAACTAGTGAAAGGGCAGAGCGAGAGGAAGGGAAAATGAGCAGAAATAAGGCACAAAAGAGCAGAGATGCAGAAAAGTGCAGAAAGATGAAAGATAAAAGAGGGTAGAAAAACGAGTGAAAACAAGTGAAAGGGCAGAGCGACAGGAAGGGAAAATGAGCAGAAATAAGGCACAAAAGAGCAGAGATGCAGAAAAGTGCAGAAAGGTGAAAGATAAAAGGTAGAAAAACGAGTGAAAGAGCAGAGTTAGAGGAAGGAGACAGAGGTCCACTGGACCACCAGGGATGAGGCGCAGGGAAACCTGCGGGTGGAGGAGGGCCTCGATCACCAACACTCGAGAGTGCAGGGGCAGGGGCAGGCCTCACTTAATGGTGGAGCTGCGAGGGTGGGAGAGCAATTTCACTGACAATGAGTCAGTGGTCTTGCTCGCCTGTCCCCGCAGTGGCCGCCATTAAGTAGGGGTCGAGGAGGGCTGGACAGCTGGGAGGCGGGAGCGGGAAGGGGAGCTGGATTGGGCCGGTCGCGCTGGGGGGGGAGGGGCCGCGGGGGCAGCAGCGGCGGGGAAAGGTAAAGGGAGGAAATAAGGGATAAAGAAAAAAGGGAAAATAGGCAGAAATAAGGCACAGAAGAGCAGAGATGCAGAAAGGAGAAAGATAAAAGAGGGTAGAAAAACGAGTGAAAACTAGTGAAAGGGCAGAACGAGAGGAAGGGAAAATGAGCAGAAATAAGGCACAAAAGAGCAGAGATGCAGAAAAGTGCAGAAAGATGAAAGATAAAAGAGGGTAGAAAAACGAGTGAAAACAAGTGAAAGGGCAGAGCGACAGGAAGGGAAAATGAGCAGAAATAAGGCACAAAAGAGCAGAGATGCAGAAAAGTGCAGAAAGGTGAAAGATAAAAGGTAGAAAAACGAGTGAAAGAGCAGAGTTAGAGGAAGGAGACAGAGGTCCACTGGACCACCAGGGATGAGGCGCCGGGAAACCTGCGGGTGGAGGAGGGCCTCGATCACCAACACTCGAGAGTGCAGGGGCAGGGGCAGGCCTCACTTAATGGTGGAGCTGCGATGGTGGGAGAGCAATTTCACTGACAATGAGTCAATGAGACAATATCAAGTGTTATTATTACCCACTTTAATCATACTCAGTTTACGGACTTGGGAAGGATGGAAGGCGGGTGCCTTGTTGCCATTCAAATTTGTGAACTGCAGGCCGTCACGTTTCCGCAATGAGTGTTCAACTTACTAGCCATCCAGCTGGATAAAAAAGACAACACCTGTTTCTTCTCAGAGACTATTTGGTATTATACAAAACATTGTGGGAAACAGCAAATAAAGTGCAATACTTTTTAAACATGAATGGGAAATATTTCCCACATATTATATTATTTTTATTTTGTACATAGCCTAATAAACAAATTGATGCCAATTCTTTACATTAATAGGTTTATAATAAGGGTTGGGAAGTGCCCAAGCACTATTTAAGACAACATTCGAATACACAGAACTTTAATGCTTTTTTTATCTATTACTCAATAAACCATCAAACTTTTGAAGTAGAGGTACTAAAACGACATAAAAGTGCCATTAAAGATTTTTAGGTTCCAAACGAAAGGGGAGTGATTCTGTTTAGGACACGAGAGGCTGGAATCAGTTAGACATTGCAATGAGAAAATGCCTCTCGGACCATGAATTGACTTATCTTATTAACTACGCAGGTCTAAGCTTTTTACCTTCGTATCTGTTCAATAGATGAACTGAAGTTATCTCAATTCTATTCTTAACAGTGAGTCAGCATGCAAACATTTTTCAACATATTCAGAATAATTCATACAAAATATTTTATATTTCATTGGTACGTATTTACTTCATACTTTTGTTTTTTTGTTTTTCCTATTGTTTTTTTGTTCACACAAACATAGTTTCTCAATGGTACTTTTTTTACAGATTGGTACCTTATTGTGATACATTAAAAACTGTGTATACAGTGCATAGTTGAAAAAATACAAAAAAAACTTTTACAAACATTACATAAACAAACTTGTTATAAATCTAAACAGTCCTACGGCTTTGATGTCAGGTAACAGGATATTGTAGCCTATTTTTCCTCGGTACTTATACATTGATTGGTCCAGATGGTGTTGAGGTCAGAGAACGCCTGAGTAAATTTTTATATAAGTTAAGCCACCATTGGTTGGCTAAACTAGAATATCCATAGTCTCTTTTTTTGAAAAATTAAATGTAAAGATACTCTTGGCCTCATTGAAGGAATTGGAGGGGTAGTGAGTGTGCCGGCGCGTTTCGACCTTCGTGTGGGGACCGTGAGGGTTCAAAGAAGGTCTTCCTCAGAGCTGGGAACTTCGGTGTAGGACACTAGTATAAATCTGAACATCTCTGCGACTGGCTGGGGTCTCACCTTTCCGCAAAGGAACGCATTGTTCACTCTTTGTGTCCTCTTAATGTCTTAAACGTTATGTGTGGCAGAACTTCCACTACGGGATGACCGCGCTGTTCTTCACGTGTCCGGCTTTGTCGGCGTTTTGATCGCGTCTTCCTGACTTCCGCATTAGTCATGACTAACGCGGAAGTCAGGAAGACGCAATCAAATAATCAAATAGGTACCGAGGATAAATAGACTACAATATCCCGTTACATGACATCAAAGCAGTAGGACTGTTTAGATTTATAACAAGTTTGTTTATGTAATGTTTGTAAAAGTTTTTTTGTATTTTTTCAACTATGCACCTTATACAGAGTTTTTAATGTATCACAATTGTTGGGATTTCGGGGAAGTAGGGTTCGGGTGCCTTCCGTTTCCTCCCTTTTTCGTTCTTTCCTGCATGCCTGCCTGCATGATTGGGTGCACATAGGAATTTGTGGGTAGTCCCTTAGGCTATACGTATAAAAGGACCTACCTCCAGGAAACCGGCGCTTGGTTTCTTTTACGGTCCCTTGCCTTGGGACTACCGGTTTCTGTTTTGATTTCCTGGTGCTTTGCTTGTGGATCTTCGTTTGTGGACTCTCGTGTGCCTCCTGGACTGGGAGGTTGGGCACTCTCGTTTTCCCTTCATTGAGACATTTTGTTTCCTTCCTCCTACTACCTTCACTGATTTTTGGCCCTGGTGGAGTTTCTCATTGGAAGCACGGAGTGGAAATATGTACGAGGAGAGACGCGGCTGCGTTTCTCCATTTTTCCTTGGATTGGACTTCCTGTATGTGTTTAACCTATCCACCTCGTTATGTGTGATTAGGCGGAATTACGAAGGAGCTGAAGTTCGGCCGTTTTTCAGTGTTCCTCATTATTTTTTGTACTAGGGATTTTTTTTTGTTTCTTATTTGTGACTCTTTTTTCCCCCTCCTTATCCCTTACTTAACCTGCAAGAAGAAGGTGTGTCATTTACCTCTGGGGACAAGGCTATATCTGGAATTGCCGCAGCTCTCCTTTTGTTCTTTTTGTCTTCTTACCTCCCCTGGACAAGCGGAGGTAACTATTTTGAAGTATGCTCCTCTTCATTTAGAGATCGTCTCCGCCCCTAAGATTGGGTAAGCCAAAGTTCTATGGGTTCTTGTGTGCACCTGGTCATACATGTAGTGGATTCGTGTTATGGTATGAGATTCTAAAGTAATACTTTGTTGTCCCTTCTTATTTTTAAGGTCATGGCTGTGGTCTTCCAATTGCTGGTTGGGTGGTAGACAAGAAAGTACGCTGCAGTACCCGAGCAACCACAGTGTTTTGTCCATTCCCTGTTTTATTCCCCCACCTTCTCCCTGCATCGGGGTCAACCATCACCCTGATTTCCTAGTCGGGTGTGGGGTGTCCGCGGTGGGGGTAGCGGACTGGGACATTCTACACTCCTGCAGTGCTGGGCGGACTGGCAAACGGAACAGAAAACCAAGCCTAAGGATTATTGCACTGCCTGAGTGAAGATGGATTTAGGGGTGGATGGGGTTGAGGTGCCCTCCATGCAGGAATTATTGGCCGCTATAACTACTTTGCAGGCCGAGGTGCAGGGCCTCCGGCAAGAAAATCATGGGTTGCAAGCTGAACTTAGTGTGTGCAGAGGTCGGGACAGTCCTTGGGGTAAGGGGTTGGGCCCGTCCGCTAAAGAAAAGGGTCCTCTTGTACAACCTGCTACCTTCCAGTTTGCTCGTTCCACGGCTCAGGGAGGAAGTGGAGGACCTCCTATAGCTGTTACCGTAAATACCCCTGTTCCCGTCCCGCTAGCGGCTCCTGAGAGGTTTTCTGGGGACAGTAGCAAATACGGGGTTTTCATGAATCAGTGTCACCTGCATTTTATGTGTCGTTCTGCTGCCTTCCCTGATGATACCGCAAAGGTGGCGTTTGTTATTTCTTACTTAGCTGGGACTGCAGCTAGTTGGGCCGTCCCTTTGGTAGAGAGTGATGATCCGGTGTTATACTGTTTTCCTGCTTTTAAAGACCAGATGCATAGTCTCTTCGCTAAACACGCTTTCATGCAAGCGAGTGATGCGGAGCTTCTTAAATTGAGACAAGGGAAGCAGGATCTGTTGACATACGTAGCCACATTCAATCGTTTGGCCCCCCTTGCAAAACGGACATCATTGTTTTATCAGGGGTTGTGTGAGGATTTAAAGGATGTGGTGTCACAGGTTGTAAACCCCCCTGAAGATTGCACCGAATTTATTGACTTGGTGGTGAAATTAAACCACAGACTGTCGGAACGGAAGGGAGAGAGGACACGGTTTCAGGCTTCTCGAATGGTAGTGGTTAGGGGGGATTCACGGGACACGGGGGAATCAAGGCCCGCTCCAGAGCCTATGCAGATAGGGGGGGTTAGAGGTCCATTAACCAGTGTGGAGAAGGAAAGGCGACAAACCCAAAATTTGTGCCTGTATTGTGGAAAAGGAGGGCATTAAGCTCGGGCGTGTCCCGTAAAACCATCTAGCTTTTCCACTAATAAGGCAGTAGCAGTTGTAGGGCGATCCAGTGGTAGATCATCTATTGATGAAGTGTGTGGTAATAACCCTTATGACATTCCAGGATCAGTACAGAGGGTCCCTCGCCATTTTACCGTTACGGCCTGCTTTGTGTTTTCTACTAGTAGTAGGGCTACTCTGTTGGTGTTACTGGACTCCGGTGCCACTGGAAATTTTATGGATATCCAGTTGGCCGAAAGACTGATGGTTCCAGTTGTGTACAAGGAACAGCCTGAGCC
Source organism: Calotriton arnoldi (assembly GCA_963921515.1). Taxonomy (NCBI): domain Eukaryota; kingdom Metazoa; phylum Chordata; class Amphibia; order Caudata; family Salamandridae; genus Calotriton; species Calotriton arnoldi. The sequence continues at coordinate 2,434,150 of CAWUFW010001090.1, read as the reverse complement.
TGTGAGAGCAATTGATGGGACAGAACTCTCGTCTGGGTCGATAGTCCGACAGACAGAACCATTATTGGTGATTTGTGATAATGGGCATTCGGAGAGTATTTGTTTCGATCTAATAGATGCCCCTTCCTTTGGCGTTATCCTTGGGGTACCCTGGTTACAGGCACATAACCCTAGGATAGATTGGGTGAGACGGACGGTGACTTTGGATTCTGAATATTGCCTCCAGCATTGTTATCAGGAGGCAACTGATTGGGTGGTGCCTCTGACCTGTGCAGTGAGTGCTTGTGGAGTTCAGAACCGCATTCCGTTTCCCTTCACTGCTTTTCATGACGTTTTTGATAAGGAACAAGCAAGTGTATTGCCACCTCACCGGCCCTTTGATTGTCGTATTGATTTGGTGCCAGGTGCGGCCTTACCCTATAGCTGTGTTTATGCGTTATCTGAACCTGAAGAGAAGCATCTGCGGAGTTATTTGGATGAAATGTTAGTTTCTGGTTTTATCCGACCGTCTTCTTCGCCTGTTTCCTCCTCTATCTTTTTCATCCCTAAGAAAGAGGGTGATCTTAGAGCGTGTGTGGATTATAGAGCATTGAATAAAGTGACGATTAAAAACAAGTATCCGCTCCCTCTGATACCTGTGTTACTGGATCAGTTAAGGCATGCAACTGTTTTTACGAAGCTCGATCTGAGGGGCGCTTATCATCTCATTCGGGTCCGCGAGGGCGACGAATGGAAGACCGCGTTCGTACTAAGTTTGGTTTATTTGAGTATTGTGTTATGCCTTTTGGTTTATGTAACGCCCCTGCCGCTTTTCAGTTTTTTATTAATGAGGTTTTGCGTGAATACCTGGATGTGAGTGTGATCGTCTATATAGATGATATTTTGGTTTTTTCTAAGTCGCTTGTGGAACACGAACATCATGTGTCTCAGGTGTTGTTGAAATTACGGGAACATCATTTGTTTGTAAAATTAGACAAGTGTACATTCAGTGCTGCAGATGTGGAGTTTTGGGGTTTTTTGATCTCCAGCAACGGTATTAAGATGGATCCATGCAAAATCGAAGCCATTGTGAATTGGCCTACTCCTACTGGTGTGAAGGATATTCAGGTTCTTCTCGGGTTCGCCAATTTTTATAGGCGTTTTATATCACATTTTTCGGATATCATCTCGCCGATGACGGCTTTGTTGAGGAAAGGTGTGTCTTTTGTCTGGTCCTCTGCAGCTCAGTCAGCCTTAGAGCAGTTGATTGTCAGGTTTACGACTGCCCCGGTTTTGATGCATCCGGATCCGGCTCTCCCGTTTTTTGTGGAGGCCGATGCGTCTCAATTAGCTGTAGGTGGGGTGTTGTCCCAGAGAGAGAGTGATACGGGTCTGATGCATCCTATAGCCTTCTTTTCGAAGAAGTTGTTACCGGCTGAGCAGAATTACACTGTGGCGGAGAGGGAGTTGCTTGCGATCAAATTATCGTTTGAAGAGTGGCATCATCATTTATGGGGTGCTCGTCATCCCATTACGATCTATACAGATCATAAAAATCTGGAATTCTTTCGCTCTGCAAGGGCTTTAACTCCACGGCAAATGAGATGGGTCTTGTTCTTCAACGAATATGATTTTACCATTACGTATAGGCCTGCTGCTCAGCAAGTAAAATCAGATGCATTGTCCCGCCTATACGTGAGTCCCTTGGAGGATGTTTCGAACAGTGACAGCAGGCCCATGATATCGGCAGATAGAATTGTGGGGTGTGCCTCAGTAGCGGATTTCTTGGTGAAGGTGAAGGAGGAGGTAGGCCACTTGGATTTGACTCCATGGTTAACTAATCCGTTTTTTTCTCTGCGAGTTGGGTTATTGTACCATGCAGAGAGGTTGTTTGTGCCTCCCGAATTAAGGACGCATGTACTTACTTGGTGCCATTCTTCGTCGCTTGTTGGGCAGGAGGTCTGCTTGCGATGGTTTTGGTGGGATACGTTAGGTCATGATGTACAGGTGTTTGTGGCCTCGTGCCCTGTTTGTGCGGTAAGCAAAGCTTCGCATATGCCCCCGTCTGGTTTGTTACGTCCATTGCCAGTACCACCCACTCCTTGGCATACTATTAGTCTGGATTTTGTGACCGATCTACCACTGGATTCAGGATATACTACCATATTAGTGGTGGTAGACCTATTTACCAAGACAGCACACTTCATTCCTTTGTTGAAATTGCCAACATCTAAGGAGTTAGCCGAGGTCTTTATAGCTCAGGTTTTGAGATTGCATGCGTTGCCCTCTGCTATTGTGTCCGATAGGGGGCACAGTTTGTATCCCATTTTTGGACTGAGTTGTGTTCGTCATTACGGATGGAGTTACGGTTATCTTCTGCCTATCATCCTCAAACTGATGGGCAGACTGAACGTACTAACCAGACCATGGAACAGTATTTGAGATGTCTGCTGTCCTCCCTGACGGGTAGTTGGGTAACAGCCCTCCCTTTGGCTGAGTTCGCCTACAATAACAGCTTGCACTCGGCCTTAGGGATGACCCCGTTCTTTTGTTCGATGGGGTTTCATCCCAAAGCCATACCCATACAACCTTCTGAGCGGGTACCTGCTGTGGACACCTTGAGTAGAGAGCTGACTGGGATATGGGAGAAAGCAAAAGAGCAGTTATTGGCTTCCAAATTTAGTATGAAGATGCAGGCAGATAGGCATAGGCGTCCTGCTCCCTCATATGTAGTGGGTGACATGGTATGGTTAGCGACGAAGAACTTGAGGTTAGCGGGTGCCAGGAAGTTGCAGCCTCGGTTTGTAGGTCCCTTCCCTATCCTGAAAGTAGTTAACCCGGTGGCGATGAAATTATCCTTGCCTGATGAGTATAGCATCCATCCAGTGTTTCACACATCCCTGTTAAAACCATGCAATCAGACCACTCAGGCGTTCCTCCTCCTCCTCCTGTTGTGATTGATGACCATGAGGAGTTTGAGGTGAATGTTATTCTGGATTCCAGAAGGAGACGGGGGAGGTTATTCTATTTGGTGGATTGGAAGGGGTATACCCCGGAGGATCGATCCTGGGAACCGGCCAGTCATGTACATGCACCAAGGTTGGTGCGCCTGTTCCATGTTCGTCACCCTAGTAAACCGAGACCAGTGGGAAGGCGTTTGGGAGGGGCTGCTGTTGGGATTTCGGGGAAGTAGGGTTCGGGTGCCTTCCGTTTCCTCCCTTTTTCGTTCTTTCCTGCATGCCTGCCTGCATGATTGGGTGCACATAGGAATTTGTGGGTAGTCCCTTAGGCTATACGTATAAAAGGACCTACCTCCAGGAAACCGGCGCTTGGTTTCTTTTACGGTCCCTTGCCTTGGGACTACCGGTTTCTGTTTTGATTTCCTGGTGCTTTGCTGGTGGATCTTCGTTTGTGGACTCTCGTGTGCCTCCTGGACTGGGAGGTTGGGCACTCTCGTTTTCCCTTCATTGAGACGTTTTGTTTCCTTCCTCCTACTACCTTCACTGCTTTTTGGCCCTGGTCGAGTTTCTCATTGGAAGCACGGAGTGGAAATATGTACGAGGAGAGACGCAGCTGCGTTTCTCCATTTTTCCTTGGATTGGACTTCCTGTATGTGTTTAACCTATCCACCTCGTTATGTGTGATTAGGCGGAATTACGAAGGAGCTGAAGTTCGGCCGTTTTTCAGTGTTCCTCATTATTTTTTGTACTAGGGATTTTTTTTGTTTCTTATTTGTGACTCTTTTTTCCCCCTCCTTATCCCTTACTTAACCTGCAAGAAGAAGGTGTGTCATTTACCTCTGGGGACAAGGCTATATCTGGAATTGCCGCAGCTCTCCTTTTGTTCTTTTTGTCTTCTTACCTCCCCTGGACAAGCGGAGGTAACTATTTTGAAGTATGCTCCTCTTCATTTAGAGATCGTCTCCGCCCCTAAGATTGGGTAAGCCAAAGTTCTATGGGTTCTTGTGTGCACCTGGTCATGCATGTAGTGGATTCGTGTTATGGTATGAGATTCTAAAGTAATACTTTGTTGTCCCTTCTTATTTTTAAGGTCACAGCTGTGGTCTTCCAATTGCTGGTTGGGTGGTAGACAAGAAAGTACGCTGCAGTACCCGAGCAACCACAGTGTTTTGTCCATTCCCTGTTTTATTCCCCCACCTTCTCCCTGCATCGGGGTCACCCATCACCCTGATTTCCTAGTCGGGTGTGGGGTGTCTGCGGTGGGGGTAGCGGACTGGGACATTCTTCACTCCTGCAGTGCTGGGCGGACTGGCAAACAAAACAACAATAAGGTACCAATCTGGAAAAAAACAGTACCATTGAGAAACTATGGTTGTGTGAACAACAAAACAATAAGAAAAACAAAAAAACAAAAGTATGAAGTAAATACGTACCAATGAAATATAAAATATTTTGTATGAATTATTCTGAATATGTTGAAAAATGTTTGCATTAAAGATTTCTAGAGCACACTGTTTCTGATAAGGGCGTCCTCACACTAGGATTGCTGTAAATAAAGTGGCAGAATCACAAGGGTTAATTAGATTGTAAATAGAAGGACAATATTCACCTTTTCTACACCCACTACTTGGAATTCACAAAGGGGTTCCTGGCAGGTGTGTATTCTTTTACAAGTTCATATTTCCCCACCAAGAGCGCAGGGACATTCTCATTAATAAATTCCTCTAAATGGGTGAAAAATGGACACTACAAGTCTTTATTTCCTTTGGAATTTTGGGTACGTCCAAAAAACATATATGTTTGTGGTAATTCCCAAACTCCTTTCTGATCCCTTTATTCCTAGGAAATGGTTGGAGATTTACTTCAGCAAACGGCTGGAGTGACCCCCCTTCCAAGGTGGGATGGATAATGGATCACCCCCATGAGAAGGGCTTTCTCCAAATGGAAAAATATTTTCCCCATAGAGGAAAAAGAAGAAACAATGGGTGTTTCATTGGTGGCTCCATTCTTCCTTTGAAGAACCTTTGCACAATTGAGAACTGTGCACAAAGATAAAGGAGATCTTGGGAATAGAAATGTGACAGTTCGAAAAGTGGTCCTGGAAACTTAATTGGCTCGTATATGAGGCGTGCTTCTGGGAATGATTTTAAATCCCAAATAACAGTACATATGTACCCATGTGTAGACATGTAGGGCCAGATTTATTAAGGAGTTGTGGGGTCCATATTTTATTCTACATTCTGTGGAAAAAGACTTGCAATCCCTGTTATTTAACAGAAAAATACCAGATGGCATTGTCAAACCTGACCACTGTATCTCCCTGTGGAGATAATGGTGAAATCAATGAGGCCCTCAGTGTGAATACTGCATTCAAGTAGCCAATTAGGGTATCAAGGCACATAATAATATTGCGAACATTTAGAAGTGAGGTAGTGCACCCTGCTGCACTTACTGATTACATGAGGATGCAGATGCTTATGAAGAACCTTCTGTAATATCAAAGACGGTTTACTGACAGAATATCGATGTAAAAAATATAGACTGCAAAAATATCGATGAAAAAATATAGAATGCAAAAATATCAACTCCCTATACTTAAACAGGTAAGTACAAAAATATACAGAAAAAATATCGATGTAAAAAATATAGTTGTACAAAATATCGATTTTTATATATATATATAATATAAAAATAATAAATATTAAATATGTTAAATAATAAAATTAATATAAAAAAGTAGATTTAATATAAATGTTAACAAATATAACAAATAAACTTAATTTAAAAAGTTAAACACACATACATAATAATTAATATATATATATATATATATATATATATATATATATATATATATATATATACTTTAAAACAATTAATAAACTATTAATTTAAATTTATTTTATAATGTTAAAATTATATAAAACTGAACAAACCAGCATCTTCATTTCAGTAAGCTCTTTGCTGACGCGTTTCAAGGATCAACCTCTTCTTCTTGGGCAGCTTTAATATCGCACAGATTGCTCCAATTAGTCAGTTTTTAAACATGCAGAGACTCCCAGTGGGTCATGCGCAGTGCGTATATAAAGTATATTGCATGCTGGGACCTCGAATCCCAATTGGAGTTTATTATTGCTCACAGTAAGCTCCGTGAGATATTATTAATAAAAGCATTGTTCACCACAGTGGGCCCTCAATTCACATGCTGGCTTGATTTCCTCACAACTTCCAAGCTGATCGCGGCTTAGGTAAAGTTACAGCATGCCGCGCAGCCCCTCCTCAAAGTCTTAGAGACGGTGCATCCTCACACGGCAGGGCAGCCGTGTAGTTAATTTTCCAATATACTATATATACGCACTGAGCATTACCCACTGGGGGTCTCTGCATGTTTAAAAACTGACTAATTGGAGCCATCTCTGCAATATTAAAGCTGCCGAAGAAGAAGAGGTTGATCCTTGAAACGCGTCGGCAAAGAGCTTACTGAAATGAAGATGCTGGCTTTCTGTGAATAAAAACCTTTGGTTTTCAACTCCTGTGAGTGCGTCCTTTAAAGCTTTCGGGTGATTGTTGGAAAATTAACTACACGGCTGCCCTGCCGTGAAAGGATGCACCGTCTCCAAGACTTTGAGGAGGGGCTGCGCGGCAAGTTTATTTACTGTATGTAATGCTGTAAGTAAGAGAGCTGTGTTAGAAAAGCGTCCAGACAATCTTGCCATTTGGGTCAGAAATCCAAGGCTTTTCAGTTCAGCTGGACCATGATCTGTTTGTCATCCATACTAAAAAATGATTGCCATACAATTGAGTGAATAAGGCATAGCAGAGGTTGAACAGAGAGATTAATTTGCATAAGGGACAAGGAGGAGCCTTGCAGCACACCTCGATTAATCTCATTACGACTGAAAGGTAGCCAACCTTATCAATTGGGAGAACTCTATCTAAAGGGATCTAAACCAATTGCACAGCATACGTTTGAACCAAGAGTCTGTGAATCTTCTCAACGGTGCATTTTGAAGTACCACATCAAAGTTAGAGAAATCCAGCAGTATCATTCTAATTGCATCATCTTATTCTGTTATGGAGCTGATATCATCTGTCCTAAAGCCCATTTGGCCAGTGCTTTAATGACCATCTTTTCTAGAACTTCTCCTAAAGATAAAATTTCTACGCCAGATGCAACCATATTGGATTTTTTGTAGCATGGTGAATGCCCCTTGCTTCCATGCGACCTGAACCATACCATTAGACTCAAGAGTTTAAACTTTTCTGTGATCCTTCCTGTCAGGAAAATACCAAGATCTTGGAGCACAGCAGGGTGTAGGGGGTCATCAGTGGAACCCAGCATAATAGATGATAAGAGTGAAGCCATTACTTACTCTGATAGCAACCTGAAGCTGGGCCACTCTAAAGGATGGTCCTCCTGCAGTGCAGCATGCCGATTTTCTAATATCCATGATCCTTTCATCTTGAAGAAAATCCTACTGAAATACATTTATTATGCCATCTGTAAAACATGCGTAACATTTCAAAGAGTTAAATTGTAGATACATTTTTTTTATGAACCTCAGCAGATATTTTCACAGCTCCTACTACTCATTTATATTCTGCAACTGCAAGTGTTCATGGGTATATTTCATGGTTCGGTATTTATTATTTTCTCTGGGGAGCCATGTAAATTTACACCTTGTTCTCACTTTCTATGCTTTACGTTTTACATTCAATGTCTTTCCAAACGGGGAATGCATTTAAGAATGCATTTAAGAATTTTGGAGTGTCTTAGTATATCAAAATCAAGAATATATGATATTAACTGGAACTTATAATTATCATGCAGTACCAGGGTGTACACTGTGTGTTGAGGAGTCTGAACATAATACAAATTGCCCACAACAGGTAGACCATTATCTTGTATACTAACATCCCATCCTACAACTACTTTGAAGGTATTTATGCTGATGGTGTTTGAATAGAAAATAACTAAAGAAATGTGTTTAAACTACACAACTGGCCACTAATTTGTAAAAACATTTGTGAGTTATCCCAAATATCTTGAAAAGATAATTCAAGTCATATTTAACTACTGCAGCATGTTTATAAAGTACAATGTGCTAGTGATTGTCCCAGAAACTGAACCACAAAAGTCTGCATCCCATTGAGTATTAAAATCAAACATGTATTACTGATGGGAGAACGTAAGTGTAATTGTGACTTCAACTTTGATGAAGGCTCCAGCCCCATCTTCAAAATCTTAGCCACACTAAAGCTGTGGTCTAATTGCACCTCTGGGAGGTGGGTTAGGGTTTGCACAATTCTTCAAATTTGGGCATACTATAGTGGTGGGCGGAACTCGTGGAGTTCTACTCCGTGGAATTCTGCGGAGTTACATAAAAGTCCGTGAAGTTTCACTCACCCCTACTGATATCCCCCAAATGCAGCCTCATTATGAGGCTCTCTATACCGGTCACTGACATAATTTGATAGATTGATGGTATTCAGTTAAAAAATAGACCCCTACCAATTTCTATTTGAACTATCTTTTTGTTTACTTTAATTCCATCATGTTTAAGCATGGAGCATGCATGCTAGACATGAATTCTCAACTCTATATTAACAAGAGGTCATGCAAGTGTTCTCCCCTCCACACGGAACACATCTAACCAGATAAAGATATGCTTCTCAATTTAAATATACATGATATTTCCCGGGAGACCGAGCTGCTGGAGTTGCAATTTGAAAACTAGTGAGAAGCAGTGATTTAAATAACCAGCATGAACATAGTGCAAGTGCGCAAGGCAGAGGCATTTCGCACTGTGTGAGGTACTAGGGAAGACTTGCCTTGGGTCTTTAATGCAAGACAGCTGTGTGAATGATGATAAGGCTTCTGGACATTAGCAGCTGAAGAACATTTGCATGTTGTAGATCAGGCTTACTATAGGGGTGACATACCACAGTTCCAGCAGCACACAGCCCCAAGTTGTCAACTGCAAGCTTCTCATCAAGTCTTTCATAAGCTCCTCCCACCTGTGACTTTGCTGCTATCACCCACACTGCATTATGCTATGAACAGCGCTTGAGATGCCTGCAACAAGGAAACACGTACAGGTGGCGGAGGGGGTTCCACTTACTCTTGGCCAGAGAATGATCTGAAAGTGGAACTCGGGTGGCCTCTTCTGTGTACACCTGACCCCCAGCATAGAAGTGGCACTCCTCGTCCATCCAGTTCATCCTGCTTTGCAGCAGTTTCTCCTCTTCGGTTACAACACTGCAAACCCACAGCAGTGGGCAGAGGACGATGGCAGGGCCAGCTACCATGTGGCAGCCGCCGTGCAATGTCTGTGCACCTCCATAATGCAGTGCTGGATGCCTGTCCCACCTCTCACGGTCTTTCAGCGTTGCCAAGGAAGTTGGTGGTGAGTCCGTGAGGTCCAGGGACTGGGCTAAACCAGACGATCCATGACAGGGTGACTGATGCAGCCTTAAAGTGCTGATTACAGACTAGTGCTGATTAATTCCACCGGTAGAGCAGCAGAATTTATTAGTAATTCCACGTTACAATAGTATCTCGGAATTTCTAAATTCCTCCTATTCTGCAGGTGGAATTAAAAATTCTGCCCAGCCCTAATACTGACCCATTTGGCTCATATGCTCACCCAGTAATAGTGCAATATGGAGCAGAGAGGATAGTGCATCTCACACATAACATAAGCCATGATGTCCACTTTTCCAGATGTACATGTATAATTTACATTCTTGTAACATATACAGCTTGATTTATATCTTAGCGGGTGGTGGTAAGTCCATCAGGGTCATGGGGTAAATTACTCTGTTGCACTGAACAAGTCTACGTATAGAATCAGAAACAAATGGAGGACATCTTCTGACTAAGGTGTAATTTTGACCGCAATGTCTTTATGTTTAAAGCCAGAGAAAGCACACAATTGGTGTATCCTCTCAAAAACTCTTCAAGAGAAAGGATGAATAATAAAAGGAAAAGAGGGCACCCGTGTCAATTGCCTCTATGTAATTGAAAGAAGGAGGATTGATGGTCGTTAAGAAAAATAGAAGTGGTAGCAGGACAGTTTAACAGACCTATGTATTTCAAATACCCGGCCAAAACCAGGCCATTGCAGGGCTCAAAACATAATTTCCCAATTCACATGATCAAATACTTTTTCTGCAGTTAAAGTTATGGCAGTGGGAGGGGTTGTGCAATTTGAGGCAAGATGAATAATATTCAAGAAGGCTCTGGAATTATCAGTAATGTGCTGTCCTTTGACAAAGCCAGATTTCCCTAAACCAATAAGGTCTGGGATTATACTGTTAGTACGCAATGCCAACATTTTCACAAAAATCTTACAGTCCATATTTATAAGAGAAATTGGTCTATATAATTCCCACAATGGGTGCATTGCCCCAAGAAAGAAACCTTAGGTTTGTTACTGGAGATAAAATACTGAAAGAGTAAGAAGAGTTTAGGAATAAGTAGTTTAGAGAATTTAAAGTAGTTTAGAGAATTTAAAGTAAAATTCCACAGAAACCCATCCAGCCTGGGAGCTTTATCTTTGGGTAATGTTGATAAAGCATTGCAGCTTGCATGGAGAAGAGCCCAGTGCACATGACTGGTTTGGTCGGCCCCAGAGGTCCAACCAAACCAGTCATGCGCACTCAGGAGTGGGCATACCACTCCTCCCCTTCCCAGCCCTGCTCACAGAGTAGCCCCGCCCGCTGGCCCGCAACCATACCCTTATGCTTTCTTGCAGTGCAAGAAACAGAAACATAAAATGGTAGTTATAACCATTTTATGTTTCTGCTTCTCGCACTGCGAGAAAGCAGGGGGTGACGCTCTTCCGCCTTAGTGGAGAAGCTGCCCCTGCAGAAAACAAAAATCCCCAAGATACCTACTAGCGTATAATGATTTGAAGTCTATGGACAATTGACATTGGATGGACACTATTACGGGGTTCATGAAATGTGGGTGATAAAAGGCTTGTTATGCTAGCAATAATGTTAGAAAATACCATATTCAAAGCATCACATGTACATCCAATTACTGTGTGTATGTTCTGATTTGCCCTTGCTCACTATGATATGTTAGAAGTACAACCATCCCGGTTAAGAAGAGGATATTGGAACATCTCAGGGCCTTATGGCATTGTGACCCAGCTTGCCTTGTATACACAAAAACATCCCCGGAATTAAAAGATTTCTGTTCAGTATTTTCAGAATAGCAGTAAAGGATATCTGCTAAGCTAGTACATACATTATATAACAAATCAGTAATAGATTATATCAGATGTGATGTGTACTTCTGCATGTATAAATATCAAGTACAATCTATTAATTTCATACGGATATTGATAACGCAAAGAAAAACATGGTCCATTAATTCAAGTGTTACTTGCACTCAGATAAACACTTGAAAGTCTCAAATGGTGATCCAAAGTGCCACGCACGTGTATCACCCAATAATATGGCCAACATAGTTAAAAAGAGATTACTTTGAGGAAAGGGATTTGCACGTCCTTCTAATAATTGTGGTAATCTCTGCTTCAACTTTTCAGTCCCCAGTTGTTTGAAAAGTACACAGGACCATCCTCAGGATGAAGTGTCTGATTTTATATATATGTAAAGACCCTTGTAAATAATAAAACAATTAGGGGTCGATTCCGATTCGGGCCGGAAAACGTACCGACCGACTCAGTACGGGAATTTAGTCCGACCGACTCGGACCGGCGCCGCACGACCCAGGTAGTACGACGAAATGCATGTGAAATCCGACAGACTCGGACGGAATACAAAACGACCGACCGAGCCGGACAGAAACAAGCCATCGGGCCGGGAAATCACGTGAAACGAACCGACCGACACGCACTCGGATTGAACCCGAACGAAACGTACCTGCGAACTCCGACCCGCGTAGACCGATGCTGTGCGTGCAAAACACGACCGACTCGCCAGGAGCACAAGCCGTACGACCGACACGCATACAAAACCCAGCCGAAGCAACCCAATACTACGCGACCAACTCGTACGCCGCATATGAAACCTAGCTGACACACAGCGGGAACGAGTCGGACAAGATCGCACCACACAACTGCAGCGTCCTACTCGGACACAAGAACGACTCCTACATGCACCAAAAACACCAAGGAATTTTTTTTTTAAAAAGGGCCAAACAAGCAACCACTAAGCCAATAAATACTGGGAGGAAAAAAAATGTAACAAGGACACACCTCCAACTCCACCTACATAAAGACCACAAATCCCTACCATGATCCCTTGCAAATTCCACTGACCTGCCAGACAGAACACCATCACACAGCAACCACAGACACACTCACAGCTCATACATCACACAAGCCACACACCATTACCACACCTACAAATAGCACCCTCACACACACCCAGCTAAACCTACACTCACACACCCCCACTTGCACACACACACACATCAATCAGCACCACCACCCATCACCATGCCCCCAAAGAAGAACCATAAGTTCCTAGATTGTGAATTGGAAGTCCTGGTAGACGAGATCCTCAGGGTAGAGCCACAGTTGTTTGGTACATTGGTACAACAGACCCCCATGTCGCAGAAAACCAAGATGTGGGCGAGGATTGTCGACAGGGTCAACGCACAATCACCATGTTTGCGCACAAAGGAAGACATCCAGAACAGGTGGTATGATGTTCGCAGGAGGGTCAGGGACCTACTCAAAAAGGACTACCTCCTCAGCCAGCACACCGGCAGTGGCCCTCCTGCAAAACCAGTATACCTCAGGCCCTGGGAGGAGAAGGTGCGGGCCATCCTACCACCAGTGAGCGTATACGGACTAACAGACATCCCAGAGCCTGGTGAGTACACAACTAATATACACAATATGGTGTGACTACACACACACATCACAGTCAAGGGGATAGGCAAACCATGCACACTTAGCAAATACACAGCAACCAAAAGATATCCATCCCAAGATGTGAATGCTAGTCAGACAAACACAATACCTGCCATCCCATAGTGATATGTAACTGTGTCATGACAACTACAAACCTAACAACAAATACAGCAAGGCAGTGGCACAAATAGAACCAACAAATACTCCCTGATATTTACCCACCACTAGAACACCACCTCACAGGGAAGCTCACTGAAAGGAAGGAATTCTGTGTATGCTGGTCAAGTCAGTGTAGCCAATAGCATGATGGGAGTGGTAGTCACAGATATTGGTCACACCCACAATTGGCCCATCAACACCACTCTGAACCATGCTCACATCACAGGGAGTGGAAAACAACTGACAAGATGGCTGACACTGGCTACTGCTGTGGGGAGCACAAGGCCCTGCTGGGAACTGGGCACCAACAAACAACAGGAAAACACTGTCAGCCATCTTTGCCATTGCTGTCACACTCACACACACTGAAGTCCACTCAAAAGGAAGGAAGGATGGGCATGCTGGGAAGGGGGGGTGTAGGCAATAGCATGATGGGAGTGGTAGTCACAGTTCAACATCTCACACCCACAAGGCCCAGCAAGTTAGCACTGAAGCATGCACACCTCACAGGGAGTCAAAAGCCACTTCAAAGGTGTCTGACACTGGCCACAGCTGTGGGGAGCACAAGGCCCTGCTGGGAACTGGACACCAACAAACAACATGACCACACTGTCAGCCATCTTGCCATTGCTGTCACACTCACACACACTGAAGTCCACTCAAAAGGAAGGAAGTATGGGCATGCTGGGAAGGGGGTGGAGGCAATAGCATGATGGGAGTTGTAGGCACAGATATTGCTCACCCTCACAATTGGCCCATCAACACCACTCTCAACCATGCTCAAATCACAGGGAGTGGAAAAGGACTCACAAGATGGCTTTCACTGGGTACTGCTGGGGGGAGCACAAGGCCCTGCTGGGAACAGTGCAACAACCAACAGCAGGACACCACTGACTGACATCCTGAAAGACAACTTGCACTCCCTGCAATGGAAGCACGTTCCATGGTGGGATATCTGGCTGGGTGTGAAGGAGGACTCACAGCACTGACCATAGTTACAAGGACCTCCCCTCACACACCCCCTCAACACTAACTCCATATAACCCACCTGGGAGAATGCAATGCCTCACATCCTAACTGAAGATCCCACAAAGAACCACCACCCTGGGTTATGCTGTGTGAAGCACAGGGACACTCTTGGGACTTGTAGTCAAACAACTGCCAGGACAACACTCCCAGCCATCCTGTCAGCACAGGCACCCCACCCCACAGGGAAGCAGAGTCAAAAGGAAGGAAGGATGGGCATGCTGGGAAGGGGGGTGGAGGCAATAGCATGATGGGAGTTGTAGGCACAGATATTGCTCACCCTCACAATTGGCCCATCAACACCACTCTCAACCATGCTCACATCACAGGGAGTGGAAAAGGACTCACAAGATGGCTGACACTGGGTACTGCTGGGGGAGCACAAGGCCCTGCTGGGAACTGTGCAACAACCAACAGCAGGACACCACTGACTGACATCCTGAAAGACAACTTGCACTCCCTGCAATGGAAGCACGCTTCATGGTGGGATAACTGGGCTGGGGGAGAAGGAGGCCTGGATGGCAACCAAATACCACCAATGCTGGTCATGCACACACCTCAACATACACATTGACATGCCACAGGTTGGCAGGACAATGTGCTACACCAATATCACTCTCTGACTGTCACAATTTAGGAGAATGCAATGTCCTGGCCCACATCCAGAGGTACAGTCACAACTGTCAGGTGTTTGAACAATTGATGCCAGTAGAAACATAACATACAATCTGTGTCTCTCCCCAAAACAGGTGATGATGGGGACACAGCAGCAGACGAGGAGGAGTCCCAGGTTCCGGGGAACACTGAGCTCACTGGTGTGGATCAGCCACTGCACTCCTCGGATGGCGAAGAACCAGCTGGAACCTCCGGTGTGAGTCATCATGCAGCACCAGCAGGACCAACATCTGCACCCCCTGCACCCATCCCTCCAACAACTGCCAACACATAGGCCACCCCTGCCAACACGGACAGACCAAAGACCACAGATGACAACAGCGCAGGGACCCAGGCCCAAACTGGAGCTGGTGACAACGAGCTCAGGAACAACACCCAAGTGGGCCCACGGTCACCTGTGCGTGCCACCGCAGGTCCTGCACGTGTCGCCAGGGGTGGTGGGAGGGGTGGTAGACATAGGTCGCTCTTTGCAGAGGGGTCTGGACAGCATGATGACCCACAACTGGCACGCATCGCGGATGCGTACCAGACTAGCACCGGAGAGGTCAGCCAGGTAGTGGGGATCCTCAAGGACATACAACAGCAGCAGGCTGCCCATCATGCCCGCTTGGACTCCCACATGTCCCGTGTCGACACACACATGTCACATGTCGAGACACACATGTCACGTGTCGAGACACACATGTCTGGCATGGAGTCCAAGTGGGACACATTGGAACAACTGACAGCGGTGCATAGGGACATACTCACATGCCTCCGCCAGATCAGCACCAACATGGCCTCACCTCCCTGTGTGCCCACAACAACTGCTGCTGAAACAACTGCAAATGCCACAGAGAGGGAGGAGGACTCTGGCAGAGAGTCCCCTGCACCGCCGCAGCCTGCACCTGAGGGTCCCCCCCCAAGAAGAGGGGCCGTCCGAAGAGGCCAAACTGAGAGGCCGATGGCCATCTACATCCCCCAGGAAGCCAACACCTGTTCTGGAACTTTTCCTCTGTGTGCAAACTGCACGCCCTGTCGAAGCCAACCCAACTCTCCCACATGACATGGGGAGCTCTAGTTGGCCAAATTCATCAGATGACTGTGGACTTTACTCTGGACATGTCAGCTACCAAGACTTCCAATACACATGTGAACTTTGGATTCCAATTTCTATGTACAGCACCCACCATCCTGTGCACCATCCTCACACCTGTATGTAAATAAACTCACCAATACACCATATCTGCCTCTGTTGTGATTCCAACGTGGTTTTTGTCATGTAGATGGTGATCTGCTAAATGACCCGGTGCATGCTAACTGCCACAGCAAGTCCAACACCGTCATGTCAGTCATGGCGACGTGACACATATGAGGGAGACACTCCACTAGGGCCACACAACACATACACACCAGGGCCATCAGACTCATCACCTATACTGATGTTGCAACTAAATACAGTGGAATGCACAGACACGCCACCTATTCACAGTCACTGTCAACTAGACTACAGGTGCAGTAAGCAAATGTCAGTCAGATGTGTGACTACAGACCACGCACATCCCAAAGTGAAGCACAGGTTTATTACACATTTGCAACATGTTGTTTCCACTACAAATGCAAGCTAATCCAACCTGGCTGTGGCCACAAAGTCAAAAAACAGAAGATAGAAAGTCCAGGGGTGTGTGGCACATCACCTGTAGGGAAACGACTGCTTCCACCTTGGAAGTTGAATCATGGATTCGGGGGATCCAAGTTGATCAGACAACTCCGGCAGCACCCTGTGAAGGACAGACATGACACACAGTCAAAAACAATGAAGAACAGCACAGAACGGCAATACTCATGTCTAATACATGTCACGAGATAACTACACAAAACCAAGTTAGCATGTCAACACTGTTGGGCAGTACAGACCACCTGCAAGGACACATCGCTGCACGCATCCAGTCAAGTAGCACATGGCCACACTCAAACAGCACCAGAGCACCACACACACATATCATGCAAACTCAAATCATTGACATCACAACCCTCTGGAGACTCACATTCAGCTGAAGAAGTTGGTGATGAGCTGTGTGCGGACATCACCATCATCATCATCATCCTCTTCACTGGCATCGTGACCCAGGCCAGGATCTTCCACAGGTGGCGGACGTTGGTCATCGTCATCCAGGATGAGAGGCAACTCCTTCCGCACTGCCAGGTTGTGTAGCATGCAGCAGACGATGACAATCTTGCACACCTTTGCTGGGGCATATGGGAGGGCCCCTCCTGTCTTGTCCAGGCAGCGGAAGCGGCTCTTCAGGAGACCAAAGGTCCGCTCAATCACCCTCCTCGTCCGACCATGTGCCTCATTGTAGCGCATCTGGGCTGGTGTCACATGGTTCCTGAGGGGTGTCAGCAACCACGGCATGTTGGGGTATCCCGAGTCACCTACAGACAGACAATTGCACATTAGCCGATTTGAAAATGTGTGCGGAAAACAACATAGCAGAACACACACAATGGTACAAAGTCAGTACACACCAACAAGCCAGGCACGCTGGTTCGGCATCTGTGACATCATCCTCGGGATGCGACTACTCCTCATCACGTATGCATCGTGTGCCGAACCGGGGAAACGGGCACACACATGTGAGATGGTCATATCTGCAAGACATACCACCAGAGCATTGATCGAATGGTAATGTTTACGGTTCCGGTATGCCTGCTCATGTGCCTGTGGTGGTATCAAAGCCACATGTGTCCCATCAATGGAGCCAATTACATGTGGCATCCTCCCCAGGGCATAGAAGTCACTCTTGACGTCAGTGAGTCGTTGACGTGTTGGGAAATAGATGTACTGGTTGAGGTATCTCAACATTGCCCCCAAAACATCGCGTAGCACACGGCTGAACATAGTCTGTGACATCCCACCAGTAGTTGCCACAGTGTGTTGAAAGGTACCGGTGGCAAAGAAGTGTAGGGCTGCCATCACCTTCACCTTGGGGGTCAGCGCTGTAGGATACGGCCGGCCAGGCTGCAAATGTGGGTCCAACCGCACTGCCAAATCCTCAATCAGCTGCCTGGTGAAGCGGTACCGTCGGATGCTGTCACGTTCCACCATTGTTGCCAGTCTGGGAATGGTCGATGGACAGCAGGAGCCCTGCAGTGCATAGGTGAAGAAAGCAAGATTGTCAGTCACCCCACCTATGTGCCGTTCACCATACTCAATTTCACATGATACATCATCAACAAACACAAGTACTTGATGTGTGTGTCGTTCCGTTTGGACATATATGGCACCTACATGGACATCATCTAACATCTCTGTTCAACAAGTGTTGACAACAGGTTCCAGGGTGTGGTATGGGACACCATTAGGCTGTGTCACAGTACCCATTAACTGCTCTCACGTTCCACACACATACCACAGTGACATGTCTGGACAGATGCTCCACAGGCATCACAGCTCATTGACAGGTAGATTCCCAGGGACCCTGCCTTGCCACATGGGCACTGGCATGACATGGCGTATCATGTACACGTCAGAAAAACAAACATGACACCCACAGGTAGTGGCCCCTGTAGCCTCTGCAGAACAGACATGGACGTCTGTGACACACACACACACCATCAAAGTTCATACACAAACCACGTGGATGTGGAGACTGTCTCCCATTGTGCACATGGAGTCAGAGACATGTGATACACAACATGCACACAGACTGTGGAGGGACATCACTATTGTTGGAATGGGCCACCCTGTGACGTACATGCCTTCCCACATGTGAGCCTGGAGGTATGTGACATGTCATACACATACACAACCTGGAAATGTGACCATGACACATGCTCAGAAATGAAAAGTTGCACACCACAGTGGTCAGGTGCACAACACACAAGGGACCCTGTCCCCATTAACACGTGCACAGCCTGGGTGTGTCTGCCCCCAAGTGCCACCCCAAAATCCACATGTTCACCCCCATACACAGATAAGGTTATGATGCCACACATGCCTTATAGACAGTGTGGACTGGGTGTGGTGTTGTAGGTGTGCCCCTGAGTCCCTGGAAAGTAAATGTGGCTGGCATAGGTTCACCAGTGACCAGCATGGTGACATATGCGTGTGACCTGTCCAGGGACGCGTTGTAGAGCAATGGACCGATCGGTGTGCCCGGCCGGCCCATTGCATTGAATGTGAGCAGGTACGCGTTGTAGAGCAATGGACCGGTCGGTGTGCCCGGCCGGCCCATTGCATTGAATGTGAGCGGGTATGCGTTGTATGCCTGGTACGCGTTGTAGAGCAATGGACCGATCGGTGTGCCCGGCCGGCCCATTGCATTGAATGTGAGCGGGTACGCGTTGTATGCCTGGTACGCGTTGTACAGCAATGGACCGATCGGTGTGCCCTGCCGGCCCATTGCATTGAATGTGAGCGGGTACGCGTTGTAGGCCTGGTACGCGTTGTACAGCAATGGACCGATCGGTCTGCCCGGCCGGCCCATTGCATTGAATGTGAGCGGGTACGCGTTGTAGAGCAATGGACCGATCGGTGTGCCCGGCCGGCCCATTGCATTGAATGTGAGCGGGTACGCGTTGTAGAGCAATGGACCGATCGGTGTGCCCGGCCGGCCCATTGCATTGAATGTGAGCGGGTACGCGTTGTAGAGCAATGGACTGATCGGTGTGCCCGGCCAGCCCATTGCATTGAATGTGAGCGGGTACGCGTTGTATGCCTGGTACGCGTTGTACAGCAATGGACCGATCGGTGTGCCCGGCCGTCCCATTGCATTGAATGTGAGCGGGTAGGCGTTGTAGAGCAATGGACCGATCGGTGTGCCCGGCCGGCCCATTGCATTGAATGTGAGCGGGTACGCGTTGTATGCCTGGAACGCGTTGTACAGCAATGGACAGAACGGTGCGCACACATTGGCTGGGGCCTGGCATGGCAACGGACGCGTTTTCGAAGCTCCAACGAGTCTGATGCAGTGAATTCAGTTGGCCAGCCACAACAATGTTGCAAAATCATGGGTGTCATGAAGTTGAAGATTTGAAGGATGCTGTGGGCGTGTATTAGTGCTGCCATTCCATGGATTGGTCAAATTCAGAAGATGCAAATGACTTGGACCTATCACTTTGGACACATGGGACAGTATCTGCCTCTGCAGCACACATATAATGCTGGCTGTTCCCCTGAGAGCTCACTTGCCTGCACTACATGCTCCAGGACGACATCTGCCACCAACACTGCTGCTGTTTATACATCCTCTGGCTCCTGCAATGGCACGTACTGTGGAGAGAGCCCCAGCCTTCAGCCTTGAGGAGAACCAGGCCCTGCTGGACAGCCTCCTTCCACAGTACAGCAAGCTGTATGGAAAACCAGGGGAGCAGGTGAGTGTGCTGTCCACTGCCTCACTAATTGTGCATGTTGTCTGACTAGCAGGGCTTTCAGTGTGCACACCACTGGCTAGCATGCTCACTGAGTAGTTGTCACACCCCAAAGTGTGTAGTCACATGCACTGAACTGGTACAGTGCAGTAACAGTGCATTCCAACTAGGTTTACTTCCCATGCAATGATACCATGTAGTGACTGCTGGCAAACTGTTCATAGCCATTGTTGCACTGCCTGTGTACATCATATGCCCCTGTGATTGAGACATGTATATCCAACTGTGTGATGCACGTATATGTTGCATGTGTAGTAATGGCCTTTTCACTTTGTCATCCTCACAGGTTGATGCCCACCAGAAGCAGGAAATCTGGCTGACCATCGCCCGGAAAGTAAGATCCGTGGGGGTATACAGGCGCAGGATCCGCAACTGCCAGAAGAGGTGGCAGGACCTTCGTGGCTGGACCCAGAGGATCGCAAGGGTCCAGCTGAAGCTGTCGCCTCCTCGCAGGAGGGGCGGACACCGGACCCTGACCCCCCACATGCTCCGGATCCTGACGGTGGTCTTCCCTGACCTGGATGGGCAGCTGAAGGACAGACAGCAGCAAGGAGGGGGTGAGTCCATGACTGCACTGTGCACTTTGTCTGACATGCTATGTGCCCTCCTCTGGCCTGGTTAAACTTCCACAGTACATCAGTCATGTGGTCCAGGACCCATGTCCCTCATTTGTGACATGCCCACTTCTCCTCTGATACGAATATGTGTGGCCCTTATAGTCAGGAAATTGTGTCATTTGGGGACTGTGTCATTGCATTTAGCTTTGCTCAAGCTGGGGGACAGCATTTGTTCCCGTGACTATGTTGTGCGATTCATGGGTGGGTCAATTGCTAACACAATGCCTAAGTTCTGACATGTAATCTGGGTGTAACTTTGATATGTGGTCCGCTTGCTGCTCTGACTCACCACATGTCCCTGGGGAATTTGGCACACACCCATGCTGCTGGTGGGAACAATGTTTGGGCCTCAGGAGTATGTGTATCCAGTGTGTCACACATGCTTAGCCACCTGCCTACTGTCCAGGACTCATCCCTCTTACAGGTGGAGCTGGACAGTCATGCCTACTCCAGGGCATGCAATGCACTCTGTACTCCCACTCCCGTGTATCATCTGGCATGTTGTGATCAGTGTAATGTACCCTCAGGTGTCTGCCTCTGTCTCATTGTGCTGTGTCTTCGTTGTCAGGACTACTGGTATGTTTATCGGTTAGGGCTCAGCATGCCATCTGAGATGTGACCATGATAGACGATACTTCTGTGACTTATAGGTGTCTGATCACTTGACTGTGCACACAGGTGTTTGCAACTGTGACTTTCAGTCAGCTGTATTGTCTTTCACAGCACACTGTGAGGTGCTCATGTTCAGAGAGTTGTGTTTCATGTCCCCCATATGTCCAGTTGGTATGACGTGGACAAATAGTAGTACAGATGATGTGGTATTTGGGGGATGGACATGTGCACTTGTCAGTCACATAACTTGCATTCCCCATGCCCTCAGATTGTGACACAGTGCAGACTTGTTGGCTGGCTGCCATGGCCATGTGACTTGAGACAGTAATGTATGACTTTGCACGCATTCCTGTGTCATGGCATTCAACTCCCTGAGACTGATCCTGCAGGGGAGTGACATATGCAACATGCACCCCATTGTGGCATTGACTATCCGGACATGGGTGCATCATGGTGTCTGGTGCTGGTATGCATCACATGCCTTTCTATTTAGACTCTGGCCATCCCTTTATCCGGACACCTGCACTGACTCAGTGGCAGGAGATGTGATGTGTGCATGTTCACATACTTCACCGTGTTCCCTGCAATGTCCAACAACTGTGTAGGTGGTGCATGTGTCCACACTGGGGTCTTACCATCAGACAGGCACCGGACAGATGGGTGCAAGGGCAGGAGGGGTGTGAGTCCCATGGTTGACCATCAGACTGACAATTGGCTTCCCCAAATCTGTGTGAGGACTTTAGGCAATGTTCAACTAAGGATGCCAGGGCTTGCTCTGTGATGTGCTGTACTTACTGTGGTGTGTGTGGTCAGTGCAGGTGACTGATGTTTGTCTGTTTCCCTAATTGTTTGCAGATACATCCACGGCCACAGGAGGGGACAGCTCCACGGACCAGGAGGAGCAGCGGAGCCAGACTGGGTCAGCATCGGACGGGTGGTCAGAGGGACCCAGTGGCACGGAGGGCGAGGGGAGCCACACCGAGGAGTCCTCAGCACCATCCACCTCAGCTGAGGACCACAGCAGCTCGGAGGATGACTCCCTTGTGGAGGCGGGTCTCAGCAGCCACCAAAGCCCAGCTAGTCTGTCTGGCCCCGCCACCACCACCACCACCACCGCCCTCCCATTGGCTCCCATTCCTGAGGTCCATGGAGGCTCCCGTACTCGGGAGCGTGTCTCCTTCGTGCCAGGCACCGCAGCCCCTGCCCCTGTGTCCCCTGCTGCCCTGAGTGAGGAGTCTGTGTACCTCCTTCGGCAGCTCCATGTAGGGCAGACAGCAATGCTGAGTGTCCTCCATGCACACACCACTCTGTTGACACAGCTGGTGTCGTTCATGGAGGGCATCTCAACGGGTATGTCTGCCCTACAGAGGAGCAATAGGTCCATGGACTCCTCCCTGACGGCAGCAGTGTCCCTCCTCCAACAGTCCCTCACCCCTCCCACCTCTGCCCCATCAACACTTCCTGCACCCCTACCTGTCCAAAGCACATGCACACCTGCACAGTCACCCAAACACACAGACACGAGCAGCACAGACACACCCAAGAGAAAGGCAAGACGTGCACACACGCATCCTCAGGGGACTGATACCACAGACACAGGGGACGGGGAACACACACAGACACAGGCATCCACATTAACTCCGCAGTCCTCCAAATCCTCTCCCTCCAAGACCCCTTCCCTTGCCTCGCCTGCTAACACACCTACACAGCAGATCTTCCTGTGTGACCTCGGCCTCTTCCCCTCCAATCCTGCTGATCCAGCATACCGGGGGAAGAGGAAGTCCACCCACACAGAGGGGAGTGCCCCTCGCCCCCGGACACCCTCCCCCAGGCGCAGGCATAGTGAGCCCCCCACCCGCAAGTCCCCCCGGTCCCGGAAGAGCAAGACCCCGCCACCGCCCTGCAAGTCAACCACCCAGTCTCTCACCTCCTTCCCCCAGGCCACCACTCCACAGGTTCCACCGCCACACCCTGCCCTAGGTTCCCCCACACACCGATACCGCATCCCCAAACTGCTTAGGCCCTCCCCCTGCCACTTGCTCTTCCACCCCAAAACCAGACGCTCTGCCTGTTTGTGCCACTGGTGTGGAGACCGTGTCCCCCCTCTGTCCTGCCCAGCTCTTCTGCCCCCCTTCCACTACCTTGGAGTCATGCACTGCGGTGGAGACCACAACCACCCCGTCTGACTCGGGCACTGCATTGGGGACCCAGTCCACTCCATCTGACCAGCCCACTGCAGTGGTTGCAGCACCAACTCCATCTGACTTGAGCCCTGCGGTGGTGCCAGCCCCCCTGAGTCAGACACCTCCACTGCAGTTGCCGGTGACACTCCTGCACCCACCTCCCCTTCAGTGCCTCCTTCTGGCATCCCCTGATCCAGTCCCTGCGGTGCCTGGCCTGCCCCTCGTATGCCCCTCCAAGGGGGATGTCCCCTGTCCGTACCTGTGCAGGCAAGCAATAGTTGACAAGTTGTCACACATCACCCTGTTGGGACTGTATATTTGGACTGGCCATTGGCCTTAGTTTATTTTGGACTTTTGATTTGAGTTGCACACTTGCTGAATAAAGCCTATTTTTGTTTACTTGTGGTTAATCTTTGGAGGTACATGATGTAGATGTGTAGAATCATGCATTTGCTGTTGTAATAGTGTTCAGATCAGGTAAATGAAGTTTTGCTGTGATTGGCTCCATGTGGTCCATGGGATATGTGTCCTAATCTAGTCTGGATCTATAGCATCCTTTGCTGCAGTCTGAGGGTGTTATGTTCAGCATTTGACACAGGGATGTACGTTTAGCATTTGTAGATTACCATCTTTGTCCTACACTGATGCACATCTGGTGGGCTTACCACTGTCCAATGTTCCTAGTACCCTGACTGTGTGCCCGTCTGCAATGGACATGCAGTTTAGGACATCAAATTTGGAGGACTCATCTGTGTACACAGTGCAAGTTGCTTGACACGTGTCTTGGGTGTATGCAGATGACTGACGTGACACTCTCGTACCCAGGCTGATATGAGCAGAGCCTTCAGTGTGTTGTAGTTGTTGACTCACTGACCGAGTGTTCTGCTGACATGTTTGAGTCATGCACAGACAAGGTTTGGCACAGCTGACCTTCCACAAGAGTGGAGTGCCCTCATGGCAGTGCGTGATTCCGTGATATAGGCTGTGCCCATGTTGTGTGTTGTGTAGGCATGTCTGTGTGTGTTCCTTTCTCCTTTTCCTACACAGGCTGTGTCCCTACGGATGTTCCTGTTTGTGATGCTTGCTGAGTTGTTCTGTGTTCATCCAGCATCTTGGACCTGGTTACTCCGGGATGTGGGTGCATGGCAAACTAATGTTCATGAGGTTGTCATCCCTAGTTGTCTTTGTTGTCAGGGCTGGGGATGTGAGTAAAACGCAGATGGGACACAGTTAGGATTCCTCTTGGCACTTGTTGGTTACACGAGTAATGTGATTTTCTGTTTGTGTATGCTTTCAGTGATTGTGACACATTGTGTGTGTGAGTGCTGCCACTCCTCAGGGTCAGAGGTGCAATGTTGGAAATTGTCTATGTGTGTCCTTTGTGGGTCAGCTTGGCTTCTTCATTGGTGTGTGACTATGGCCAGGATCCCATTGTTTGGGGTGGATTTCACGTCATGCCCATGTACGGCATACTGTGCAGTGTGTCAGACATTCACAGGTATTGTTGAATGGCCATGTGTGATGGGTTTCTGTACCTTATTTCCCCCCACCACCCCTGGGATTGTCATGGGTGCATGTGCAATGTCAGCAGTCCATGTGAGCTTCAACGCTGCACATTGGTGGAGTTCAAGGTGTGTGGGGTTGAGTGTGTGCAAATGTGAGTTGTTGCACGGCTGGGGCACTACCTCCATATTATCCTTGGCTGGCAGGCCGTGCTGAGTGCTTTGTGCTTGTATAGGTGTGATGGTAGTTTGTTGCTCAGGACACATGGCTGTGGTTCACAGTGTGGATGACATCTACCTTTGTCATCACAGTGTGAGTGTCATGCAGGCTAGTGTCACCACAATGTGGGGTCCCTGGGGGGAGTGCTGAGGTGGTTCGGTCTCTTGCTGTGTGTGTTGCTGTTCCTACAAGCTTGTGTGACATGTGTAATTTGGGCTCCCTCTCATCTCACAATGCCTGTTTGCCAACATAGGGAATCCAATCCATGAGTTACTTTTGTTTGTGACTGTGTTGACATCTGTGTATCAGTGAATCTGGCCTCCTCATGGGTTGTGTGTTTGCCTGGGGACACTGGCACACAACCCCCCTCACCTGTTCTGTATGATGTGCAGTGTGAGTCTGCCTGTTTGTGTTTGTGCGTTTGCACCACTGCATTGGCATATCTTTAGTTTGCCATTGGCTGTATGTTGTTTGTTGGCTTTCCCCTGCTGGCCCTGGGACTGCTAGGTCATCAGTCAGCACATTGATCATGGTTAGTATGTCCCATTGCTTCCATGGTATGGTATTTGTTCACCTGACATCTACAGTCTCCACAGGATATCTACATTTGTGTGTCCATTGGTGCTGATATGTGGGTCTGCATTATGATGCTCACTTCTGTCATTGTGTTATTTGTGAATGTAGACAATGTGGGCCCCCATGGCTGATGTTTGTGTGCACATGGCCAGAACGATGTGTCATTGGCACTGCACTGCTTGCCTCACACAATCTATGTTGCTATGGGACACAAGCACTACAATGCCACTGTAGTGTTTGGTGTTGTGTGGCCAGGAATAATCCCTGCAGTTATGTTTTTGCAGCTTTCACCAGGACTACACTTCCCTTTTGGGCCCTGTGGTGATGGGGCTTTGGGCCCCATTGCCACACTGTTCAGAATGTGTTTCAGCTATGGAGCACACACTTACCTTTTGGGCACTGTGGTGATGGGGCTTTGGGCCCCATTGCTACACTGTTCAAAATGTGCTTCAGCTATGGAGCACACACTTACCTTTTGGGCACTGTGGTGATGGGGCTTTGGGCCCCATTGCCACACTGTTCAGAATGTGCTTCACCTATGGAGCACACACTTACCTTTGGGCACTGTGGTGATGGGGCTTTGGGCCCCATTGCCACACTGTTCAGAATGTGCTTCACCTATGGAGCACACACTTACCTTTTGGGCACTGTGGTGATGGGGCTTTGGGCCCCATTGCCACACTGTTCAGAATGTGTTTCAGCTATGGAGCACACACTTCCCTTTTGGGCACTGTGGTGATGGAGCTTTGGGCCCCATTGCCACACTGTTCAAAATGTGCTTCAGCTATGGAGCACACACTTACCTTTTGGGCACTGTGGTGATGGGGCTTTGGGCCCCATTGCCACACTGTTCAAAATGTGCTTCAGCTATGAAGCACACACTTACCTTATGGGCACTGTGGTGATGGGGCTATGGGCCACATTGCCACAGTGGTCATGGTCTGCTTGCATTGTGTAGGCCACACACACAATTATGTGTGACATGTGTTAGGGGGTCACATTGTATGTTCAATGTCATGTTCAGTGTTGTATGCGTTTGACACAGACCACACACGCTTGTCATGATGTTGTAGGCTGGGATGTAATTTACTGACAGTCCTTATGTGGGAGTATGCTAGTTGTGTCATGCATTACCCGTCCTATGAGTAGGGGTGGTTGTAGTGACAGGCATCCAGCCCCCCATGAGTGGTGATGGTAGTAGTGGTAGGCATCCATCCCCCTAAGGATGGGGATGGTAGTAGTAACAGGCATCCAGGCCCCCCTGAGTAGGGGTGGTGGTAGTGACAGGCATCCAGCCCCCCCTGAGTAGGGGTGGTGGTAGTGGTAGGCATCCAGCCCCCCATGAGTGGGGATGGTAGTAGTGGTAGGCATCCAGCCCCCCATGAGTGGGGATGGTAGTAGTGGCAGGCATCCATCCCCCTTAGGGTGGGTATGGTAGTGGTGGTAGGCATCCATCCTCCTAAGGGTGGGGATGGTAGTAGTGGTAGGCATCCAGCCCCCCCTGAGTAGGGGTGGTGGTATTGACAGGCATCCAGGCCCCCCTGGGTAGGGGTGGTGGTAGTGACAGGCATCCAGCCCCCCATGAGTAGGGGTGGTGGTAGTGACAGGCATCCAGGCCCCCCTGAGTAGGGGTGGTGGTAGTGACAGGCATCCAGGCCCCCTGGGTAGGGGTGGTAGTAGTGGCAGGCATCCATCCCCCCATGAGTTGGGGTGGTGGTAGTGACAGGCATCCAGGCCCCCATGAGTAGGGGTGGTGGTAGTGACAGGCATCCAGGCCCCCTGGGTAGGGGTGGTAGTAGTGGCAGGCATCCATCCCCCTAAGGGTGGGTATGGTAGTAGTGGTAGGCATCCAGCCCCCCATGAGTGGGGATGGTAGTAGTGGTAGGCATCCATCCCCCTAAGGGTGGGTAAGGTAGTAGTGGTATGCATCCAGCCCCCCATGAGTGGGGATGGTAGTAGTGGTAGGCATCCAGCCCCCATGAGTTGGGATGGTAGTAGTGGTAGGCATCCAGCCCCCATGAGTGGGGATGGTAGTAGTGGTAGGCATCCGGCCCCCCATGAGTGGGGATGGTAGTAGTGACAGGCATCCAGCCCCCCCTGAGTAGGGGTGGTGGTAGTGGTAGGCATTCAGCCCCCCATGAGTGGGGATGGTAGTAGTGGTAGGCATCCAGCCCCCCATGAGTGGGGATGGTAGTAGTGGTAGGCATCCGGCCCCCCATGAGTGGGGATGGTAGTAGTGGTAGGCATCCAGCCCCCATGAGTGGGGATGGTAGTAGTGGTAGGCATCCAGCCCCCATGAGTGGGGATGGTAGTAGTGGCAGGCATCCATCCCCCTTAGGGTGGGTATGGTAGTGGTGGCAGGCATCCATCCCCCTAAGGGTGGGGATGGTAGTAGTGACAGGCATCCAGCCACCCCTGGATAGGGGTGGTGGTAGTGGTAGGCATCCAGCCCCCATGAGTGGGGATGGTAGTAGTGGTAGGCATCCAGCCCCCCATGAGTGGGGATGGTAGTAGTGGTAGGCATCCGGCCCCCATGAGTGGGGATGGTAGTAGTGACAGGCATCCAGCCCCCTGAGTAGGGGTGGTGGTAGTGGTAGGCATCCAGCCCCCCATGAGTGGGGATGGTAGTAGTGGTAGGCATCCAGCCCCCCATGAGTGGGGATGGTAGTAGTGGTAGGCATCCGGCCCCCCATGAGTGGGGATGGTAGTAGTGACAGGCATCCAGCCCCCTGAGTAGGGGTGGTGGTAGTGGTAGGCATCCAGCCCCCCATGAGTGGGGATGGTAGTAGTGGTAGGCATCCAGCCCCCCATGAGTGGGGATGGTAGTAGTGACAGGCATCCAGGCCCCCTGGGTAGGGGTGGTAGTAGTGGCAGGCATCCAGGCACCCCTGGGTAGGGGTGGTAGTAGTGGCAGGCCTCCAGCCCCTATGGGTGTGTATGGCATTGGTGTTGGCCATCCCACCCCTATGGTTCTGCTGTTGCTAGTGTACGTTATTTGTGCATCCCTATGTGTGTGTGACATGTTTCGTGTACGTGTGGTTTGTTTGTATTGTTGGTGTTTGACTTACCGTCTGCGCCGTACGCGTCCGTGCCGGTCCAGGTAATAGATGTAGAGTATAGGTAGGACCTGCGCAATGGGATTCATGCTTGGATCGTCTCGTTCAGGTTTCTCGTGTCTTCGAGTCGTACTCGTAGCAGGCTTGTTCGTCTCGTAGCCGTGGATCGTCTTGTGGCGTGAAACGGAGCTTATGTACGGCTCGCCCGGATGCTCAAACGTGCCGGACGTAGCGACGAGTTCGGCGCGTACGGAAGACGCATCGTACTAGTCCGGCCGGAAGGTGCTGTGTATTTGGTTCCGTGCGACTCGATTCGGCGTCTACGGATCCGGCTCGGGCGGGGTACAGGAGCTGGAATGGGTAAGTACGGCTCGCTCGGAATCTGGGCTGGTATGCGCATCGTACTTGTTCGTTCGGTAGAGTGTTCGAGTCGGTCGGAAAACACGCGTTCGGCTGGTATTTTTTCCGGACGAATACTGTTAGGTGCGCTTCCGGCCGACATCGGAATCGACCCCCAAGTATCCAAAAGCAGAATAGTGAGTCTTAAGTAGTAGGTCACTAGATCCCAACAAGCAAGGCATCAAGAATGCCTAAATGCGTTGGGTGTCTGTTCGAAATGGGGTCTCTAGTTGGCAGAGGTATGTATCCTGTCCAAGTATGGACCATCACTCTAGTCAGGGTAAGCCAGATACACTCCCTGTGCTCACCCTCTGTTATCTTGGCACAGATCAGGCAGGCTTAACTTAAGAGGCAATGTGTAAAGGATTTGTGTAACACATATTACAGTAAAACAGTTAAAACACCACACAAAAAGATACCACACCTGGTTATAAAAATAGAACTTAAATAAAACAAGACCAAAAGTGCAAAAATCCAATAAGTAGATCCTGAGATATGCGATTTTAAAGGTGTGGCAGAACCCCTTAGGCCCACTTCCAAGGGTCCAGGACTGGGGTAGCACCACTTGGGATGGTAGGACTCACAGCTGGGGGAGTCCAGGTGCTGGATGGAAAGTTAGGGGCAGTTTTTGATGTCCCTGAGACTGCAGAAACAGGAGGCAAGCAGTGAAGCCCTTTGATTCACTCTGTGTTCAAGAGGTGAAAGTTCTCATTCTCACCCAGGCAGAAAGCAGCAGGCAACAGGCATGACAACACAGCAGAAAAGCAGTTCTCTCAGAGCAGCAGTCCCACAGAGTAGCAGTCCTTCAGCAGCACAGCAGTCCTTCTTCCTAGCAGAGTATTCATAGGAGTGTTAGGATATTACGTGCAGGCTGCCTCGCCCGAACGTGCCCCGCTACTGGCAGGACTCTGATATTTTAAGGCCCTGGGGAACTGGATATATATATATCCAAGCTGCGAGGTACAAAGATTACCAGCACTCACAGGAGCAGTTTTACCCAGATTTTATTCGGGTACAAGTACGCACAGACGCGTTTCGGCTACCGCCTTTCTCAATGATGGCGGGCGCCGTGAGACAGCGTCAATAGATGCAAATTTCATTGGTTGTTTATGCAATTCATCAACATCAACAACAGACTTGAAATCAAATGTCCACCTGGATGCAACGACTGGCGGGATCGGCGTCAGTCGTGATTAGCTGGTGTTCAGCGGTGTTCCTTTAAATCAAAAATTGCGTTTACTGACATGCACAACATGAAACACAATTCCACTCCTTACTAAACGTGCCAAAACAGTACACTCTATTATATGAAAACGATGGCTACGTACAAACAGTAATGAGAATCATGACAAAAGAACAGGGCTTACCCGTCATTTGAAGGGAGCTAGTGGCAACTCGTCCTCGGCACACTCGAGGAGGGTTCCATTATACCTAAAGTGATTATAGAGGAGGGGGCAGGTGTGGCTGTATATTACTGTCATAAATTCATA
Organism: Calotriton arnoldi; assembly: GCA_963921515.1. NCBI lineage: Eukaryota > Metazoa > Chordata > Amphibia > Caudata > Salamandridae > Calotriton > Calotriton arnoldi. The sequence goes on along the minus strand of CAWUFW010001090.1, from coordinate 2,403,391 downwards.
CACGAAATACAATAGTTTATTAAAATAAAATGATGTTGGTATCTGACAACACTCTTGATGAGTATACATATTTCAAAGTATTTTACGATGATGGTTTCGCAAACTGGAGACAAGAAACAACCTGGTGCACCATAGCAACATAGCAACAGGCAGAGCAACAAGCCAACGTCGACCCATGTCAAGAAAGAAGGGGGGCGGCACAAGCTGTGTATGACAGGAGGTGCCCCTCATAGATGTGAACCGCAAAAGGGGGCTGGGATGCATGATGGCAGGCAACCCGTGGCTATCATGGTAATAATAAATAAGCTCAGTGAACGTAGCAAGTTACGTTGCTGTGAGCTGAGGGGAGATAATCGGCATCTGGAAGCAAGATGCACGGAATGGATGAGTGCGGCACCGGGAGGAGGGTCCTGGCTGACCGCGGAATAGTGGGTACAGCCAAAGGCACTTAAGGTGCAAAGTATGGAGTGCCCGGGCAAAGAGAACAACCCAAAAGGAGAGTAGGAGAGGACGCGGAGGTGTAATCCTTACAACGCGTGCCGGCACCGGGATACCGGTTGAGGCGGGACAAGTGGAGCTGCAGTTAAGGGTGCAACACGTGCTGGCAGAAACACGGAGCAATCAACTGTTGTATTTTGTGTATTAATTTATGACTGTGATTTACAGCCACATCTGCCCCCTCCTCTATAATCAATTTAGGTTTAATGGAACCCTCCTCGAGTGCGCCGAGGACGAGTTGCCACTAGCTCCCCTCAAATGACGGGTAAGCCCTGTTCTTTTGTCATGATTCTCATTACTGTTTGTACGTAGCCATCGTTTTCATATTATAGAGTGTACTGTTTTGGCACGTTTAGTAAGGAGTGGAATTGTGTTTCATGTTGTGCATGTCAGTAAACACAATTTTTGATTTATAGGAACACCGCTGAACACCAGCTAATCACGACTGACGCCCATCCCGCCAGTTGTTGCCTCCTCCGAACACCAACCTGAGTCTGGTCTGGTGTCACTTTTCCTCACTTTATTCATTAGGTCCTGAAGAAAGCCACATCACCTCTACGGAGGGCACTATGGCTGAAACATGTCGACCCTATGATCACAAGCAACAATGCTAGGTTGAATTCTCTGGGCATGGTGTTGTAATTAGTTTTAACCTTGACCCCTGGGTGTACCATTAAAATTGTTTTTCAACACACCAGGAAGTTAGTTTTATCCTCACCAACACTTTCAGTCTTACACTTTCCCTCCACACCCGGCTCATCACAGGTCTTAGTATACCTCTTGTTACATACAATCAAAACATCCCTGAGCTCCTCCCTCTCAGTGAGGGGGTTGTAGCCCGCACTGCGACCAGGCTCGCAGTGCCAGGAGGTTCCCTATGATGAAGCATGTCACCCACGGGTGAGTGAGGGAATTCGTCCTATAAAAGGGAATCCCCTTACAATCCTTCCACTTTTTCTTTCTTTGTCTTGACCCATAGTGGTCTTTGTGTGTTATTAGATCTTTGTTTGGGTATCAATGATGTACCTCGATTCTAGTCTATGGAGCAGAAGTTGTCTATCTCCTTCCCTTATATCTTTAGGTACAAAGTCCATGCAGAAAAATTTCAACAGATCCCTGTTGCTGTCATGATGACTCTCAAAGTTACTCGCCACCCAATACATTACATCCTTTGTGACGATGGCTCTGAGGTGTTCTAGGATTCGCACCTTAGTTGGATGTATAGTGCTTCCAATATACCTCAGACCACACGGGCATACTAAACAGTACACTGGGTAGCTCGTATTACAATTCATGAACTTCCTGATTTTCTTGGGTACCTTAAGACCTGGTACATCATAAGACAAGACTTTGTGACTGTTTTTACACGCCTTGCATTTTCCGCAAGGAAAGAAACCTGTTACTTTTTCAAAAACATTTGGTTTATTTTCTACTGGAAAGTGACTCTGTACTAAGTAATCTTTCAATGAACGTGCCTTCCTAAATGACATCAGGGGTGATCCGGGTAGATCTTCCCCTATAATAGGGTCTGATTTTAGGATGTGCCAATTTCTCCGTAGCACATTCCTAATATCATTAGCATTGCTTGAATAGTTTGTAATCATTCTAAAATCTTGTTGGCCTGTCTCTTTCACCCTTGCTCTTCTTGATTTGGCAGTTGGGTTATCATTTACCAAATCCAATATAGAGTTAACTTCCACCTTCCTTTTTGCCTCGGTTAGAACATCCCTTGGGTACCCTCTAATCATTAACCTTTCCATGCTATCTGTCGCTGCTGCCTGGAAATCACACTCTCTAGTGCAATTTCTCTTGACGGTATGCTATTCTTTAATTTCTCACGGTGACAACTGCTCGCATGTAAATGTTAGTTCCCCGCCGTCGGCTTTCTGTGCAGAGTGGTCCACAATCTGCAGTCTGAGGCAAACACTGTTAGATCTAGAAAATTCACAGATGCTTTACTGATTTCCCCTGTGAATCTGAGGTCCGAATCATTTTCATTAAGCACTCTTAATTAGTCATTGGCTGACTGCTCAGTTCCTCTGTAAATGATGAATAAATCATCAATGTATCTGTTCAAGCTAATTACATTGTATGTCCACTTATCATTGGTATCCGACCAGGCCACCCACTTCTCCCACCAGCCAACGAATAAATTTGCATAGCTGGGGGCGAAGCAGGTGCCCATGGCTGTACCTTGTATCTGCCTAAACAATTGGTCCTGGAACAGAAAAATGTTATTATTCAAACAGAAGTCAACAAATTCTATCAGCATGCAGTTGTGCTCAATGAATTTCAATGAACCTCCATTAAAGAAATAATTAACCGCCTCCGGGCCTTTCTTATGTTCAATGCTGGTGTAAAGACTTGAAATGTCAAGTGTGATCATCACAAAGACCGACTACCAATCCACACCCTCAATTTGCCTCAAAAAGTCTTTGAGATCCTGTATATACGAGACCAATTGGGTCACAAACTCGAACAGATAGTAATCCACGTATATTGACATATTTTCTGTTAGACTGCCCTGTGATGAAACTATAGGACGGCCCGGGGGGCTTGTTTTGTTCTTATGAATCTTGGGGAAGTGGTAAAAGGTCGGTAGGCGTGGATGTTTGCAGCCAAGAAAGGCATACTCTTCCTTTTTCAACATGCCTCTTTGATGCCACAAGGCAAAAAGCTTGTGATATCCTTCCACACTACTCTCATATTCTTTTTTCATGATCTTCATGTAGCTTGCGGTATCATTCAATTGTTTATGTGCTTCTTTTTGATAATTCTCAGCTGTTAGAAGCACTATATTTCCACCTTTGTCGGACGGCTTACATACAATAGTTCGATCTTCTTGTAGACCTTTCACTGCTTCCCTTTGTTCCTTTGTAACATTGTTTTTAATTCTTAATTCGTGAGTGCAGGGATAGAGGCGATCTGGGGAAGCGCACATATATATATATATATATATATATATATATATATATATATTATCTACTGGCGGTCGCCAGTAGATAGTTATAGTTAGGACCTATTTTCCATAGGAAATCCGCAACATTCTATTTGCAATAACGTTGGCGCTGGTTGACGAATCTTCGTGAAAGTTTCCAACTTGTTGGGGCGCTCCGGTCCGCTCCTATCCTGAAAGTCTCGGTGTGATTCGTCAAGCCGGGGCTGAGAAAAAAGGGGGGTCCCAAAACGCGTTTTCCCCATTCATTTTTCCATAGGAACCTTTAGTCGCAGCTACAGCCCGAACTGCTGAACGGAATTACACCAAATTTGGCAAAGAGGTAGCCTTTGGTTCAGTGTCATGCCTTTTGCTTAAATGGTGTAAATCCGTTCAGTAGTTCCTGAGAAAATCAAAAGTAAAGTCACATATATATCTATAGCCGAGTAGGGTCCGCGTACGCTCCCGATCACGAGCTGCATGCTAATTGGCTGTGAAGTGGCTGTCAACACTCCAAATCAGGAAGTGTTGGCAGCCATTTTATCCCTCGGTAGAACCGAGGGACAGAAACAAGTGCGCAAAGCGCAAAAAGGGGGCAGGGTAGAAACACCCTGACCCCTAGGTCTGCTCAGGGGGTCCCACAAGGACCCCTGGGCAGAAAAAGCTTTTTTTTTTTAAACGGCGGGATGCGCTTAGGGTGCGCGGATCCCGCCGATTAAAAAAAAAACACACAAGAAACAAGTGCGCAAAACGCACAAAGGGGGCAGGGTAGAAACACCCTGACCCCCTAGGTCTGCTCAGGGGGTCCCACAAGGACCCCCTGGGCAGAAAAAAGCATTATTAAAGAAAAAAAATCGGCGGGATGCGCTTAGGGTGCGCGGATCCCGCCGATAAAAAATGCTAATTTGGCCCCGGGTGGCCCAAGTCCCGGGGGCATGCGGGGTGGGTTTAACTTTTATGGGGGCCTCTAAGGCCCCCACAGCCCCGAGGACCACCACCCCCGGGGCTTTAAATAAAAATGGTGCGGGAGGGCTCTCAGCCCTCCCGCAGCCCCGGGACCGCCACCCCCGGGGCTTCTTTTTAAAATTTTTATGACCTGTGTGGGGGGGGCTCCAGTCCCCCCACACGCCCCGGGAACCGCCACCTCCCCGGGGCACTAACAAATTTAAAATGGGGGTCCATTTTGGTCCCCCGAAGCCCCGGGGACCACCACCTCCCCGGGGCTGTGCAATTCAAGGGAGGGGGGCCGCGCGGCCCCCCTCCTGGAGCCTGTGATGGCCCTGGGGACCGCCACCCCCCAGGGCCGGCTCCTGCAGTGTCCCGGGGTGCCTACCCCCGGGACACTGTAGTTTGCTATGGCAAGACGGGAGCCTCGCGGCTCCCATCCTGCCATAGCAAACTGCTTTGGTTTTTGGAAGAGAGAGCAGGAAACCTGCTCTCTCTTCCAAAAACCAAAGATGATTGCTTTTCCACACGGGGAGCTGCATCTTAGCAGCTCCCCATGTGGAAAAGCAATGCCGGCTCCCAGGGACGCGGGGAGCCGGCGGGACCGTGGGGGGATTGGGGACCCCCACAGTCCCCAACAGAGAGGGCCAGCCCCGGGGGATGGGGTCCCCGGGGCAAGTAGTGGCCCGGGAGGGGGGCCACGAGGCCCCCCTCCCCCCAAAAAAATAATTAAAATAAATAAATAAAGGCCTGCCCCGGGGGATGGGGTCCCCGGGGCAAAAGGAGGCCTGAGGAGGGGGGCCACGCACCCCTCCATGAAAAAAAATAAATAAATAAGGTGGCAATGACCCGGGGGATGGGGTCCCCGGGTCAAAATTGGCCACGGGAGGGGGGCCCACGCGGTCCCCTTCCATACCTTTTTTAAAAAAATAAATAAAAGGGGGTCAGGCCTTGGGGGATGGGGTCCCCAGGGCCCAAAATAATTACAATGAAGGGGGGCCACACAGCCCCCTTTTAAAAAAAAAATTCCCCCCAAAAAAATCCGGCATCACGCCGGAGGCCACGCCCCCTCCTTCTCAGCACTCTGCAAACGCGCCACCTGGCGCGTTTGCAGAGGGGGAACAAATTCCCCTTCAATACTGGGGTCCCTGGGGGCCAACTAGCCCACCAGGAACCTCCAGTATGCGCCAGGGGGCTGCGTTGCAGAGAGGTGTTCTGAGGCCACGCCCCTTTTTACACCTCTATGCAACGCAGCTCTGTGGCACTTAATGGAGGTAGCTGGTGGGCTAGTTGCACCCCAGGGACCCTCAGGATTCAAGGGGAGTTAATCCCCCGACTTAAAACGCGCCACGGGGCTCGTTTGCACAGTGGTGAAGGGAGGGGGCTGGGCCTGAGGTGACATGTGTGCAAACAGGCCCCGTGGCACGTTTTAAGATGGGGAATTAAATCCCCTTCAATCCTGAGGGTCCCTGGGGGCCAACTAGCCCACCAGGTACCTCCAGTAAGCGCCACGGAGCTGCGTTGCAGAGTGTTGTAAAAAGGGGCGTGGCCTCTGATCACCTCTCTGCAATGCAGCTCTCTGGCGCATACTGGAGGTATCTGGTGGGCTAGTTGGCCCCTAGGGACCCTCGGGATTGATGAGGAATTAATTCTCCAACTTAAAACGCACCACAGGGCGTGTTTGCAGACATGTCACCTCAGGCCCCACCCCCTTCCTTCACCATTGTGCAAATATTCCTCTAAAATCAGCCGAACTACGAATTGCGATTTACTCACCTGTTATCAGGAGAGACCTCAGTGCTGCATCTTTGAGCCCAGTATTGATCCTGAAAAGTAATTTTAACCGTACTTACCAGTAACTTGAATTTCCTTCCATAGGATATCATTGCCTGCTTTCTGCTGAAAAAGTTTCTAAGTGTCGATTTTTGAAACATACAAATATTCCTCTAAAATCAGCAGAACTACGAATTCCGATTTACTCACCTGTTTTCATGAGAGACCTCAGTGCTGCATCTTTGAACCCTGTACTGATCCTGAAAAGTAATTTTAACCGTACTTACCAGTAACTTGAATTTCCTTCCATAGGCTAACATTGACTGGTTTCACTTGGAAATTCTTCTAAGTGTGGAGTTTTGGAACTTTATAATATTCCTCTAAAATCAGCCGAAATACGAATTCCGATTTACTCACCTGTTATCAGGAGAGACCTCAGTGCTGCATCTTTCAGCCCAGTACTGATCCTGAAAAGTAATTTTAACCGTACTTACCAGTAACTTGAATTTCCTTCCATAGGATATCATTGCCTGCTTTTTACTGAAAAAGTTTCTAAGTGTCGATTTTTGTAACATACAAATATTCCTCTAAAATCAGCCGAACTACGAATTCCGATTTACTCACCTGTTATCAGGAGAGACCTCAGTGCTGCATCTTTGAGCCCAGTACTGATCCTGAAAAGTAATTTTAACCGTACTTACCAGTAACTTGAATTTCCTTCCGTAGGCTAACATTGACTGGTTTTACTTGGAAATTCTTCTAAGTGTGGAGTTTTGGAACTTTATAATATTCCTCTAAAATCAGCCGAACTACGAATTCCGATTTACTCACCTGTTATCAGGAGAGAACCCAGTGCTGCATCTTTTAGCCCAGCACTGACCTTGAAAAGTAATTCTAACCGTACTTACCAGTAAATTGAATTTCCTTCCATAGGATAACATAGCCTGCTTTTTGCTGAAAAAGTTTCTAAGTGTCGATTTTTGAAACATACAAATATTCTCTAAAATCAGCAGAACTACGAATTCCGATTTACTCACCTGTTATCAGGAGAGACCTCAGTGCTGCATCTTTGAGCCCAGTACTGATCCTGAAAAGTAATTTTAACCGTACTTACCAGTAACTTGAATTTCCTTCCATAGGCTAACATTGACTGGTTTCACTTGGAAATTCTTCTAAGTGTGGAGTTTTGGAACTTTATAATATTCCTCTAAAATCAGCCGAACTACGAATTCCGATTTACTCACCTGTTATCAGGAGAGAACCCAGTGCTGCATCTTTTAGCCTAGCACTGACCCTGAAAAGTAATTCTAACCGTATTTACCAGTAACTTGTATTTCCTTCCATAGGAATCCATAGTCTGGTTTTCAGCAGAAAAGTTTGTGTCAATTTTCACAAACTACAAATATTCCTTAAAAATCGCCTGTATGACTTAAACGCATTCTTTCAACTGTTTACAGGAGATGCACCAGTGCTGGATCCAGGATCCACCACTGAGTAAGAAAAAGTAACGATAACACTACTTACCTGCTAAGTGAATTTCCTCCCATAGGATAACATTGGTGATTCTATGTGAAAAAGTTTCAAGTGTCAACTTTTAAAATACAATAATATTCCTTAAAAATCACTACTGTAACCAAAACGCTTTTACTCAACTGTTTACAGGAGCTGTCCCAGGACTGAATCTAGGATCCAGTCCTGTGGTTAGAAAAGTAATCCATAAAGTAACTGATTGCATTTAACTTGAAATTCACATTGAGCTCAATGTTGCATTGTGTTTGAAATTGTGTTGCCCATTGCAACAACTGTAACTACTGTACTTAAAAGTCTATTGCCTATTTGCAAAGTATTTAAACTAAAGTAATTCATTCTGAGAAAGTATATTTTGTAATGTAATGTATAATGTAATTACAATGTAATTTAAAAAATAAAATATCTAAAAATAAATAGTTAAAAAAATGTAGTAAATCAGTATCAAAAAATAAATATAGCAATTAATAGATTTAAAAATTGTCATTTACAAAACCTTTGAAATTCATTGAAAAAAAACCATAGGTTTCAGACATGTTATAGTTAGGAATTAGCATTTAAAAACCTTTGAAATTCACTAAAAAAACCATAGGTTTCAGGCACGTTATAGTTAGAAATTAGCATTTAAAAACCTTACAAATTCACTGAAAAAACCATAGGTTTTAGGAACAGTTATAGTTAGTTGGACATTGCACTCGTACAAAACCCGTGAAATTCCCCGTTATAGTTAGTTCAGGTAACTATTACTCGCGCCCCGCAATGCACTTCTGATGACGTCACATATTACATCACTCATGACATGGTCAGTGACATAACTGATGACATCACTGATGACATCTCAAATGACATCACTGATGACATCACTGATGACATCATCCATGTGATAATTTGATGCATCTTCTCACACCCTAATATAACTTTTGATACACCCACTGTAAATTACAGACTGCCATTGTCAAAACCATAGACACTCCAACACCAATTACTATATACACACTCACTGATTCGTAGGTCTACACACACACATCTACTCACTCACCCGTACAGTCACTCATACTTATAGTCACTCAGAACAGGACTATTATATGCACTCATACACCTATATAAACATTCACACACCGCCACTCATCCATAGAGGTACTCACACACCTAGTCAGTCATGCAAAAAATTAAGCACACACCCATTTACTCATCTATACAGTTATACACACACCAGCTCACTTACTCATACAAATACTAGCACATTCTTACGCTCTTATACAATCACTGATACAAGCACACACTCATCCATACAGTCACTCTCACAATCACACACTCTCGCTTATAGCTATTTATATACTCCAACACACATATATACTGCCTTTCACATATGTAGTTACTCACACATGTACCACTGGGACATACATTCACTCACTAACACACTCTTACACACACTTACCCACCCATACAGTCTATCACAGATGCACTCTTGAAACCATCCACCCAGTGAATCACCCACTCACACAGCTATGCCCAGAGTCGCACACACCCCACCCACACAAACACTCAGGCACCCATACAGATACTCAGACAACCAATCAATAACTCATATAGACACTCATGTAGCTATTCACAAACCCATGCAGCCACTTACACAGCAACAGACAGACGGATACAGACATTCACCCAGTTTAGTCACTAACCCATGCATTCAGTAAGATACGTTTAATCACTCACTTATAGAGTTAGTCACGCACCTACTAAATCATCCATTCAGACACTTATACACCCACTCATTCTTCAATACGCCTTTCCCTATATATATTAAACGTATTTAAACTTTACAGAAACACACAGTCACTGGATGATGTCATTAGTGATGTCATTTGAGATGTCATCAGTGATGTCACTGACCATGTCATGAGTGATGTAATATGTGACGTCATCAGAAGTGCATTGCGGGGGCGCGAGTTATAGTTACCTGAACTAACTATAACGGGGGAATTTCACGGGCTTTGTACGAGTGCAATGTCCAACTAACTATAACTGTCCCTAAAACCTATGGTTTTTTCAGTGAATATATATATATATATATATATATATATATATATATATATATATATATATAATATGAACTTTTTATACTCAATGACCAAGCACTGATAGGAGTCACATGATGGGGATGATCCAGCGCAATATTAGTCAACAGCATTCATACACCATATACTCACTTGGGCCCATACATTCATACTACACTAATACTTACGCTGGGTGTCAGATGTACTCTTTTATCAAAGTCCCTGCTACCAATTACCTTCTGATTGAAGAGTAATAACTTACCAATGGATCCTTTGCCAATTGGGAAATTTAAAATGAGTGACATTCAATATAGTTCATAATCCTGAAATAACCACTGAGTCAGGAAGTTTTAAAATGTTTATCTAAAGTTTTAGCAGAGTAAAATACACAAAACACGGTACTTGATTGAAATACCCAAGAAAAAGCATAGAAATGATTTTGCTAATAAATGACGGTGTTTAAGGAAAGGAAGAGAATAGAGACAGCAGCGCAACTAAAGGTTGCAGTATAGTTACCTAAATGCGAGAACCAAGCCCCTTGGCCAAGGAGTTGGAAAGGATAGGACCCAGGAAGGATGAAGAGCAAAGACTTCTTCCAGGATCAGGACAGGACCGGTGACCTCTCTACAACGACGCCTGCGCCGTTCCCCTCTCTGATACTCGACTTCTCCTCGATTCTCCCGTTCTAATGGACTCCGCCGCCCCCTCCTCAGGACCTCTTCTGGACAGGGATTCAGTCAGCAACCGATCAGCATGGCAGTCTGGAGCTAAGAGCTCTCTCGCAGCATGGACGCCTGTTCTTCGTGAAAGCATGCTCTGACTAATTAACTAATGCTATATTCTATTATACCCTTCTACGCCCATGTACCTCCCCTTAATGTTGCTAAAATATGGGACCACTACTTCTGATTGGACAGGGACAGGGGGTGGATTCTCACACCATATCAATTTGGCCTAAATTGTAAAGCCTATTGTCTTTACGTTCCCTCCCCTTCAAATTAATACATTCGCTTTATTTCCCACCCGTCTCACGACAAATGTTATACATTTTACAGGGGAAAAGTATCATTTTGTCCACCGGAAACATAAAGTACAGCATCTTCGGCCAATGGGTCATGGCCTTGGGAGACTTCCAAGTTGACTTCACTTGGCAGGCACACAGGACACATGCGCAGAACCATCTGTCTCTCGAGTTTCAAGTCACCAACCCAGGCCCAAGTTTACGAATTACTAAAAGTGCAAGAAGAAAATATTAAAATCACAAATAAAATGTTTCACTGTATGCCCATTTTCCCTACTCTATTCCCAATTAATTATAATACTTTCCTGCATTAGTAGCATTGAGAAAACGACAATTTAATAATGACATGAGAGCAAGCTGAAGCATGTGAAAACATTTAGCGGCCATTTTAGTGCACACTGCGCAGAAGCAGAAGTTTCCCACCAAGCAAAGAAAGACGTCACACCATGTGATCAGGTTGCGACATGCGCATTGAGGTTCCCGCGCTTTAGCGGACATTTTGGATTACAGACAAGCGTTATTCATTAGTAAAACACATAGGCAAGCTTCTGTCCCCCTTTGTTTGTGAATGCAAAGGTTAGTATTGACAATACAAATTTAATAAGTTAATACTATGAGGAGGATTGCGTACAAGCAAGTTTCATTTTTGAAACCTTGCTCCATCAATCCCCTCTCTGATGGCGTTTCTGAGCCATCAAAAACACTACCCTCAATCAGATGCCAACTTCTAGCAATTCGTTTCATTCTCATTTTTACATTTTCTGTTTTTCACATCCCCTTTCAACTTTTTGTATAATTCACTTCTCCATTCTTCAACTTCTATTTCATCTAGTTTTCTCTTCTTTCCTTTTCCTGTCACTTTATATGTTCCATTCTTTCTACAGCATTTGCACCATATTGTTATTGCCAATATTATTATTGCTATCCCTGCTAGGGGTACTAATATTTGACCTATAAGTCCTTTTCCTATATTAGCAAACCAGGTTCCAATTGACGAGATACTATTTGTCAATCTTTCCCATACACTATCAACTTCCAGTGGTTTAAGTTCTTTCTCAAGTTTAGTTATGTTCTGAATATACGTTCCAATTTCTGCACTCTTATCAGGAATATAAGTGCAACAATGTTTCGTCTTCAATAATTTACAGACTCCTCCCTCTTTTGCCAATAGAATGTCAAGAGCAAGTCGATTTTGCATCACCATAGATCTAATCGCAACCATCTCCGTATTAATCATTTGAAAACCTCCAGCAGTATCCGTTGATAAACGATCAACCACTGTAGACAATTTACATATTTTCCTTGAGTTCAGAATTATTCCCACTGAAGGTATCAATGCACCAAATATATCACCTACAATTTCTGAAAAACTAGCTCTTTTACTACGTATTAATTCATTATTGTTTTCATTGTTTCCAGTGTTTCTTTTTACGTGGTATATCTTTGGAAAAACTATTCCAAAATAACAACTTCCATACCATCGTGCAGGAAGCCTAAAGTAAGCCTTATTCCCGCATACATAATAAATTCCAGGAAAAACTGAATCTGTTCCTCCTTTTAGTCCCCAACCTCCAAGAATTAAAAAATTGTGTTCACATTCACTGGTACCGATGAAAACATTGTTATAATCAGTCTTTAACCTATGAAGACAAATTTTCCCTGTCTTTACAAAATCCAGAGCCATAGCAGCTTGAGCTTTGCCAGGTGTATAACTCCCTTCTTTCTCCGCCCAAGGTGGCAACTGAGCCTTATGCTCTGAAGCTTTCTTTTGAAAATCATGTCTTCCATCTTCTACTAAATTCAAAAATATATTTTCTTCTTCTAGTAAAGAACATGTTAGATTGTGTCTATGTGCATGTGTTATGTCTATCGATTTCATTGTTAAGAAAAACTCTCCCATAAACTGTGCGTCTTGACTACTAAGCACTGGGTTCATACTCTTGCGAATCGGAACCTCAGAAAATATCACATCTAAGTTTGAATAATAATACTGTAGCCTACCTGTTCTATAAAATAAACTTGTTAATACACTACATGAGATGCCATATGTCAGTGGTAAATGATGGTATGTTAATCCTTCCGCTACTGATTCAGGTAACTTCATACAGACATAACAATTACTAACTTCCATTGTGTCTACATACTGAAACAATAATTTTGTGAAAACATTTAAACTAGTGTCGTTATCAGCTATTTCATGATGAATTTCTGCCTCATCTTCTGTCATTAATTCTACTCTACTGCCCTTCATGTTTGCTGTCCTCCCTTTAGTTTCATTATTAATCTTCTTATCTATTATCATAAGGTAAGGAACTGCTGCAATCAGGACTAACCATACTATAAGCACCAATACTAGACTACATATGCAGATTGCACAGCATCTCCTACAACAATTTCGTTTTGGTCTCCCAGTAACTCTATCGTCAGGCATTTTTCGACAAGGAAGATTGCTCTTCTTATCTCTTCTTCTTTTCTTTAGAGGATTCTTTTGTTTAGTCAGGGTGTTCTTGTTTCTTCTTCGTATGTTAGTTCTGCACTTGTTCCTTCCCCACCACTGTCACTTGACTCTGAGCTTTCAAAATCTTCAAGAATAATATAAGTCCAGTCAGGACCCTTGAATTTGTTATTCACAAGCCTCAGTCTTTTACTTTTTCTTTTTCCTGACTTTTTCTCTTGTTCAGTTTGACTTGTCACTTCAGGTACTTGTTCTGGATCTTCACTTCTGGTTGTTATGTGGTACTTTACTCTTTTAATGACACTTGGCCAATGATCTCCTTTTCTTGTTTTCTTTGTTGGCACTGGTTCTTTGCTTTCGTCTTCAGGGATCTCGTTAATTTCACTTCTTAGCACTGTTTCATTTTCTTCAATTACTGTGTTTCTTGTTTGCTCCTTTTCAGGTCTAATTTGTTTTTCTTCAGTAGCTCCACGATGTCTTTCAAGATGTTGACCTTGTTCTTTTTTTATTTCTTTATGTTCATTTGTATCAACCCCTTTTTCTTTAGTGAATTCTTCATGATCTAACTGCTTCTGATCAGGGCTTATTGCACTGTGAACTTCTGCAGCCTGACCGGATTCTTCTAGATCTGTCTGTTCCTGTGTAAAGTCTATTAAATCTTCACTGTTTTGTGTCCAATTTTCTTTCCCTATCTTATTTTGTTCAGGATCTTTTACTGTCTTTTCTTCTTGATCCTGAACTGCTTCTTCTTCACCTATCTGATCTTCTTCAATTTCTTCCAATTTAGTTTGATTTCTCATTCTGTGGTATACTTCAGGAACTTCTACCACTGGTATCCAATCCTGACTTGTGCTCGGTTGTTCTCCGTCAGCTTCTCTCGAACCTCGATCCTGAGATTCCTCTGCTGGGCAACCTTCAGCTTCTTCAGTGATTGGTGTTGTCTGTGAATTCTCCTCTTCAGGGTCTGGTACTCTCTTTGTGTGGCTTACGTGAATCCAATTAGGAAATCTTGCACACTTCACTGCTGTATTGGTGGTCAATATAACTTGACAAGGTCTGCTCCACCTGGGTGATAGACACGTTTCTCTGGTGTGATTCTTCACTACCACCCAATCACCAGGATTCAGATCATGTTCTAGTTCAGGCTGCCTGGAAACTGCGTCTTCTCCAACCTGATGAGAGACAGAACGCACTAGGTCAGCCAATCCTTTGCAATAATCCAGAACCATATCATCAGATATATTTACTAATTTGTTTGTGGGAACATGTGTTTGTCTCATTGCTCTTCCCATCATTATTTCATGAGGGCGTAATCCTGTCGTTCTGTCAGGTATACTTCTGAGTCCCATCAATACAAGTGGAAATGTGTCTGGCCACTCTAATGATGTTGATGCACACATTTTTCCCAATCTTGACTTTATAGTGCCATTTAATTGTTCAACCACTCCAGAAGCCTCTGGGCGATATGCACAGTGCAATTTCTGCTTGATTTGAAATGCTTCACAGATTATCTGGATCACTTCGGTATTAAAGTGTTTTCCTCTATCTGATTCCAAAGATACTGGGAAACCAAACCTAGGTATGAGCTCACGTAACAACAGTTTTGCAACTGTAATACTGTCATTTCTCCTAGTGGGGTAAGCCTCCACCCACTTTGAAAACAGACACACTATGACTAGTACATATTTTAGTCCTCTGCATGGTGGTAACTGTATGAAGTCGAACTGGAGTATTATAAATGGGCCCTCTGCCTTTCCAATCTTTCCAAACCCAATTATCGTTTTCCTGCCTGGATTATGCATTTGGCAAGTTAGACATCTCTGGCAAAGACTCTCTGCAACAGCCCTGAATTTGGGATTGTACCAATTTTGTCTGAACAGTCTAATCATTGCATCTCTCCCTATGTGTGAGTCTCCGTGGTGCATTCTGGCCATTTGTGAGAGTAAACAGTCTGGCATGACTGGTCTGCCATCAGCACTGATCCATACTTCATCCGCTCCTCTTTGGGAGCAACCCACTTTGATCCACAAATTCTTCTCACTTTCATCAACCTCATCTTGCAATTTCTTCACCTCATTCCATGTTTCAGGTGGCATATACAGCATAAGTTGGCAGCTGATTCCCATTCTTTCCACCCTCTTATTGACTGACGTTCTGGTTTTGGCACAATGTTGAGCCACCAGATCCGCATATCTGTTGCCGACTACCACCCAGTCATCTCCTGACTGGTGTGCGGCACATTTCACCACAGCCAATTCTTTTGGTGATTGTATTGCTTCTAGCAATTCCCTTACAAATTGTCCATTTTTAATGGGGGATCCTGAAGAAGTCATGAAATCCCTCTGCATCCACAGTTGGCCAAAATCATGCACAACCCCGTAACCATATTGACTATCTGTAAATATGGTCACTCTCTGATTCCTCCCAATTTTGCAAGCTTTTATCAAAGCAATCAATTCAGCTACTTGTGCAGATTTTACTCCTGGTAAATAGGATGCTTCGACTATTCCAGTTAATTCACAAACCGCATAGGCAGCAGTTATTTTACCATCTTCATGTCTTTGACATGAACCATCGACAAATAGCTCCCTGTCTGGCTTTTTAAGGGGCTGTTCCTCTATGTCTGGGCGTGGTTTTGTACATAATTCTGTAATTTGTACAAAATCATGTTCATCTTCTTCGTCATCTTTATTTGTTTCATGATATGGGTCCGGCAATAAAGTTGCTGGATTTATTATTGTACACCTTACCATGGTCACATTTTCAGCACCCATTATTATCTGTCATATTTAGTCAGCCGACTAGGAGTAAGATGCTGAGTTCGGGTTCTTGTCAATAGAATCACAACTGCATGTGGAACATACACTTTTACAGGATGTCCCATCACAATTGACTCGCTTTGTTCAATGCTCAAACAAGTTGCTGCCACTGCTTTTAAGCATCCTGGCAACGCGGCTGCTACTGGGTCCAATGTAGCAGAAAAGTATGCTATAGGACGTCTGTCTAGTCCATGTCTCTGAGTTAGGACAGAAAGTGCACAATTTTCTCTCTCTTGACAGAATAATGCGAATTCTCTTTTATAATCAGGCATGCCTAGGGCAGGTGCTGAACAAAGTGCGTTTCTCAATTTTACAAAAGCTTCTACACTTTCATCCTTCCACTCAACAGGGTCCTTTGCTTTCTTTTTCGTCATGTTAATTAAGGGCTTAGCTAACATGGAAAAATGTTGTATCCATTGTCGACAGTAGTCTACTATTCCTAGGAACATCCGCACTTGTCTTTGGGTTACAGGCATTTGCATTCTCTTTATTAATTCTACTCTTTCAGAGGTTATTCTTCTTTTTCCCCTCTCAATTTGATGTCCCAGATATTTAACAGCTGTCCTGCAAAACTGTAACTTTTCAGGTGAGACTTTATGTCCTTCCTCAGCCAAAAGATTTAATAATGCTATGGAGTCTACAACACAGTCTTCTCTGGTGGTCGACGCCACCAATAAGTCGTCGATATATTGGACTAAGCCTGAGCTTCCTGGCATCACTAGTTTTTCCAGGCACTTTTTCAGTATCTGGTTGAAGATGGAAGGACTTTCTGTGTACCCCTGAGGAACACGATTCCACACATAGACCTTGTTCTCAAATTTAAATGAGAAAAGATACTGGCTATCTGGATGCAATGGTATTGAAAAGAATGCTTGACATAAATCAATTACTGTGAACCATCCTGAATTCCAAGGGATCTGGTATAGAATTACTGCAGGATTTGGTACTATGGGACAACATGGTTCCACAATCTTGTTTATTTTACGCAGGTCCTGAACAATCCTATATTTTCCACTAGGTTTCTTTAGTCCCATGATTGGTGAATTACATGGGCTACTCATTACTTCTTTTAGGATGTTTTGTTCTACCATTCGATTTATTTCTTCAATGACTCCTGCTTTTACTTCTGCACTCATTTTGTACTGTCTGGTATTTGGGAAAATTGCACCTTCTTTTACCGTAATTTGAACTGGATCTATTTTTGCCATAAATCCTACTTCTTTTCCGGTGAAATCCCATACCATGGGGTTTACTGTACCTTTTATTTCTTCTGGCAACTCATCTCTTGTTATTAACGAAAACATTTCGTCTATTTCTGTACCTTGTTTTGCAACCAAAATTTTATATACATGGTCCTCATCTGGTGTCTGAACTGCCACACCATCTGGCGTGCAGAAAATTGTACAGTTCATTTTGCACAATAAATCCCTACCTAATAAATTCACTGGGCTAGAATCGCACACTACAAATTGATGCATTTCTCTAAAATTTCCTATTTTGACTTACATTGGTTCTGTAAGAGGCGTTCTAATTCTTTGATTAGCTACCCCTACTACTTGGATATCTTCACCAGAGAGAGGAAGGTCTGGGATATCTGCTGATCTCACCGTAGACCTGGTAGCACCAGTGTCCAAAAGGAAAGTAATATCATTACCTTTCACATTTCCTTCAACATATGGACCAGACTGATCTACCTGTAAGGATGCGCCAAGTACGCACTCCTTCTTCCCCTCTCCTAGGCACCGTCATGAGTTGAATTCACAGTAATTGTCCTGCAAAAGAAATTGTGATGTCATATAATCATTCTTACCACTCCCTCCTGGGTATCCAATGTCTGTACCATGCTTTGCTCTGCTTACATTACCCTGAACAGGTGGAGGTGGTAATTGACTCTGGGGATTTACACCCTGCTGTGAGTCATTCTGCGTCTGTGGATTTAAGTGTTGATTTGGGCCATTATTATTCCGAATCTTTTTACATTCGTCCTTCCAATGCCCCAATTTTCCGCATCCATGACAAGGAAATTTCTTTTTAGCTTCTTCTCTACTCATTCGTCCTCTAAATTTTCCACCATTTCCCGTATCACCACTCGTTCCAGAATCTTTTCCTTGATTTTCACTCGGATTTTCCAAATTAATTCCCTGCTTCTCTGCCATTTTCACCTGTGCCCACCTCACCTTTTCTTGTAATTTCTTGTGTCTATCCTCAATATCGTCTCCACAATATTTCGCATATTTCAGAATTTCATCTATGGGCTTTCCCTGCCAACACAGCATGTGTTGTTTAATTATCTGGCAAATCTCTGGCTTCAGACCATAAACAAATCGATACACAAACTGACTCATGTTTTTGTCTCCAATGTCCTCAAATCCACTATACTGTTTAAACACCTGCAATAGACGCTCATAATAGGAATGTACTGTTTCACTGGCTTCTTGGGTGGTTCGATCTATTTTCACCCAA
Source organism: Calotriton arnoldi (assembly GCA_963921515.1). Taxonomy (NCBI): domain Eukaryota; kingdom Metazoa; phylum Chordata; class Amphibia; order Caudata; family Salamandridae; genus Calotriton; species Calotriton arnoldi. The sequence continues at coordinate 2,384,898 of CAWUFW010001090.1, read as the reverse complement.
TCTGTTTCTTTCGGGGGTATTTTCCCTTTCAGGTATGTTATCACCTGCTGATACTTTTTCATTACATCATTTGACGGGGCACCTGTCTTCGGATCTCTAGGATATTCATCACTAGGCCAATCGACTGTAATTTTACAATCTGTCCACGAATCGGCAGGTACCACTATGTCAAACAAACCATCTAAATCCTTCAACAATACCTTTGACACCTTCACAAACCTTTCAACCTGCTTGTACCATTCAATTGGTTTTTCTCTCAATTTTGGAAAATCATTCGTAAATGATAAAATATCCTGTCTGCTCCATGGGACATGTACATATCCTCCTCCCGCAACTTCTCGCATTGGATACATTTGATCTGCTTTTCCTGCTTCCTTCATCACATATTCTGATGCTGTTCTACTTGTTCGTGCTTCTTCCTTTTTCTTGGCCCACCTAGTTTTCCATTTATCTAGGTCTCCCCATTTTTGCAAAACTAACATTAAGGGGCCGATTCCGATCTCGGCCAGTAGGGCTCCGAATCGGATTCGGCTTTACCGGATCCGATTCGGAGCCCTATTTCCCGACCGAATCGTACGTGCGTCCGGGCGAGCGAGTACGATGCGTGCGCTCGCGAAATCTCCGACCGACTCGTTCGCAGGACCCGACCGCTCTGACCGACTCGCATGGGGACGACGCGCACCGCGCAATGGAGACGTTCCCCGGCCGGGTAAGTATGATACGCACCTCGACCGCTCCGACCGACTCGCGCAGTCCGGCTCCAAGGAGCTGTCGAAGCTGCACTTTGGGGGTCCGTGTCGGACCCCCCTGGAAGCGTAGGCACGCGAGTCGCACACAGGGGGGACCCATGGGTCCCCCCTACAAGTGCATGTACGGCGCGACCCGCATCAATGCGAACACGCTGTAGGGGGCGCCCTTGTTCGCGTCGTGCCCATTGAGTCAATGGGAGCCCGTGTACGCGTCGTACGACTGGCTCCCATTGACTTCAATGGGAGTCCGACCGAATCGAGTCCGATGGCATACGTGCGCATCGTACTCGTTCGGTCGGGCTGCTAGGGTCCGATTCGGTCGGGAATCTCTCCGGGTCCGGCTCGGTCGGAGAGATTTCCGGCCCGAATCGGAATCGGCCCCTAATTCTCTTATTTGTAATCTTCTTCCAGAGACATTCATATTTTCTAAATCTTTGTCTGAAAATTCTGCTCTATAGGGTTTCTGTAGTACCTTTGATCTCCCTATTTCTGTTCCCATCTGTAATGCTAAATTGGACAATTTTTCATGAAATAACCTTACATTTCTGGTGATACTCCTGCATAGGAACAATAATTCTTCTTCATCATAGGTATTTAAGCGTTCTAGTCCTACATTTCCTGCTATTATTTCTTCTAATTCGACTTTTAATTTATGAATGTCCATTATTTTCGGAGGTGTGCACTGTTTAACTGACCCTTGAACCCATCTTTCTAGATCTTCAGGTGTTACTATGGTAGCACTTTTTGCTCCCGATGAAGTTACTAAACTTACATCTTTTGAACCTCCTGGTACATCTTTTCTTGGAGTACTATTTACAGAACCTCGAATAGGCAAGTCCATAAGTGATATTGTGGATTCACAGTCACTAAATTGATCCTCAATTATAACTGGAGCTTCAGGTCTGGGTTTACTCACAGGAGTAGGTGCAAGTATGGGTAGAGGACAATTTCCCTGAGTACCATATAATGGAACTACTGGACCAATTGTTACAGGTATGGTCAACGAATCAGGATGTACTTTTATCTGAGTTATTTTCTGTATTAATTCTGCTCTGGTTTTTTCTATGGCTTCTTTTTCTTTATCATGTAGTATTCTATTCGGGGTGAATTCATGCATTACCTGTGGCACTAATGGAGTTTTTGGTGGTGCACTTGGGGTGCATCCACTTGTCCCTTCCTGATATGGTGGGGGATTTCTTAACATTTCCTCCATAAATTCGTCTTCAGATTCCTCATTTCTCATTAAATGTTTTGTCTTTTCTGTACATTTGCCTCCTGATTTGTCTCCTTCTGTGAATAATGAATACAGTCCTTCTGTAATGATTGCCCTTCTCCATTGTTTCATCTGACCCTCTCTCGACTCACGTAAATATCTGGGGAAAAATCCTGGGTAACTCCTATTACTTCTAGATCTATCCCGCTCAAATGCCTCGGTTTCCCATTCTTCTAGAGCTTCGTACTGGGTTAATCTAGGTCTGGGTTCTAAGTCATTCATCCTCAATCTCAAGTTCTGAAGAATTCGCCCATTAAACGTGCCATTCTGGGGAAATGCTAATATTCCATCATTTTTGGTGTATTCTATCCAATTCTCCATCTATACACAAGTATGATAACCTCTCTCCATCATCATAAATGATGCTGGCGTTTTAGCTGGTGGAATAATAATTCCTTCTCTAGTTTTGATTGGTTTGTCCTTTTTAAAATAATTCTTAATCTTTTGTAAGAATGACATTTTTCTCCTTTCTCCGTACATTCTACCTAATCTTCTGTGTACAAAATTATATTCTGCAAAACCTAGGAATCTCCTATCCGGACGAGTTCCTGTTAAAGTAGGATCGCGTTTTAACATGCAATCCTTATCCACTAAGAATTTTGCTTCTATAATTTCGACCAATCAAATGTCTGCTATCTTTTATTTCCGAGCCAATCCTTGCGCAGCCTTTTGGTGACGTTTCTCTGTCAACCCCTCCTTTACAATCTGCTCTTTTCTGTCCTCGCTGGTTTAACCAATCCCAGCGCGGCACCTGTGACGTCAGTACTACTCCTGACTACTAACCCCTCCTTTACAAGTGTCTCTCCACACCCACTGTTTCAACCTACCACAGCGCGGCGTTTTGTGACGTCAGCTCCCTCTCCGGCAATTGACCCTAACTTTGCAAAAATGTACGCAAACTTATTTTCTCTATAAATCTTAATTAAATTTCAGTAACAACATAAAACATTCGCTATCGTGCCAGTTTCTTCTAAATTCGAAAAAGATAGTTTCTTCTCACACTTAGTAAAACTTTTCCGTTTACTAAAACATATACTACGAGTAAAACACTTCCGTCTACTCTTCACACAAGCTCCAGAAGTACCTGTTACTTCTCCAATGTTACCCTTACTAGGTGATATAACATCAAATTTTTATCAGCGTACCATTTTTGCTATTACTCACATGCATAGAGTCCCTAACGAGTACTGAAAGTCCTGCTTAACTTTTCAGTACTAATTCTGCCTAACAGATAACCTCACTGCAGTATGGCTTCCACTTGCCACCCACTATTCTTTTTACCCCGGGGTATTCTGGACAACATAAAACAAACTCAAAATTTTAAGCGAATGTTAGTTCATAAAAATAAAAATAAAAATTCTCATTACCCAATTAACAAAGAGTAACCATAACCGTCCTCTGCTTACCAGAAAACTGATCCAGCGCAATATTAGCCAACAGCATTCATACACCATATACTCACTTGGGCCCATACATTCATACTACACTAATACTTACGCTGGGTGTCAGATGTACTCTTTTATCAAAGTCCCTGCTACCAATTACCTTCTGATTGAAGAGTAATAACTTACCAATGGATCCTTTGCCAATTGGGAAATTTAAAATGAGTGACATTCAATATAGTTCATAATCCTGAAATATCCACTGAGTCAGGAAGTTTTAAAATGTTTATCTAAAGTTTTAGCAGAGTAAAATACAGAAAACACGGTACTTGATTGAAATACCCAAGAAAAAGCATAGAAATGATTTTGCTAATAAATGACGGTGTTTAAGGAAAGGAAGAGAATAGAGACAGCAGCGCAACTAAAGGTTGCAGTATAGTTACCTAAATGCGAGAACCAAGCCCCTGGCCAAGGAGTTGGAAAGGATAGGACCCAGGAAGGATGAAGAGCAAAGACTTCTTCCAGGATCAGGACAGGACCGGTGACCTCTCTACAACGACGCCTGCGCCGTTCCCCTCTCTGATACTCGACTTCTCCTCGATTCTCCCGTTCTAATGGACTCCGCCGCCCCCTCCTCAGGACCTCTTCTGGACAGGGATTCAGTCAGCAACCGATCAGCATGGCAGTCTAGAGCTAAGAGCTCTCTCGCAGCATGGACGCCTGTTCTTCGTGAAAGCATGCTCTGACTAATTAACTAATGCTATATTCTATTATACCCTTCTACGCCCATGTACCTCCCCTTAATGTTGCTAAAATATGGGACCACTACTTCTGATTGGACAGGGACAGGGGATGGATTCTCGCACCATATCGATTTGGCCTAAATTGTAAAGCCTATTGTCTTTACGTTCCCTACCCTTCAAATTAATACATTCGCTTTATTTCCCACCCGTCTCACGACAAATGTTATACATTTTACAGGGGAAAAGTATCATTTTGTCCACCGGAAACATAAAGTACAGCATCTTCGGCCAATGGGTCATGGCCTTGGGAGACTTCCAAGTTGACTTCACTTGGCAGGCACACAGGACACATGCGCAGAACCATCTGTCTCTCGAGTTTCAAGTCACCAACCCAGGCCCAAGTTTACGAATTACTAAAAGTGCAAGAAGAAAATATTAAAATCACAAATAAAATGTTTCACTGTATGCCCACTTTCCCTACTCTATTCCCAATTAATTATAATACTATCCTGCATTAGTAGCATTAAGAAAACGACAATTTAATAATGACATGAGAGTAAGCTGAAGCATGTGAAAACATTTAGCGGCCATTTTAGTGCACACTGCGCAGAAGCAGAAGTTTCCCACCAAGCAAAGAAAGACGTCACACCATGTGATCAGGTTGCGACATGCGCATTGAGGTTCCCGCGCTTTAGCGGACATTTTGGATTACAGACAAGCGTTATTCATTAGTAAAACACATAGGCAAGCTTCTGTCCCTCTTGTGTTTGTGAATGCAAAGGTTAGTATTGACAATACAAATTTAATAAGTTAATACTATGAGGAGGATTGCGTACAAGCAAGTTTCATTTTTGAAACCTTGCTCCATCAGGGACATTAGGAATCTGCAATGCTATGGCATCCAGTTCATTCGAAAGCAACCCCGTGGGGGAAATCGTGAACACGATCTGCGAATAATGGAATCAAGATGGATTATAATTATGGGAACAGGGCAACCATGGGGCCTTAATTTGGATGCTGAACTGCATGTTCATTTCTGACCCCGTATGTTACCCTTTAATAACAGTTTTTTTAATTGATGGGCATCAATAGACATATTTGTTAGTCATTTATGAAATGAAATGGTTTAGCTTTTATAGTGAGAGATAAAGAATAGAAAGGGTATATGCATATTTCTTCTGTGCAAAAAAACAGATGGTAAGGTGTTTTGAGGTAGGAATGTCATTCGTAATAGGTAAGAAAAATCAATGAAATATAGAGAAAGAGATGTGCTTGCAATTAGAGATATTATATTAGAGTGGATTGTGGAATACAATGTGGATCCCCTAGATTAAGCTACTCAAAGATTCGAAATATAGGAATGTTTATTCATATTGCTAGATTTTATAATATAAATTCTGAATTCAACATCATATTTTTATATGTAAAGGAAATTGTTCACCTCTTCCTTTTCGTTTATGCATTTTGCAAATTTGCACATTAAGCTAATAACTTGGATAAGCCTTGCTGCTAATATGAAAGTTGTGTACTAAATCCATATGACATCTAATTTTGAGTACTGTATGCACATAGACTTTTATCAGATTCATCTATTTTGCAAATTTGCACACTTCCCACCCTTTTTTGCTAATTTTTAAAATGTGCATATTAAGCCAATAGTTTGGATAAGCTTTGCTGCTAATAGGAAAGGTGTGTACTTAACAAATATGACATCCTATTTGGAGTAATGTATGCATATAGCACTTTAGCCAGATCCATCTATTTTACAAATTTGTTCTTTGAGCTTATAAGCTTGAGTAGAGTTACTCTTAATGTATAAGTAATGGACTAAATAAACATTACATTACATTTCTAAGTACTGTGTGCACATAGCACTTTAGTTGTAATCAGGATTAAGGGAGATTGTTATAAAGATAGGACTAACTGATAAGATAACATCTAGGTATAGGGAAGTATTGTGATAAAAAACGGGAAAAAGCATGAAAAACTATTTGCATGATAAAGTAAATTCTATTCTGGAGAATATTTCTACTTCAGCAAATAAAGTTTCCTATATGTAAGGAATTGAGGGATACAAAGATTGGCATAAAGAATTTTAGAACAATGTCCTTAAGGAAGTATTTAGAAGTGGTGGTCACTCTATAACTCTATGAATTGTATTTAGTACTTACTTTATTAGTTTCATATAATGCATCCCTAAACTATGCATTGTTCTTTGAAACTCAAAATGATTTTCCCTTCCATTTAATTCTAGTGGAAACACTGTGGGTTAAGTATCATAACTGATGGGGCGGCAGAGAGATAATTCACTGAGAAGTGGATTTTACAGGACATCATTGTTATTTGCACAACCATGTATTATTTTTGTATTTTTAAATTGCGAGACTGCACATTGTATATATCAGAAATGCTTTTCTGGAATATTTGCCCCCTCTTTGATCTTCTTCTATCTTTATTTCCTCTTCTCTCTTTATCTATCTCTCTCCTTACCTTTGCTTTCCTTTTTTTTCCCCATCCATAAGGATGCATCCCTGATGGAATTTAAAAATAGACTGGATATATTGGAGGGAAAAATAATTGTACTTTACACTAATTTGTATATTATCGTCCTCTGAAAGGAAAGATGTAAACACAGAATGGATAACATGGATGTACGAACGGCCCAGTTCTGTATGTGTTTTTAAATAGTGCATGTGTGATAAGGGTGGGGGTTCCTTTAAAAGGACAGCCTGGACACACCTGTCTCTATGACCCAGTTGAAGGCTATGGCCGAAACACGTCGGCCAGTCATTGTCCTGTCATTCTCAAATAAAATTAATCAATAATAGATACTACGCAACTCACCAAAGCTATGCCTCTCTGTTGTATGGATCCCATGTCAGAGAATATGGAGTGACGGTTTCCGGGAGCGTATTTGTGATATATATATATGAAGAGTTGGGCATCTGGGATGCTGCCCAACTCTCGTTCCCCTGCCATGCATGCACAGTTTTCTCATCAATAATTTCACTGCAAACGTTGCAGTGAGATTGTCAGTTATGTCATAGAAGATGGTATTTAGCAGGACATGGCGATGGTGCGAACTATAGTTACCTTAGGACATGAGTTATAGGTACTTGCGATAACTATAACTTCTGAATTTCTTTGGTTTTGTGTGTCTAAAATCTGAACCTAACTATAACGTCGCCGTAACCTTTGTTTTTTTCAGTGAATTTCTAAGGTTTTTTGATTATATTTCCTATCAATAGCGTCACTGTAACCTTTGTTTTTTTTCCGGGAATTTCTTTGGTCTGGTAATGCTATTTCAAAACTATAGCATCCATGTAAACTTTGTTTTTTGTGAATTTCAAAGTTCTTTTTAATATGAATTGTACTACTATTTGACTCCGAAGTTACTTATATACATTTTCACATGTTTATAAATACATTTTATTCACACATTCATTCTTATTTTATATTTTAAAAGAAAAAGCAATTAAAATTAAGGTAAGGTAACCTATGTAATCTTTCTATAAATGCACTGCACCAAGTCTTTCTATTTTTTAAATTAATTTTATAGATCCACAGATCCGTCGCAGATTCTTGGAAAAATAAGGGGTCTACTGGTTATATTGCACACAGTCAATAGTAAAACAGCAACACATTTAATACAAACATATGCGGTTGCAATTTCTAGACGTGAATCCCTGTCTATGTGTGTGTACGTGAGTGGCTGTTTGAGTGACTGTGTGGGTGTGTGAGTGGCTATATGAGTATATGAGTAAGTGTGTGAGTGGTTTTGTGGGTCTGCAAGTGGGTGTGTGACTGACTGTATAGGTGTGTTAGTGGCTGTGTGGGTGTGGGTGTGGGAGTGGCGGTCTGGTCTGTGAGTATGTGTTTGAGTGGCTTTGTGAGTCTATGAGTGGATGTGTGAATGGTTGTATTGGTGGGTATGTACGTGGTTGTGTGAGTGACTGTGTGAGTCTATGAGTGGGTGTGTGAGTGATTTTGTGGGTCTGTGAGTGGGTTTGTGAGTAGTTGTATGATTGTGTGAGTGCATATGTAATTGGTTGTGTGGGTGTGTACATGGGTGTGTGAGTTTGTGAGTAGGTGTATGGGTCTGTGATTGGGTGTTTTTTTGGGGTGCCTAGATCTGCAAATCCACTCGAATTCATGAGGATCCAGGCAGATCAGGGTGGATCCACAGATCCTCGCACTCTAAAAAAACTTTTTGGGACAATACCTTGCCCATGAAGGGTCCCTCACAGACCCCTTTATCAGTCTCATTGGGTCAAGGTACCTCTACCCTGTCCCCTTCAATCACTTTTACTTATTATTTTCCCCCCTCAATCAGTGGTTTATAAAGCGCGCTACTCACCCGTGAGGGTCTCAAGGCGCTGGGGGGGGAGCCGCTCCGGATCAGTCGAAGAGCCAGGTCTTGAGGTTCTTGATGAACGTGTGCAGGGTCGGGGAGCGTCTGATGTTCACAGGGAGCTCATTCCAGGTCTTGGCTGTGATGTAGGAGAAGGATCTCCCGCCTGTTCTGTTTCTGCGGATGTGAGGGACCTCTGCCAGGGCGAGGTCGGCGGAGCAGAGGTTCCTCTTGGGTACGTGGAAGGATACTCTCTCGTTGAGGTATTTGGGTCCGATGTTGTTGAGGGATTTGTAGGCATGGGTGAGGAGTTTGAAGGTGAGCCTCTTCTCGACGGGGAGCCAGTGGAGGTCTCGTAGGTGTTGGGTCATGTGTTCGAGATGCGGTGCCCCGAGGACGAGTCTAGCCACGGCATTCTGGATGGTCTGGAGTCTGTGCAGCAGAGTTCTGTTGATTCCGGCGTATAGGGCGTTTCCGTAGTCCAGTCTGCTGGTTATGAGCACGTGGGTGACGGTCCTTCTGCAATCGGGGGGAATCCATTTGAAGGTCTTGCGGAGGATGCGCAGACAGTTGAAACTGGTGGAAGCGACGGTGTTGATCTGGCGGGTCATGGAGAGGGAGGAGTCGAGGATGATGCCGAGGTTTCGTGCGTGGTCTGTAGGGGTGGGTGGATTCCTGAGGGCAGAGGGCCACCAGGTGTTGTCCCAGGTGGAGGTGCAGGGTCCGAGGATGAGGACCTCGGTCTTCTCTGAATTGAGCTTCAAACAGCTGTCTTTCATCCAGGCTGCCACGTTCTTCATTCCTTCCTGGAAACAGAGTCTGGTGTCTTCGGGATTCTTCGTGAGTGAGAGGATGAGCTGTGTGTCGTCGGCGTAGGATACAATGTTGAGCCCATGCTGTCTGACGATGGCGGCGAGGGGGGCCATGTAGATGTTGAAGAGCGTGGGGCTGAGCGATGATCCTTGGGGTACTCCGCAGTTGATGTCGGTGGGTTCGGAGAGGAAGGGAGGGAGTCTGATCCTCTGGGTTCTGCCGGATAGAAAGGATTGGATCCAGTCGAGGGCGGCTCCTTGTATCCCCGCGTCGTGAAGTCTGGCTGCGAGCGTGCGGTGTGAAACGGTGTCGAAGGCTGCGGAGAAGTCTAGGAGGATGAGGGCCGCAGTGTGTCCCTGGTCGAGTGTGTCCCTGGGAACTATGTTCCAATACGCAAAATGGTGGCCTCAACTTTCCTCTCAGGTTGTGGCCAGCCAATCACGGCATTGTTGTTGGCGCAGGGATCTTTAGATTTACCCAAATCTGAAGAGGATCCACGGTGGATCTGCATCACTAAATATGCATAAATATGTTTGCTTTAATAACTCCAAAAGTACTGAACAGATTTACACCTGGAATCTTCCTGCAGCGCGGGGCACTATATTTGCTGTTGGGCACATGTGGGCCACGCCTGGGCCAAGGGCGGGCTGTCATGCACCCGTCAGTAACAGGAAGAGGCTGGGCTGGGCCACTTCTCTTGGGTTTTCAAAAAGAAGCTGATGAGCTGGAATGGGCTTCTCCAGCCTGAATATGACTGTACCTTGGAACTGAGGGGACTGAATTAACCCTGAGGACTTGTTGGTTAAGACTCTGTGCTATATATTAAGGTTTTGCCTTATATACTTGTTGTCTTTAAATTGTCCTTGCTGAAATTTTTAACCTGGGGCATGTGGAAATTCTGAAATACTGTGTTCCCTTCTGGGCCTAGATCATCCTTCTCTCTAGACGGAAAACCTGCCTTTATCCGTGAGCACTGTTAGGGGGTTTTGTTCATGCTATCTGCCCCTTAGTGGAGATTGTTCCTGTTTATATCTCCCATGTATCCCCGTTCTTACCCTCTAGGTTTATGGGTCAGGAAACATAGGAAAAAGGAAAGGGGAGTTATTTAACTCTAAGTATAAGCATACTAAGGCTAACAATACTATCTTATAATTTCTATCCAATGCGGTGGGCGCTTTAACAGAGGAAATCTCCAATGTGGGGGAGCAACTTATTCAATCCCAGCAGGCCTCGGGCTTATCGACTCCCCTGTCAGAACATATCCTTAATAAAGTAGTAGTTCCTCCACCGGCACAACTGTAGCCTTTGGCAAACTGTGTTCCCCGTCCTGATTTGATGAGTCAGTCCAACCATCCCCCACAGATTTGCAATCTGACAGTGTTACCCAATGTATAGCCACATTCCACGGGGAGGAGGGGAAGGGAGCAAGGTCCAAGACTGCAAGGGGTGCATGCATTTTATAGCAAAGGTTAGCTTATCAAAAAGCAGGCGGTAGGAAAAGGGGCAATTCACTTACAAACTGTGTTAACCTACCCAATGCACTCAACTAAATGGAAAGTAAGATTTTAGGTGCTCTGGATGCTCTCATTTTAAGAGTTGTAGTTTTAGAAGCCAGGGTAAGTTCCCTGGGCAAAGAGATTGAAGCACTATCTGCACAGCTGACACCCTTTGTTTTGGATGGTGTGCCACAGGTAACCCCAGTTATTGCTCCCACTATGTCCACATCAGCATTTAGGCCTCTGGACCTTCCATCATCCCCTACTTAAATTCAGGACAAGAGGTATGGGCATGAGACCAGTGGTACCCTGGCGACCTCCCTATTGCATCCATTTCTTCCCCCAATTCCTGCTCCATGCCCCAAGAATATTAATGAGGGAGCAAGGATTCACTTTACTGTGAATGTATACCAATCCAATAAGGAGCATGGTAATCAGAGCAAAAATGTCCATTCGATAGTCAGATCTGTTTTGGACACTAAGTACATTGAGGTTGTTATTCAGCCTCCACCAGCCTGAACTCCATACATGGTAGTTTTGACTAAAGTATCCCTCCTAAACATGCTGAATCCAAATCCTATTTTAAAGCCAACAATAAAGTGATTAATTGGTTAGCTGGGAGGTTCCCTAATATGAAGAGTCAGAGTTTGTTTGATAAAATTATCATGATCAGAAGAATTGGTTGGCTTGGGTCCCACCAAAGTCTATTGAGGGGGATTGTATGGCTGTCAATTTCGCCAATGCCTATAAGGCGGATGTCATTCTGCTGGACTCATTGTCTATTCTCCCAACCCCTACTGTTATCTCAGTGCTTCATCTTGGATTTTGTTTTATAAATTTGTGAGAGGGGGTGGGGTTACCCAGAGGGAGACTCCTTTTGTTCAAAGGACGCTGGCCGGTCCTAGTTCATCCTACCTGCAGTATTATCTCTTTCCTTTGTAAAATAATTTTGAGGCTTTGAGTGGGCTAAATGCACAATATTGTCTCGATACTGGAAGTACTAATACCCCCTTGGGTAAGGTAACCATGACCTTAGGGACAATATATTGCAGGTGGACAGGGCAAACTAGGGGTCCCTGATTTGATTCAATTTTTTTCGTATCATGTCATTAATTTGCAAGGAACATGAGATAAGAAGGGAGAATTACATATAGATTGCTATGTATCTTTTAGTGTGAAAGGTATTCCCTCCCAAAGTGGACAAGCTGAAGGGGGTCTAATTACCTCTATTAAATTAAATCTGGTTTCTAACCCCAAAGTGATCCCCTCCGACTCTCCCTTTTTTGGGGGGGGGTCTTCTTGCCCCTTGAACATCACTTATCCATCCTTTCTATTAATATCTATAATCCCATCCATGGTAACGAGAATGTGGATGTTTTTTCTGATGTAGGAAAGTTTCTTGAACTGTTTTTTCTTTCCCATGCTGATCCGTATATGGTGTTGATTTGAAAGTGGGATTTCAATTTACATCCCTATAAGGAGTGTTGCATTTACAACTCTAAAGACTAAGATGATTCTTCAGAGGATCAGGTCCATGTGAATCATACCGCTGAGGGGGATTTAATAAATGATTTGATTGTAATCTTTCATCTAGTGAACCTGCTCTCCAAAAGTGCTTTGGAGCAGGCGCCCAGCATGCCTATGTTTAAGGGCCTGGGTGTAGGCTTCATTATTGATTATATTTATGTTTCCGGAGGGGGGGTCCTTCCCTCTTGAACTTTTCACGGTTTGTAATTCCTACTGCAATCATAACCCCTTGATTGCCACATTTTCCTGGGAAAAAAGTACTTGGGTACCACTGATCTTTATAACACACAAATTGCATCTAAGGGTCGTAGGATTACATGAAGGAAGATTGGGCCTGAGTCACAAAAGTAATCTGAGACAAAATCCTAACTTTACGACTTTCGGTATTCACAAAAGGCATTTAGGAGTAGTAAAGTTAGGATTTTGTCTTAAGTTTTGGTCTTAAGACAAAATCCTAACTTAAGTTAAACTTAAGTTAAACTTAAGTTAGGATTTTGTCTTAAGACCAAAACTCAAGACAAACTTAAGACAACATCCTAATTTAAGTTTAACTTAAGTTAGGATTTTGTCTTAAGACCAAAACTTAAGACAAACTTAATACAAAATCCTAACTTTACTACTCCTAAATGCCTTTTGTGAATACCGAAAGTCGTAAAGTTAGGATTTTGTCTCAGATTACTTTTGTGAATCGGGCCCTCAATTCCTGAGGGATTCAATGCCATGATTGTTCAGACATGCCAGGATTATTTTAGGACGTGTCTTGATGGGGATGCTACAGATACCCAGATCCTGAGGGCCTTTGAGCGCATTTGTGAATATATTAATCATGCACTGACCAAACAAGGTACCGTGGAACCCCCTAAATGGTTTGATACTCACTGTGTCAGGGCTAAGAAGCAGATGTTGTTGACATTAAAAAGTGTACTGTGTCACAGGGATGCAATCCAAAGGTCCAGATCAGTTTTTAAAGCAGCTCTTGATAACTGAAAAGCTCTAGTTAAAGAATGAGCTGTGGAGTGATTTGGTGATGGCCAGTGAACTGAAGGATAGTAATACGTTTTGGGGTGTGTTGAACCATTCTTTTTTTTTTTAAATCTTCAGATGTCACACAAGGCAGTTACTGTCCCCGCTCAAGCCTGGGTGAACCACTTTTCAGACCTGTATGACTGTAATGAGTTCGAACTCTGTTGCAGTTCTATCCCCATGGGTGATAAGCTTATAGATTAGTGGGAGGAGGTTAGAGATGCCAGCCTCTCTCTGCTTTTTGGTAAGGCCCCTAGGGCTAACGGGGTCCCGGGTGATCTTTCAAAATCATTAGTGGATTTGTGGGCCCCAGTTATTACTCTACACACTAATGCAGCCATCAGAGGCTCGCTCCCTGAAGCATAGAAGCGTTCTGTCATAGTCCCTGTACATAAAAAAATAGACAGAGCTGATCCTTCCTGTTACAGCCCTATTTTGCTGGTAGACTGGGAGGTTAACATCATACGGTAGGTAATCCTAGAGAAACTTACCAAGTGGGCAGATGAGAGGGCAATTCTTTCCAATGTGCAGTATGGGTTCAGGTCCAGCAGGGGTACAGTGGAACAAAATTTAAACCTATACCTTCTGATCTCAAAATACACATGGGCCAAAGGGAGAGCCATTCATGCGGCCTTCATGGGCCTCAGCTCAGCCTTCAACAACGTTAATAGAGAGAAGCTTTGTTTTGAGCTGCGGTCCATGGGGGTGGACCAGGCAGTAGGAGAATTTTTGAGAGACCTTCACAATGGCCTTACAAGGGGTGGTCAGATATAGATCCAGTTGTGAGTGCACTGTCAGAGGTGCATCATGGCCCTTTTTTTATTTATTATGCACATAGACCGGCTGGAGGGCTTTTTAACAAAATTTGTCACTGATGTTCTTAGGGTCTACAGGAGACCAACACCGGTTCTTCTTTACACTGACAATGCCGTTTTAAACAATCACAGAGTCAGGAGTTTGCAATACCTTTTAAATTATTTTATTGTTTTTATGAATGGCTTGGATCTCTCTACTAATTTTAAAACAATCTTTTTTTATGGTGGCAGGCCCTAAGAACACAAAATTTTGCAGCATTTTTGCACAGGGTCAGGTTTTATCAAGGATGGAGAACTTTTCATATTTGGGACTGTTATTGAACGCAGGTCTTAGTTAGATACAACTTATAAAGAAGAATGGGAGAACTTTGTAAGGGCCATCTCTGGGTTATATGATTTTGCTAGACGTATTGGGCATAGGCCCTCAAAACATATTTTAGACATATATAAAGCCAAATGCATACCGATGGCAACATTTGGCGGTGAGATTTGGGGGCATGCATCAATAGAATCCCTTCAGATGATTGAAAATATGTTTATGAGGATTGTTCTGGCTGTGGTACAAGGTATGGAAGCAGAAATAATCCATGACAAACTGGGTATGGCTTTTATTTCTGATTTTATTCATCTTTGTCGACTCCTTCTGTGGTGTTCTGTGGTAAACTGACTTATTTTACAGGACTGCCTGTCACTAGATAAAGCAGCCCAGATAGATTCCTTGGCTCCAATACATTAAGAAGTCTTTTATTGCTTTGGGCCACCCAGGTCTTTTCTTTGAGCCTTTGGGCATAGTGAAATACGATCTTGTTTGGGTTTAGCAGGTCTTCCCCCAGAGAGTGGCAGCCGAACAAGAGAATTCCGCTTTGGCTAAGCAGTCGTTTTATGATTATGCCCTGGTTAAATCTGTAATGGGGTGGAGTCCTGCCTCCAATTGGATATGCCTAATCAGCATCAAAGACTTCTGACGTTTTTGAGGCTAAATATTTTTCATCAGCTTTTGTTCCCTAAGGAGGTTTGGTTAGCACAATGTACTTTGACTTTTTGCACGTGTGATAACATCTCCATTTGGGCCTCTATGCACCTAGTTCTTACGTGTTCCAAGTTTTCTGCCCCCCGATATAAATATTTAAGGCCACTTTTGAGTGCTGGAAATGTTTGACAAATTAAACCTGCTTACCTTTACTTAGAGCTTTTGGACGCACTTAAGATATGTTTCTTTGTTGCACATTTTTTGTCTGTGGTTTTATGTACAGGTCAAAAGTAATGTATTTGTCTTTTCTTTTATTACCGAGATTGTATTTTAAACCTTCACTGTTTTCAATGACATTTGATCATTTTAATACAGCTGGTTTGTCTTATATTTAATTCTTAAGGTTGATGCATCATTGCAATATATTTTTACCAGAAAATCAAATAAAAGTTTATTGATTGATTGATTGACTGACAAGCTAGTTTTACATTTTTTTTGAAGATTTGTCAAATGGCGCCAAAGTTATTTGCAAAACAAATTATACGCTTTTCTCATGGAAACTAGGTCCAAAATATCGCTACCTACAGGTGACCGCTAGTAGGTTATATATATATATATATTTATATATATATATATATATATATATATATATATATATATATATATATATATATATATATGATTCAACAAACCAGTCCTTGGCGGGGGAGCACAGTTCAGCTGGTGCTCACGGCGAGAAAAGGGCCAATTCTCGCTAAAGTATTTTCCACAAATTGAAAAAGTACACGGCACTCTCCTTGGTTAATGCAACCCTTTATTTAAGTCATCGCTCTCCTCCTCCTACGCGTTTCGAACATCAAGTTCTTGAGCACGGTAGTATACACAGTTCCTGGTCACTTTCCACTATTTATACTGAGTCACCACTTTGCCCATTATGATGCATTGTGGGTCTAGTAGTTTACTTTGCATATCAATTTTTATTTACAATACCCGTTACATGTTTGATGCATTTGGGTGGCCTCCTGTAAGACCCCAATAAGTAAAGAGACATTATTGATGCTGTTAATGACCTTTCCAGTTCTATAGTCGCATGATCCTGCCCTGTCGTGAGATGAGCCTTCAAATTAACTCACACAGTATGGTATTGTCAATCCATCATTGAGACAATGTCATAATCCCCAAGTCTACAATTAATATCGAGGACGGTAGGAATACTTATTGCAAGTTATCATGCGCTAATATCAAGACTGAGTGTCAATTACTGTTATATAGGCTGAGTGCCTTAGTGTCATTACAGCTTGATCATAAATCAATATTCCACTCTTGGGTATGTTACAGAGATCAGCCTCTATACAACAAACAAGAAAATCACTACTGTTACTCATACGAACATAAATTGTCAGGCCATATTCATGCTCATATGGATTATGAGCCTTTTCCACATTTGTATATTATTGTCGTTTACAGAAATGCCATATCGTTCACGAAGGTCAATGTTCCATTCTTAATCTTAGGGGTTGTTTGATTTACAGTTCCTTAAAGATGCACATACATTTCTTCATCCCCGTTGAGCCCAAGAGGGATCTTAGTTTTAAACCTGATTATGAGTTTGGATTCCAGGCGTCTCAACTTCAGCGTTCTATTACCTCCTCTTTCATGCGGAGGTATGGCGACCAGGCCTGAGTATTTCATGTCTTGCCAGGTCTTGCCTTCATGTATACTCATGTGTTTGGCTATTGCATATGTCATATCACGATTTTGTGTGGCTCTTATATGTTCAAGTATTCGCTTTTTGAGTGGGCATATAGTGCTCCCTATATAGCTTTTCCCACAGAAGCACTCAATTAGGTATACTACATATGTTGAGTCACACGTGATTGTCTCCTTGATATCAAAAGGTTTTCCTCTTGAGTCCTTGATTGACTTTAGATTTTTTCCAATCTTGCACGCCTTGCATGTATTGCACTTGCCAAATCCTTTCTGTCGGGTTTGCAGCCATGTTTCAGGTCTCTTCATTTCAAAATGGCTTTTGACCAGTGTATCTGATAGAGATGGTGCTTTTCTATAGGATACTAGAGGGCGATTCCCTATTCTTGTCCCAATGTCCGGATCTTTTTTCAACACGTTCCAATACTTAGTTAGGATTTGTTGAATTCTGAAACTGTCTTTGCTGTAGGTTAAGATTAGTCGTGGTATATCTTCTTGTGATTGGGCTTCCATGTTGTTTTTCAGTTTTCTGTTGTCCACCAGGGTCTGAGCTCTAGTTTTTTGCCTAGCTTTTTCTTCCCCCAGTTGGATATCGCTATGTTTGTATCCTCTCCTGAGGAAAC
Source organism: Calotriton arnoldi (assembly GCA_963921515.1). NCBI lineage: Eukaryota > Metazoa > Chordata > Amphibia > Caudata > Salamandridae > Calotriton > Calotriton arnoldi. The sequence goes on along the minus strand of CAWUFW010001090.1, from coordinate 2,367,426 downwards.
GTGTTTTGGTTTCCACAAATTTCTTTTCCATTTCCTTTGGCTCCGAACAATTCCTCTTCCTTCTTATAAGTTCCCCATAAGGTATGCTTTTCTTCAGGGATTGAGGATGGAAACTCGAACCGTGAAGCAGGCTATTCGTGGCAGTTTTTTTTCTGAACACTGTTGTGTGTATTTTATTAGATTTAATGTATACCCTAGTGTCCAAGAAATCAATCTCTTTGGAGTTGATATTATGGGTGAATTTCAGTCCCACTTCATTATCATTTAGACCGGCTAGGTATTTCAAGAATTCTGCTTCTGTTCCCCTCCATAGGAGAAAAAGATCGTCGATAAATCGAAGCCAAAGGGCCACTTTGGTTGTATGTGGGTCATTTTCCTCTCTCCAAGCTATGTTTTTCTCCCACCAACCCATCATAAGGTTGGCATAGCTTGGAGAGAAGGAAACTCCCATCGCGGTCCCACAACTTTGAGAGTATAACTTCTTATTGAATAAGAAGATGTTATTCTTCAGACATAGTTCAATCATGTCTACTAGCATGGTTGTATGTTTAAGTTCTCCTATTGGTCTCTGTTTTAGGAAATACATGATGGCCCTTATTCCAATGTCGTGATTGATTGAAGTATATAATGAAACAACGTCAATTGTCACAAGTAAGTAATCTGACTGCCAGTTTGTTTCCATCAGTATTCTTAGGAAATCTCCCGTATCCTTAATATAGGAGTTTAGGGTTGGCACTATTGGTGCCAGGAAGTGGTCTACGTATGATGCTATATTCTCATAAAGGGCACCACAGCTGGATATTATTGGGTGCCCAGGAGGCTTGTTTAGAGTCTTGTGCACCTTAGGCAAAAAATATATGGTGGGTATCACTGGATTTGGTGTGAACAAGGGCACAGGGTGCTCGAAACGCGTCACAAGTGAGAGGAGAATAAAACAACTTGCCTGCCACCATTCCCTGGGTCTGTGTCTCTCTGTTCGCCTGTGTGGAGGTTCGGAGAGTGCTTTTTTGAATATATATATATATACATATATATAAATATAGAGAGAGAGATGGATAGATAGACTTATCTATATAGATAAATATATAGATATATATATAGAGAGATAAATTGTGAGAAGGTGGTTCCGCTCATCTAATTCGCCCAGATTTTTTGCTTTTTGATTACCTGGGCTTTGACCTTTTACTGTGGGGGAGCATCATAACCTGTGCCTCACTCACAGTAAACTCATGGTAAAAATTTAATGTGTATGATTACCACCAGTGTTCTCCTTTAAGTTAAGGTTGCTTCGATCCTGGTTGGGTAAGGGGCACTGTTCTGTTTCTACGTGAACACGACAGACCGAGGGGACTGTAATGGGCATCTGTTTTGCCCCCAGCTACACAGGCTTGTACCTTGGTTGGTGGGAGGAACAGGTGGTCAGTAACATCCGTCAGTTTGACAACCACATTGTCCTCTGGGTCTTATACATCAATAATATTTTCTGTATTTGGAAGAATAACAAAGAATCGGCCCAAGGGTTTGTGGACATTTTGACTGAAAACACATTAAAGCTGAGATTCACCAGTCACATGGATATTACTGGAATTGAGTTCCTAGATTTACAGCTGAGGGTACATGCATGAGACTTGACAGCAGGAAACAGCCTGCTGAATACCAGCAGTAATCATCCCCAGAATCTGATCCACAGTATCCCGTTTGGTGAGCTACTAAGAGCCAGGAGGAACTGCAGCTCTGAAATGCCTTTTCTGAAGGAGGTGGAAAGTATGACCAACAGATTTCTGGAACGAGGGTATCACAAAATCCTCCATTGACAAGGCCCTGGTGAGGGAAGGTCAGATCAAAAGGGAAGACCTGCTGGAAACCAAGAAGAAATCTGAAGCAGACTCACAGCCCCTTAGATGTATTACCACATATCACAACAGCATGCACAAGGTTAAACAGATTTTTCCAAATTTTGGCACACTATCCAGACGGATGACTTTTTGATGAGACATATTAAAGATTATCCCAAATTTACTCTTAGGAAGAGCACTTGTCTACAGGATTCACTCTGCCAAAGCTTGGTGACAAAGACTGGAGCTAATTCCAGCCTTCAGGACTTATTTACTTGTGGCAATTGTAAGGCCTGTAAGCACAGTGATAAGAAAAACTGATACATTTCCATCAGTTCACAAACCTTTTCAGATAAAGAAACACCTCACATGCTAATTCTGACTTCTGCATTTATGCACTGCGCTGCCCATTTTATAAATTTGACATGGGCAGCACGATACATAAAGGCAAGAAGAGAGTTATAGAACACATGCGGGCCAAAGTCAATGAGGATAAGCAATATCCTATTGCTCATCATTTTAAACAGGAGCATGACAAACATGTGAATTTCTTTTTATTTTTTTCTTACTTGACAGAATACCGTTTAAAGAGAGAGGGGACAACAGGACCCTGGAACTCAGGAGATTGGAATCTAGATTTGTCATTGGCTATGGCACTCTATACCTGGCCAGTCTCAACCTGGATGAAGAGTTATCAGTACATCTGGGTTGACAGGCCGGTCAGAATGAATTTGGACTCGGTTGTTCTGATAGCTATTGTATGTATATGGCATAGAGAAGCAGTGGCTAACTTTGGTTTAACATCTCATTACCTGTTACTTTCTATAATTTATGCAATTATGATAAGCTGATTACCAGTTTTGGAACCCTTAGCGAAGGAAGGTTAATGTTTCTAACAGTTTTTAACTGTGTTTTTTGTTGCACATTTTTAGGTATACACATGATGTGGATGAACCTTGGTTTTAGAAAGCAAGAGCAATTGATATATCTATCAGACTTTGGGAGAGTTGAATTTCAGGCAAAATAGAGCAAGAGAGCTAATGTATCCTTAGGAATTAGTTTGGGGAAGGTGTAGTAATTGTTACACGTGATGTGGACGAAGTATAACAAGGATTTGCCCACTGGGGCATGATTGTCCCTTTCTATTTATGTTTTATATAATTTATGCTGTCATATTTACTGTTTCTGTTGTTTGTTGCACATCTCCACTTTTAAAGACCAGAGCATTAATAAATTTCTATTGTGGGGCTATTTTTCCTATGTAACACTATACGCTCTCACCCACTTGGGCTTGATGACTTTTTGAGTATACATTTGTTTTCTGAGGTTGTCCTACAGCTCTTCACTGAGAACTACACACTGTTTATTTTGCTTCACTATGTGACACTAGAAACTGTGTTTCTGATGCTTGGATACATAAGCTGCATTATTTATTTGTGAGATTTGCATCACCTCAAGACTCTTTTGATATGATAGTTGACCAATTATTTGCTATCTCTATGAACCATTTATGTTTATGTTATTCAAATGGCAATGTGTATGTGTGTCTACGTATCATGGCATATGCACTTTCCTTTCTTTAGTTAAACTCCTGCCTAACAGTCTGTTTCAAGATGGTGGATCATTTTCCTTTACTTTGATGCTATTGTTGTCCACAGTCTGTCTTTATTGTCGATTTGTTACTTTGAGCACTATGGTGGATTTGAATACGTTTGGTTTAGACATTTCCTGACCTATGAAGAAGGAGACTAGGGGCCTGATTTAGAACTTGGTGGATGGGTTACTCCATCACAACGGTGACGGATATCCCATCCGTTGAAATATTAATCACATTACATCCTATGAGATTTATATTTTGACAGACGGGATATCTGTTAATGTTGTGACAGAGTAACCCATCTGCCAAGTCCTAAATCAGGCCCTAGGTCTCCGAAATGCATCGAGTTTGTAGTCTTGCCATATTTCCACAATACCAAAAAGAACAGATGATGGACGGAATGCTGAACAAATCAAGCATTCACCCCCAGTCACAGATCTGGGTTTAATCCATTGTTTTTTTGCTCACCATGCCACCCTAGTTTGGACCAGCCCAAACTGCTAGGCCAGGTCCTCCCTGGACTGGAAAAAAGCATCCTGGGACCGGTTTCAGGGTATGACCCCTCATCAGCCAGGTTAGCTTGAATCCAGTAGCACACTGAGCACGGGACCCACGTTTGGGCATACCCTTACCACTTAGGGTGACAAAAGCAAAAAGAACAGATGATGTACAGAATCCTGAATAAATCAAACATTCACCCCTAGTCACACATCTGGGCTCCAGTAAAAAAATTATGTATTTAGGCCCAGATCTCTGTACTGGGGTGAATGTTTGACATTGTTCAGCATTCCATCCATCAATTGTTCTTTTTGCAATTGTGACCCTGAGTGGAACAGGTATGCTATGACGTGGGTCCTGTGTTCGCCATACCACTGGATTCAGGCTATGCTGGCTGATGAGAGGTAATACCCCGAAACCAGCCCTAGGATGCTTGTTTCCAGTCCAGGGAGGATCTGGCCTGGCCGCTCAGGCTGGACTGTTCCCATGGAGAGTAGGGTCAAAGCTAATTTGCATTAAGGGTGGGCGGAATTTGCGTAGTCGCGTTCCGAAAATCTCCGTGAAATTGCTAAAAAATTCTGCGAGCACGCGGAAATTCCGCGAAATCGCGGAATTGCTGGTCTCGCCCGTTCGCGGTGTGTTTTTGCGTGCTCGCGGGGAAATATATCGCTAACTTGCCCATGCGGTCGCTAACGGGTGCGGCCATCTTGTTTTCACTTGTCCCGCCCGCTCGCGATGGTATTTCCTGTTCCGGGTCGCGTATTGCATGCTCCCGCCCGTTCGCGATAAGGGTTTCCTGTTCGGGAACGCGCAATACGTGTTCGCGATGCTTTTTGCGTGCTCGGGGGGGAAATATCGCGCGAACTTGCCCATGCGGTCGCAATGGGCGCGGCCATCTTGTTTTTCACTCTATTGCTATGGTTCTGGGCCTGCTTTTCAATCCTCCCTCTATCTTTTCAATCCTTTGTTTCTGTAAACTTTTTTTGGTCTTTTTATTTATTATCTATCTCTCTATTTTCCTGATTCTATATTTTGAGTTTTTTTCTACTTTTTGTGTTTTTAACTACTTTTTCACACTTTTTCTATTACCTGCTTTTTCATTTCTTTTACTTACTTTTTTTAATTCCTACCTTTTCTTTTCCGCCCCCCGCCTACCCAGAACCATGGCAAAGGGCCACAGCCACAGGGCTCGTAGTCAGAGCCGCGACCGCCTTCCTTGCGGAAGGCGGCGCCAAAGAGGGGTGCAGGCACGGGCCTTATTCAGTGAGGCGGAGGTGGTCGCACTGTTTTTTTTTGTTCAGCGCCACCTCCCCTTAACCCTGGCAGCAGGCGGCAGGCCTGGGTCCGGGTACGGGCTCCATGAGCGTCGGCAGCAGTGGGGCAAGGTGTGTCGGGCATTGTTTCGCTGCTCTGGTGTCCGGCGCACCAAGAATCAGCTGACGCACCGGTGGTCTGATATTCTGGACCGGGAGCAGGACCTGCTGGACCTGCTAGGAGTGGAGGTCCCGGGGCTTGGTGAGTAGCTATTTAATATTACTACTTTGTGTTCTTCTGCTCTGTGTTATATATTGGGAATATTTTTTTTTCCGACCAGCAAGAATGCTGCTGCTTACATTGCAGGTAAATTACGTTTAAAAATCTGTGATTGTTATGACACAGGCGCTCGGCGCTACTAATCTTACTTGTTTGCAACTTTGCGCTCGCTTGGCCTGATGATTATGTAAGAGTTTACTTTAGAGAACTTAAGTGACGTAATGCTAGAGAGAGTAGTCCTTCCTTTGTCCTCCTGCCACTAAGAAGGGATAGTGGTGGATTGATAGGTTTAGTTACTTATTAGTTGGTAATTTCTAAGTGGTGTGCGTGACGCATCCTCTGTCACGTCACGTGCTGCTGAGTGCTGCTTACCCCAGTCCTTAGTAGAACCTTTTGTAGTTTGTTTACTGAGTGTTAATAGGCTTATATCATCACTAGCAGAACATCAGCAGCAACCATCCAACAATTTGGTGTATGCAAAAATGTATGCATGTGTCCTCCATCTATGCATTTTTGAGGACTAAAATAAATGGAAATTCAGACTTACTGAACAATTGGCCCGTCTGGATTGGAATAGGTGGGCTAGGTCAGGTGGTAGTTAGGCTTGCTAGACGGTCCGTGAATCTCGCAATATTACCAGTCGATCAGATAGGTCAATTTTATTGCAATTGTTGTTACCAAAAATGTTTTTGGTGCGTATTTGAAAATATTTTATTTATTTCACACCAAACTTTAATTTTTGTCTCTTTCTTTATGAAATCTTACATGATCAGCAGCACTCAGGGGCAAGAAGACGGGGTCACAGGCGGCGGGCCAAGAAGATCTACAAGATGCCTCCCAGGGACAGGACCGCTCCTCTATCGAGGGCTCTGCTGCTGGCCCCAGTAAGTCCTCCAGTGGTTAATATTAATAATTATATTTCCCAAACTTTTCCTGCACCTTATTTTTTCCGAACTATTATTTCGGTATCCTAATTCTAATTTTTACAAATTCTTCTTTGATCTATACTATCTGTTTCTAAATTCTTGTTATCCCTGCCTCTAACTGCGTCTGCTATGACTCTCTGTACTACTACTATTAGTCTGTCTGTAGCTAAGCTTGCCCAGTTGCCCACTCTTTATTTAAAATATTTTAAATAAAACTCAGATTCACCAATAGCTATAGCCATTGAGTCCAGTCCTTTGGGTTGTCCTCTTCTACTACTTCTAGTCTTCTTATTCTTGAGGCTTTTCGACAATTCCCACCAAGAAAATGCCCAACCACATTTTACAATTTTTGATAGGATAGGAAATACTACTAATGTTGTAGGGATTCTGCACATACAGAACTTTGCACAAGAAAATAGGACGTTGGTGATGGGAGGTTGGACCTTCCTCACACCTCAATCAGAAGCCACCACAATCCCCTGACCGACTAGTTATAGTGTCTCATTAGGTCTCCGAAACGCCCCCCCAAAATACCCAATGAGTAGCCAACCCAGAACATAACACTCCCGACCTCTGTCGCGGAAGCAATGCACACCCTTTCGCTCACTCTCTCGTGTAAGTCCACACCAAATACCACCGAGTCTATGTAAGTTCAAAAGGTTTATTTTTATTTCCAACTGACAAGCTCTGTACGTTGTTCTATAATGCAGCAGCAACAGCAAAATGCATAAGATTAAAACAATAAACATTGTTACACTTAGTTACACTTACAAGTTACTTACAACTACAAGTCCATAGAAGCCAAAAGGCGAGATCATGATAACTGAACAGTGGTGGAAGAACCACCCTCCCCTTGGTAGGAATCTAGTTTATATAAAATTATAAATGGAGATGTGAGAATTCTGGGGACCCCTCACCTTAGAAGAACCTAGTACTGGTTACATCATAAGCTCTGCAAAGCTCTGGTTCTTCGTATAAGGGAATCTTCCGTCTGTTATGAGAAAAATGGTGCGCGTTAGTATAGTGCAAGCATTTCTCAGTCATGTCAAAAAGTGCAGTATTTTTATGGATAAGCAATATGGACTAACACCAGAACTCCATAACAAAGTGGCTTGTTTTTCGACCTTGTACGCAGCGCTCAGACAGTAGCAGTATGAGCTCATGTGGGCTCAAAGGCGTCTTTCACAACAAGCTGTGAGGTAACTTGCGCAAAAATAAAAGACAGAGCTAAAATGGTTGCATGGTTCGGGGTAACTTAGCAAAGACTAGAATGACCCTAGGGACCATATAACACTACTAGTGTCTACTCTACTACCTGATTTGTACTAGTGATGTATGTTGTATATGTATTATGTATGTATTAACTTTTTTTTCATTCTTGCTAGTGAAAAATAGGGGAGGTGTATATGGCATCTGAAAAATGTGTAATGTTTTTTCTAGGCGTACTACCGACCACCAGTACCGGGGCCAGCGGCGAAGGTGACGCGGCCGCTGAGGGTGCAGGCGATGCGGCAGTTGTAGGAGGAGCTGCAGGGGGTGAGCCAGCAGCAGTGGCGGGCGGTGGTAAGTTATATTCCTAATCCTTACTTATTGACATTACACTCGCTGCAAGGGTGTAATGTATACTGTACTGTTGAGACTTAAGTAAGAAGTTGATGTAGACGGTTGAAGAAGACACCCTTTACTTAGCATTAGCAATAGCATTAGCGACGGGAGTGTACTGAGTAACCAATGGCCTCTTCTATCGGACTTCAACTCAGCTGTGAAAGTTTTATGGAGAAGACTAAAAGTCAGATCAGATGACCTTGATGGATGGGTTGAACGAAAAGGGAAAGAAGGGTGGAAGGAGGAAGGATGGGCGAGATGTGGCTCAATGGTTAGAGCGGCAGACCCTGATGCAGAGATCTGGCCCGGGACCAGGGTTCAATTCCCGCCTCGGCGGGTCTTGGGCTCAATTTCCTCAGACCTGATAATTCTCGCCTCGGTGCCTATTCTAATCATGGGTCCCACTCTGCAACTCTGGGCAATAGCTTGCTTAATCTCCACAACGGCCCCAACAGCGCTGGGATGCCTGGCTGCACCCTGGGGGTGCCCAGGAGTGGACATTTCACAGGGAAAAGCCAGGAAGGGTTCCACAGCGGTATGCGTACAGCGCCAGGACACCTCTTTGGGGGTATAAGTGCGCTTTACAAGTACGAATTTCATTTCATTTCATATTTATGACTGGCAGAGAAGGATACGTGGGATGCATGCATAGGTGTGTGATAGGAATCAGATGCATGGGTGGTGGAATGCCTGAAACTCCCACAAATGTTCGAGGCCGAGGTAGTGGGAGGATAGATACATACCACAAATGTTACGTACTGTGCTTGCTAGTGCTACTGTGCCACTATGTGTAGAATGAATTTGTCTGACTGCTTTGCTAAGAGTATATTTTACAATAGTCTTGTTTTTTCTTCTTGATATAGCTACTCCTTCCAAAGGTAAAGTCGACAGGAAGGAGTTGGCAGCTAAGGCCCGGCGCCGGAAGCTGGAGGCCATACAGGCGGAATACCAGCGGCTGGTTGTTCTAGAGGAGGAGGAGGAGGAGGCGGCAGCAGCTGCAGCCTCCTCCAATGCCCCGGGCCCCAGCCACCCCCCTCCAGTGTTACGGCGCCACCGCCTGGCAGCCGCCCGCCACCACACTGCAAGAAGCACTGCTGCCCCCCTGTGGATGCAACTGCCGCGCGCTGAAGCGCCGCGTGGCCCGCCTAGAGGAGCGCATCCGTGTCCTGGAGAGGCGAGCCCGCTGAGACCCCGTTTATTTATTGCCCCTTTTTTATAGCTTATTTTGGTGGGTGGGAATCGGGCGTTGGGTTTTGGACTATTGGACATTTGTTGGACTTTTTCGTTCCGGGACATGGACATTGGTTGGGGTTAGGGAGAGGGGTGGGTCAGGTGTTGTGGGATTTTTTTACATAGTTTATTTTTGTTAGGGTATTAAATTACATATTTAGACTTTATATACGATGTTGTTAATGTTTTGTGGGTGGGGTTACTGTTTTACGTCACACTGTTTCCTTGCTGGTGCAGTGCCACAGCCAGTGTTTGATTTAAATAATTTGGCTGAGTTACTAAGACACAAACAGATGCGGTACCCCTCACTGAGGGACTTGTCCTACTAGTACTGTCAGTCTCTCCTCCTAATCTATGCATTCTGCAACTGGACTCAAAGGGGTGTGTGAAATAGAATTAATGAAAAAAATTCCGTTATTAATTATGCCTCCCCCAAACTTCTTCTCTTACCTGTGCTTGATGTTTAACTTGGGCACGGCGATGGCTGCATGGTGATGATGGTTTTCTTTCCCAACATGCCATGGTTGTGGTGGTAGTAGTAGTAGACCCTGGCAGTAGCACTTGCAAATAAAAGAAAATGAGACAGTCAGTCGCCTGAGAGAGACTGTGGGAGGAGTAGTAGAACGAAGTACAGTACGGAACTTACTGCCAAACAATAATATGCCAAAATACAAGGAAACATAATGGTTGCGGGGATAGCCTAGTACATAGAGTTACAAACTCTAGCTGTGTCGAGTCACTCGACTAGGCCTACAGTACACCGTGACTCGACACAAGCGTAACCGTTAGTGCTGTTTCGGAGGATGACAACAAATCCAATCAATGCCGGCAATTAATGCAGATGGATTAGGTTCCTTTGGTAAAAAAAAGCGCAAATATACTGCTCATAGGACGGTGGGCAAGCAGAAGAAGATCCTCGCCCTGCCTTGAAAATGCATTTTTGTTGCTTTAGCCACATCCGCCCCAGCAAGCGTGTGATAAATTATTGGTGTACATTTAATTTAGTCACACCTCAATAAGTCACACAGCCCGGGGAAGAGGGTTAGGGCTGATGAATGGTTGGGAAGGGGGTTTTGGGAAAGGTTTGACAAAGAAAAACAGTACGCATGGACATCAACAAAACACAATCTTGGCAGACAACCATATCCATAAATCTGTTAAGGGAGAAAAAGGAAATGCATGCATGATGATGATAACTTGATGGTTAATGATAGTACTTACTAACTACTACTACTAGACAATTAGACAGTACAGGGCAGCAGTATATTATGCAATTTGCCTTGCCTGTCTGCCCTCAGAGAGACCCGAATTATATACAGTTTCTGTTCTGTTGTACCGGCCCGGGCTTAAAGATAGCAAAGAAAAGTCAATAATTGCTGTAGGGATGAATTCAATTATAAGCAGAGAGCAAACATAACAACAACAACACACAGTAGTAATGATTGAAGACAAAAAATGAATCAAATTTAAAAGATGATGAAAGTTGATACTGTTACTGTATGTTATCCTGGTCAAAATGGGGAGTTGCATCTCGGCATTCGTCTTGGTCCTCCCTTACATGGACGCTCCGGCCATCAATCTTGGGTGACGCCACTGCCTGCCTGGCAGATGCAGATTTATTGGTAAGGTAAGTGAGAGTTGTTTTTCCCAGTGTAGCACAGGGTAAGGGCCGGCCTGTAATTGCAGATGGGAAAACAAAAGGGATATTGAAAAATCAAGTCGAAAAAAAATGCCTAAATTACGGTGGAGTGCAACAAGAACACTTTCAGAGGCGGCATGGACTTGGATACATCATGTCTACTCTAGTCTGTTTCCAGCATGAACCTCCAACAACAACAGGACAGAGCAGGCCCACGGCACCCGTGACACATCCTCCATTTAGCGTACCTTTTTTGACAGAGGCAGACAAAGCAGATATACAGCAACATAGCATTTTACAAATTAAGTGACTAAATCAATGCCCCGCTGTCAGTCATACCACCACACTCGACTCCACCACTACACAGACATGTAGGTCTGCAGTGGTTGTTGTTGACTTGGTTACCTTTTAATGCACTCATGAAACGCAATGAGTTATTCCATCAATCATCTCGGATCGTACTGAGTGACTGCGAAGAGATAATGTCACTGTGGTCATCATCATGGTATGTTGTCCAACTCAGTGTGCAGTAGTGTACAGATTGAGTCCCCTTTCCATATTCAAAATGCAATGGATCGGCCTGCAGTAGAAGTAGAAAATTGTTATTGAAAAACAAGAATGGAAACAAACATTGCATTGAGTTACTTTTAGTGTGTAGATTAGATAATAGTACACAATGAATTACCTTCATGCACTACAAACAACAACAACACAAATCACTCAGTCAGCGTCCAATGCATGTCATCATTCATTACCTGTTCCTTCTCATCTTCAGTTAATGGGCAGTCTGTATCGGCTCGGAAAGGAGGATAGCTATAGTAGTCATCATCATGTTCCACTTCTTTTGGAGAGACTCAACGAGGCAAGATTTTAGTTTTTCTTCGATTATGCTACATCCAATCATCATCTGGCTTGAGGGCAATAGATTTAGGTCGATTCAGGAGGATGGAGGAGCAGGACTCGGAGGAGTGGACTGAAATGCAGACAGCTGAAACTCATAAGGCAATAAAATACGAAGACGGTGGTGATGGATTTGTTGTGATTTGAAGTTTCCAAACAGAAAGACAGACACACAAATAGAAGTAAATAAGGGAGAACCACAGTAAGAAGTGGAAGCCTAGTTGTCAGGGAAGTATAGCTCGTCCTCAAACTCTGGGGGTTCAACCAGAAGTAGGTAGTCAGCATCCAACACGCTACTTCCGTCACCTGAGCCACTGTCCTCATCTTCCTGCATTGATTCATGTATTGTGTAATTCGGTGGTATAAATTGCTGATTCATTTTGATCATGGTTAACCTCTCCACGTTTTTGGGTGAGAGACTGGTCCTTTTCACTGTTACAATGGAACCAGCAGCACTGAAAACATGTTCAGAAGAGACACTTGCGACAGAGCAAGCCAGATAGTTTAGCGCCAGCCTGCTGAGCACTGGCCATTGGCCCCTTTTGCCATACCAATACCGCAATGGGTTTTGATCAATGTAGACCTCTGTTGGGTCATCCAGGTAGGCCTGGACCATTCGGTCAATGTTCAGGGGTGCTACACTTTGTGCGGCCTCTTTTGTCTTTGCATCAGCACTGGACCTAGCAAGTCCTTGCTGTAAATACCAATCCTGTGCCGTTTGTACTGGGGCTGATGATCTGGTTCTTGCTGTTGTCGATAGTGTTGGTGACAGCTGTGAACCAAATGCACTGCCCACAGGCTCTGAAGTTGAACTTGACGCCGGATGCCCTGCTGCAGTACTTGACGTGGGTTTGAGGCCTTTAATTACCAGCCGTTCATTTTCCAATGTAATGGCTGCCTCAGCTATCCAAGTTTTGTACCGGGCAACATCCACTTCTGAAAAAGGGAGTAATGTCTTACTGTGCAGTGCCGATTTGTACCGTGGATCCAGAATTGTGGCACAAATGTAATGTTTTTGTGACAGAATCTTATTTTGCACCCTTGCATTTTCACTTAAGCGACATGATAAGCTCGCCACCAACTCATATGCTTCTTTTTTTTCCTCCACACCTATGTACGCTTCACACACCTCCTTCAGCTGTTGCTCTAGCATGTGCAACAATGGGATAGCTTAGCCCATAGTACAGTCCTCCTTGCTGACTTCACGTGTGAATACCTCGAAAGGAAGAAGCATCTCTGTAAGAGATTTAACTAGGCACCATTGGTCCATCTGAAGGGTCATGCCTTTCACAGTAGCATCCGCCCTTCGCATGACATATTCATTGATTGGTCTGTACTGCTCAAACAGACGGTCAAGCATGTAATACGTTGAGTTCCAATGTGTTGCCACCTCCTGGATGAGTGCTTTGACTGTCATTCTATAGTCACGTTGAATGATCCTCAGCTGCTTCCGGGCTTTAAAAGAATGGCTGAAATGCGTGCATATTCTGCGGCAGGTGGTCAGTAAGTTGCTGACTATGGGTTCTTTTTTCAGAAAGTCTTGAACTATAATGTTAATGCAGTGCGCCAAACACGGGACCCTGAAATACTCACCAAGCGCCATGGCCTTAAGTATATTACTGCCATTATCCGTGGCAACAAAACCAATGTGAAGCCCTCTGGGGTGCAGCCATTCAAAGACCTTGCTGTTAAACTCTTCCAAAATGTTTTCAGCAGTATGAGATTTCTCCATGGCGAACATGGCTACAGTTGCATGTTTCCGAGAAGCATTAAAAATCTCAGCTGTGTCAACAGCACCTACTTCAGATAGCTTTTCTCTAACCCCCACAAAAGAGACCCAGTGTGCAGTGATGCACATGTAATCAGTGGCTTGGCAACTGGTCTACATGTCTGTTGTCAGGTGGATTTTGTGAACAGCACTCTGCTGCAAAGCTTGTCCAACCAATTCCAGCACATCGTGATGTAGTGCTGGAACAGCAACTCATGCAAAATAGGACCGGCTGGGAACCTTCCATTTAGGGCAGATGGCTGACACAAATTCAAGGGAACCCACCCCTTCCACAAATGAAAAAGGGAGAAGGTCCAGCGCTAACATTTTATCCAGCTTCGCATTGAACAACCGTGCCGTTGGGTGGTTGTGTTGGTACTGCCCCTCCGACCTAAGCATGCTGTCAATGGTAGGCTGGAATATTTTCCTTTGTGGTGCACCTTTCTTCTTGAACCCAGCTAGGCTCAACGACGCTGCCCTTTTGCTCATTGCAGTGCCCGGTTGCCTTGGTGTCTCATGTTGACTCTTACTACGGTGCCACTGAGATGTTGCTGAGGATGTGGGTGTTACCACTACACTGCTGGGGGTAGGGCTAGAAATGTCTCCCTCTTGTTGACCTTCCACCGCGATCATATCTTCCCCTACTTCTTCATCCCCAACAACAGCAATGGGTCCAGTTTTACTTTTTGCTAAGTGAAGTAGGTGAGCCTCCCACTTGATACTGTGGTGTTTTTTGAGATGACTTGTTTGTCCTCCGGTACCATAGTTTGTACCAACCTTACCCCGCCTAACAGCCTGCCGACAAATTGAGCATATAGCAATGTTCTCCTCCTTACTGCTAACTGAAAAGAAGTCCCAAACTGGGGAGGAGAACTTTCTGGCGCTGCTGGAGGTGCCACTTTCAATACCAGATGAAATGGAGGGTGTGCCTGGAATTTGACTCTGTGCACTTACATTACCACCACCTACTGAGGTGGTGGTTGAGCTGGATGTAGGTCCCTTCCGGGCCTTTGCAAAGGCAAATATAGAAGCTGGAGGTCGTGTTGGCGTTACCTGTGTTGGTGGTATCCGTGCTACATCCCTCGCAGCGATTTGGGATAGTCTAATAATGTTGGTCTCCATCTCCGCAGGCCCAGGAGTGATGTTCATGATGACTGGCTCTTCATCATCATCACCCCCCTCGCCTACATCTACCTCCATAACTGTAAGGCTTTCTGGAACCTTCCTTTTCACTAGCCTTGTCTTGTGGCGTGCATCACTCTCAGGCTGAGCTGGTGGCTTCCAAGTGGCATCTAGATCATCAGAAGCGGGGCTTGAAGAAGAAGTTGATGGACTAACCCTCCTTTTCCTTGCTGGGGGTATGGAAGACAATGGATCTTCTGGAACAGTGGCTTGCTCCTCTTCATCTGCAAAAAGCTCGATTTCCTGAACTGCCCCTACTTCAGGTGGAACAACTACTATTGTGGGCTGTGGTTCCGGCTGTGGTTCCGGCTGTGGTTACGGCTGTGGTTCCGGCTGTGGTTGTGGTTCCAGCTGCGGTTCGGGCTGCGGCTGCGGCTGGGGTTAGCTGTCAGAAGTCTCGACGCTTCCCAGAGCTATGGGTTACGTTTGAACCCTTGCTCTTTCTATACGGATACATCCGCGGCCTTAGGTTATTGCGTACCTTTGGTTTATTCCTATTCGGACTGCTGTACCTATCGTGAGAGCCTTGCTGGCCCACATCACTATCTTTCAGCCTGAAGACACCTGTGCTGTCACTGGTGCAACATATACCCTTTGCTTCCCTTCCCCCTTCCCCGTTGGTCCTGATGAAGACCCCACCTCCAAGACGTCAAATCTGCTGGTTTTTATAGGGGTCGAAACGTCGACATCTCCTTCCCTTCACTTATCAAACCTGGATGACAGAGGATCTATATCTGCATCTTTTGTTTATGATTTTGCATTTGTATGTTTTGCCAGTAATTTGGCAGGTTAGGTTATCATTATTGTATATTGATGTATATATATGCACCACCTTTCCCCCTGCACATCACTTTCACTTATCCAAACTACGCACCTATCACTTCACGCTGTATGCACCTGTTTTTACTAAATGTTAAATGTGATATTCAGTTCACATTTTTTGAGTCTATGATCTATGATGACAATTTTTGTGATATTTATTAAATCATAATCATTTATTGAATGAGCCATTTGGTGTTGTCATATTCCTTGTATATAGACCATGTATTGGTTGCAGATACATTGTGAATAATTTCCACTGTGACTATCTTTTGTGTACCGCGGCTGGGGTTGCGGCTGGGGTTGCGGCTGCGGTTGCCCACTTATCTGCTGAGTTTCCGCCTGCGAGTGCGTGGATTGGGTACTACTTTGCGATAATGACATTTTAACATCACTGGTCGTTAGTAGACTGGCTACCTCTGCCACAGTCATGGGCTTGGGCCTAGGTTGCTGGGGTGGGCCCACTGATGCAGAGGTGCTGCTCCCAGCTTGGTCCCCGCCGGACACCGCTGCTGCAGGCGTAAGTTTTTTGCCAAAAACACATCGGCCGGCACACCAGTCTTGGCAAGTGCCACTTCCTTCTTCTGTCCCTTCTTCTCACTGGCAACTTTCTTGGTACTGGAGGACCTGGTACCTTTCTTTGGGGCCATCTTCTTCAGATGTCAGCAGGACGCAGGTGCACAAGTTGCAGAGATGTCTGTGGTCACACGTGGACGTGACGTGCAGCAGGACTTCTGCCTGGCAGTACAACGGGTGATGATGATGACACCTCCTCCTCTGTTTTTGTGCACCTAAAAGCAAAGAAGCCAGGAGAAGAACATCAGTGAAATGTTGCATTTGTTGTTGTGGTTCAATTACTAGTAGTACAAACAAACAAATAAAATATATAAATTAGTGTAGCCATTTGTGAGACTGTCAACAAGGGCTTTCATGGTATACTGTGTACACTGTCAGGAAGGATAGGAAAGAAGAGGAACAACAAAAATACAAATGTAATAGAAGTGGACCCTGTTTGGCATTAAATTATTTGCTCATCACATCATTCAGGGAGCTGCAGCTGGCAAAGGGGATGGATGCAAGCAGTAAGCCAAGAGGAAAACCATGCAGGCCTAAATGGCAAAAGCAGCACACTTATAACTCCCACCAGAAATGGCCACCAGCCACATGGACACTCACAAATCACAAGCAACAAGCATGAGGCCTGGAAAACAATGTACTGAAAACAGGCCTACGATAGCCAGGCAAAGGCTGCATGGTAAACCACACTGCTTTGCCTGTAATGCAATAACATGCAAAAACGAAAATCCACAGGGCTAAACAAGGCCTGCAACACACCACACACAACTAAGGCATGTATTTAACACACAGGCCAAAAAAGTGAAATACACCCAAAAATACACATTTTGCAATTCAATCCAATGCCATCCATGTGCCCTCAATGATGTTTAAAAATTCAACAGAACACACAGAAACAGTTGTTTCATGCACCCCTGACTACCTCTGCGCCTACTGGATGAAAGGCCTGTTGGCAGACTAGGCCACAAGCTTGCAGGACTATGGATAAAACTAAAAGCACACTACCGGGCTTCACAATGGCCAGGCACACAGCAAGAAACTGAAGACAGACAATGCAGGCCTATGGCAAAAAGCACACTGCCTGGCTTCAAAATGGCCGCCAGCCTCATGGCCAGGCCCACAACAACAAGAAACTGAAGACAGACAATGCAGGCCTATGGCAAAAAGCACACTGCCTGGCTTCACAATGGCCGCCAGCCTCATGGCCAGGCCCACAACAACAAGAAACTGAAGACAGACAATGCAGGCCTATGGCAAAAAGCACACTGCCTGGCTTCAAAATGGCCACCAGCCTCATGGCCAGGCCCACAACAACAAGAAACTGAAGACAGACAATGCAGGCCTATGGCAAAAAGCACACTGCCTGGCTTCACAATGGCCGCCAGCCTCATGGCCAGGCCCACAACAACAAGAAAATGAAGACAGACAATGCAGGCCTATGGCAAAAAGCACACTGCCTGGCTTCAAAATGGCCGCCAGCCTCATGGCCAGGCCCACAACAATAAGAAACTGAAGACAGACAATGCAGGCCTATGGCAAAAAGCACACTGCCTGGCTTCAAAATGGCCACCAGCCTCATGGCCAGGACCACAACACCAAGAAACTGAAGACAGACAATGCAGGCCTATGGCAAAAAGCACACTGCCTGGCTTCAAAATGGCCGCCAACCTCATGGCCAGGCCCACAACACCAAGAAACGGAAGACAGACAATGCAGGCCTATGGCAAAAAGCACACTGCCTGGCTTCAAAATGGCCGCCAGCCTCATGGCCAGGCCCACAACACCAAGAAACGGAAGACAGACAATGCAGGCCTATGGCAAAAAGCACACTGCCTGGCTTCAAAATGGCCGCCAGCCTCATGGCCAGGCCCACAACAACAAGAAACTGAAGACAGACAATGCAGGCCTATGGCAAAAAGCACACTGCCTGGCTTCAAAATGGCCGCCAGCCTCATGGCCAGGCCCACAACACCAAGAAACTGAAGACAGACAATGCAGGCCTATGGCAAAAAGCACACTGCCTGGCTTCAAAATGGCCGCCAGCCTCATGGCCAGGCCCACAACAAGAAGCCTAGGCCACAAAGGAAACACATGCAGGTCTTAGTATATGGCAAAAGCAGCACACTTGTAACTCCCACCAGAAATGGCTACCAGCCACATGGACACTCACAAATCACAAGCAACAAGCAGGAGGCCTGGAAAACAATGTACTGAAAACAGGCCTATAATAGCCAGGCAAAGGCTGCATGGTAAACCACACTGCTTTGCCTGTAATGCAATAAAATGCAAAAACAAAAAGAAATACACAGGGCTAAACAAGGCCTGCAGCACACCACACACAGCTAAGGCATGTATTTAACACACAGCCCAAAAAACTGAGATACACCCAAAAAAACACATTTTGCAATTCAATCCAATGCCATCCATGCCCCCTAAATGATGTTTGAAATTAATAAATACATCACACAGCAATCCATGACCCATGACTAGCTCTGGACCTACTGGCTACCCACAACGATTTATTTTTAAAAATGATGAAAAGTACCCAAAATTAAGTTGCAGCAACTGCAATGCCCCAATCAAACAACACCAACTTACTTGTAAAATCTCAAATCCCAAAATCCTCAAATCCAATGATAATGATGCAGCAGACACAAAGAGTGATCCTTCCAGCTCAAATCCAAGTGAAAAATGAACAGGAGATGGACAAACCACTGGGAGGAGCCTGCTGGACAGGAACAGGAAGTAGGAGACTCTGTGGCACTTCCTCCCTCTCCCCCCAAAACATTTGACCAAAAAGGACAGCCAAATATCAATCTGAGGTCTTTTTTTCATCCAAATCATCAATTTATAGAAGGTTTTATGCTGCTTGCGATGTTATTGTTCTCCAAATTGAAAATTTTGCGTGTTCGGGATCGCGAGCTGTACCAAAATATCGCCGGATGTCCGATGGCACGCCCGAATGACGTGTTCGCGGTCGCAATCTCTCTCGCGGTGCACAATGGCGCGGCGAATGACGTGTTCGCGATCGCAAACTCTCGCGGGATAACGCCGCCGGCTACCGAAATCTCGTGGCGCACGCGAACGGATAGGAAAACCCGTCGGCGAACGCAGGAATCCGGTAAGTCGCTATCGCGCGCGCTAGAACGCATTTTAAAGCGCGAACACGAAAATAATTCCTCTACGCCGCGGATCGCGGAATTGTTGGCAATTCCGCATTCTCCGCAGAATGCGAAATTGCCTAAATTCCGCAAATTCCGCGAGCGGAGCGGAATTGGATGCCCAGGGTTAATTTGCATATGGCTGGGTTCAAACTGGAATGGCATGATGAGTAAAAAAATGATGAATTTAAGCCCAGATCTCTGTATTGGAGGTGAATGTTTGACATTGATCAGCATTCCATCCATCAATTGTTCTTTTTGCATATTTTCACAATAAATCACTTCAGGAAAAGAAAGTGTGGATGACGGCTGGTCTTTTTAAAGCCCTTGGATCCGGGAGGTAACTTATTGAAGAACCTGTAGTTGGATTGTTTTGGGTTTACTACCCTGCTGTCGTCCACTGCGATTGAGCGGAGGGGAAATCATTTGGTCACCAGCAGGTAGTTATAGGTGGGACTGTATTTCCATAGGAAAAGCACTTTTTGACATGCCTATATCTTTGGAGCTGTTTAACGAATTTTCACAAATTTTCCAGAAAAAGTGCGCCTGTGATTCTAGTTGTACATGGAAAGTTTTGGCATGAAGCGGTTGCTGAGAAAAAGGAGGGGGGGCAAAAAAGTGTGTTCCCCATGCTAATTCCTATAGGGTTTTTAGACATGACTACAGCCCGAACAGCAGAACGGAATGGCATCAAGTTTGGCAGAAAGCTAGCTCTTGGTCCAGAAATCATGCTTTTTGTTATTTAGCTTAAATCTGTTAAGTAGTTTTAGAGTCATTAAAAGAAATCCAAATTGTGATATCTAGCGACACGGATCCTTCACGATGCCTATGCAAAGCATTGCAAACCCATGCACCAGGAGCACTGCTGTGATTGACTGGCTGCAACCTTTGTAGAGAGTTGCAGCCACCATTTTATGAAGTGAGATGCAGTCCTGGAGAATGGAAAAAAGGTTAGAAAATATAGAAAGGGTCAGGGTAGTAGGACCCCCTGACCCCATGGGCGCATTGTAGGGGTCTCTGATGTACCCCTTATGAGTTTCTAAATGCCCCAAAACATTTTCCCCCATGTAACATCGTGGCAAAGACGCGAACCTTGTTGATTTTTTTTTAAAAACAATACATTCACACACTTACTCGCACACTAATGCATGCACTCACAGATTCACTCAGAGACTCTCACACCCACTCACAGACCCAGTCAGACACTCATGCATCCAATCAAAGACCCAGTTGGGGACTCATGCATCCATTTACATACGGACTCAGATACTTATGTACCCACTCACAGAGCCACTCAGACACTCGTGCACCTACTCACTCACCTACTCAGAAGCTCATGTACCCAGTCACAGACCTACCCAGTGACTCACACACCCACTCACAAACCCACTCAGCGATTCCTGAACCTACTTGCAGACCCACTCAGACACTCGTGCACCCACTCAGAAACCCATTCAGAGACTCACACACCCACTCACAAACCTACTCAGACACTCATATAGCCATTCACTTATCTACTCAGATGCTCATGCACCCACTCACAGACCCACTCAGAGACTCACACACCCACTCAATGACACACTCAGTGACTCATGCACCCACTCACACATCCACTCATGCACCCTCTCACTCAGAAGATCATGCACCTATTCACAGACCCACTCAGACACTCACAAACCCACTTACAGATCTACTCAGAGACTCACATACCCACTCACAGACCCAGTCAGAGACTCAAGCACCCACTTACAGACCCAGTCAGAGACTCATGATCCCACTCACTCACCCACTCAGACACTCATGCAGCCACTCACTCACCCACTCAGAAGCTCATGCACCCACTCACAGGCCTACTCAGAGATTCATACACCCACTCACAGACCCATTAAGACACTCATGCACCCACTCACAGACTCACTCAGTGATGTATGCACTCACTCACAGACCCACTCAGACACTTACACACCCACTCACAGACCCACTCAGAGACTCACTCCCCCACTCACAGACCCACTCAGACACTCATGTACCCACTCACAGACTCACTCAGACACTCACACACCCACTCACTCACCCAGTGAGAGGCTCATGTAGCCATTTATAGACCCATTCAGACATTCACACACCTACTCACAGACAAACTGAGAAACTCATGTACCCACTCATACACCCACTCAGCAACTCATGCACCCACTCACAGACCCAGACAATCACTCACCCATTTGCATACCCACTCATATTCTCACACACCCACTCACAGACCTACTCAGACATTCACAGACCCACTTACAGACTCACTCAGAAACTCATGCACCCACTCAGACCCACTCAGAGTCACCCACCCACTGACAGACCCACCCAGAGGCTCATGCACCCACTCATTGACCCAGTCAGACACTCATGCACCCAATGACAGACCCACTCGTATTCTCATGCACTTACTCACAGAAAACTCAGACACTCATGCACTCACTCACTCAACCATTCAGAAGCTCATGCACTCACTCACAGACCAACTAAGGCACTTACATACCCACTGTTTGTGGCTTTTCCTGATGAAGGCGCAGTGTGCGCCGAAACGCGCGTTGAAGAAGATCCATCTTGTAGCCACTGTTCAATCAATTTTGGTTTTATAATTCCGTTATCAATTTAATTAATTTTCTATCGTACCCAATTTTGGATTTTTTGTAACACTTTTCATTGTATTTATGTTGTTTGTTTTCAAATTGTAATGATTGAATCATTGTACTGATGAGTTATATACACATGTATGTCTAGTATTGTCTGTGTGTTTTTTTAAATGAGATCATTAATAAATAGAAATTTTTTATAAAAGTTATGTTTGTAGTTGACACTGAGTTAATTGCATCATGCCTGGTTTCGACATGAGTCTTTGACTAAATTTGACTATATGACTGCCTAGGGATTTATTTTCACATATACTTACATACCCACTTACAGACCTACTCAGAGACTCATGAACCCACTCACAGACCTAGTAAGACATTCATGCACCTACTCACTCAACAACTCAGAAGCTTATGTACCTACTCACAGACCAACTCAGACTCACACATCCACTCACAGATTCACTCAAAGACTTATGCACCCACTCACAGACCAAGTCAGACACTCATGCACCCACTCACAGACCCACTCATTCTCATGCACCCACTCACAGACCCACTCAGTCACTCATCCACCCACTCACTCAACCACTCAGAAGCTCATGCACCCAGTCACAGACCCAGTCACAGACTCATACACCCACTCACAGACCCACTCAGACACTTATGCACCCACTCACAGGCCCAGTCAGACACTCATGTACCCACTCACAGACCCACTCAACCATTCAATCACTGATGTACTCACCCATACAGCCACTCACACACCCACTGTAAATGTAAATGTAAATGTAAATCCAGTACTTGTATAGCGCACAAATCACCCCCGAAGGGGTATCTCGGCGCTGGGGGCCGTCACTCATGGACTCATTCACTCACCCATAAATTCACCCATACATTCTCTCACACACTGACTCATCCACCCATACAGGTATTCACACACATTCACACACCTACTCAGCCACCTATACAAGCACTCATACACCCTTTCACTCATCAATACAGATACTCATACACCCACCTACTCACTGATACAGCCACTCATGCACACTTTCACTCACCCATATAGCTCTCACACACCCTTTTACTCACTTATACCGTCACTAACAGACATACTCACCGATGCAGGCACTGACACACACACACACACACTCATTCACTCACTTACCCATACAGCAACTCACACACTGTCTCATTCACTCATACAACCATTAACACACCTACTCACTATCCTATATATCCACTTATACACCCACTCATTCACCCAAACAGCCACTAACAGATGCACTCATTCACCGAAGCAAGCACTCACACACACGCTCACTCACTCATACAGCCACTGACACACCCACTCATTCACCCATACAGACACTTTCACAGCCACTCACTCACCAGTATTCTCACTCACACAATGACAAACATAACAAGACATATTCAAACTGTTATAAACATGCATGTAACATTCTTTCTTCTCAAAAACCATTTTTTACAAACTTTGTAAAACTTTTTTTATTTTTTGGTTTGTTTTTTTAAGTTTCTTCAAAAAAAACTTTGAAACATGGAGTATGTTAATAAAAACCAGAACACCTTCACCAGCAACTGGGGTAAAATAAAACTAACACTTAATGATCTGAATGATAGCAGGAATAGATTCTTCTCTCATGGTCAAAATAGCCTTCCATTTCAGGCAAAACTGTTTAACTGCAGCAGATTCCTGGACACTAGGAGGTGGATATGTGACAGCACTGGACTAGATGAGATGCTCGTTGCACATGATCTCTACCAGATGTATGGTCCCTGCTTTCCCTCTCTGCCTCAGCTTTCAGAAGTCAGGTTCAGTGCATGTTCCAAAGATGTTTCATCATCGATGAAGTGCCACAGGAGTACTTTTTTTCAGATCCTCTAAAAAGGATTTTATTACAAAGAGTGCATGTCACCTTTTTAGCGTTGAGTTTCTTCTCCTCAGCTGGTATAATAGAAAAGGTCCATACAATACACTTTTTCTTGGCTTTGGCAGTTCTTCATCCTGGGATGAGTTGTCTTGATCTTCCGGACTCTGAGCATCACCAGATGCCATCTTCTACTCCAAAAAATAAGAACAGAATAACAACAAAAAACAGAATTTTCAGAAACAATACACAGGTGTCAACATCCAGAGACACACCAAAATGATGGAGGAAAAGAGGTGGGACCTTCATCCATTAACAATAGCAGGTTTTCTAGCAGTCAAATCCATTGGTTTATGGGAGTCATAACATCGATGTACTCTTGTCGCAGTGACATCGTGATTAAGTTGTGTCTCTGCAAAATATATTAAAACTACCCTTAAAATGTTTTTTCTCAATAATTACACTACTTTTATTTTTTTTAACCAACTTCTTACTTTGAAAAAACCCTTTAAATTTTAAGTATGTCTTTACTACTGCCAAAAGTATGTCAGAGTTGCGTCCCTGCCGCGGCTCCAGAAATGCATGCTGGCACAGATCACAATGCTGTCGCGACTCTGCAACACTCTGCATGTGTTGAGATGACCTTTAAAATGTTTTTTCTCAATAATTATACTACTTTTCTGGCTTTATTAGTAAACCTCCTACTTTGACCAAAACCTGCAAAGTGTGTAACTATGTTTTACTACAGCCAAAAATTCGCCGGAGTTCCATCCACATCGTGGTTCCAAAAACTCCTGCCGGGATCGTAACGATGCATATTGTTGACCTTTAAAATATTTTTTCTCCATATTTATGCTACTTTTGATACTTTATTAGAAAACCCCTTACTTTAAACAAAACATTAAAACTCTCTATGTATCTCTTTCAATACTGATAAAAAAAATTATGCAGGAATTATGATTCCTCCACAGATCCAGTCCCAATCGGTCCGTGACACCACAAAATAAAAAATAAAAAATTAAATAAGTAACACATTATTGAAGACACCTCACAAGCACTCTAATAAACCGTAGTCATTCTTTAAAAAAACTAAACTTTACAGAGACGTTAAACTTAGGAAATACAATTATAAAAAATCCTTCAAAACAAAGGTTACAGGGACATTATAGTTAGGAAATAGGATTAAAAAAATCTTAGAAATTCACTGAAAAAAACAAAAGGTTTTAAGGATGTTATAGTTAGTAAATAGAAATTAAAGAACCTTAGAAATTCACGGAAAAAAACAAAGGTTACAGTGATGTTATAGTTAGGCTCAGATTTCATATGTACAAAACCATAGAAATACAGCAGTTATAGTTACCTGAGCTAACTATAACTTACGACCCCATAAAGCATTGCTTATGATCTCACATATTACATCACTCAAGACATGATCAGTAACATCACTAATAATATCAATAATGACAACTCATATGACATCACTGATGATATCATCCACAGAACATCTCAGAGACCCATTCACACCCCTATATAACCTCTCATACACCCACTCACACACCCACACAACCACTAAAATACCCATTCACAGACCAATACAAGTACTCACAGAACCACTCCCTCACCCATAGAGCCGCTCACTCACTCATAGTGCCACTCAAACAACCAGTCACTCACCCATACAGCCACTCACATAGCCACACACTCACCCATACATCAACTAACACACCCAATTATTCACCTATAAAGCCACTCGCATACCCACTCACTCACCCACCCATACAGCCTCTCAACACAGCCACTCAATCACCCATTCAACCACTCACACTCACACACTCACTCAGACACCCATTGTTGGAAAATGAGGCAGTATCTGTGAGGCCTGCACAAATAACATGACTACATTTGTCCTTCACTGGGAACCAAACACCCCATTGTAGCACCTGACTCTCAGAGGGTAGCGTTGCAGAGCAGTCTAAGGCTTACTCAAAGGAGGTGGTGTAGGCTAGTAATCGCCATTTACCAGTACGCATAAATAACACTCAATAATTGATTGTCCAGTCTGTACTTTACTTTATAAAAGAAAGAGTACATTTATTAAACACACACACTACTCAATACTATGCACCAATTTACAAATATACATAAGCTGTTGGAATTACTTTGTGACATTGCATTATATCTCCACCCCTCCCGCGGGGGGTGAGTTCTAGTACCACCACTCCCATGTATGCACATCATCTTGCCCCCTAATGCAGTGGGTTGACACAACCTGGAGCAAGGGCCTTGCCAACTGGCACCATCCCAGTGGCGACCCACCCCATCATCTCAACAAGCATTAAAAATAGGTACACCTGCCCTGGAGACACATAACCCTGACTGAGCATCTCATACTGACCATGCAGTATGCACCTCTACATCTTAGTGGCTAACAGTCTGGGTTGTTCTTCCCCTAACGCAGTAGCAAGAATACATGTTTGGGCATCACTTTAAATGAGGTACTTAGCATAGCTGAGAACAGTTGTAAAGCATTGCAATTAAAGTCCCTAAAAGGCATCACAGTTAAAATCACAGGATTAAGCATATACAGCCAGACACCCTAGCAGGAATGTCTGGCAACATAACCCCACTTTGCTTATGACTCCACGTTACACTTGTGACTTTCAGTCCCTCAGTAGAAATAACATTGGTCAATGCACTTCTCGGGCAATTGCACCTCTTCATCTCCAGGGGATGCCCTTCTCCAGACATCCCCAGCTCAACCCTCCATACCCTGGTGCAGTCCCAAACACACCCACAGCTGTAGAACAAAAGTTCCAGCTCCAGGATGCTATTTACCGCTGGCTGAGCCCTTGAGGGGTTATTCCCAGTGAGTCCCCAGAGACTTAGGGGGGACTTTTGATCTTTGTGCTGGGGGAGACTGCGTTGCTCCTGCAGCTCCCCCTGCACCTTGGCACACATGTCGCGGTGATCCCATCCTCCTGGGTCACCACAGGTCAAGAAAAGGCTGTTTTCCCTTGCAGGCCGGTCCAGGCCTGCAAGGCATTATGGGGCGAGGCTCCCCTGCCTCATGAATATCATAGCGGCGGCTCCCCCGCTACACTGGGAGAGCCACGCTGTAGGCCTCTGGCCGTGTCTTGGCTGCGTTGGAGGGTCCGGTCACACCCGGACCCCCAGGTGAGTCATTGCAGCTCGGGGAGCCCACCCCCGGCTGCTCCGGCTGTTTTCGGCCCACCCGGGCCCCTTGCTGCCAGGTGCTCTGTGCGGCCCGGGGAGCCCACTCCAGGCTGCTCCTGCCGGCTCCCTGCCCGGCCCGCACCCTCATGTGTGGCCGCGGGAGCCGGCGCGTCCATTCTGGTCTGCCCGCTACGGCGGACAGACATGGAGACTCTCGCCGGTCCGGCCGGACCTCGGGGTAGTACGACCGCACTCCCCCCACCTTCCTCCAACCACGGGAGAGTGCGACGGCACTCCCCCACCTGCACAGGGCACACCGGGGCCCGGAGTTCGGATCCCGGGCCCCTCTCCCCTCTGGAAGTCTTCACTGGGAGTGCGACGGCGCTCCCCGACTTATCTTCAGAGCTACGGGCCCGGAGTTGGGATCCCGGGCCCCTGGGGAATTTTCGCGGGGGGCACCGGCGCTCCCCAGCTTCTTTTTCTCCCCTCCCTCTGACTCCTCGGGGGCTACGATGGGCTCCTGGCACCCCAGTCAGGCAATTTCACGGGGAGCACGACGGCGCTCCCCGACTTAACTTCTTTTTGGGGGCAGCCCCCGGGACCTGATGCACCCCGGGGGCATTTTGGAGACCATCAGCAGAGCCCCACGCGCTTCGTCGTCGGTCTTCTCAGAGGTCAAAGGTCGCCTACCTTCTGGGGGGCGTATCTCAGCCCCCAGGGGACCAATATTCCCGAGTTTGGCCTCTTCTTGCTCCTGGTGGTGCTCCCCAGCCACTGGGAGCACTTTCTTTCACCCTCTTGATCTCCAGGAGGGTGAATTCAGCAGGGAGCGGTCTTCACTGGCTCCCTGCGCCAGCCTTTTGCCTGGCTCTCGTCCTGGGGCTCTCTTCTCCTTGCGCAGAGGCCCAGTCTTCTGCTCCCTGGTCCTGGTCTTCCCTTGTAGCGCAAGTCTGGGTCCTGGGCCAGTCTGGAGGTTCTTCCTTCCAGCTGCCCATGGTGCCAGGCTCCAGCACCAGTTGTCCTCAGCAGACCACACCCCAGAGAGAGCTCCTCTTCCTGTGCAAACTCTTTTAAAGAATTTGGAGGGGGCTGGCCGGAAGTCTCTGTTCGCCCTATCAAACAGCGACACATCACTTCTCTGCCACTGCTCCCTCCTTCCTGCCCAGGCCTCTGGGTTTGTTCAAAATGGCGTCGTCCAGGGGTCTCATGCCACATGGTCTCTGAAAAGCCCCTTCCCCCCCTTGCTGCCTTCTCTCCAGAGCAGCTTGGTGCCTGGCACCAGGTGACAGCTGCTGATGGATTCACCTGTAGCTCCACCCATCTTCTCTTCTTGGAGAGGAGGCCTTCGCCCTTGGAATGCTTATTCTGAAGGGCTAGGCCTCTGATCCTACAGCTTGGGGAGGAAGGTCATTAATCCAGCCTGGCAGGGTCAGCCCCAGCCAGGCTCTGGTTATGAGCTGACGCAGAGGAATATGTCATTTCTGGATGACCCAAAAGCAGTACAGATATGACTTTGGACTCTTTATTTTTATTTATTTTATTTGCAAAGTTTTATATAGCGCTGGCTAGACCCGGAGGTATCAGAGCGCTTTACATGAGGATCAGCAAGTTACAGGTTACATAGTTACATAGCGAGTTACAGGTTACATAGTTACAAAGCCAAGTATAGACATAGGAGAAAGAAACATGAGATTACACAATAATATGAGTTATTAGTGCTTACACATGTCTTATGCGGAGGGAGAAGGTAGAGTGGGAATGGTGAACAGGGGTAAGGGAAGCAGGTAGGAAACACAACGGGGAGGCGAGGAAAACAATGTCCGATGTCCGGCTGGGTAGGTGACGGCCGAGGGGTGAACCAGAGCCAAACTCCTCTATAGCTGCATAGGACAGCTCCACCGGGCATCGGTCAAGGTTGCTCGGGCACCGCGGTAAGTACAGACAGTTAGGTTTCCGCCCAGGGGGCATCGTCAAAGTTCCATTGAGAGCGCCGGTCACAGTGTTGCTGGGAAGCTCCCGCCTCATCCTTCTGCTCGCCCCCAGGTCAAGGGTCAGATAGTG
This sequence comes from Calotriton arnoldi, assembly GCA_963921515.1. Lineage (NCBI taxonomy): Eukaryota > Metazoa > Chordata > Amphibia > Caudata > Salamandridae > Calotriton > Calotriton arnoldi. The sequence continues at coordinate 2,338,406 of CAWUFW010001090.1, read as the reverse complement.
ATGTCGCTACCGTAGTTCCTACTTGGAATACTCTTAAACAGAGTAATGAGCTCTGAGTTAAATCCCACTTCCACGCGGAAACGGTCTTGAGCATGCATCAGGCACTTGCCTTTGACAGGGTTTTGTACTTTCTTAATAGGGCTTGTCCTGTTTCCATTAGTGGCAGTCCTCTGGTCCCTAGAATCTTTGTAAGCTGTAGCGATGCTGGGCCCGGCAGGCTTTGCTGCTGGTCCTGCACCATAGAACTTTGAAACACAGCTTCCCTCAGGTTTTTGGTAGGATGTTCCTAAATCACTGTTGACAACATCTGCCTTTATTTCCAAGTTGCCCCACGTCTGCTCAAAATCACTGCCAGCCTGCTGAATCAAGTGAGAATCATGTCCACTGTTCTTGTTTGTCCGATCTGGTCTTCTTTTATCCTGACACACAACAGAAGACTCAGTAACAGTCTTGAATGCTGCTTGGTACTTGCTCTCTTTCATGAGCTGGAGGGAAGACCAGTTCTCTGAGCACTGTTCGCAAGTTCCAAACCTGAACGTTCATTTGAGTTCTGCACAGTGGTCAAGGCCACAGATGAATGATTATGCACCACTCGACTTGAGCCCACAGCACCATTTTTCTGCTCTTGTACTCCACTTGGGCTAGAAGCAGGCTGAGGCAGGTTTGAATGATAAACCCCTAGATTATTATAACTCTTTGGTGACACAGAAACCTGGTTGCTGGGTTTTGACAGGAACTGGTGAACGTTCTCAGCAGCATGCCCAGCCTGTCTTGTGTTTTGTTGTTGCTGGAGCTTTATTTCCGGACTTGGAGGGATTCTGCTAGGGGTTTGGACAGTAGCGACACTCTTGACTGACTGGCCTCCCTGTGTAGGCTGTGCTCCTTGCTGTTGTGCTGCAAGCCACTCCGCACGCCTGGCCAAAGCTTTCTGTCGATTCTCCTCAATTTTTTTCCTCTGTTCTTCTGACAGACAAGATGACATCTTTCTAGGATAACGCACACCTCTTGTATTTCAATCTTGCGTGAAAAGAAATCACGGGACCTCTCGATGAATCTGGCCATGGGAAAATAGCCTGTGGAAGGTCCCCGGCGACCAGAAGGGGGCCAGTGACTTCTGAGCTGTCACCTCCCTGCTTGCGGACCCAGACCTGCAGGACCTTTACAAAAAGTGCCGCCCTCCCCCGGAACTGTTTCGTTTTCTCTGCAGAATACTTCTTCTCACCTAAGTTACAGTGGACTTTAGTGCGTGTCTGGAATTTGTAGGCCCTAGGGAAGTGAAACCATCCCAAATGGTCCCCATCCTCATAGGGGAATAATGACGTGGTCTTTCAGTGAAAACAGTAAAGCACACTGACTTTCCCTTACATGTTTCTTCCCATTGTATAAAGCCTATTCCATGTCATCACCCAGCTCTGCATAATTCCTGCCACACCATTCAATTTGTAGCTGCTCCTGGGCTGTGCACGCCAGGAATCTCCCCTGCGCAGCCCTTACACTTGTGCACACGCATGTACACACGTGTCTGCATGTAACCAGCCTGGTGCCCCTTACTTTGGCTGCAGCGCAGCGGCCTACTCGCGCCAGGGGGACACCGGTAAAATACACATGCAGTCCCTTTCATCATGAGTTCACTGTGGGTGAGTCCCAACTTATGAGGCTCTCCCACAGTAAAAGCTCAACAATTAGGTGTTCAAAAAGCGAAACATCTGGGCGGCTCAGATGGTCAGAACCACCTTCTAACACCCATACAACCACTTATATACCCATTCACACATCCATGCAAGAGCACACACATCCACTCACTCACCCATACAGCCATTCACACAGAAACTCACTCTTCAATACAGCCACTCACACAGCAACTCACTTAACCAATGACCCCCTACAACAGCCACTCACTCACCCATGCAGCCACTTACACACCCAGTCACTCACTTATACAGCCATTCAGACACCCACTCACTCACTCTTTCACTCATAAGGGCATTCACACATGCACTCACCCACCCATACAGCTAATCACACAGCCACCCACCCATACAGACACTAACACACCCACTCACTCCCCATAGAGCCACTCACACAAACACTCTGCCACCCATGCAGCCACTCACACTCCCACTCACACACAGATACACACAGTCACACAGCCACTCACATAATAAATGTTGGAAGTAGTATCACTCATTATTAGTACACTTACTATACTAATTTAACTTTTGTAGCAGCTTAGTAGATATGTTTAACAATCATAAACTCTTAGAAAACACTTACACTCACTGATGTCATCAGTGATGTCACTGACCATTCATGAGTGATGTAATATGTGAGGTCATAAGCAGTGCATTGCGGGGACATAAGTTATAGTTACCTCAGGTAACTATAACAGCTGAATTTCTATGGTTTTCCATGTGTGAAATCTGAACCTAACTGTAACGTCACTGTAACCTTTATTATGTTCTGTATATATATATATATATATATATATATATATATATATATATATATATATATATATATATATATATATATATATATATATATATATATATATCATATTATCTACTGGTGGTCGCCAGTAGATAGTTATAGTTAGGACCACGTTTCCATAGGAAAAGCATTTTTTGATGTGCTTATAACTTTGGCGTCGTTTGACGAATCTTTACGAAAGTTTCCAAAAAGTTCCTCTTTGCAAGTGAGCTCCTATCCTGAAAGTTTGGAGGTGATTCGTGAAGGGGGCTGAGAAAAAGGGGGTCCCAAAACGTGTTTTCTCCATGCAATTTCCATAGGAAACTTTAGACAAGGCTACAGGTCAAACTGCTGAACGGAATTACGCCAAATTTGGCAGGGAGAAAGGTCTTGGTCCAGAAAGCACGCTTTTGTTTAAATGGGGTAAGTCCGTTCAGTAGTTTTTGAGAAATATCAAAATTTACAGATATCGATATTTGAGAATTCTGACATCTGATTGGCTGAGGCGTTACGAGCACGAGCGTGCGGCTCATTGGTTGCGAACTGTTCAAACTAGGAAGTGTTGGCAGCCATTTTGTGACTGAGTTGAAAGGCGTAGGGCGAAACAAAAGAGAAAAATTGTATAAGAGGGAAGAGTAGGAACACTGTGTTCTTAGTTTAAGCAGTCTGTACGGTGCAGAGGCAGGGAGTTTGAATGTTGCGTAGGCCGTGGAAATCATGTCCGCAGACGTGGAAATCACGTCCGCAGAACAACGGTGCACAGTATTGCAGCAAGGTTGCGTAGGCTCTGGAAATCCCGTCGGGAAAATAACAATGCGCCGTATTGCAGCCTTCCTTTAATATAATGCGCAGTAATGTTTACTTATAATGCGGTGTTCACTTTTATCACGGACAGTGTCACTTTCTTACATGAAAATTAATATTATATGGGAGGGCGTGTTCTGTTCGTGTGTCTGTAACAAAATTAACGTTTAATTGGCTGAGGTGTTCCAACAACAAGCTCAATGTTCATTGGCTGCGAACCATTGAAAGTAGAAGTGTTGCCAGCCATTTCCTCCCCGTCCACGGAGTAGCAGGGACATCTGATTGGCTGACGTGTTCCAAGCAGGACCTTCCCAAGCTTAATGTTCATTGGCTGCGAACCATTGAAAGTATAAGTGTTGCCAGCCATTTCCTCCCCGTCCGCGGAGTAGCAGGGACATCTGATTGGCTGACGTGTTCCAAGCAGGACCTTCCCAAGCTTAATGTTCATTGGCTGCGAACCATTGAATGTAGAAGTGTTGCCAGCCATTTCCTCCCCGTCCACAGAGTAGCAGGGACATCTGATTGGCTGACGTGTTCCAAGCAGGACCTTCCCAAGCTTAATGTTCATTGGCTGCGAACCATTGAAAGTACAAGTGTTGCCAGCCATTTCCTCCCCGTCCGCGGAGTAGCAGGCACATGTTATTGGTTGACGTGTTCGAAGCAGGACGTTCCCAAGCTTAATGTTCATTGGCTGTAAACCATTGAAAGTAGAAGTGTTGCCAGCAATTCCCTCCCCCTCCGTGGAGCATCAGGGACATCTGATTGGGTAACGTGTTCCAAGCAGGACCTTCCCAAGCTTAATGTTCATTGGCTGTAAACCATTGAAAGTAGAAGTGTTGGCAGCTATTCCCTCCCCCTCTGCGGAACACCATGGACATTTTATTGGCTAAACTGTTCCTAGTACAAGTTTGCTCATTTTTGGCTGGGAACAGTTCACTGTTGTGAACCATTTTGTGACGCACTTCAATGGAGTACGGGAAAAGAAAGTAGTAGCGGGGAGGGTAGGAACACTATTAACTCTGTACAGTGGTCACAAGGTGGTGGAGAGGGATTGTGAAGGTAAAAATAGTGTTTTATATATTTTAAGGGCCATTTATATAATTGGCGTGGGGTGTACAAATCACGGCGGGAAAATAACAAAGTGTGTTGCGGTCTTCATTTTATTAAGTTTGCGGGTGGGATACTTCCCAGGAGCACTGTTTAGTTATAATGTGGTGTTTACTTTTCTAACGGGGAGCTGTGGTTGCGCAGCAAAAATTTCAGTCTAGGTTTGAAATAGTTTTTATTAAGCAATTACAAATATACTTTGTTCGGAAACTGAAGCTGTATATATCAAAGGGGTGACAAATAAAAACGCAATTCATAAAATATCCCTTAAGCGTAGGCACACCCTCCCTTTTTTTTCTGCTATAGTTTATAAAAGTGTTGCCCCATATTCTTGATAATATAAGAGGGCATGAGTTACTTTTAGATAAAGTAGAAAAGAAGTGCTACAAGAAACACTCCCGCACTACATCATCTCAGGTCACAAGAACAATAACAAGTAAAAAACAGGTAAACACAAATCACTTTATATTACATAGAAATGTACGCTTTATCATTTTTATAATTTCTATTATTGTAGAATTCGGGAAAGTTTGGTCGTAGTGCTTAGATCACATACTCCTTTAAGAATATATAGGATAGTAGTATAATATTATACACTACTGGTCGTATATATTCTATAGGGAAGAAGGTGAATAGGAACCGCAACAGAAAAAAATAGAAATAGTAAAAAAACATTCAGAAATGTAGGGTTTATCAAAGGTATTCACTAAGAAAGTATCTATGGAAACGATTTTTTTTAACTGCAATTTCCAAAAATATTGTCACTGTAAAAATATCTGATCAAGTAAGTTATAAAGGTCAGTAAACTGTATTTCAGATGGTTTACTCCTGGCAGCGAGAAATCTCCAATTCCTGTTGTGTGGAAATATCACACTCTTACAATATACACAGTGTCACTGATGGCACACAAAAAGGAAAATGAAAATGAAGTCATCAATACAAAACAAGATCAATAACGAAATACTTTCCAGTGATGAGTATGTTGAGAGCTTCTTTTCTCCGGGTCTTCGAAATCTTTCATCTTCGCGCCAACGGGTCATAAAGTGCTCTGAGATCACAATGACTGTTAATATTATAATATACATATTCACAGTATATGATCCCAAGAAAGAAACAGAGTAAGAACGAGAAGGTGCTGACGTTAAATATAAATCTTTAGTATTCGCGTCGATGGGTCATAAACTCCACTGAGGTCAGTATAAATGTTCATATTACAATATACATACTCACACTATATGATCTCAAGGGAGAAATAGACTAAAAACCAGAAGCTGCTGACGTTACATATAAATCTTTAGTCTTCGCGCCGACGGGTCACAAACTCCTCTGAGATCATAATGTGTGGTTATTATAATATACATACTCACACTATATGATGTCAAGGGGGAAATAAACTACAAACTAGAAGCTGCTGACGTTACATATAAATCTTTAGTCTTCGCGCCGACGGGTCACCAACACTTCTGAGGTCAAGTACAGTGTCAATATTATAATATACAAAGTCACACTATATGAGCTCAAAGGAGCCAGAACAGGAACAATGTATTCTGTCTGTTTCTGAAAACAAGCTGCTGACGTTATATATAAATGGCAAAAACAACCAATAACACTTTTTTCTAAATATAAGTGTTTAAAGATTGACAAATAGCTAGGTATTATAAATATCTAGTATTGCATAATCAAACAACTTACAACTCAGGATTATGTTTTGTGGCCGCAAAAGAAGAATCCGACTGTAGAAAAGAGCACTTGCATCACTAAATGGAGACGTGTAAATAACTCGCAAAAACGAAACTAATCTATCAACTGGTGTGGTTTATATACTTTTTGGTTATTCAGACGTCTATGGAAGGAAGATGCAGCTCCGCCCATTTAGATGTCACGTTTTACAGTTGACACGTGCTCACGTTTTAACTGTTTCACTTGTGCACGTGTTGGGAAAAGTTACAAAATGTGAAGCGGAAAAAGTTTCGATTTCAAACCTAACACGTATAAGGTCTTTAATATGTACATACGTTGGAGAGCTTAAAAACTGTTACCCGGAAAACCATGTCATTTCCATTCTCATGCGTAAATACATTTATTGATTGCCGTAATTCTAAATAGAAGACATAAAAAAAAAGATCTATCAGAATAGAAGAAAAAAAAGTGATAATATTTCTCATCACTATGGTTTTAAATTAAAAAATGCGAGCATTTGTAAAGCGTACAGCTAACCCTGGAATGGTGTGCCGGCGCTCGGGGCGTCGGAAAGATTAAGCAAGGTGTTGCCCACAGTGACATAGTGGTGGGCTAACGTGCCGCTGGAGCCGGGAATCGAACTGTGAACGCTGTTGTTCGAAGTCAGGTATCATAGCTGCTCCGTCACACTTTTTCCGCACTTATATGTTAATTAGTGCTAATTAAGTTTTAAACATTGTTAAATTATAACTTATAACAGACTACTGTTACAGTTAGTTTTTCACTACAAAAAGTATGCACGTCTTTTTTAAATTTAGTTAAAAACAATATAGGTTTTAGGGACATTGTAGTTAGAAATTAGCATTTAAAAACCTTTGAAATTCACTGAAAAAACAATAGGTTTCAGGGACGGTATAGTTAGAAATTAGCATTTAAAAAACCATTGAAATTCACTGAAAAAACCATAGGTTTTACAGACATTATAATTAGAAATTAGCAGTTAAAAAACCTTTGCAATTCACTGAAAAAACCATAGGTTTCAGGGGCATTATAGTTAGCTGGACATACCACTCGTACAAAACCATAGAAATTCCACTGTTATAGTTAGTTCAGCTAACTATAACTCGCGCCCCCGCAATGCACTGCTCATGACGTCACATATTACATCATTCATGGCATGGTCAGTGACATCACTGATGACATCACTGATGACATCACTGATGACATCACTGGTGACATCATCCATGTGAAAATCTGATGCACCTCCTCACAGTCTAATATAACCTTTAATACACCCACTGTAAAATACAGACTACCATTTTCGAAACCATCGAGACACCAATACCAGTTACTACATACGCACTCTTTGATTCCTAGGTCTACACACACATCCACTCATTCACCCATACATTCACTTATCCATGCAGTTACTCATCAATACAACATTATGATATGCACTCATACACCTATTCAGACACTCACACACCGCCACTCCTCCATGGAGTTACTCACACATCTAGTTAGTCATGCAAAGAATCAATCACACTCCCATTTACTCACCTATACAGTTATACACACACCACCTACCTAATTCATACAGATACTAATGCATAATTACTCTCTTATATAATCACTGATACAAGTACACACTCATCCATACAGCCACTCTCACAATCACTCACTGTCACATATACTCATTTATATACAGCATCACTCACATATACTGCCTTTTACATATGTAGTTACTCACACATGTACCACTGAGACATCCATTCACTCACCAACACACCCATACACAAACTCACCCACCCATACAGCTGTTTCCACATGCACTCTTGAACCCATACACCCAGTGAATCAACCACTCACACATCAATGCACAGTCACACACCTCCAACCCACCCACACACACACTCAGGGGTCGATTCCGATTCGGGCCGGAAAAAGCACCGACCGACTCGGATCCGGAAAAAATACCGACCGACACGTACCCGTGGCGCACAACACGCCAAGTACGATGCAAGGCGCGAAAAATCCGACCGACACGTACCGAAACCAAGTCGACCGACCGAGCCGCACGGAAAACAGCAATCCGGCCGGAAAAACACGCGAATCCAACCGACCGACACGCACCCGGAACAAATCCGACCGAAACGTACACGCTAACTCCAAACCGCAAAGTACGATGCAAGGCGCGAAAACCACGAGCGAGTCGGACGGAGGACAAGCCGTACGACCGACACGCATACAAAACCGAGCCGAAGCAACACAATACACCGCGACCGACGCGTACGCAGCATAGAAAACTGCACAAACACAGCGTGAACGAAACGGAGAACACCGTACGAGACCAATGAAGGGTCCGACTCGGTCACAAGAACGTTTCCAACATACACAAACAGCACAAAGGAAAAATCACCCAAAAAAGGCCAAACAAGCAATTACCAAGCCAATAAATACTGGGGGAGGTGGGGACAGAGAACAAAGACACACCCACAACTCCACCTATATAAAGGACACAAATCACTACCATGAGCCTTTGCAAATGCCATTCCACTGCCAGCACCCAAGAGAAAGCAACCACACACCCACAGCTCATCCCTCACACAAGCCACACACCATCAGCACACCAACAAATACCTACCTCACATACACCCAGCAAAACACACACTCACACACCCTCACCTGCACACCAACACACACATCACCCACCATCACCACCCATCACCATGCCCCCCAAGAAGAATCCCAAGTTCCTAGATAGTGAATTGGAAGTCATGGTAGACGAGATCCTCAGGGTGGAGCCACAGCTGTTTGGCACACTGGTCCAACAGACCCCCATGTCGCAGAAAACCAAGATGTGGGAGAGGATCATCAACAGGGTGAACGCCCAATCACCATGTCGGCGCACAAAGACGGACATCCAGAACAGGTGGTATGACGTGCGCAGGAGGGTACGGGACATGCTGAAGAAAGACTACATCAACAGCCAACACACCGGCAGTGGCCCTCCTGCCAAGCCAATATACCTCAGGCCCTGGGAGGAGAAGGTGCGGGCCATCCTTCCGCCAGTGAGCGTATATGGACTAGAGGACATCCCAGAGCCTGGTGAGTACACAACAAATGTACACAATATACTGCCACAAAACACACACACATCACTGTCAAGGGAGAGTCAAACCATGCACTCATAGCAATTACACAGCAACCAGAACAGAATCATCCCAAAATGTGTATGTCAGTCAGATAAACACAACACATGCCATCAAAAAGTCACATCCAACTGTGCCAACACATGTACAAACACAACTACAACTACAGCTAGGCAGTGGCACAAATAGAACTAACAAACACATCCAGACATGTAGCCACCACAACAACACCAACACACAGTGAAGAACACTCAAAGGAAGGAATTCTGTGTATGCTGGCCAAGTCAGTGTAGCCAATAGCATCATGGGAGTCGCAGTCACACATATTGCCCCCCCCACAACTGTCCCATCAACACCACCATGAACCATGCGCACATCACAGGTGGTGGAAAAGGACTCACAAGGTGGCTGACACTGGCAACTGCTGTGGGGAGCACAAGGCCCTGCTGGCAACTGTGCACCAACAAACAGCAGGACACCACTGACTGACATCCTGAGAGACAACTTACACTCCCTGCAATGCAAGCACGTTCCATGGTGGGATATCTGGCTGGCTGGGTGGGAAGGGGGACTTGCAGCACTGACTATAGTCACAAGCACCTCCCCTCACACACCCCCAACACAAACTCCACAGTACCCACCTGGTAGAATGCAATGCCCCCATCCTAACACAAGATCCCACAAAGAACCACCACCCTGGGTTATGTTGTGTGAAGCACAGGGACACTCTTGGGACTCTTAGCCAAACAACTGCCAGGACAACACTCCCAGCCATCCTGTCAGCACAGCCAGCCCACCCCACAGGGAAGCAGATTCAAAAGGAAGGAAGCATGGGCATGCTGGGAAGGGGGTGGAGGCAATAGCATGATGGGAGTCGTAGTCACTGATATTGGTCACCCCCACAACTGTCCCATCAACACCACCCTGAACCATGCTCACATCACAGGGAGTGGAGAAGGACTCACAAGATGGCTGACACTGGCTACTGCTGTGGGGAGCACAAGGCCCTGTTGGCAAATGTGCACCAACAAACAGCAGGACACCACTGACTGACATCCTGAGAGACAACTTACACTCCCTGCAATGCAAGCACGTTCCATGGTGGGATAACTGGCTGGCTGGCTGGGTGGGAAGGAGGACTTGCAGCACTAACCATAGTCACAAGCACCTCCCCTCACACACACCCCAACACAAACTCCACAGTACCCACCTGGTAGAATGCAATGCCCCCATCCTAACACAAGATCCCACAAAGAACCACCACCCTGGGTTATGTTGTGTGAAGCACAGGGACACTCTTGGGACTCTTAGCCAAACAACTGCCAGGACAACACTCCCAGCCATCCTGTCAGCACAGCCAGCCCACCCCACAGGGAAGCAGATTCAAAAGGAAGGAAGCATGGGCATGCTGGGAAGGGGAGTGGAGGCAATAGCATGATGGGAGTCGTAGTCACTGATATTGGTCACCCCCACAACTGTCCCATCAACACCACCATGAACCATGCTCACATCACAGGGAGTGGAGAAGGACTCACAAGATGGCTGACACTGGCTACTGCTGTGGGGAGCACAAGGCCCTGCTGGCAACTGTACACCAACAAACAGCAGGACACCACTGACTGACATCCTGAGAGACAACTTACACTCCCTGCAATGCAAGCACGTTCCATGGTGGGATATCTGGCTGGCTGGGTGGGAAGGGGGACTTGCAGCACTGACTATAGTCACAAGCACCTCCCCTCACACACCCCCAACACAAACTCCACAGTACCCACCTGGTAGAATGCAATGCCCTCCATCCTAACACAAGATCCCACAAAGAACCACCACCCTGGGTTATGTTGTGTGAAGCACAGGGACACTCTTGGGACTCTTAGCCAAACAACTGCCAGGACAACACTCCCAGCCATCCTGTCAGCACAGCCAGCCCACCCCACAGGGAAGCAGAGTCAAAAGGAAGGAAGCATGGGCATGCTGGGAAGGGGGAGGAGGCAATAGCATGATGGGAGTCGTAGTCACAGCTCTACATCCCCCACCACATGGCCCAGCAAGCTCACACTCACGCATGTACATCCCACAGAGAGTGGAAAGGCCCATCAAAGATGTCTGACACTGTTGCTGTGTCGTGGGGAGCACAAGGGCATGCTGGGTACTGCACACCAACCAACAGCAGGACACCACTGTCAGCCATCTTGCCATTGCACTCACACCCACACACACTGAACTCCACACAAAAGCAAGTAAGTATGGGAATGCTGGGAAGTGGGGTGGAGGCAATGGCATGATGGGAGTCGTAGTCACAGACATAGCTCACCCCCACAACTGTCCCATCAACACCACCCTGAACCATGCTCACATCACAGGGAGTGGAGAAGGACTCACAAGATGGCTGACACTGGCTACTGCTGTGGGGAGCACAAGGCCCTGCTGGCAAATGTGCACCAACAAACAGCAGGACACCACTGACTGACATCCTGAGAGACAACTTACACTCCCTGCAATGCAAGCACGTTCCATGGTGGGATAACTGGCTGGCTGGGTGGGTGGGAAGGAGGACTTGCAGCACTAACCATAGTCACAAGCACCTCCCCTCACACACACCCCAACACAAACTCCACAGTACCCACCTGGTAGAATGCAATGCCCCCCATCCTAACACAAGATCCCACAAAGAACCACCACCCTGGGTTATGTTGTGTGAAGCACAGGGACACTCTTGGGACTCTTAGCCAAACAACTGCCAGGACAACACTCCCAGCCATCCTGTCAGCACAGCCAGCCCACCCCACAGGGAAGCAGAGTCAAAAGGAAGGAAGCATGGGCATGCTGGGAAGGGGGTGGAGGCAATAGCATGATGGGAGTCGTAGTCACAGACATTGCTCAGCCTCACAACTGGCCCATCAACACCACCCTGAACCATGCTCACATCACAGGGAGTGGAGAAGGACTCACAAGATGGCTGACACTGGCTACTGCTGTGGGGAGCACAAGGCCCTGCTGCCAACTGTGCACCAACAAACAGCAGGACACCACTGACTGACATCCTGAGAGACAACTTACACTCCCTGCAATGCAAGCACGTTCCATGGTGGGATATCTGGCTAGCTGGGTGCGAAGGGGGACTTGCAGCACTGACCATAGTCACAAGCACCTCCCCTCACACACACCCCAACACAAACTCCACAGAACCCACCTGGTAGAATGCAATGCCCCCATCCTAACACAAGATCCCACAAAGCACCACCACCCTGGGTTATGTTGTGTGAAGCACAGGGACACTCTTGGGACTCTTAGCCAAACAACTGCCAGGACAACACTCCCAGCCATCCTGTCAGCACAGCCAGCCCACCCCACAGGGAAGCAGAGTCAAAAGGAAGGAAGCATGGGCATGCTGGGAAGGGGGTGGAGGCAATAGCATGATGGGAGTCGTAGTCACAGACATTGCTCAGCCTCACAACTGGCCCATCAACACCACCCTGAACCATGCTCACATCACAGGGAGTGGAGAAGGACTCACAAGATGGCTGACACTGGCTACTGCTGTGGGGAGCACAAGGCCCTGCTGCCAACTGTGCACCAACAAACAGCAGGACACCACTGACTGACATCCTGAGAGACAACTTACACTCCCTGCAACGCAAGCACGTTCCATGGTGGGATAACTGACTGGCTGGGTGGGTGGGAAGGAGGGCCGGCTGTCAACCAAACACAACCAATGCAGACCATGTTCACACCCCAGAAAATACATATAAATGCCCAAATAATGCAGGACAATGTGCCACACCAATACCAACCCCTGACTGTGACGACTTAGGACAATGCAATGTACAGGCCCGCACCCAGAGGCACAGTCACAACTGTCATGTGTGTCAACCATTGATGCCTGCAGAAACATGACATACATTGTTTGTGTCTCCCAAAAACAGGTGATGATGGGGACACAGCAGCAGACGCTGAGGAGTCCCAGTCCCAGGCTCAAGAGGATGCCGAGCTCACTGGCGTCGTACAGCCTCTGTCCTCCTCGGACGATGAAGAACAACCTGGCACATCCGGTGCAAGTCAACATGCAGCACCAGCAGGACCACCAGCTGCAGCACCAGCAGGACCACCAGCTGCACCCCCTGCACCCACCCCTACAACGACTGTCACCACGAATACCATCCCTGCCGACATGGACAGAATAAGGAGCAACACCAGCACAGTGACCCTGGACCAACCTGGGGCCATGGACACCACCACCACCACCAACCCCCAAGGTGGACCAGGGTTATCTGTGCGTGCCACTGCACACACTGCACATGTCAGCAGGGGTGGTGGGAGGGGTGGGAGACAGAGGTCGCTGCTTGCAGACGTTGCTGGTGTGCATGACGACCCACAACTGGTACGCATAGCTGATGCGTACCAGTCCAGCACCGGAGAGCTCAGCCAGGTAGTGGGGCTCCTCAGAGACATTAAACAGCAGCAGGCTGCCCATCATGCCCGCTTGGACTCCCACATGTCCCACGTGGAGTCACACATGTCCCGTGTGGACTCACACATGTCCCGCGTGGAGTCCAAGTGGGATGCACTGCATGAGATGACGGCGGTGCACAGGGACATTTTACAATGCCTCCGCCAGATGAACAGCAACCAGTCCACACCTCCCTGTGTGCCAACAACATCTGGTGCCGAACAAACTGCAACTGCCACAGGGAGGGAGGAGGACTCTGGCGGAGAGTCCCCTGCACCGCAGCAGCCTGCACTTGAGGGCCCCCCCAAGAAGAGGGGTCGTCCGAGGAGGGAAAAGTGAGAGGCCGATGGCCAAGCGCAACTCCCAGGAAGCCTGAACCTGTTCTGGATGTTCGCCTTTGTGCACAGACTGTTCACCCTGTTGACGGCAACACTACTCCCACACATTGCATGGGGAGTACAAGTTGGACCAATGTGTCAGACAACTGTGGCCCCGATACTGGGGATCCTGTCTACCCGGACTTTCAATTCACCTAGGAACTTGGGATTGCAAGATTCATGTACAGCACAACCCATCCTATGCACTATTAACACAAATGTATCACAATAAACACACTAATACACCATACTTGCCTCTGTCGTGATTCCAACGTGGGTGCTGTTATGGGGATGATGAACTGCAAAATTACACTGTGTATGCGAACAGCAACAGCAAGGACAACACAGGCATGTGAGTACAGGCAACGTGACACACATGAGGGAGACACACCACCAGGGCTACACGACACATACACACCTAGGCCATCTGACTCATTGCCTACACTGATGTTGCCAGGGAAGACGGTGCAATGCACAGACACCACACCCATTCCCAGTTGTAGTCAAGTAGCCCACAGGTGCAGTAAGCAAATGGCAGTCAAATGTGTGACCACAGACAACGCACATCACAAAGTGAAGCACAGGTTTATTACACAGTTGCAACATGCCGTAACCACTACAGATGCAAGGTAACCCCACCTGGCAGCGGGCACACAGTCAACAACTGTAGACGGAAGGAAGTCCATGGGTGTGGCGCACATCACCTGTAGGGACACAACAGCTACCAGCCTGGATGTGCAATCACGTCGTCGGTGGACACAGTTGACCAAACGAATCTGAAAGTACCCTGTGAAGGACAGAAATGACACACAGTCAAAAGCAATGGAGTACAGGACAGAACAGCAAAACTCATGCACAATACATGTTACAAGATACCCACCCAGAACCAAGTTAGCATGTCAACACTGTTGGGGAGTACAGCCCACCTGTCACCACACATCGCAACACACATCCAGTCAAGTAGCCCATGGACACACTCCAACAGCACCAGAGCACCACCCACACATCATGCCAACTCACATCATTGACATGACACCTCAGGATACTCACATTCAGCTAAAGAAGTTGGTGATGAGCTGTGTGCGGACATCACCATCACCATCATCATCATCATCGTCACTGGCATCATGGTCCAGGCCAGGATCCTCCACAGGTGGCGGATGTTGGTCATTGTCATCCTGGATGAGAGGCAACTCCTTCCGCACTGCCAGGTTGTGGAGCATGCAGCAGACGATGATAATCTTGCACACTTTCGCAGGGGCATATGGGAGGGACCCTCCGGTCTTGTCCAGGCAGCGGAAGCGGCTCTTCAGGAGACCAAAGGTCCGCTCAATCACTCTCCTGGTCCGACCATGTGCCTCATTGTAGCGCATCTGGGCAGGTGTCACAGGGTTCCTGAGGGTGTCAGCAACCACGGCATGTTGGGGTATCCCGAGTCACCTATGGACAGACAAGTGCACATTAGCTGACTTGGAAAAGTGGGCGGAATACTACAGATCAGATCACACACAATGGCACAAAGTCAGTACACACCGACAAGCCAGGCACGCTGGTTCTGCATCTGTGCCATCATCCTGGGGATGCGACTACTCCTCATCACAAAGGCATCGTGTGCTGAACCAGGGAAACGGGCACACACGTGTGTGATGGTCATGTCTGCAAGACACACCACCAGTGCATTGACCGAGTGGTAGTGCTTGCGGTTCCTGTAGGCCTGCTCCTGGGCCTGTGGTGGTACCAAAGCCACATGTGTCCCATCAATGGAGCCAATGACATGCGGCATCCTCCCCAGGGCATAAAAGTCACTCTTCACGTCAGTGAGTCGTCGCAGTCTAGGGAAATAGATGTACCGGTTCAGGAAGAGCAACATTGCCGCCAAAACATCGCGGAGCACACGGCTGAACATGGTCTGTGACATCCCACCAGCAGTCGCCACAGTATGTTGGAAGGTACCAGTGGCAAAGAAGTGTAGGGCTGCCATCACCTTCACCTTGGGGGTCAGCGCTGTAGGATACGGCCGGCCAGGCTGCAAATGTGGGGACAACTGCACTGCCAAATCCTCAATCAGCTGCCTGGTGAAGCGGTACCGTCGGATGCTGTCCCGTTCCACCATCGTTGCCAGGTCTGGGAATGGCCGATGGACAGCAGGAGCCCTGCAGTGCAGAGGAGAAGTAAGCAAGATTGTCAGTCACCCCACATATGCGGCATTGAACACACTCAAGATCCCAACATACATCATTATGAGGCACAACTACATGAAGTGTGCAGTACCGGAAGGACATGTATGGTACATACATGGCCAACATCTGTCAACACGGTCCTACAGGTGGCATCAATTTGTCCCAGGTTGGCCCATTGGATATCATGAGGCCGTGTCACAGTTCCCATCTCCTGCTGCCGTGTCACAATAACCCCCCACAGTGACATGTGAGGACAGATGTGCCCCAGGCACCACAGCTCAACGACAGGTACATTCCCAGGGACCCTGTAATGCCACATGGACACTGGCATTACATGGAGTATCATGTATACACCACAGCAAAACAACCATGAACCCCACAGGTAGTGGCCCCACTTGCCACGGCAGGACAGACATGGACGTCTGTGACACACACGCACAACATCAGAGTCCATGCACACACAACGTGGATGTGGAGACTGTCTCCCATTGTGCACATGAAATCAGAGACATTGTAAACACTACATGCACAAAGACTGTGGAGGACCATCACTATTGTGCCACTGGGACACCCTGGCTCAAACATACCGTCCCACATGGGACTCACGGGGTATGTGACATGACATACACATACACCACTGTGAAATGTGACCATGGCACATGCACAGATATGAACAGTTGCACATCACAGTGGTCACGTACACGTAACACCCATGATCCTGTCCCCATGAACACGTGCACAGCCTGGGGGTGGCTGCCCACAGGTGACACCCACAGGACAACATGTACACCAACATACACACAATAGGAAATGCAGCCTTACATGCCTTATGATAAGGTTTGGACAGGCTGTCGTGATGTAGGTGTGCCCCTCACTCCCTGGGAGCTATCTGTGGCTGGCATATGTCCATCTGAGACAGGCATGCTGACATATGCCAGTCACATGTACAGTGATGCGTTGAACAGCAATGGACCGATCGGTGCCTCCGGCCGGCCCATTGCTTTCAATGTGTGCGGGTACGCGTTGTACCCCTGTGCGCGTTGAACTGCAATGGACCGATCGGTGCCTCCGGCCGGCCCATTGCTTTCAATGTGTGCGGGTACGCGTTGTACCCCTGTGCGCGTTGAACAGCAATGGACCGATCGGTGCCTCCGGCCGGCCCATTGCTTTCAATGTGTGCGGGTACGCGTTGTACCCCTGTGCGCGTTGAACAGCAATGGACCGATCGGTGCCTCCGGCCGGCCCATTGCTTTCAATGTGTGCGGGTGCGCGTTGTACCCCTGTGCGTGTTGAACTGCAATGGACCGATCGGTGCCTCCGGCCGGCCCATTGCTTTCAATGTGCGGGTACGCGTTGTACCCCTGTGCGCGTTGAACAGCAATGGACCGATCGGTGCCTCCGGCCGGCCCATTGCTTTCAATGTGTGCGGGTACGCGTTGTACCCCTGTGCGCGTTGAACAGCAATGGACCGATCGGTGCCTCCGGCCGGCCCATTGCTTTCAATGTGTGCGGGTACGCGTTGTACCCCTGTGCGCGTTGAACAGCAATGGACCGATCGGTGCCTCCGGCCGGACCATTGCTTTCAATGTGTGCGGGTACGCGTTGTACCCCTGTGCGCGTTGAACTGCAATGGACCGATCGGTGCCTCCGGCCGGCCCATTGCTTTCAATGTGTGCGGGTACGCGTTGTACCCCTGTGCGCGTTGAACTGCAATGGACCGATCGGTGCCTCCGGCCGGCCCATTGCTTTCAATGTGTGCGGGTACGCGTTGTACCCCTGTGCGCGTTGAACAGCAATGGACCGATCGGTGCCTCCGGCCGGCCCATTGCTTTCAATGTGTGCGGGTACGCGTTGTACCCCTGTGCGCGTTGAACTGCAATGGACCGATCGGTGCCTCCGGCCGGCCCATTGCTTTCAATGTGTGCGGGTACGCGTTGTACCCCTGTGCGCGTTGTACCGCAATGGACCGATCGGTGCGCACCCATTGACAATGGGCTTGCCTGGCAACGGACGCGTTTTCGAATTTCGAACGAGTCGGTTGCTGGAAAATCAGTTGGTCACCCACAACAATGTTGCAAAATCATGTATGTCATGAAGTTGAAGATTTGAAGGATGCTGTGGGCGTGTTTTGGTGCTGCTATTCCATGGATTGGCCAGATTCAGAAGATGCAAACGACTTGGACCTATCACTTTGGACACAAGGGACAGTATCTGCCTCTCCAGCACATATATATTGCTGGCTGTTCCCCTGAGAGCCCACTTGCCTGCACTACATGCTCCAAGACGACATCTGCCACTGCACTGCTGCTGTCTCTGCCCCTCTGGACCCTGCAATGGCACGTACTGTGGAGAGAGCCCCAGCCTTCAGCCTTGAAGAGAACCAGGCCCTGCTGGACAGCCTACTTCCACAGTACAGCAAGCTGTATGGGACACCAGGGGAGCAGGTGAGTGTTCTGTGCACTGCCTTTCTGAATGTGCATTTTGTGTGACTAGCAAGGCTGAGAGTCTGCACGCCACTGGCTAGCAGGCTCACTGAGTAGTTGTCACCCCCCATAGTGTGTAGTGACTTGCACTGGACAGGTATGGTGCAGTGACAGTGCATTTGAACATGGTTTTACTTCCCATGCAATGATACCATGTAGTGACGTCTGGCAAACTGTCCATGGTCAGCTTTGCACTGCCTGTGTACATCATGTGCCCCTGTGTTTGAGACATGTATATACGACTGTGTCATGCACGGATATGTTGCATGTGTGGTAATGGCCTTTTCACTTTGTCATCCTCACAGGTTAATGCCCATCGGAAGCAGGAAATCTGGAAGGACATCGTCCGGGCTGTCCGGTCCGTGGGGGTCTACAAGCGCCGGATCCGCAACTGCCAGAAGAGGTGGCAGGACCTTCGGGGCTGGACCCGGAGGATTGCACGGGTCCAGCTGAAGCTGTCGCCTCCTCGCAGGAGGGGCGGAACACGGACCCTGACCCCCACATGCTCCAGATCCTGGCGGTGGTCTTTCCAGACCTGGATGGGCAGCTGAAGGCCAGACAGCAGCAAGGAGGGGGTGAGTCAAAGACTGCACTGTGAACTCTGTATTACATGCTTTGTGCCCTCCTCTGGCCTGGTTCAACTGCCACAGTGCAGCAGTCATGTTGTCCAGGAGCCATGTCCCTCTATTGTGCACTGCCCACTGCTCATCTGATACCCAGGTGTGGCCCTTACAGTCAGGGAATTGTGTCACTTGGGACTGTGTCCTTGCAGTTTGCTTCACTAAAGGTGGGGGACAGCATCTGTTTCCCTGACTCTGTTGTGGGCATCATGGGTGGGTCCATTGTTCACACAACGCCTGGGTTTGGACATGTGATCTGCGTGTTGCTTTGATATGTGGTCCACTTGCTGAGCTGAGCCACCACATGTGCCTGGGGTATGTGGCACACGCCCATGCAGCGGGTGGGAACAATGTTTGTGCCCCAGGAGTGTGCAGATTACGTGTGTCACACATACATAGCCAGCTATCCACTGTCCAGGGCACATCCCTCATTCATGTGGAGCAGGACAGTCATGCCTACTCCAGGCCATGCAATGCACTCTGTACTCCCACTCCCGTGTATCAGCTGACACATTGTGCACAGTGATTTGACCCCTCCGGTGTCTGCCTCTGTGTCAGTGTGCTGTGGATTAGTTGCCAGGACTGCTGTGGTGTTTCTTGGTAGGGGCTCAGCATGCCCCTGGAGATGTGACCATAGGAGACGATACTTGTGTGTCACATAGGTGTTTGATCAGCTGCCCGTGCAGACTGGGGTATGCGAATGTGATGTTCAGGCAGCTGTTCCCCATTCACAGCAAATTGTGAGGGGCTCAGGTTCAGAGGGTAGTGTCACAGGTCTCCCATATGTCCAATAGGTGTGACCTGGACAGATGAGGGTTGAGATGATGTGTTGTGTGGGGGATGTACATGTGCACTTGTGCAGCTCCAGGACTTGCATTCCCCATGACCTACTATTGTGACACAGTGCATAGTGTTGTTGTCTGGCTGCCAAGTCATACATCACTGAGACAGTGATGTATGACTTAACAGTCATGCCTCTGCCATGGCATGTGTCAACTTATTTGTGGTCCTGCAGGGGAGTGACATGTGCTACATGCACACCATAGTGGCGCTGGCTATCAGGACATGGGTGCATCATGGTGTCTGTCGCTGGTATGCATCACATGCATTTCCTATTTGACTCTGGGCATCCCTTTCATCCGGAAACCTGTACTGACTCAGTGGCAAGAGCTGTGATGTGTCCACACCGTGTCCTCTGCACTGTCCAACTACTGTGTACTTGGTGCATGTGTCCACACTGGGGTGTTGCAATCCAACAGACACCAGACAGATGGGTGCAAGGCCATGTGGGATGTGAGTGCCATGCTTGGCATCAGACTGACAATTGGCTTCTCCTGTTCAGTTAGGGCACTTTTAGCAATGTACAACTAATGATGCCAGGGCTTGCTCTGTGATGTGCTGTGCTCACAGTGGTGTGTGCGTTTGGTGCAGGTGACTGATGTCTGTCTGTTTCCCCATTGTTTGCAGATACATCCACGGCCACGGAAGGGGACAGCTCCACGGACCAGGAGGAGCCAGAGAGCCAGACTGGGTCAGCAGCCGAGGAGTGGTCGGAGGGACCCAGTGGCACGGAGGGCGAGGGGAGCCACACCGAGGAATCCTCAGCACCATCCACCTCAGCTGAGGACCAGAGCAACTCGGAGGATGACTCCCTTGTGGAGGCGGGTGTCAGCAGCCACCACACCCCAGCTAGTGTTGCTGTCCCCGCCACCACCAGCACCACCACCGCCCTCCCATCGGCTCCCATTCCCCAGGTCCGTGGAGGCTCCCATGTTCGGGAGCGTGTCTCCTTTGGCCCAGGCACCGCACCCCCTGCCCCTGTGTCCCCTGCTGCCCTGAGTGAGGAGTCTGTGTACCTCCTTCGCCAGCTCCATGTAGGGCAGACAGCCATGCTGAGTGTCCTCCATGCGCACACCGCACTGTTGACTCAGCTGGTGTCGTTCATGGAGGGCATCTCATCGGGCATGTCTGACCTACAGAGGGGCAACAGGTCCATGGACTCCTCCCTGACGGCAGCAGTGTCCCTCCTCAGACAGTCCCTCACCCCTCCTGCCTCTGCTCCATCCACACTCCCCAGCACCTTGCCCGTCCCAAGCACACACACACCGGCACAGGCACACACCAGCACACACACATCCAGCACACAGACACACACGCCACAAACTAAACGCACACGCACGCACAGTCAGGGGACTGAAACCAGACTCACAGGGGATGGGGCCCTGGTACACACACACGCATCCACGGGCACTGCGCAGTCCTCAGTTGCCTCTCCCTCCAAAGCACCCTCCCTTGCCTCACCTGCAACCCCAAAGACCCAGCGCCTCTTCCTCAGTGACCTCGGCCTCTTCCCCTCCGATCCAGCTGCCCCAGCATCCAGGGGGAAGAGGAAGCCCCCACACGGAGCAGAGTGCCCCTCGCCCCCGGACACCCTCCCCCAGGCGCAGACAGACTGAGGCCCCCACCCGCAAGTCCCCCGGAGTGGTAAGAGCAAGACCCCGCCGCCGCCCTGCAGCTCAAGCACCAGGTCACCTTCCTCCATCCCTCAGGCCCCCACTCCACAGGTGCCCCCGCCACACCCTGCCCCAGGTTCCCCCACCCACAGATATACCATCCCCAAGAGGCTCCGGCCTTCTCCCCTGCCACTTGCTCTCCCGGCACCACACCCCCCGCTGCGCTTGTCTGTGCCACTGATGTGGTGAGGGTGTCCTCCCCCTCTGTCCAGCCCACCTTGCCTGTTCCCCATTCTCCTCCCCTGGTGGTAGGCACTGCAGTGGAGTCCACTACCACCCTGTCTGACTTGGGCACTGCAGTGGCGGACCTGTCCACTCCATCTGCAGGGTCCACTGCAGTCGTGCCGGCACCCACAACATCTGAGCCATGCCCCCAGTTGTGCCGGCACACACCATGTCAGACACCTCCACTGCAGTTGTCAGTGGCTCTCCAGCACCCACCACCCCTTCCCTGCTTCCTCCTGGTGAGCCCTGATCCTGTCCCTGCGGTGCCTGGCCTACCCCCGGTTGCCCCTCCTAGTGGATTGTCCCTGGTTTTGTGCAGGCATGTGTAGGGTGGCATCTGCCACTGTCACCCACTTGTGACTTTGTTGATGGACTGGCCATTGGCCTTTGTTTATGTTCTACCGGACTTCTACTTTTAATGCCACATATGCTGAATAAAGCAACTTTCTGTTCTCTAGTGCTTTTGCTTCTGATGTACATGATGTTGATGATGCTAACAATGCCCTTGCTGCAGTGATGGTGATATTTGGTCTCATGATAATGAAGTGTTACTGTGCAGGAACCCATGTGGTCCAGGGGTTATGTGTCCTATCCTGTGGTGTATCCATGTCATCCATAGCAGCATCTGAGGGTGTCATGTGTTCAGTATTTGGCAATGAGATTTCCTACTTAGATTGGCAACTTCACATCTGTGGCTTCCACCCCTGCACATCTGTTGTGCCTGCCATTGTTCTATTCGTCTACTTCCCTGACCGTGTGGCCATCTCCAGTGAACATGCAGGTTTGGGCATCAATGGGGAAGGACTCATCTGTGTTGTCAGTGCAACATTGCTATACAAGTGTGTTGGATCTG
Organism: Calotriton arnoldi; assembly: GCA_963921515.1. Taxonomy (NCBI): domain Eukaryota; kingdom Metazoa; phylum Chordata; class Amphibia; order Caudata; family Salamandridae; genus Calotriton; species Calotriton arnoldi. The sequence continues at coordinate 2,315,493 of CAWUFW010001090.1, read as the reverse complement.
TGCTGATGATTCCGTTGGCACTTCCATGACCAGGCTGATGGGACGGGAGCCCTCATTTGTTGCTAATTGTTGATTGTGTGTCCCATTGCTGCCATGGTATGGTATCTGTTCGCCTCACATCTGCAGTCTCCACAGGGTATCTGCATGTGTGTGCCCATTGGTGCAAATATGTGGGTCTGCATTCGGATGGTCACTTCTGTCATTGTGTCATTGATGATTGTTGACGGTGTCAGCCCCCATGGGTGTTGTTTGTCTGCACATGGCCAAAGTTATGTCTTATTTGCACTGCAGGATTTGGCTCCCCCAATTTATGTTGCAATGGGACACATACACTACTTTGCCACTGATGTGTTTGTTGTTCTGTGACCAGGAATCATCCATGCAGTTTGGCAGTTGCACCTCTTACTTTGTCAACACTTGCCTTTTGGTCACTGTGATGATGGGGGTTTGGACCCCATTGCCACAATGTTCAAAATGTGCTTCAGCTATGGACCCCACACTTACATTTTGGTCACTGTGATGATGGGGGTTTGGACCCCATTGCCACAATGTTCAAAATGTGCTTCTGCTATGGACCCCACACTTACATTTTGGTCACTGTGATGATGGGGGTTTGGACCCCATTGCCACAATGTTCAAAATGTGCTTCTGCTATGGACCCCACACTTACATTTTGGTCACTGTGATGATGGGGGTTTGGACCCCATTGCCACAATGTTCAAAATGTGCTTCAGCTATGGACCCCACACTTACATTTTGGTCACTGTGATGATGGGGGTTTGGACCCCATTGCCACAATGGTCATGGCCTGCTTGCATTGTGGGTGCCACACACATATATGTGTGGCACATGTGCTAGGGGGTCACATTGTATGTTCAAAGTCATGTTCGGTGTTGTAGGCATTTGACACAGTCTACACACGCTTGTCATGGTGTTGGGGGGATGTCTTCTTCTTGCATTCCCTAGTTTGTGGTGTGCTGGTTGTGTCATGCATTGTCCATCCTATGAGTGGGGGTGGTAGTAGTGGTAGGCATCCTGCCCCCCTGGCTAAGGGTGGTGGTAGGCATCCAGCCCCCCCTGGGTGAGGGTGGTAGTAGTGGTAGGCATCCTGCCCCCCCTGGGTGATGGTGGTAGTAGTGGTAGGCATCCTGCCCCCCCTGGGTAAGGGTGGTAGTAGTGGTAGGCATCCTGCCCCCCCTGGGTAAGGGTGGTAGTAGTGGTAGGCATCCTGCCCCCCCTGTGTAAGGGTGGTAGTAGTGGTAGGCATCCTGCCCCCCTGGGTGAGGGTGGTAGTAGTGGTGGGCATCCTGCCCCCCTGGCTAAGGGTGGTAGTAGTGGTAGGCATCCTGCCCCCTGGGTAAGGGTGGTAGTAGTGGTAGGCATCCTGCCCCCTGGGTGAGGGTGGTAGTAGTGGTGGGCATCCTGCCCCCTGGCTAAGGGTGGTAGTAGTGGTAGGCATCCTGCCCCCTGGGTGATGGTGGTAGTAGTGGTAGGCATCCTGCCCCACCTGGGTAAGGGTGGTAGTAGTGGTAGGCATCCTGCCCCCCTGGGTGAGGGTGGTAGTAGTGGTAGGCATCCTGCCCCCTGGCTAAGGGTGGTAGTAGTGGTAGGCATCCTGCCCCCCTGGGTGAGGGTGGTAGTAGTGGTAGGCATCCTGCCCCCCTGTGTAAGGGTGGTAGTAGTGGTAGGCATCCTGCCCCCCTGGGTGAGGGTGGTAGTAGTGGTGGGCATCCTGCCCCCCTGGCTAAGGGTGGTAGTAGTGGTAGGCATCCTGCCCCCCTGGGTGAGGGTGGTAGTAGTGGTAGGCATCCTGCCCCCCTGGGTGAGGGTGGTAGTAGTGGTGGGCATCCTGCCCCCTGGCTAAGGGTGGTAGTAGTGGTAGGCATCCTGCCCCCCTGGCTAAGGGTGGTAGTAGTGGTAGGCATCCTGCCCCCCTGGGTGAGGGTGGTAGTAGTGGTGGGCATCCTGCCCCCTGGCTAAGGGTGGTAGTAGTGGTAGGCATCCTGCCCCCCTGGCTAAGGGTGGTAGTAGTGGTAGGCATCCTGCCCCCCTGGATAAGGGTGGTAGTAGTGGTAGGCATTCTGCCCCCCTGGGTGATGGTGGTAGTAGTGGTAGGCATCCTGCCCCCCTGGGTGAGGGTGGTAGTAGTGGTGGGCATCCTGCCCCCTGGGTGAGGGTGGTAGTAGTGGTAAGCATCCTGCCCCCTGGCTAAGGGTGGTAGTAGTGGTAGGCATCCTGCCCCCCTGGGTAAGGGTGGTAGTAGTGGTAGGCATCCTGCCCCCCTGGGTGAGGGTGGTAGTAGTGGTAGGCATCCTGCCCCCTGGGTGAGGGTGGTAGTAGTGGTAGGCATCCTGCCCCCTGGCTAAGGGTGGTGGTAGGCATCCAGCCCCCCTGGGTGAGGGTGGTAGTAGTGGTGGGCATCCTGCCCCCCTGGCTAAGGGTGGTAGTAGTGGTAGGCATCCTGCCCCCCTGGGTGAGGGTGGTAGTAGTGGTAGGCATCCTGCCCCCTGGGTGAGGGTGGTAGTAGTGGTAGGCATCCTGCCCCCCTGGGTGAGGGTGGTTGTGGTGGTGGGCATCATGCCACCCCTGGGTGAGGGTGGTAGTGGTGGTAGGCATCATGCCACCCCTGGGTAGGGGTGGTGGTGCGCATTCAGGCCCCTGTGTGCATAAGTGGCATTGGTGATGGGCATCCCGCCCCTATGGTGCTGCTGTTGCTGGTGTAAGTATATTCAGCATCCCCATGTGTGTGTGTGATGCGTCGTGTACGTGTTGTATGTGTTTTGTGGTTGGTGTCTGGCTTACCTTCTGCGCCGTACGCGTCCGTGCCTGTTCCGGTAGTAAATGTAGAATATTGGTATGATCGGGACGAAGGGATTCATGGTTGGTTCGTGTCGTTCGTCCTTCTCGTTGCTTCGCGTCGTCCTCGTCGCTTCGCCTCGTCCTCGTCGCTTCGCCTCGTCCTCGTCGCTGGCGTGTTCGCCTCGTAGCCGTGGATCGTGTTGTGGCGCGAATCGGAGCTTATGTGCGCCTCTCCCGGATGCTTTGACGTGCCGTGCGTAGCGACGGGTTCGGCGCGTACGGAAAGCGCATCGTACTTGTCCGGCCGGACGGGGCTGCATTTTTCCTTCCGTGCGACTCGATTCGGCGTTTCCGGATTCGCCTCGGTCGGAGAACAGGACCTGGTTTGGGTGAGTACGGCTCGGCCGGATTTTTTGCTGTTGTGCGCATCGTACTTGCTCGTTCGGTGTACTGTACGGATCGGTCGGGAAACAGGCTTTCGCATGGCTTTTTTCCCGACCGAATGGTATTGGGTGCGCCTCCGACCGAGATCGGAATCGGCCCCTAGGTGGTTACTACAATTTTATACAATATCGATATTGATTTAATTGATTATTGACTAATTGTGCCGGCCTAGGAATATACTAAACCATTGTGGTTTTTACCATCTTTTATTATGATTTTTATAAGCCTATTAGCCAATTTTGAAATTTTGCCTATTTGCACACACAGTAAGATGTATATCTTTATGCACTAGATGTCGATATGACATGTTATTTACATCATATCCAGTCATATGTATCCATCATTGTAATGCTGCGTTTGTATAGACACTATCAATTTTGAGTATTTGCACATTGACAATACTGTTTTACAGGGTATCGCATTTTCACATTGAATTCTATGGATCGATGTCTATTGAAGTTGTTAGCGTATCAGTCTTACTGTGCTGCTATTATTATTGTTTCTAGTCTGTCTATGATGTTCACTATCTTGGTGAGGCTGTTTTTACAGTCATTAGTGCACGTTTTGTTATTTATTGAGTTCCCCGGATATGTGGCGTATCATGTGATCAAGCTCGCGTGTGGCGAGCAAAACGCGTCATGGCAGGCATTATGCCTGTTTGATTCTGTGGTTTACCTCTGAATAAACTACACTGCTTCTCCACAACATCTACGTTGCTTAAAGTCTTCTTGTGAGTCTGATTGAGGTCCGTGCCTGTTTGTTCTGCCAAGGATCGGCAGACAGGAAGTTTGAGCGCAGATTCAAAAAAGGTAGACGCTCCTTCCGGGTACCAGGAAACCCGTGGGACGTGACGCGCAAACTGGCGGAGCCACCGGTAATAGTAAATAAAGGCAAGTTCGTAGTAAGCGCGCTCTCAGGAATCAAACCACAAGGAATACGATACAAAAGGATTTATTACGTCATAAATCCTTTTGTATCGTATTCCTTGTGGTTTGATTCCTGAGAGCACGCTTTCTACAAACTTGTATATATATATAATATATAATAACACAAAACAACCTCGGGTCTATGTTAGCACACAAGAAACTCACATCAGACAATGTACAAAAAATATAGTAGAAGGACTGGGGTCACTCATAATCTCCCCTATAAAAAAGGGGAAAATCCCTTTAAGGACGAAAACCCTCACCCACCATAGGTGGCATGCTTCATCATATGGGTTTCTCCTCCCAGTAGGAAACCTAGTCCTACTGAGGGCTACAACTCCCTCATTGTGAGGTAGGAGCTCAGGGATGTTTTGTTAAGATGGTCAAGAACTATCTAGGATGCTAAAATCCCATATGTAAATGATGGATGTGGTGAGAGTGCAGCGCAATAAAACGTGATAGTGAATGTGTACGGTGATGAGATAAAACTACCTAATGAATGCACAAAGAAATCTTTATTGACTTGCTATCACTGGTAGGATTAAAAAAGCAGCTTCTGTACCGCGACGGGGTACCGACGGAGAGAGCGGGGCCCCTTTCCCTGAGCTGCTGCCAGGTAGAGGTGAGGCTACTTATCCTAATTATATGGATATCCCCAGTAATACCTGACATCAACATATAGGATTACTGGTGTTGTATTATTATTTTTTTCATTATTTTTTTCACTATTTTTATCACTTTGCCTTAGCAGCCGCAATTTTTGATTCATCTTGGTCCTGAAGAAAGCCTGGATACATTATATTGATCATTGGAAGGCTGAAACATGTCGACCTATATTCATTGAGTAGTTTTAAATCAATACTACTCTTTGCATTGCTTTTTTAATCCTACCAGTGATAGCAAGTCAATAAAGATTTCTTTGTGCATTCATTAGGTAGTTTTATCTCATCACCGTACACATTCACTATCACGTTTTATTGCGCTGCACTCTCACCACATCCATCATTTACATATGGGATTTTAGCATCCTAGATAGTTCTTGACCATCTTAACAAAACATCCCTGAGCTCCTACCTCACAATGAGGGAGTTGTAGCCCTCAGTAGGACTAGGTTTCCTACTGGGAGGAGAAACCCATATGATGAAGCATGCCACCTATGGTGGGTGAGGGTTTTCGTCCTTAAAGGGATTTTCCCCCTTTTTTATAGGGGAGATTATGAGTGACTCCAGTCCTTCTACTATATTTTTTGTACATTGTCTGATGTGAGTTTCTTGTGTGCTAACATAGACCCGAGGTTGTTTTGTGTTATTATTAATTAAGATTAGGGGATATTCTCCTCGCTGGTCTCTAAATTAATTCCCTTGGACCCTCCCCCATCCTGTTTGTGTTCTAGTCTTATATATATATAATATGCCATACAGAAAATCTATACTTACCTTTGGATATTTTCCCCTCGATCTTTTGTGCCATCAATATTCTACCTTCAATAGTCAGTGTGCACACCATTCCCAGGCATCCAAGCAAGGGTAGTACACTCTAGAAACCCATTTTAGTTCCTTGATGGTCACAGACCCAAATCCCTACTGTAGTGTAGTTCCTATAGTCCCCTGCAGGACCTGCGCTTTTGGATAACATACACTGTGGGCCTGGTGGCAGACTGACTCTGAGCACCCCCACCGCGTATGTTAGCCTGTTTTGCATTAGCTAGCTCACAGTGCCACTAGAATCTCCTTTTTATCAGAGAGATTAGTTTTTGGCAACCTCAGAACACGACAACCCTGATTCCTCAGACTCGTGGAAACAATGTACTACTTTTTGCTCAGTCACTCGTGCTTACTCATTTGGTCTCAGAGAGTTACACAGAAGAAACAGTCGAGCGTGTTTACAATAAGAATTTATTGCACAGTTGTTCTTCTAGTATAAAATATATGTGCTGCGACAATTGTTAAGCAGTAGCAGAGATATATGATCAGCAGTACAGTGAATAGAAAAGGATAGTACAGTTCTACCATTTTGCAATAGTCATGAACATATACATGAATATAAAATGCATTTATAAAATAAAGCGCATACTCCTACGATGCCTGTCTAGATGTACCTAAGTGTACCTAGCATGTGAGTAGGTGCGAAAGAAGCCAAGAATCCCGCTAGGATTTAGTCAAACCCCAATACCTGAATAATGAGAGTGTGGGACCTCGTCCTGGTCTCGAGTTGGACACCCCGCAAGGGATGATTAGACCACTGTCAGCTGGAGCGACTGCATGCAGGAGCCTCAGCGTCTCTGGTCAGTGTGTCGGCCTGGAAGTCTCGGTTCCCTCTAACTACTTATAGCAAGAGGTGCTGTATTTATACAGAAAAGTATAGAGTCCCTTTGTCCCTTTTGTTAGCCATTGTTGGGTATGAAGATGACGTATGGGATGAACCGGTTATGTAGATGTTTATGCAGGTGGATCCTAGCCCCTGCCTGGTTTCCTAGAACTCTTACGAATATTTAATCATACTGGATGAGCACATCGAAGATGGTATAGGAGGCCATTGTTCGGGAAAAACCCTCCTTCTGTACCCAAACCACAGTCTAGATAAGGTTCAGCCCTCAGGGCCCGTTATTGTGGAGAATAGGGAACTAATGTAGGTGAAAGATTATGCCTATATTAGGGCATCTCAAACCATGCCTATATTAGGGCATCTATATGAAACATAACACCCACTCCTCTTAATACTCAACAATAATAAACAATGATAGCAAACTACTAAGTCATACTAGGTGGTAGCGTATATAATTGTCAGTGAGCCACATAAAAACATTTAAAAAAATTTAAAAGCATATTAAAAACATTTCTAAGAGGGGAAAAATGTGTAGAGTCAGTTCTTGAATTTGTACTCAAGCTAAAGGTCTAGCAGAGTTTGTTTATAGAATTTAAAACTCTTACAAGCGTTTTAGAAGGCCATGCTTTCCTTAGCGATAGAGTCAATTTAGTAGTAAATGTTCCAAATTTAAACAGAGTTGAAATGAAAAAGGAAACTCCAAATTCTTTCCCAGCACATGATGAGCCAATTGAAGATTAAGTGTCCTGGCTGGGAGACGCAACATCACAGTCTCTTGCTGTAAGGGACGGGAATTGTAATATTTCACACAGTACGTCGATGGAGCACAGATGATGTTCAGTACTGCCCATAGTTGGCATATCGGAACCCGGAGCTGTAGTCGATACCTCAGTGCCCGAAGTGCTAGTTGTAGCGCTTGTGCTGGTGTCAGCGCTAGTGGTGGCTGAGCTGATGCTCACCTCAGTTGTAGCAAAAGGCACCTGTGGGTTTTCAAGGAATGCATTCGTCAGGATAGGAATACGCTGGGGACACAGCCGAGCGTGGGACCTCAGCGGTTCCAGCCTCGTGTTCAAGTCCGCAGGCGTCTCCGACTCGAGTGTCAGACAAATGTCCAACACGCATTCTTTGCCGCAAAACAGGCATCGAAGAACAGGTAAGATGCAGTCCATCCAGACTGGTCTAAACGATAAGAACCAAGAAGCACTCAGTTCTCGTAGGCGAGGCGCGCCCAGATGTTGTACAATGCGCTCACGGTATCTATGTTCCAGAAGAGCTTTCACCATTTCGTTCGTGATTGGGCCGTCCATTGCGTATCAGGAAAATTACGATCAGGATTCCAGCTATTAAAAGCAGTATCAGAGGTAAACCTCCAAAGATGCTTCCAAATACGGAGTGTATAAAATTTGGGATAACTCCGAGGACTGTTTGGAAGGTGCTTAGAAAACCTGACCCTATGGTCTTAAATAAGTGTACAATACCACTCGTATCAGACATGTTAAAGATATGACCCACCATTTCTACAAAATGAAAGGGGCAGTTTGTACGAATAAGTGCCTGTATCTCAGTCGAGGTCCTTGCAACTTGAAGATCAAAGGTCTCTCGAGGGGAGGTTAAGGGTACAGTTTGCTGCAAAAGCATGGCTTTCATTCTGCTCAAAGTGTCAAATTTTATAAAAGATATCTCTAACGAAGCCCACAAAGGTGCCTCCCTGACTGTACTTGTTGGGGGAAACAATACTTGCATACAGCAAGTAACCCTGCCATTCACGATGACCAGATAGGCGATGCCCGGAAGCATGCCACAGCAACATTGATCATTCAGCATCAAGTAACTCCCTTTTGAAAGTAACTCAAACACTGGTGTGATCACGGCAGCTGGAGTTCCTTTCATGTGGCAAGACAGATTCGCCACCGAACCATTACAAGCTCCGTGTAAAATAATGTCTTGACACATGAAAGAGCCGCTTAAAGTGTTCTTGCAGTTTGTACCACTCAGAAACACTTCACGATCCCCACTCCGGCATCGAAATCTATATGGTAATTCCTAGGATTCCTTAATGTATTCTTTACCCAATATTTCATATCTGCCTGCCTGCGCTCAAGGCAATACTGAAACTGAAAGATCGTGACCGGGAGAGTGATATGGCCGTGGATTAGCCATTCTGTTGATGGTGAATCCGCCACTGTGAATGGTAGCCTGTCCAGTTTTTCAATACGCAGCATTGTATAGTTAGCTTCCCTTTGTGCCATTTCTATCTGTGTATCTGTTAGATTGTATTCAGAAAACAGAGACGTACTGTTTATAAAATGCCACGGCACAAAGCCTGCATGCAAAGATTGCAGCGTCCAGCTTAATAACATAATAGAATGTAACTGAGATTGGCCGTGTTGTAATATGGCTAAATCCTGTTCCAGTACGTCGATAGCAGAAGAAACAATGTTGCCCAATGAATATATCCTGGAGGTCAAAGTTGTTAACCCATTATCTACCACAGCTAAAGCTTTTTCTAAGTTTATACGGTCTATTTCCCGTATTCTCTCTGCGGCCTCTTGTTGGGAAATCTTCCAGTTTTCATTATAGGCAGCATAAATGCCTGCATATATGAAACGTTTTTTGACGTGTTTTTCCTGGGTCCTAGTAAAAAGTCCCTAAGATCCATGTCAAGTGAGAGTAAAGATAAGTGTTGTTTCACTTCTGCAAGTGTTGAGGTTTCTAGCCAACCGAGGCACAACTTCCCAACACTATAGGATGTCACTACCCCTGGATGTTCTCTCTGTACATTTCGTGGGTCTGGCCTATGGATACTGAATCCCTCGGTGATGTTCAGGAATCGCTTATGACAGCTATTCGTGTCTAAGGGCCAAACCACCCACTGTTTCCAATTTGGGTCTGTTCTATTATACTCTAAGATGTCAGCCACTGTTGCCCCTTCTTTTGTAGTTGAATTCTGCCACCCCCCATATGTCGGTGTTGGAAATCTAGGGGTGTTCAGGTCCTTGCTCTTGGCTAGTCCAAGACAGGATGTCTGTTGCACAGTATCATTTAAAAAGATCATTTGTTGTGGAATGAGGCATGCTCTAAATAGTGCCTCTGTACCCTGGACTTGCCAGTCCCCTGAACCCCAAACTGATTTTAAGTCAATTTCTTCTTTCCATAGGTCGAAACCCTGTTCAGACAATTGGGCCAAAAAGGAAGCAGAGTAAATCTGTTTAGTGTTTGTCAACATAATTTTCAGTGCTGATGTTGGTGCAACCTTGTAGTAATATGAGGCTGGATCTGTGGAGTTAAACCCTGAAAAGTATGAAAATTTCTGTGCAAACGTTTGTGAACTACTTTTTGGTGGTGTTGGGCAATGTTCCCACTGATGGTACTCAAAAACATTCCTAGGTGAAATGGATTTGTGCAGGAAATGATGACCATAATGTTGGTAACAGTACAATGTGTCATAATCTGAAGAACCCTCTAACATTTCATTATTAGAAAATGCAGCAGTTTTCTCTAAATCAGACAACATGTTATTTACTGTTTCAGAGTCCCAATCATCAGAAAATGTACTTGAGGTAATGATATCACTAAATGAAATTTTAAATACATGATTCATTTTTAAAAGCTCGGTCGGACCGAATATGTTAAAATCAACCTTGTCCCATACTATACCATCCGGTATAGGAACTGCTGTAATGTTCACTGATGACAAGTCTCTTTGCTCACGATGTGATGATGGATGTGGCTTCAGTAGTATGTTGACCTTTTGGGCTGTGGAACTTTGTTGAAGATAGCGTCCATTAATAAGCATACTAAAAGTTAGTACTAAGCCAAGCCAGAAAAGAAAAAACAATATCCCAGAAATTACCCAGAGTTCAATCAAAGGCGGTACCAGGTATGTCTTTTTTAGAAAGAGAAGAAAGTTCTTTATTTGCTGCTTGAATGGTGTTTTGGCTGGCGTCGTTTCCGGCTCGCGTGGATCCAGAGAAAACGTATCAAAGTTCATAAAATGGCCAGAAGCAGTTCGATCAATTGTAGGAATTGCATCGGGATTAGCTGAAATGTTATTTTGCTCTTGACGAGGCATGTTGACGTAGACTTCTGTATTAGGTCTAATTGCAACTTGTGAATTAATCTGATGTTCATTTTGAATTTGAGTGTTTGGTTCAAGTGGAACAAGTTCCATAGCATTGTTGCTTAGTCCTTCATTCCTTACAGGTGGCTATTCAAACGTGATGAGTCTTTCTTGGATTGTAGCTAGAGGAGGGCGTCTGCTACTGTGGAGACCACGAGGCCTACTGCTTATTATCGGCCACATAGTGTGGTTTGATTAAGTCGATTGAGACAAATCTTTTCTCCTTTTTCCCAGCAGGAGGCGGCAAAAGTACAGTTCTTGTTCCTTGTACTGCAAGGACTGGTACATGTGTTCTGTATGAAGGTCCAACTTCCTTTTTGTCTGCAATTTTCTCTCTGACCAGATCCCCGACTTTTGGGATCCAGACAGGTCTTGCCGTGTCTGCCTTGACTTCCCCAGTGGCGATCTGCTTTAGTCGGACATTGCTTTGTTTTGTCCTGGATTCATTTAGATCCTGTAAAACAGCCAAACGATCATGGCTATCAAATGGTTTTTCATCCGCCACTGTGCCTTCACAATCAAGATCAGGTACCCACATTTGTGTCCCAAAGAGGACTTCATATGGAGTGACACCCCCTAGAGAGTTTCTTGGCTGGTTGTTTAATGCCCGCTGTACCCCATAAAGGTGTTTGACCCAACTACCACCCTTGCCTAATACCCTAGCTGTTAAAGATTGCTTTAAGTCCCGGTTTTTCCTCTCCACAACCGAATTTCCCTCGGGATGGTACGGAGAGGAGTCCCGCAATGCTACGCCCATTCCTTCCATGGCCTCTTTGTAAGCCTGAGAGCTAAACGCAGGGCCGCGGTCAGAATGTAACGTGCTAACTGCGTATGTGCCTAAAAAGACTCGCAAATCTTTGATAACAGTTTGAACGTCAGCCGAGCGCTGAGGCCATACCCATAGGAATCTCGAGCAGGAATCCACTGCAACCATGATATATTTGTAAGCCCTGTCCGTTTGTAAGGGGCCGCAGTGGTCCAAGTACACACATGCAAGAGGTTTGTCTGATTTTTAATAATGGCGTCTGCGCGGGTTTTGCTGCCGTGGAGCCTTTCATCTGCTGGCAGATGTCGCAATTCAAGACATAGTCTTTAGTTTGCTTAGTTAACCCTTGCCACCAATAGCGCTGTTTCAGTAAAGAAATAGTCGCTGTAACGCCTGTGTGCGCAGAGCCCAAACCCTCATGTGCTGCGAGTATTAAACCTTGCCTACGATCCATATTTGGTATTACCCTATCCCCCACTCCAGGAATCTGAGCATATGGAATGTTACTTGCATCTAACTTGTAGGAGTATTTGAGTGGAAATGTTTTAGGTACTGCTGTGCTGCCTTTGCGTGAAGCAATGACAGCTACCATAATATCACCGTCTATTCTCGTTTTGGAACGAGTGAGTGCAGCTACGGAAGCCGTGCGAACAGCCCCCTTTGCGGCTTCATCAGCCAATGAATTCCCTTCAACGTGAATGCCATCACGTTGATGACTCAGTGTATGGATCACATGAGTCCTTGGTAGCTCGTTTTTCAACTCTGCTACCTGTTCCCATAGCATTTTATGCTTAATTGTGCCACCCTTCGCATCTTTAAACCCATTTTGCTCCCAATGGTATAGGTATTCATTATATGACTGAACACAGTAAAACAAATCACAATCAATTCGTGATACATATTTACAAGTGCCAGTATCAGTGCTTTTAACTCTGCCAGCTGTGCTGTGCAGTCTCCTAGTGATTGCGTTTTTGTGCAACTTGGATAGAACTTTCCATCCTGCATGCGACCTTTAACGATAGCACACGCTGCGCTGTATTGCTGCTTACTTCCTATGGCCGGTTGCGCAGATCCGTCAGTATAAAAAATATATTCATACTGATCGAGAGGCAAGATTTCATTTGGTAGAGGATATTCGTGTTCATATTGCAGGAATGCCTGTGTTTTTAAACTTGGATCAAATCTGTATTCAACGTCCGTTGCAGTAAGAGAATTAGCCCATTGTATCCATCTCGGATGTAAGGCTTTAGCATTAGGAATGCTAGCCTTTGTAACAGCCTCTAAGGCTGGTACCGGGGTTACGACGATAATGCGTTTCCCCTGTGCTAGTGCTCTTTCTCTTGCTACAGCGGTCTGAACAGCTGTCAGGATTTTTTCTGTTGAAGTGAAACGCATTTCTGCATTTGTGTACAGGTGTGATTTGTATGCGATTGGTACTGTTTCTCCTTCATTGAAGGTTAAGTAAATGTACCCGCATTGACCCGCAATTATACGGATCACCAAGTGGCATACGTTTACGTGCGTTTGCAAGTGTTTGGAAGCTATCATGTCTTCCTGGAGTGAACGAAGAATATTAGTATGTTCTTGTGTCCAATTTCTGGCTGAAAAGTCAGGTTTTATTAGGTCGTATAAAGGTTTTACCCTTTGTGCGTAATCTAAAATGTATGTTCTGCCGAAATTTAGGAATCCCAGTATTGATTGTACATTTTTTAATGATTTTGGAGGCTGGAGTAGCGTACATTTTTCTAAAAAGTTTGCTGCTAGACTTTTCCCTTCACTTGACAGCTCATATCCCAAAAATAGGACATTGAGGTGGGCTATTTTTGATTTTTAAAGTTAAATTTGTAGCCCTCAGTGGCAAATCCCATAATAATGGTGCTTACCCTGGTCAAGTGCCTCTCTAAGTCGTCGTCCGTTAGATAAATATCATCTACATAGGACAACGCTTCTTCATCAAATTTTTGAAGTAACTCTGTTACCCTTTCTGAAAATACCCCGGGGCTATTCTTATACCCTTGGGGGAGTCGACAAAATTGTCGCTGTGACCCTAACGCTGAGAATGCGGTCAGATACCTGCTATCAGGCACTATATTTTGGCAAAAAAATCCATTTGAGATATCAAGTGTTGTTTTGTATTTTTTCCGCACAATGTTATTCAATAACCCTTTCCATGCTTGTGACGGAACCACGCCGTCATGAGCCACGGGCGCTGTGTGCTCATGACGGCGTGGTTCCGTCATGCGGCTGCCGCTCCGCCCACGCGGCATTAATTCCCCGCCTGTGCGGGCGAATTAATGAGCGGGCGGGGCCGTGACGGAACCACGCCGTCATGAGCACACGCCGCCCGTGGCTCATGACGGCATGGTTCCGTCACAAGCATGGCGGCGCCCGCTCACCCCCCACTCCCCCCCAGCGCCACAGCAGAATTACTGCCGCGGCCAAGGGGTTAATGCGGCTCTATGTGCATTTTGGACAGCAAATGTCTTTGTGCATGAGTTTAAATGTCTGTAATCTAAAACTAGACGATATGTGTTGTCGAGCTTAGAGACGGGAAACAAAGGATTGTTCATTGGAGAGGTACATTTTTCAATGACCCCCTGGTATTCAAGTTGATCTAAGATCTCCCTGACCTGTTTTTTAGCTTATTCCTTTATTGGGTATTGCCTCTGAGCATTAGGTGAAACTTTTAACGGGATCACATGGTAGGTTGAATCCTCATCCCACCCAGCGTGATTTTTGTACAATGCTGGAGCTTGGGCTACTGCCCACTCCCGTGCATATGTATGTTTAAGGTGAACGGGAACATGGTCGGAAAATGCAGGGAAAATTATACTTTCTCCCCTGGGGCACTCCATTACGAATGTTCGGCTAACAGGATGTCATTTCCAAATAATAAGTTCTTCCAAAAGAGACCTTTTATTTTCCTGGGCTTGTCCCCCTCCATCCGGAGTGTTATTTCATGTAACTTATGTGGGACGCTCACCCTTCTGTCTGGTGTTTCCACCGTGATGTAATCATTCAAGTCCGCTGTCACCAGAAAATCCTTCAGGTTCTGGTGAGCTATTGTTACTTCTGCCGCACTGTCTAGCATCGTCAGAGCCCATTCCCCGTTCAGAAGTTGTGTCCTCAGAATTCTGGGCATGTCTGATTTTCAGACCAGTAACTTTCTTTTTCTTAAATTGAGGTTTTGATTTTGGCTTATCTTCTTTTTTGGAAGTAAAGTCTTGAGCACGCTGCTTGTCTCTGGACTGTGTGCGCTCCTCTCTGTGTTCTGACCGTCCTTCTCTCCCTTAGTTTTTCTTCGAGCCCTGAAAGGAACGAGAGGAACATGTATCAGTATCCTGATACCTGTCAGGTTTCCTAATATTATCCCTATTCCTAAGGTTGTACCTCTTTTCAGAGGGCTCCTGTGGAGGAGACCTACCTCGGGACTGAGATCTGTTGTCTTTAAACTTTTGTTGTTTTTTTATTATCCCACTTCTTTTTAAAAGAAGTCGGTGTCTGCTTAGAAGTGTCCTTTTCGGGACTGCCCATTAGTGAGGTTTTACAGCTTTTCCCCCCAAACTATCCCTGCCTAACTCTGCATACGCAGTTTCAATTATTTTGGGTAGTTCATTCTCCTGTTCTAATGGAGAGAACTCCCGTAGGCGTTGGCAGATTGCCACTGATGCTGCTTCCCCTTTAATGTTAGCTAGTATTATGGCTGATACCTGGTCGAAGTTATTTAATAACTTCATCCCCAAGTTCAGAGCAGGCTCTGCTCCGTACTCATTTTGTATTTGTCTTAATACATCTGGTATCACTGCTAATGAAGGAATACCATGAGTTCTGGTATATATGGCAGCAAAGACTGTACCCCAAGAGGTACAATCCTCTAACTGTGGTGTAATCCCCATGGGCAAGCAGATTGTTAACATTCTGTGTTTTTCAAATGGTTTGGTATTTGGGAATACTGCTTCTAACTGGGTTATTTTCTGAGCTACCCAGAAAGGAATTTGTTCACGTTTTGTGGGCATTTTACCCATTACCGCATGTAATGTTTGTGGAGTAATTTTAGTAGCTGTGCTCTGTGTAGGAGCTATATTTGGTGTAATTACTGTTGGTTGGACCGCAAGTGTCCTCATGACGAATTGTGTCATGTTTCTGTAAAGTTTTATGAACTCTTTGTGTTGGAAAAGCAATTCATCATTTGTCATTGTGTCATTGTCAGGATGTGGTGCATAGGTCGCTAATAACGGCCATGTTGCTCCTGGTCTTCCTAATGGACCGAGTCTTGCTCTTCTTCTTGAGTGGGGTAGGGCGCCATTAAACCAGAAATTATGTTCCTGGTAGGTAAGCGAAATCTCAATCTCCTCAAACGGAGTGTAGACTCCTGGGACTTCTTCATGTGTATAATAATGAAAAGTTTGTGTTATAGCATTTGCTGCTGGGAATGTAACCCATGAATAGAACACCTCTGTTTGGAAATCTTCGTGTGCCTCTATCACGAATATTACTACACCTCCTCTGGCTGGTACACCATTTTTGAGGAGTTTAACTGTGAGGGTGTGTCTTACATTGGGTGCAATCTGTATTGCATTGGCATCATCCTCATCTGACTGACCTATTTGTGCCAGCGGGTCTAATTCTCCGTTGTCGGTAGTCATTGTGTTAAGAACACGGAATAGCTGTCCAAGGAAATTAAGATAAGGTGTTTTGCACAATTTTGGGAACTAAATGTCCCTCAAGCTTAATAAGTAACAAACCAACGTTGGTGGCGCCATGTAGTGTAGTTCCTATAGTACCCCTGCAGGACCTGCGCTTCTGGATAACATAAACTGTGGGCCTGGTGGCAGACTGACTCCGAGCACCCCCACCACGTATGTTAGCCTGTTTTGCATTAGCTAGCTCACAGTGCCACTATAATCTCCTTTTTATCAGAGAGATTCGTTTTTGGCAACCTCAGAACATGACAACCCTGATTCCTCAGACTCATGGAAACAATGTACTACTTTTCGCTCAGTCACTCGTGCTTGCACATTTGGTCTCAGAGAGTTACACAGAAGAAACAGTCGAGCGTGATTACAATAAGAATTTATTGCACAGTTGTTCTTCTAGTATAAAATATATGTGCTGCGACAACTGTTAAACAGTTCAGAGATATATGATCAGCAGTACAGTGAATAGAAAAGGATAGTACAGTTCTACCATTTTGCAATAGTCATGAACATATACATGAATATAAAATGCATTTAGAAAATAAAGCGCATACTCCTACGATGCCATTGTTCGGGAAAAACCCTCCTTCTGTACCCAAACCACAGTCTAGATAAGGTTCAGCCCTCAGCGCCCGTTATTGTGGAGAATAGGGAACTAATGTAGGTGAAAGATTATGCCTATATTAGGGCATCTCAAACCATGCCTATATTAGGGCATCTATATGAAACATAACACTACAAGCTAAATATAATGCCAGCACTCCCACTTCAAACCTTCCTAGATTCTCATATCTGAGATGAGTGAGACAAAGGGCTACAGAGAAGCTTAAGCTCAGAGGGCAGGGGTCTCGGGTTGCCATGCCTTGCAGGTAGGTCCCACATGTCTGGTTTCTTGCCTCAAATGCACCACCGTTAAAATGAGCGCAGCCAAAGCTAGGCTACAAATGCTTTTTTAATATTTATAATGCATTAACAATAGCCAGGTGGCTACAGTTTGATGTATATATCTGTTGGGGGGGTCTGCATTGCTTCTCCATGTGCTTTTCCCTGACAGTTTAGCCAGGCATCCTAGGAATCGTAGAATATAAAATATCTATGTTATAAAAAAAAGTAGTCACTAGGCAATGCAGTTATTTCTAAATTATGCTCTATTCATACCAAGTGCTTTAGCTCTTCTATCCAGGCAGTAAGGAGATGACACAGCAATGTTTACCACTCATGCTTACTTCTCTCCTAAAAGATGTGCTACCCATCCTTTGAGAGGTAGTTCTTAACATCACATACTTACACAGCGACTCTGGTTTAGAGAATACTTTGTTTCTGGGTTCACCTATCACCCAAACCCTCGACTCACCTCACATCCTTCCAGTCAGTACATTATAGAGAGTACTTAACACATCCACCCGACACACTTCACACAAACAATATTCTGTACTTCAATGGGTGTATCCAACAGCACTCTCTATCAATAATAACATCACAAAGCATTACTCCAGACAGGCTTTTCTAACGAATAGCAAGTGAGCTACTGGTAGCTCTCCAGCAACCTGTAAGTAGCTCTCTTGTGTGCAGTCCCGCCTACTAAATTAAAAGTTTTTGCTTGTTAAGTTAATATCTGTACCAAAATTGAAAAGCATGTTTTAGAAACAAAAATGTGTGTATTTTTCAGAACTCAAAACCTGGTCTTTGGAGAAAAATGGTTGAATTTCTAAAATATATTTGAGTGATAAATCAAGTGGTGTTGGGGCAACATATGTCATACTACTACCTTGGTGCCAAGGGTATTGCAGTTATGGCTGTTATGTATTATCCATGTAGAGGTATTCTAAATTGATAATACCTTTTTGGGTCGAGCCTGGACAGCACATGCGCTGCTCTGCGAGGCATGCTGTATTCAGGTAATGAAATACCACCATTTGTAAAGCGCACAGCTACCTCCGAAGAGGTGTCCCGGCGCTGGGGGCCCTCGGGAAGATTAAGCGAGCTATTGCGCAGAGTCACATGGTGCTGGGCTAACCTGCTGCCGGCACCGGGGATCGAACGGTGAACCTCGTGGTCCGGAGTCAGGCACCCTGGCCGCTGTGCCACACCTCTTCCAGGTAGGTAGGGACTTGAAGCCCCGCCCACTCCTGCTCATTTTTTCATTGGCTTGTGTCATTGTCCACTGTAAACTGTGGCTGTTCATTGATTAATAGGCTTAGTAGTCCCTCCTTAGTACCGTCTTGTCTCATTTTGTAACCTCCCATGGCAAAACCCCGTTACTTGTGTTGTTACTCGGTAGGATTTAATTACAGCCTCCCAGCACTATTTTCTCAAGTAGCTTTGTCCTGTCTGCTGGCAGGACACGCTCTCTCCTAACGATTTAAAAACATTTTATAGCACGGGTGCCAAAAGCATTTGCAATGCAATAGTTCTCACATTCGTGAGACTTTAAACTATTGGCATTGTAAATGACAATGCCTTTTAATTACCGGTTTTAAAAACAACACAAATTAAAGGCATTGTCATTTACAATGCCAATAGCTCAAACTCTCGCAAATGCGAGACCTATTGCATTGCAAATGCTTGTTTACATTACTGCTGGCAGCCTGCCTGAAGCACTGAAATGGCCACTGCTGCTAATCATGCATATGGTGGCCAGTAATGTAATCTTGTCTGATGGGGTCAATATTACAACACTAATACTATTAGTAGCTCGTTATGATTTTCATTGGATATATGAGTAGCTCTTATTACAGAAAAGGTTGGAGACCACACCACAGTCATATGGCATTAATCGGAAATCATATACTATACAGAACCCTTACACCCTCGTGCGCAAACAAGAACCAAATCTTAAATAAAAATATTAAACACCATCATATCCAGAGTATTGCATCACAATTACCTACCCAAATTGAGATTGTGATGCATATTTATTAGGCAGTTTGCAGTGACTTAGCATTGGACTACGAACCACCAAAGACAGAGAAAATTGCAAAAGTCCCTCTGTACACCATCAACTACACACAAGACACTACAGAGATCTCTCAAGGTGGAACAGAATTTACTTTCAGAGTAATGTAGACGTATCACTTCTAAACATAAATATTGAATGAACTCTCTGCTACCCCCCCCCCCCCACACACCGAACACCAGCAAACAACAGAGACAACCAATGTATGTGTTTCTCAGATCCGAATCCAATGGTGCCCAGATTAGGAATATTTTACAATGCCATAACAGTGTTAATTAGCACTATACAAATGCAAATAACATTAAATGTGCTGCTGGTCAGGGCTGAGGTATATCAATAGAGCTCCAGTCCTGCAGGGCAGCAGCAAAATGTGCATTAAGGTAGAATGTGGTCCATTAACAAAGCTATGCTACAGTTACAGTGAGTGCTGCAGGGTTGGCCCAGAAGTACATCAGCAGAGCAGCATTACAATTCCAATAGCACATTCCAATAACGAGGAGAGTTGGATGCCTTGTACAACCACATTTTTCTCAGACACAGGCCGGTGAAGGTTAATGGACTGTCGCACTCTGAATAGAGCATCATGCTATTTGCCAGACTTTTGCACAATCACACCCCCTTCGCTCAAATGTAATCGAAATGCGGGTTTTTGGCCATAACGTTTTTACAGCGATTTATACAAAGGCTTCACATATTTAAAACAAACCAGAATGAGATTTATCTACAATGTTCATGAAATAAATCACATAAGTGATAGCATAAGTAATAAAAAGTAATAATATACATATATATATCTATATAGTTTCCAAGAAACCCCTCATGTCATTTAGAAGGGCGAAATCCATGAGGGAACAGTTGGTGAACAACAGTCCCGAATTGCGGGAAAAGGGAGGCTGGCTGAAACCTAGTCCTGGTTTCAGCAAGTGCTCCAAATGTAAAGCCTGTAAACATGGCTTAAACACAAAGGAAATTCAAATGCCCTTGTGGAAGAGACCTTGGAAAATGCTGAAAAGTCTAAATTGTAGAAGTGACCATGTAGTCTATGTTTTAACCTGTACCTGCCCTATGTTATATGTAGGTAGCACTATCCACATGGCCCATGTCAGGATATTACAGCATTTGAGAGCAGTTAAAAATCAAGATCCCAGTTATCCTGTGGCACGCCACATTAACGAGGTCCATGGAGGAAAATAGAAGACCTATCTTTTTGTTCTAGATGCTGTGCCAAAGAAAAGGAGAGAGGGCAATAGAGAACTTGATTTGAGGAAATTGGAGTCCAGGTACATTTTAATGTTGGATAGTAAAAACCCTAAGGGTCTTAATGCGGATGAAGGACTCCATGTGCATCTGCTGTAGGAGGATGACGTATAATCATGGGCCTTTGTATGATTCAGGGTAGCTTTCGAGAACCGAGGAATTGTAATGTAGATCATGGCTCTTTTCAAGCTTTTTTCAACAATATTCTATGATCAACACCTCTTCGCTTTGACATTATATGAACTTCAGATTCCGTTAGTTTTCTTTAGTTTTTTTAGATATTAACACGGGTGGTAGATATTTTAGGCACTTTTGAAGAGATGAACAATGATAAACACTCTTCATAGTAAACGAATTATATTTGGTTTCAAAAGGTATAGATGACCCAAGATCCTAGCCAAATTATTAGCTAATCGACTAATTAAAGTCATCTCCGATTTGATACATCCGGACCAATCCGGTTTCATACCACGCCGAAACACGGCGTTAAATCTACGGCGGGTCCACGGGGTTCTAGGTAGGGCAAACACGATCCTAGAACCGGCCGTCCTGGTCTCGCTGGATGCCACTATGGCGTTCGATACGGTTGAGTGGCCTTATCTCATAGCAGTCCTCCACAAACTGGGATTTGGCCCGGAGTTTATTGGGTGGGTTCGCCTCCTGTACTCGGCGCCTCTGGCGCAAGTCGTAGTCAATAATAAGAAATCCGACACGTTTGCCTTGAGCAGAGGTACCCGCCAGGGATGCCCGCTCTCTCCCTGCTCTTTGCTTTGGCTTTGGAACCGTTGGCATCATGGATCCGACAGAGTCCAGTTATTCGTGGTCTGCGTTGGTCGGCTGAATGGGAGGACCGCATTTCGCTTTATGCGGATGACATACTGCTCTATTTGACTGATCCCAAAGATCCCTAACAGTGGTTCTAAATATACTGGAAGTATTCGGAAGGTACTCAGGGTTTGCAATCAATTGGACCAAGTCCCATTTATATGTCCTTCGGGGGCCCCCAGCCCTGCCCCGGGACTGCCCAATCCAGATCAGTGCCACGGGCTTTAAGTACTTGGGGATTTTCCTCTCCCGGGACCCTGCACTCCGGTATGAAAAAACCTCCTTCCTCCAATGCTGCGGCTGAGGCGGGACATAGCCAGCTGGAAATCTCTTCCCCTCTCTCTTCTGGGTAGAGCAGCCCTTTTAAAATGATGTCCCTCCCCCGCTTTCTCTATGCCCTACAAAACTCACTAGATCCTGTCCCCCTGAAATATTTTAAAGAAATCGAACGCCTTCAGAGGGAACTACTGTGGACCAGCACGCCCCGTATTGCCCTGGGTAAGCTCACATTAAAATGGTATGATGGGGAATTAGTCTCCCAGACATAAAGAAATATTATTGGGCCTCACACCTGGCAGCCATCAACCAGGGCACATATGGTGGCTTTGAGGACCCTGGATATCGTATGGATAGATGGTTGCTACCGGGAGGGAATTATAATAGATCACTCTATTCGAGACCTGACCGGCGTCGTATGACGGGACCCACGGGTCACTCAGTGAAGGTTTGGCACGACGCAACTAGATCCCTCGGGTGGAAGGGTAAGCTGACATTGGCTACTCCTCTCTGGGACTCGAAGCAACTGGGTAACTTATGGACAACGAAGGGTTTGATAAATGGAACATGATTGGGATTTCGCAGATAAAGGATATGTGGGCGGGAGAGGGAGTGAAATCATTCGCCACGCTTCAAAGTCAACACGAACTGGCCGACACAGAGCGGTTCCGTTATACACAGATTAGACATGCTCTACACTCTCTTCTCCCGACGGGCACTTCCCTCCCGGAGTCATCTCCCTGGAGGATAGGATATTGGATGGCCACCTCCCGGATAAGACCATCTCCTTAATCTACAACAAATTAATATATAACATGAAAGATCCACTGTCTACATTGCGCCAGAAGTGGGTTGCGGACGGAGTAGAGATGGATGATGAGGAATGGCAGGAGGCGGTGTCCTCGCCTCGAGTGGTGGCTATCCCAGCACGACTAAAATTAGTGCAGCTAAAAATTTTACATAGGATATACATGACCGGCCCCAGACTAGTACAGATGGGAAGGGTAGACACAGGAGACTGCAGAAGGGGATGTGGGCAAATAGGCACCTTTATACACATCATATGGGAATGCACACACATCCAAACATTCTGGAGGGAAATACATGGAGTCGTGGGGGAGGTGCTAGCAATTCCCATACTCCCTGAGGCGCGTAGATGCCTGTTAAACATATGGGAACCAACAGACATGAATACCCACCAAATACAGTGGGTCACGCTGGGGTTCATGCTAGCCAAGCGAAATATCGCTCAGGCCTGGGGAGCGGTGACTCCCCCTACACGGGGGGGATGGGAGACGAGTATGGACTGGTGTATGTTCCGGGGAAAAGACAGTATATCTGGCCCGAGGCTGTCCCAGAAAGTGGTCACGTGTATGGTCGCAGTGGAACACTTACAGAGGAGATATCTGCACCCCCACAATGTGTCGAACTAGATGACATACATCCTCCCTGAAATGTTATTGACCGTATGCAATGTACAAGAGTAATGTCACATGCTGTCTTGCTGACATTGAGATTGAGCGGATTCATGACTGTTTGTATGTCGATGTTTGTTAATAAAAAGATATTTAAAAAAAAAAAAAAGGTATAGATGAATTTAAGTTACTGTTATGGCTAGTATCTTTTAGAATGACATAGGATGGACTCGGTTTTAGGGATTTTGTGATAGGTCTTTATTGTACAATGTGGTTTTAAATAATTTTATCTTCATGTAGGAATGGGTATAGTCTTGAGATTTTAGTCATTTGAATTACATTCGTTGAATCAAATTTTAAAACTAAATGGAGGGGAGGTTTTTCTTAAATATTTAATCAAATTGCCTATTTGCACAAGTGACCATTTAGTTCATGTTGCACAGAGTAGTATGTTTACAGTGGAGGTGTAATTTGCATATGCTATTTACCTATTCGTGGAAAGGGCGGATACTATATGGCACAATTTGCGACTTTTGCACATTCAATTGTTTTTAGAATTTTGCGACATATGCACAAAGTGGATCGTAAGGTACAAACGGAAGTTTGGATCAGTAAAATAGAAAAACCGATAAGAAAAACCGACAAGAATGATCAATGATTACCAGAATCCATAGGATTATACATGAATATTAGAGGGCTGATTGATGAAGAATATATTTACCACATTTATAGGTTTGGGCACTGGCCCAGAATCGTTTGACCGAAGCATTACCGAGTTATATCTGCTGAAGCTAGGGTTTATCAATATACTCAATTTTCACATTAAAAGAATTCCTGCCATAAGCTTAGATGCATCCTGAAAATTTGGAACAATAAAGTCTATTGAAAAAGTAAATTTATACAGCTATGAAGGGTTAGATGCAGGAAGGGATTCACAACCATAATGCATGTATATGGTTCAATGCACAATTTATGTTATTTGGTAGAGTAATTTCAGCATAAAAATAATGTGAATTACATTCGAAGGGAGTTTGATTAACTTTTACGAGTTTAGGCTATCTTGTTGTCATGCAAAGCTGCGATGCAACGCTTTCTACATAGTCTGTTGTCCATGTCAATGGGTGTGTGTATCACGTGGGTAATAACAGCAAAACACTATAAAACTAAAAATGGGAATGTGGCTCCGTTGTGTGAACAAGGCAGGGGATCCTGCCGAAACGCGTCATAGCCGATAAAAATCATGGAATAAACATTGTGGACTTAAATTTGCTGGTGTCACCGTGTCTCTGTTCGGTGCGACTTAAGGAGGTGCCGATTTGTGTGGATATATATATATATATATATATATATATATATATATATATATATATATATATAGAGAGAGAGAGATACATATATAGATATATATACACAGTTACATACAAGCACAAGGAAATTCTTAACTACCTTAGAGACGTCACTGA
Source organism: Calotriton arnoldi (assembly GCA_963921515.1). Classification (NCBI taxonomy): domain Eukaryota; kingdom Metazoa; phylum Chordata; class Amphibia; order Caudata; family Salamandridae; genus Calotriton; species Calotriton arnoldi. The sequence continues at coordinate 2,291,224 of CAWUFW010001090.1, read as the reverse complement.
AAAGTAGAACTCTTACACCGTTGAACAAAAAGTTCATAAGATAAACTCAGAAAATGTACTTTGTAGGGCTCAGAGGTCAAATGTCCACATGTATTTCTGAATGCCTTACCAGCATAAGCCACTGTCTCTGAAGACAGCCTTATGACTTCAGGCTTAGGAAGATAGGTTCCTTTTCACCTTTTTCATTCACATAAAGATTTCTTTCAATTTTCCATCTCCTCTCCTCGCCAATCTTGAGCCGAGAAGGCCAGAATCAGCAAGACAAGGGTTTTGTTTACTTTCTAAAGAAACACATTCTGCAGTGGGGGCAGCCAGTGAAGCTTACAGAGGGTATTCAAGAAGTAGGATGCTTTAGGATCTATGTCCTCCTAATCTGCTGGGGAAACTGAGAGGCGTTTACATTGTTTGGAAACAATACTCATTTGAGGATCATGAGAGAGGATAGGATCCAATGTGTCTTAGTTTTATTACCTGGGATAGTGAAGGAATCTTTGCTTTGTTAAACATAAATTCTCTATTCTCAATTACAAGCTGTAAGATAATTGTTTTAGGCCCGCTAACATAAGGTCTGATTTCCTCCTTTCAATGCCAGCCAACTTTTGTGCGTCTATGATCTATCACTTCAAAATAATGTAGTAGCGTCATGTTGTCTTTTAGCATTATCTCCAGTTCAACTAAAAAAAGGTTATATATATATATATATATGTTTCACCAAAGGCCCAAGAGCATTTTAAGGACGCACTCGACAACCACTGCAAGAACCATCCGGTTTATTGTAAAAAGGGAAACCCAGCTTCCTCATTCCAGTTTTTAAAGTTCATCATGCCTGACGCGTTTCGAGGCGCTCTGCCTCTTACTCATAGGCAGCTTGTAGCGTGAACGATGGCAGAAGACTCCAATTAGCAAGGCTAATTAACTGCATGCTTTTATACTGGCCCCCTAGTGGGCCTCGCTAAGTGCGTTTGTTTTCATTCCATTTTAATCGTGCATGCTGGCATTTGTAGTCCATTAGGAGTACATATTACCCTCAGTGGGTTCCGATCGTCATTCACTCTTTGCAGCAATATATTTACCCTACAGTAGGGCTCCAGATGGGGTGCTGGGTGTTGTTTTCCACAGTAGCTGTGCTGCAAAACTGGCGTGGAATAGTTCCCACCACGCAGCCTCTCTGTCAAATTGAAGATGGTGCAGTCCTTCACGGCAGGGCTGCCGTGTTGATATTTGTTTCACCAAAGGCCCAAGAGCATTTTAAGGACGCACTCGACAACCACTGCAAGAACCATCCGGTTTATTGTAAAAAGGAAACCCAGCTTCCTCATTCCAGTTTTTAAAGTTCATCATGCCTGACGCGTTTCGAGGCGCTCTGCCTCTTACTCATAGGCAGCTTGTAGCGTGAACGATGGCAGAAGACTCCAATTATATATATATATATTATCCCAGTTTGGTTCATCCTTTCGCCTGACACAGTAACGCTCAGTATGGGTGCGAGCTCCCGCGGCTGAACCACGCCGCTAAATACATCTACCAAATCCTCTTTCCAGAAGAAAAACGGTCCGCACTCATGCAGGTTTTGCGATTTTTATTTTCTATCTCCTCCATTAGATGTTCATATTTGCAAAACAAGATACAGGTGAAACAAAAGATCTACGCGTTTCGGTATTACAAATACCTTGCTCACGATCAACAGGTTGCTTGTGATTCATGCACTTATATGTTTGAATTTCTGTGACATCATTTCCTGCTCATTGCAGCAAGCACCCCTGTGAATTATGGGAGATGTAGTTTTCTAATTTTAATGATTAAAAAACGGTTTCAATAAAGTTTTACTTTTCTCTACTCAATTAATGAATTTATAATTCAATATTGGAGTCACTGATATACCCGATATATTTTAAAATACACGGCATTTACATCATTTGGTTTTTACATTTTGCCTTTTTGCCAGTCTATCCCTCTAGTGGGAAAAGTCTCAATAAATGATTTATTGTTTCCTTCATTTTCAGCCAGTTTCGCCAATATTGAACCTCTTATATTTCTTTTCCTTCTTTCTTAATTTTTTATTTTATTTCCTTTATCTTTAGTGTCCATTATTTCCCTTTTACTTTTTTCATTCTTCTTTATCCTTAAGAGAAGCTGTTACTCATGAGTCTATAAATGTATATATAGTTCTTCCGACTGATTCAGGCCATGAGGCGTCAAAGTGCGATGTTTCAGGATATGTCTTGATTCTTTCTGTCGCAAAATCTTTTCGCGATTTCCCCTCGGTCATTCTTTGGTACAGTTTCAATCCCATAGAATTTCAGCTGTTTCCAGTCACTTTGATGATGGGATTCCATATGTTTGGCCATTGCATTTGTTTTGTCCTTATTCGTGGTGGCTCTTACATGTCCCATTATGCGTTTTTAATTCACAAATGGTGCTTCCAATATATTTTAAAGGGCATGGGCACTCCATTACATACACTGTATATTGTGTTTTGCACGTGATCAGTTCTCTGATTTCCCATGTTTTGTTATTTGCCATTTTGATTTCCTTCATTGGTTTCGCAATTTGACACATTTTGCAAGAGTGACATTTTACAAAACCTTTTGTTTTTATCCAAGACGATTCCTTTCTTTTTCCCTTGTAATGACTATGGATTAAATGATCTTTCAAGTTTTTTGCTCGGCGATATACAATAGTAGGATGCTTTCCAACTATTTCTTTTACCGTTGTATCCAACTGCAGAATTTTCCAATTTTTGCAGGATTTTTGAAATTTCCTTACTTTCTTGGGAATAATCGATTATCAATCTGATTGGTTCTTTCTTTCCTGTTTTTTCTTTTGTTTTTGGAATAAGGCACTCTTCCCTGGTTTTTTGATTCGTTCTTTCCCAACATCCTTTAATTACTCCTGGATTGTATTTCCTTCTTTTGAATCTTGCAGTTGTATCCATACTGTGTTTTTGCCATTCACTTTCTTCACTGCAGATTCTTCGAAGCCTTAAAAACTCTCCATAAGGGATGCTGGAAATTAAAGATTGTTGGTGGAAGCTTGTTGCCTCTAAAGTGGCATTGGTTGCTGTACTTTTTCGATGTAACGTTGTATGTATTTGATTTGTCTTTATGTAGATTTCGGTATCTAAAAACACAATTCGCTCACTACTAATTTCATAAGTGAATTTCAAGTTTGTCTCATTGTTGTTGATTATTTCAAAATATTGCTGAAATTCAGACACTGTACCGTCCCAGATGATAAACAAATCATCTATAAATCTGATCCAGCTAATAATTTTGACTAATGCTGAATCATTTTCTGCTTTCCATGCCACCTCCTTCTCCCACCAACCCATTGCCAGGCAGGCGTAGCTGGGACTGAATGAAAAACCCATTGCAGTCCCACTGTTCTGTCGATATATTTCTTCTCCAAACACGAAGATGTTTTTCGTGAGACAGGTTGAAATCATCTCTAGAAGCATCTGATTATGATCACTGTAATTCATGCTCCTGTCTTGCAAAAAGAATTCACATGCTTTTAATCCCATGTTGTTTTCTATATTCGTGTATAACGAAATAACATCCATTGTTATTAGATGATATGTATCTTGCCATGGGGTGTTCTGTAGTATTCTTAAGAGATCACTCGTGTCCTTTATGTAAGAACTCAATTGGGTCACATATGGCATCAGAAAGTGATCAATATAATTTGCTATGGGTTCCAATAATGACCCTTTGCAGAGAGAATTGGTCTTCCGGTGGTTTTCTCTGATCTTTATGTAACTTGGGAAGAAAGTAAATTGTTGCTGTTACCGGATGGGTCACTGTTAAGTATTTTAGTTCTTCCTCATCTATTAGGTTCTTTATTTGCCATTGTCGCAGTTGGTCATCCAATTTTCTTTTGATATCCATTGTTGGATTACTCTTGATCTTTTCATAATATTTTGTCTCTCTCAATTGTCGATGTGCCTCCGTTACATACGCTTGTCTTTCCCAGATCACTATATTTCCGCCCTTATCCGCCATTTTTATTTCCATATCTGATGTTAGGTTTTTCAAGGCTTCCCGCTCTTCTTTGGATAAGTTATCTCTGTATTTAGGGCTTTTCAATTTATAGAGATCTTGGGTTACTGCTTCTTGAAATAAATCAATTTTGTTACCCGGCAACAATTGAGGGTAAAATTTAGATTTCGGAGTCTTTCCACTTATGCCTGCTCCTCTTTGTGGAACTGCCATTTGGAGGAAGTATCTTCTCCCTCCGCCACATCCAAGTTCAATAGGGTCAGGAAAGCATCTGAGTCCCTCACCGCTAAATCTGATGCAGATGTTTCTGTTATATGTACATCTTTTTTCCTTAATTGATTTTCCATGAAAAACTTCGCTAGTTTGATCTTCCGTATATATAGATATAAATCTATCCTTACTTGCGCCAAATCCATTTTTTGTGTGGGACAAAAGTTAATGCCTCTTTTCAATAAAGCAATTTCCATTTCTGACATTGGACGTTTTGATAGATTTACCACTTGTAATTCATCTATCACTGTTTCGTTTTCTGGCGCATGCTCCTTGTTTCCGTTCCGATTTTTTCTGTGCTGCTTGCACCTTTTTCCCCTTCTTTTAGGCTTTGGGGCATCCATTTCCGTCCTCTGCCTCTTCCCTTTTGTTTGTATTGTGGTGTTCGATTTTGTTCCCACTGCCTCTGCTGTAGTACCAGGCGCATATCCCCTAAAAAAGTTAACTTTGAAATTTCAGTTGATGTTCCTGGTTCACCATCACTTAGATCAGTAGATGTTAAGGAGGATGCGCTGCTCGATATATTCGTAGTGTTACTCCATGCTGTTTGTTAAGAAAGAAATAAACCAATCATGGGAACTAATAACTTTAAAGAAGTATTTGGATGTACGACGAGTGCCCAGGGGCCTGAGAATAATGCTTATGCCCAGTCATCAGGATACATCGAATGAATTACTCCAAGAGTGGGGTGAATTCATTTTGAGATCATCATTGGGGTTGATTGCTATTTTGGTAAAACACATTGAAATTGGCCTGGAAAAATAAAAGAACAACTGCATGAAGCAGAAAAGGAAATAACAACTCTGAAACTATCTGGTGAGATGGCAAAGTTCAAGGATGATTTGGAAGATCAAATAGAAAAACATGAAAACACAGTTAGAGAACGGAAGCATCACAAATTCATGCGAGACTCTGTGGATTATGCGGAGGGGCGCATCTTCACCTTTGGGAGAAAATTTGACTCAATGCGACAACAAACAGCATGGAGTAACACTACGAATATATCGAGCAGCGCATCCTCATTAACATCTACTGATCTAAGTGATGGTGAACCAGGAACATCAACTGAAATTTCAAAGTTAACTTTTTTAGGGGATATGCGCCTGGTACTACAGCAGAGGCAGTGGGAACAAAATCGAACACCACAATACAAACAAAAGAGAAGAGGCAGAGGACGGAAATGGATGCCCCAAAGCCTAAAAGAAGGGGAAAAAGGTGCAAGCAGCACAGAAAAAATCGGAACGGAAACAAGGAGCATGCGCCAGAAAACGAAACAGTGATAGATGAATTACAAGTGGTAAATCTATCAAAACGTCCAATGTCAGAAATGGAAATTGCTTTATTGAAAAGAGGCATTAACTTTTGTCCCACACAAAAAATGGATTTGGCGCAAGTAAGGATAGATTTATATCTATATATACGGAAGATCAAACTAGCGAAGTTTTTCATGGAAAATCAATTAAGGAAAAAAGATGTACATATAACAGAAACATCTGCATCAGATTTAGCGGTGAGGGACTCAGATGCTTTCCTGACCCTATTGAACTTGGATGTGGCGGAAGGAGAAGATACTTCCCTCCAAATGGCAGTTCCACAAAGAGGAGCAGGCATAAGTGGAAAGACTCCGAAATCTAAATTTTACCCTCAATTGTTGCCGGCTAACAAAATTGATTTATTTCAAGAAGCAGTAACCCAAGATCTCTATAAATTGAAAAGCCCTAAATACAGAGATAACTTATCCAAAGAAGAGCGGGAAGCCTTGAAAAACCTAACATCAGATATGGAAATAGAAATAAAAATGGCGGATAAGGGCGGAAATATAGTGATCTGGGAAAGACAAGCGTATGTAACGGAGGCACATCGACAATTGAGAGAGACAAAATATTATGAAAAGATCAAGAGTAATCCAACAATGGATATCAAAAGAAAATTGGATGACCAACTGCGACAATGGCAAATAAAGAACCTAATAGATGAGGAAGAACTAAAATACTTAACAGTGACCCATCCGGTAACAGCAACAATTTACTTTCTTCCCAAGTTACATAAAGATCAGAGAAAACCACCGGGAAGACCAATTCTCTCTGCAAAGGGGTCATTATTGGAACCCATAGCAAATTATATTGATCACTTTCTGATGCCATATGTGACCCAATTGAGTTCTTACATAAAGGACACGAGTGATCTCTTAAGAATACTACAGAACACCCCATGGCAAGATACATATCATCTAATAACAATGGATGTTATTTCGTTATACACGAATATAGAAAACAACATGGGATTAAAAGCATGTGAATTCTTTTTGCAAGACAGGAGCATGAATTACAGTGATCATAATCAGATGCTTCTAGAGATGATTTCAACCTGTCTCACGAAAAACATCTTCGTGTTTGGAGAAGAAATATATCGACAGAACAGTGGGACTGCAATGGGTTTTTCATTCAGTCCCAGCTACGCCTGCCTGGCAATGGGTTGGTGGGAGAAGGAGGTGGCATGGAAAGCAGAAAATGATTCAGCATTAGTCAAAATTATTAGCTGGATCAGATTTATAGATGATTTGTTTATCATCTGGGACGGTACAGTGTCTGAATTTCAGCAATATTTTGAAATAATCAACAACAATGAGACAAACTTGAAATTCACTTATGAAATTAGTAGTGAGCAAATTGTGTTTTTAGATACCGAAATCTACATAAAGACAAATCAAATACATACAACGTTACATCGAAAAAGTACAGCAACCAATGCCACTTTAGAGGCAACAAGCTTCCACCAACAATCTTTAATTTCCAGCATCCCTTATGGAGAGTTTTTAAGGCTTCGAAGAATCTGCAGTGAAGAAAGTGAATGGCAAAAACACAGTATGGATACAACTGCAAGATTCAAAAGAAGGAAATACAATCCAGGAGTAATTAAAGGATGTTGGGAAAGAACGAATCAAAAACCAGGGAAGAGTGCCTTATTCCAAAAACAAAAGAAAAAACAGGAAAGAAAGAACCAATCAGATTGATAATCGATTATTCCCAAGAAAGTAAGGAAATTTCAAAAATCCTGCAAAAAAATTGGAAAATTCTGCAGTTGGATACAACGGTAAAAGAAATAGTTGGAAAGCATCCTACTATTGTATATCGCCGAGCAAAAAACTTGAAAGATCATTTAATCCATAGTCATTACAAGGGAAAAAGAAAGGAATCGTCTTGGATAAAAACAAAAGGTTTTGTAAAATGTCACTCTTGCAAAATGTGTCAAATTGCGAAACCAATGAAGGAAATCAAAATGGCAAATAACAAAACATGGGAAATCAGAGAACTGATCACGTGCAAAACACAATATACAGTGTATGTAATGGAGTGCCCATGCCCTTTAAAAATATATTGGAAGCACCATTTGTGAATTAAAAAACGCATAATGGAACATGTAAGAGCCACCACGAATAAGGACAAAACAAATGCAATGGCCAAACATATGGAATCCCATCATCAAAGTGACTAGAAACAGCTGAAATTCTATGGGATTGAAACTGTACCAAAGAATGACCGAGGGGAAATCGCGAAAAGATTTTGCGACAGAAAGAATCAAGACATATCCTGAAACATCGCACTTTGACGCCTCATGGCCTGAATCAGTCAGAAGAACTATATATACATTTATAGACTCATGAGTAACAGCTTCTCTTAAGGATAAAGAAGAATGAAAAAAGTAAAAGGGAAATAATGGACACTAAAGATAAAGGAAATAAAATAAAAAATTAAGAAAGAAGGAAAAGAAATATAAGAGGTTCAATATTGGCGAAACTGGCTGAAAATGAAGGAAACAATAAATCATTTATTGAGACTTTTCCCACTAGAGGGATAGACTGGCAAAAAGGCAAAATGTAAAAACCAAATGATGTAAATGCCATGTATTTTAAAATATATCGGGTATATCAGTGACTCCAATATTGAATTATAAATTCATTAATTGAGTAGAGAAAAGTAAAACTTTATTGAAACCGTTTTTTAATCATTAAAATTAGAAAACTACATCTCCCATAATTCACAGGGGTGCTTGCTGCAATGAGCAGGAAATGATGTCACAGAAATTCAAACATATAAGTGCATGAATCACAAGCAACCTGTTGATCGTGAGCAAGGTATTTGTAATACCGAAACGCGTAGATCTTTTGTTTCACCTGTATCTTGTTTTGCAAATATGAACATCTAATGGAGGAGATAGAAAAATAAAAATCGCAAAACCTGCATGAGTGCGGACCGTTTTTCTTCTGGAAAGAGGATTTGGTAGATATATATATATATATAGTTGAAAAGGAAGTTTATTGATAAAATATAAGACAATTCAATAAATACAGAAATAGGGAATATAATCTTAACTGTATAATCTGTTAGGTAATATGGAAGGGAGGGGAAAAAGACAGAGGAGAAGGGAGGAGGGAGGAAAATGACATTTACAGGATATTAATTTTAGCATAACCACTTATATAAATATTAATAACTACTGAAATGCATATTAAAAAATGGAAAATGTGAAAAAATGTATAACATGGGTATAAAAACATAGATAAACAACAAAAATGAATTAATGGAGGTTTAGGAACTTCTTCAACTCGGGGATTATGGGTGCGTGTTATACTTGCAGATATATCTAGAAAATGAGTAATAGGTGACCATAGGTATTTTCGCTTTATAGCAAGGGAGATGGGATGAACATATGCTCTATCTAACCTGTGATTATAACAAACCCCATACCACCAGGCTTGATAAGAGATCTTGGCAGTGTTCTTCCATGCCTTAGTGATTTGTTGAAAAGCAACTGCAAGGAGTAGGTCTATAATATGAAAGTTGTTTGGGTATGATTCCCAATCGGAAGATACATTACCAAGAAAAATATTAACAAACGTGAAGGGGATCTGTGTATGAAAGATAGTATTAATTTGTCTCCACACTAGTTTCCAGAAGTAATGAACATGAGGGCAAGTAAATAACATGTGTTGCAAATCAGCTGGGGATGTATTACAGGACCAGCAAGAGAAAGGGAGAGTAGGATTTATTTTATGTAATGAAACAGGGGTCAATAAAAGTCTGTTATAAATATAAAATAAAGTTTGGGTAGTATTAGCGGCCCTAGAAGATTTTCTAATTTTAATCCAGATCTTATTCTAGGTATTGATAGAAAAGGACAATTGGAGATCAGTCTCCCATAGAAGTTCCACCTCGGATTTATCTCGAGTAACTGAAGAAGAGGCTAAATGTTTATAAACTTGAGATGCAGATGGAGAGAGAGACAAAACAGAGAGGATAGTAGGAGGCGAACATGATGAAGAGGTATTGTGTACTAAATTGTTGTACGTTGACTGAATCAGCGAAATTAGGGATGTATATTTAGATGCATAAGTGTTAGGTAAAGAAAAACGTGCTTGAGCAACTGAAAAAGTTATACATGTATCATTTTGGAAAAGTTGATGTACCCAATGAAGCCCTTTAACATACCAATCTTTCCAAAAATTATTCTATTATTGATTTTAAGATGTTAATTGTACCATAGTAACGATTGCAAAAAACGATCCTTAGGAGAGAGGTGATTAGTAAATAAAGGTTGAAGAATTCTGCAACTGTTATTAAAAATGGGAAGAGAAAGAGACAAAAAAAGATGAGTAAAGGATAAAAATTCTTGAAAGGAGAAAGGTTGAAGAAATTGTTTTTCAACAGTAGTCCATAACGGTAGTGGCGAATCCTCATTGTCCTCTTGAAGTAGCAGAGAGGCTTGTTTAAGAGAGACCGCGGTATGGTAGGCTTGAAAATCTGGGAAATTAACACCGCCTAATTGTTTTGGTCTTTTAAGTTTGTGTAAAGACATGCAAGGTTTCTTATTATTCCATAGAAATTTCGATAGAATAGAATAAACTGTTTTAAAATGTGATTTAGGGGGTGTGTCCAAGATGGCGCCCATGCGGTAGCGAAGCTACGGAGCTCTGCCGCACTGGATTGCATGTTAGCAGTCCTCGGGGGAGTGCCCGCCCCAAACTAACGGCAGAGCGGGCGGAAAGTGAGCAGAGCAGTCCCGGCACTACTGGGGACATCGGCGGCTGCTGCTGGGGCCGCCTTGAGCCGTTACAGTGACAGAGCAGCCAGCGTGAAGGCGACAAAATGGCAGCCGCATAAACGCCAGAGCCGCGGCGAACAGGAGTGACCCCGCGGTTGAACGGCGGCTCACGCGGGGCTCGCGGCAGTGATTGGGATTGTGAGAGTGGGCCTCATATTCAGAACAGAGGCAAGATAGAAGACCTGACTGCGGGAAAGAACACTACACCGACGAGCTAGAGAGCAACAGGCTCCACAGGGTTGGCGGCGACTGCTACAGGTGAAGGAGATACGCGGAGTGACTTAGCGTCTGTGTGCAGCAAGCCGACCTCTATCCATCGGCGCTACAACCCAGCGAAGCGGTGCACACCATGGTAGAAGGTGAGCGGAGGTGCCTGGGGGCGTCCAGGGGCGTTGATGGGCCCTGCCAGAGCCCTTCGACCGTTTGGGGGAGGACAGACAGCCAGCCAGTGAAGAACTAAGATGGCGGCCATTTGATTTTCGAGGCTGCGCCGATCAGGAGTGATATAAGACTGCTTACCTGGGTCCTGTGGAACCACTCTGTGGCGGCCGCGCGGTAGGCCCCTGAAGAGTGAGGGTCTGACAGGCAGGGGCACGGAAGTTGCTGCGGGGCTGAAGGCGACCTGCACGAATTAGCGCAACAACCTCGGCGGCCCTTACCCTTCGAACTTGCAGCCTAGTGGCATTCGCCCACAGCGTCTGAGACGAGAAGCGCCCTGGTGGGAGACCCACACAGCCAAACCGTGATACGCAACATCAAGTGAGGCAGCAAAGGGCAATTGTACAGAGAGCTCGGGGCTTGCAGAGCCACTGGTAACATACCCGAGAATTGACATACAGGCATTGCCGAGTCCTGAAAGGTTGGAGTCGCGTGGGGGTCCACGAGCACCTGTGACAGCGGTATTTGTATTCAGCGTGGGAGTACTGACATTGAGGGACCGGACCTTCCTCTTTGGGAGGCTGCCAGGCATTGCCAACTCGGTTGACATCCACTGAGCTGAGATCTCTCAGAGCACGGCCTTCACGGTAAAACCCTCAGCGCCACCATGACTACCTCTAGGTCAAAGAAGGACATTGCTACTATCAAAGACCTCTTGGTTAAGGGCACCGCCAAAAAAGCTGGGAACGTCTTGACCTCCCTGGATGCGGGGGGGTTGAGCCCGCCGGCGCGACAGGAGATGAACGAGGAGGCCCCGATCACTCGGGGTTTCATGGAAGCGCTCTTCGGCACGCTGCGGGACGATATAGCAGCCCTCTGAGCAGAAGTGGCCACCGAAATTAAAGATCTGCGTCATGACATGGGGGAATTAGAGCAGAGGGTGGACTCGGTAGAGCGTGCTGCAGACTCTAGAGAAGAAGAGATGGAGGAATGCCGCAGAGAGATCTTGGAACTTAAGGATCGTAATGCTGACCTCAACCTGCACCTGGAAGACTTGGAAAATAGGTCACGCAGATCAAACATCCGAATTAAAGGGGTGCCTTTGCAAGCAGATGCAGGTCGCCTGGAGGACTACGTTCTGCGCCTCTTCCGACATATAGTCCCGGCCTTGGACGGGAAGGAACTCCTTCTAGACCGGACGCATAGGGCGGGTCGCCCCTCCGCCTCCCCAGGTGCACCGCAAGACATCCTGACATGTCTTCATAACTATAAACAAAAGGAGCTAATTATGGCAGCGGTGCGGGACCAACCACATGTCCTCTTTGAGGGCACCAAAGTTCACTTGTACCTGGACTTGTCGGTCATTACACTCCAGAGACGACGGGCAATGAAGCCTGTGATGGCCTTTCTGAGGGACAAAGGAGTGCGGTACAGGTGGGGCCACCCGTTCCGGCTGGTCTTCGTGTGGCAGGGTGAGACACGAGTGACACGCACCCCCTCGGAGGCAGCAGACATTCTGGGAATAGAACTCGATCAGGACTCTTCCCCCCCCCCCCAACGTTCCAGCACGCAACTATCAGCTCTGGAGTCACGAAGATGACGACACATAAGGAACCTTCCTTTGTCGCAAAATACAAGGCCCACGAAAACCGAAAGCATCAAGGAATGCTCAGATTTGTTGCAGCAGCTTTCCGAGCACCACCAATCTCCGGAACGGGAAGACAACTAATGGCAAACCGATCGGACCTCAACATCAGTGGAAGGGGGCGGATGGCTCCTCCCGGGGCCTACGTGTATTCTCATCATATCTGACCAGTTGCGGCGGGGGCCGTGAACTCCTATCCCACTTCACACCTCCCGCGGATGACCAACGACATGGACCCTCATTACAAAATTGCAAGTTGTGCACCAACTGGTGCTTTTGCTTTACTTCCTGTTCTTGTGTTCATGTTCACTCAATGTTTTTGTGCTCTAAACATAATTGGACTGTCACACTCCATACATGGGTTGGGGGTGGGGGTAATGAAGGAGTTGCTGGGGGCTCTCATAGCAGTTCTACCCTCTCTGAACCATGGTGCGAGTAATTAGCTTGAATGTAAGGGGTCTCAATTCACCAGCCAAAAGAATAGCAATCCTTAACCAGCTTAGTGCGGCCCAATGTGATCTATGTATCCTACAGGGGAGACACCTTTTGAAACAAGATTGCCACAGGATGAGGTCGAGATGGTTTGATCGTCAGTACTGGTCCTCTGGCCAAGGGAAAAAGGCGGGGGTTGCGATCCTGGTGGCCACACACTTCCAAGGGAAAGTTGATGGGGTACAACTGAAATTCTGGGGCGGTTGTTGTCCCTGAGGGTCTCTCTTGCTCAGCATTCACTCACTATAGCTTCCATCTATGCCCCCAATGAACGGCAGGAACCTTTTATCCGTCAGGCGCTAGGAGCGGTACTTGCTTCCCCAGACTCCAACTTGATAATAGGGGGTGATTTTAATCTGGTTATGGACGCCACCATAGATAGGTCTCCCCCACGTCCGGGGCAAACAGGGATGTTTTCTCCACAAGGGGTGAGCTGGCTTACGGAGGAAGGACTTGCCGATATTTGGCGGGCACTAAATCCGAGCTCACGGTCTTATTCATCCTTCTCTGCTGCTCACCAATCTTATGCTAGAATTGACTATTTCTTGGTCTCAGCTCCTTTATGCCCGAGAGTAGTCCAGGCCACGATTGAGGTGGCAGCCATATCTGACCATGCCCCGGTCCAGTTAGACTTACGCCTCCCGACAACACATCAGAACAACAAAACGTGGCGTCTCAACCCTAAACTGTTATCTTATGAAGCCACGGTAAAGGAAGTGGAGAAGGCCATAGTAGATTACCTATCTGTCAACGACACACCAGAAACCGCGATAACGACGCTTTGGGAGGCTCTCAAGGCAGTCGTTAGAGGCACATATATCGCAATAGCGGCCAAACTTAATAATGAACGAGCTTCGAAGCGCGCTGCGCTAGAAGCTAGTGTGAAAGAGTTGGAAGACGCGCATCGACGTGTAGGCTAACATAAAAATAAACGCCAACTAAATATAGCGCGGAAACAGCTTAGAGCGCTGGATATGGACACGGCTGCATATGCTTTATTGCGAACACGACAGAAGTATTATGCGGGGGGAAACAAGGCGGGAAAGCTGCTGGCACACAGATTGAGGGCGCAGATGCACTCTAGGCGCGTACAGGGCATCATAGATAGCAGCGGACACCATCTTGTGAGGGATGAGGACATAGCGGCAGAGTTCCGCCACTTTTATGCACAATTATACAGGGCGGAAGGGACACCCCCAGACATTTGCTCACCGTACATCACCCAGGCCCCAATAACAAAGCTGCTGACCCCCCACGTTGAGCAGTTGGAGAAAGACATAACTGAAAGGGAGGTACTGGACGCAGTAGGCCGATTGTAATTGGAAAAGGCGCCAGGCAGGATGGGTTCATAGCAGCCTTTTACAAGCAGTATGCTTCGCTTTTATCCCCAATTCTAGTTTGTCTATATAACTCATTTAGCGACTCGGGGGAGCTCACGGAATCAATGCGCATGGCAATAATCACGGTGCTACCAAAGCCAGGGAAAGATCCCCAGCACTGCTCATCATTCCGCCCCATATCACTACTGAACGTAGATGCCAAGATTTTTACATTGATTTTAGAGGGTAGATTGGGTAGACATATGCCGGGGTTGATAGAGCCTGATCAATCTGGCTTTATACCGGATCTCACCTGCGGTGATAATACTAAACGGCTTTTTCACCTATTGGACTAGGCGTTCACAAGTTCCGACGCTGTTCTTGTCAATAGACGCCGAAAAGGCCTTTGACCGCCTGCATTGGCCTTTCTTGCACAAGGTACTGGAGATGGTAGGTTTCAGACCCAGGTTCCGGCGTTGGGTCGGGGCGGGCTACGCGGATCCAAAAGCGCGGGTCCGGGTGAATAATACTCAGTCTCCGATCTTTCCGGTCTCGAGAGGGACTCGCCAAGGCTGCCCTCTTTCACCACTTTTATTTGCGCTCTATATGGAGCCGCTGGCGGAGCGCATCCGACACCATCCACAGATAGAGGGAGTCTGGATGGGAGGCCAATCCCATAAAATAGCTCTGTATGCTGATGACGTCTTATTGACCATCACTAATCCGCGTCACTCACTGCCTCCTCTCTTAGAGGAACTTGCACGGTTTGGGGAGGTCTCCGGTTTTAAAGTAAACACAGCCAAGACACAAGCTCTGAATATCACCATTCCTCATGAGGAACAAATCCACTTGGAGTCAGAGTTCCCTTTCAATGGACACAGCAAGGTATCCAATACCTGGGCATTCAAATATTTCCCACAATAGAAAGTTCGATCACACATAACTACATGGACCTGTTACATACAGTGAGATTGCTTATTCAATTGTGGCATGGGCGTCCCCTTTCCTGGGTGGGCCGCATTGCGGCGGTAAAAATGACCCTGCTGCCGAAAATGCTCTACCTTATGCAGGTGATGACGTTGCCACCCCCGCACCCATTCTGAAGAAGCTACAGGCTGCTCTTGAAACCTTCATATGGGCAGGTAAACAGGCTCGGATGGCAAAAGAGCGAACATATCTGCCACTTGCCATGGGGGGACTGGGAATACCAAATCTGACAAAATATTATCAGGCTGCTCAGTTACGCTATATAGTTGAATGGAAGCGCCTGATGACCAAAAAACACTGGTGCTTCCTGGATCAAGCGGTCTCGGGAATCCTTATTTGGAAGATCCCGTGGTTACAGCGCAAGCATCGCCCGCCAGGCGTATACATCTCGCCAGTGGTCAGAGCAACTGTTGGGGGTTGGGACAAGGTATACTCCACTCATCAGCTATCCACGCGGATCTCCCCACTTACACCAATCATAGGAAATCCAGATTTCCCTCAGGCTACGCAAGAGAAAGCGTTCGCATGTTGGCAGGAGGTGCAGTGCAAGAGGATTGGGGACCTATTTGATGTGAAAGGCTTGCTGGACTTTGATGCCCTCCAACATGACTTTGGGCTCCCGGACTCGGAGTACTGGCATTATCTAGCGGTCCGACACTGGGTGTCTCTTCCTGCAATCAAGCTCCATGCTAGTAGACGACTAACGTTGTTTGAACGCTGGCTCTTATCCAGGAAAGATGATTCCCGCATTTTGTCAGACATATATTCCTTTTTAAATACTCAGACTTCACCTCTACAGACTCCAGCTAGGAAGAGATGGGAGCGGGAATGCGAACGCAGTTTTACAGACAAGGAATGGTTAGATATATTACACCGAGCACGCACCTCCGCCACTAGCGCTGCGGGCAAAGAAACACTACTAAAATAAGCACACTACTGGTATTATACTCCGGCCCGCCTGGCTCAATGGCAGAGGGGAAGGTTGGACACTTGTTGGAGACACTGCGCTCACTCGGGCACACTCACCCACCTACTGTGGCACTGCCCCAAACTTAATAGGTACTGGAATGAGGTCCTGGCCGACATTGACAAGATGTTCAATACCGAAATACCCCGCTTTCCTAGCTATGTATTGTTGGGGTTGCCCAATGTTCAAACATACCCACTACACTCTGAAAGGGGTAAGGCCATTAGATTAGCGTCAGGCGCAGCGAAGCAAGTCCTGCTATCAAAGTGGGGTACTGATGTCGTCCCAACCCACACGGACTGGCTTCATAAGCTCTGGGATTTACTGGGGATGGAGAAATTGACAGCCACAATTAGCCACACTTTACCCAAGTTCGAAAAAAGATGGGGAACATGCATTACACACCTTTCGGGAGAATTTCAACAACTCACATGCCCGATATACTTGCGCATACTGCAGATTACACCCTCGACCCCCTCAGTGGACTCAGGGGAAAAGAAGGAGTGACGACTACAACATTAGCGACAAGAGCACCTATTGTTTCTTTATCCACTGTTTGCTGTTGATTTGGATTATGTTTCCCAATTCACCTCTACCCTTTCTCCCCCTCCTCTCCCCTTGGCACCATGACTATGTTATACTCTCAATGGTGTGCTGCATTCCAGGCTATGACAGGTGGAATGTTGGTGGTTGCCTGGATGCATGGTCACTGGGTTCTGGGTTTTGAATGGTGCAAGAGGGCAGTTGGGACCCAGCTGTTGGCTATCTTCTTTGCTGTCTCTGCTGTGTAGCTGTCTTGTAATAAACTCAACACAAGTTACTCTCTGTCTGCTGGAGTTTATTACTACAATATTTGTGGCGACGATTCCTGCTACACAGCTCTGCTAAGAACTCAACGTGCACCTCAAACTCTTCGTCTACTCTTTGGCAAGACTACGCTTCACAAGCGGTAAGACTGTTCCATTAAGCCGTTGACTTTTTCTTCACTAAGCGCGCCTTTTTGGCTCCAAATCCTGGCTTTTGCAACGAACAACGCACCGCTTTTATCGCAAAGGAAAAAAAGTTGGAATTTTGGTCCCTTACCTCGGTTTAACGCAGCGCTTTTTCTGTTTGGCTTCGTTTGGCTGGCGACTGTGTTTCTGGAGGGTTCCTGGTCTCAGGGAGCTGCATGGACCGCTCGAGCTGTCTTGTGGGGCCTTCGTGCAAGTTGGGGCCTGATTCCTCCGACGCACGCGCGCGCAGCTGCCTGGTTGCCTGACCTTCGAATCATCACGCTTGTGACGTTTGGAAAGCACGTCAGCGCTCAATCCAATGGAGAAGTGTGGCTCAATGGTTAGAGCGGCAGACCCTGATGCAGAGATCTGGCCCGGGACCAGGGTTCAATTCCCGCCTCGGCGGGTCTTGGGCTCAATTTCCTCGGACCTGATAATTCTCGCCTCGTGCCTATTCTAATCATGGGTCCCACTCTGCAACTCTGGGCAATAGCTTGCTTAATCTCCACAACGGCCCCACCAGCGCTGGGATGCCTGGCTTCACCTTGGGGGTGCCCAGGAGTGGACATCTCACAGGGAATAGCCAGGAAGGGTTCTACAGCGGTATGCGTATAGCGCCAGGACGCCTCTGTTGGGGGCAGCAGTGCACTTTACAAGTACGAATTTCATTTCATTTCATTTCACTCTTGGTGTTAACGCGTGTTGTACGTTGCCTAGCAACACAGCGTTAGACGCTCTGGGCCATTGTCGGGCTCTAATTGCCGATTTCAAGCGGATCGCATCAGTGATCCGCACACTCAAACAGACACTCAAACAGATCAACACGGTGATCTGCACACCACAGAATAGAGGTTTAAAACGGATTGGAGCACATTTGAAAATTGTTAGGGTGCTATATTTGGCATACTCGAGCAGATCAACACGGTGATTTGCACACCACTGATTAAAGGTTTCAAACAGATTGGAGCACATTTCGCCATTGTTAGGGTGCTACATTTGGGAGAGAATATACGGTTCTGCACCCCAATTTCTTGTTAGTACGTCAATCAGTTTGCAACAGTGATTTGCACACTCAAGCAGATTCACACGGTGATCTGCACACCATGGTTTCAAGATTTCAAGCGGATCGCAACAGTGATTCGCACACTCAAGCAGATCAACACAGTGATCTGCACACCATTGGAAAAGACGTCAATCAGATTGCAACAGTGATTCGCACACTCAAGCAGATCACACATATTTTTTTTTGCCTTAGTTCTTATACAGCTCAAGCTAGGTGATCTTCACACTATTTTTTTTATTTTAAAAAGGTGTCATACACTGTGTAAAGTATCTTATTATTTAAGGTATTAAAGTTTCTACAGACATGCAATCTTTTACTCCTCCTCCTTCTTTCCTGGACTCGGCTGGAGAGCCACCAGTCAGATGGAAAGTTTGGTTTGACGCGTTTCAAACTTACCTTGGAGCCATTGGGGCCGCTAGATTCAGTAATGAACGGAAGAAATTTCTGCTTCTTCACTCTCTTGGCTTCGAAGGCAGATCCATCTATAAACACCTTCCTGAAGTTGTTCATCTTCCTGCGGATGATATTGACGATTACCAAGACACAATTACCAAACTTAAAACAAGGTTTCACAAACAACCAAGCTTGATGGTTGTACGACACAAATTTTTCAAGAGACAGCAAAATGAAGGTGAAGATGTTGATGCATACATCTCCGCATTACGTAAGTTGGCATCTGACTGCCAATGTGAAACATTCAATGATCAATTGATCAGGGACCAATTTGTTTGTTACTGCAGGGACAAACAAATCCGTCAGAAGCTCTTATCTCTTGCAAATCCAGATTTGGATGAAACAATTAAAATTGCTAAAAGCATAGAGACTTCATATTTCTTCATAAGTGTCTTTGAAAGAGTTAGAGGATAAACATGTCGATCCTGTCAATGTTGTCTCAAATAATTTTAAACCGAAACAAGGTGATCTTCGAAAATCTTCTTGTAAAAACTCTTCTAGCAAAAACTCTAGCTCATGGAAAAGTACGTCCGAAGTTCAAAACTTCAAACAAATGTGTAACAGGTGTGGTAATTCGCCACATCAAAAGGGTACCAGATGTCCTGGTGCCAATGTGGTCTGTAGTTACTGTAAAAAAATAGGACATTTTGCGAAGGTTTGTTTCAAAAAGAAATTCAATGAGCAGAAAAGGTCTGTTGCATGTGTTTTGGAGTCAGATTATGAATCTGATTCTGAAATTGTTTCTGTAGTCACTGAAATTATTGATCATATTTCTAATGTAAATGATCCCATTGAATGCGTTGATCCTATTGTGGAAATTGCTGTAGGTGGGAAACCACTTAACCTGCTGGTCGATTCTGGAGCAAGAATTACCATGTTGACAAAAGAGTTATTTCTTGAAACATGGGGTGACAGATCTCTTCAACCTCCGGATCGTTCACCAGTCTCCTACGAGGGTCGCAAAATCGATCTTATGGGTTACTTCGAGGATGATCTAATTTTTAAAGATAGGAAAATTTCAGGAAAAATTTATGTTGCGGTCAAGGGATTGAATATCCTGGGGTGGTATCACCAAGGCCTGTTTGGCATGATCCTCAAACCTGGATGTGCTGAACAGGTTCTTGTAGTTTCTGAAGGGGAATGGTTGATCAAGTGGGAGGATCTTTTCCCATCAGTTTTTTCTGGTGACCTTGGGACTATTCGTGGTTTTAAGCACAGAATTATTGTCAAAGACGGAGCTTCTCCGGTAAAACACAAATTAATGGGTGTACCTTTCAGCGTGCGAGATGATCTCGAAACAGAGCTAAAGTCTCTGTGCGATCAAGGGATAATTGAGCCAACAGAATCTTCTTTGTGGCTTTCGCCTTTGGTCGTCGCACGCAAGAAATGTGGCAAGTTGCGCGTTTGTGTGGATTTGAGGTCTCTTAATAGAGAAATCTGGATAGATTCTCACCCACTACCCAAAATTTGTGATCTTTTTTCAAGTGTCAGAGGGTCTCGCTATTTTTCAAAACTGGATCTAGCCAGTGCATACCATCAGATTGAGCTAGACCCAGAATCTCGTCACCTCACTGCATTTATATCTCCTTTAGGCACATTTCAATATAAACGGATGCCGTTCGGACTTGCTTCGGCAGCTTCAGTTTTCCAACGGGTCATGCAAAGCATGCTTGGGGGTATCGATGGCGTTCTTGTGTTTCAAGACGATGTCCTCATACACACTAAAGACATTCCTTCACATAATTTTCTACTGAGGAAGGTTTTGGAGATTTTCAAAGATCATGGTGTAGTAGTTAAGTCAGAAAAGTGTAAGTTTCTTTGCGATGAAATCGAATATTTAGGTCACCACATTTCTGGAGAGGGTATTAGACCCAGACAAGGATTGCTAGATGCGATTATTTGTGCTCCTGCTCCTATAGACAAAACGGGAGTAAAGTCTTTGCTAGGTTTGCTCGAATATTATTCAAAGTTTATTCCTAACTATGCTTCTATAGTACGCCCCATTAGCTCACTGCTCAGGAAAGGTGTAATTTTTTGTTGGTCAGAACAGTGTGTTTCGGCTCTGAGTCTTGTTAAAGAGTGCCTTGTCAATAGTGGTGCTCTTAAGCCTTATGATCCTTTGTTACCAACCTGTATTACGGTTGACGCAAGTCAAGTGGGTCTGGGGGGAGTTTTGACCCAAGATTCACCGGGTGGTGAAAATACGGTTGCTTTTGCGTCTAGAGACTTAAGGAATGGGGAAATTCAATACTCTGTAATAGAAAAAGAGTTATTGGCTTGTCTTTGGGCAATTGAAAAGTTCCGTCCCTATGTCTGGGGAAGACGTTTTTTGTTAAGGACGGATCATAAACCTCTGGTTAATATACTTAGTGCGGGCACCAGTAAATGCTGTTCTCCGAGGATTCTCAGGATGGTTTCTCGCCTGATGCAATACCAATTCGATGTTGTTCATGTGTCTGGGGGCAGAAATGTCAGAGCCGATTTTTTATCTAGGTTCCCCATGGGTGATAAAGGAAAAGAGTCTTATGTTGCGGATTGTAGTAATGAGGATTCAGATGACTGTTTTATTGCTGCAATTGACTTACCTGAGCATAGTCTTGGTACCGAGGAAAGTTGGTTAGATGCACTGTCTAATGATGAAGTATTGCAACAAGTGTGCGAGTATGCAAGGACTGGTTGGCCTAGAGAACGTGTTCTCCCTCAATGTTTGCAACCTTTCTGGAAAGTTGAATCTGAAATTTCAATGGAGGGCGGTGTTTTGATACGTGCAGACAAACTTATTCCTCCACAGAGCCTTAGAAGAAGTATTATTGTTAAAGCCCATGAGGGTCATTTGGGTTCGACACTTACCAAGCGTAGAGTTCGAGATTGTTTTTGGTGGCCCTCCATGGACAGTGATGTGCATGATGTGGTCGATGTGTGCTCAATATGCAGGTCTGCTGACAAGAGTTTGAAAGTAGTAACACCACCCCTTCATCCCATTGAATGTCCATCTGCACCTTGGTCCAAGTTGGGGTTGGACATTGTAGGTCCTTTAGAAATTTTACAAGGAGGTTCTCGTTTCATTGTGGTGTTAATAGATTACGCATCCAAATGGCCCGAGTTAAAATTTGTCAAAGAGATTTCCTCGGCTAGTGTTATTGTGTTTTTAAAAGATGTGTTTATGAGGGAAGGTTTTCCTGAAACGGTGGTGACAGATAACGGCACACAGTTTACCAGTACTGCGTTCGAGTCTTTCTTGCAGTCATGCAACATAAAGCATGTCAAAAGTTCCCTGTACCATCCCCAATCAAATGGTCTTGTAGAACGCATGAATAGGGTTGTGGGAGACTGCATCAGATGGGCAAAACATTCCAACTGCGATGTGGTGAACTCTGTAAATAGCATGCTTTGGTTCTACAGGACCACTCCACACTCCACGACTAAAATTTCTCCTTTTGAACTATTGAGAGGGAGAAAAGCAAACACTAGTTTTAAACCAGCATGGATGAATAAGTGGGTCAAATCCGTTCACAATGTTGACAGTCTTATGGAGGTGGTGAAAGAGAATGTTTTGGACTCCCAAATTAAACAAAAATCTTGGTTTGACAAGAAGAAGTCTGCAAAAATTGTACCTGTATTTATAGGGGATTTGGTCCGTGTTAAATCTTCCATTCATGTTAAGAAGGGAGAGAGTAAGTTTGGTCCACCTGTTTCGGTCACGCGGGTGGGGAAAATGCTGTACAGGTTGAGGGAGGCAACTGGTGGAATGTAGGAAAGATTGTAAAAGTGAAAAATGTCGTTCCATGTTCCTCAAATGTACCTTCGTCTTCCGGGACTGTGGGTCTCCAAGTTCCTCTTAGAAGGAGCACAAGATCTAAGGTGATCCCCAAAAGATACCAATTGTGATGTCATAAGTTTTTTATTGTGCAAGCATGTACTATCTTTATGCTTTTATGTTTTGTGTTTTGTTATTGTTTTTTTATTTTTATTGAGAAGAGAGGATATGTTATACTCTCAATGGTGTGCTGCATTCCAGGCTATGACAGGTGGAATGTTGGTGGTTGCCTGGATGCATGGTCACTGGGTTCTGGGTTTTGAATGGTGCAAGAGGGCAGTTGGGACCCAGCTGTTGGCTATCTTCTTTGCTGTCTCTGCTGTGTAGCTGTCTTGTAATAAACTCAACACAAGTTACTCTCTGTCTGCTGGAGTTTATTACTACAGACTACCGCGCCGGTCAATGGATGTAGGCGCACGGTGATGTATATTGAATCAATACCTAAATGTTTATTCCTCGCCGGCCAATGGATGTAGGCGAGAGCTGTTGTTCCCTATCCTTTCCCTTTATGAAATAAATAAAATGTTACAATCCTAAAATGTGATTTAGGAATTTTTATGGGAAGATTAGAGAGGTAAAAAAGTATTATAGGAACCAACATCATTTTGATTGTGTCAAGACGGCCCCACCAAGATAAAAACATGTGATTCTAGATGTGGTATTTTTCAATAATGTTTGTAAGTCCCTTACATTTACTAGCATGGATTCCTTAATGGAAGATTTAAACCATAAACCCAAGTACTTGATTTTATCCGAGTTCCAACGAAAACCAGAAGAAATGTAATCCACGGAAAAACAATTTGTTTAATGGGAGGATTTCACATTTGTCGCTATTTAGTTTATAGCCAGACACGGAGGCAAAAGAATGTACTTCTGATAAGAAAGCTGGTAGAGAGGTCTGTGGTTGTGATAGAAAGAGCAAAATATCATCTGCATAAACAGAGTTTTAATTTATTGGAGCCATATTTAAAACCAGTGATTTGAGAGTTTGAACAGATCTTAATTAAAAAGGGTTTGAGAGCTAATATAAAGAAAAGAGGAGAAAGAGGACAACCCTGTCTTACCCCACGAGATAAAGGAAAGGAAGAGGAAGTAAGGCCATTAGCTAAAATGGAAGAAACAGGAGAAGAGTAAAGTAAGGAAACATAATTTATAAACTTATGACCAAAGCCAAACCAGGACAAAGTGGAAAAAATAAATGACCAATCAACTCTATCGAAAGCTTTCTCAGCATCCAAAGAGATGGCAGCTAAATAATCTTCACATAATTTGGCTTTAGTAAGGACATTAAAGAAAAGTCTAGTGTTGTCTGAGAGATGTCTACCTTTTATAAAACCACATTGTTCACGTCCAATTAATAGAGGTGAAAATTCCTCCAAGCGTGAAGCTAAAATTTTTGCAAAAATATTATAGTCCAAATTAATTAGAGAAATGGGCCTATAATTCTTACAAAGAGTATGATCTTTAACTTCGTTGGGAAGAAGGCATATCAAAGCTTCTTGAAAAGAGCCACAGGACTTTTTGGAAGATATAAAGAAGTGAAATAATTGATGTAATTTAGGAATAAGAATACGAGAAAAATAAGAATAGAATTCAATCGTAAAACCATCAGGACCTGGAGCTTTACCACGTTTAATGGATCGAATAGCAGAGAGGATATCTACTTCTAGGATATCATCTTCTAACACTGAAAAATCTAGATCAGAAGAGGAAGGAGGATTAACAGAAGATAAGTATTGAAGTGTAAAGGGTTTGAAAGAATTGAGTGAATTCTGATAGAATATCCTCATTTCTGTAAACTAAGAGATTGTTAGAAGAAAGGATAGAGCTAATTTTGGTGCGTTCTTTTTTAATTTTAAGATAATTGGCTAAAAGTTTCCCCGCTTTATTTTGCCCCCCATAATATTTGGCTGAGGATTTTAACAAAAATGAGTTAGCATTTTCAGTAGATATTTTGTTGAATTCGAATTTGGCTTTGATTAGCTCATCCAAGCAAGATTTAGAATTTCTACGGAAAAAATATTGTTCTAATTGTTTAATGCGTGCCATAAGTGATTGTAAAGTGAATAAAGAAGATTTCTGTCGTTGGGACACAAAGGAAATAATAAAGTCTCTGGAGGCTGCTTTAAAGGCATCCCAGATAATCTGTGGAGACATGCAAGGAGTTTCATTCTCGAGAAAAAAATGGTGATAAAAGATTCAAATTGTTGGGTAACCTTGGAATCTAGAAGGAGGGAGTTGTTGAATCTCCATCTGTGTGTACCTTTAGTAGGAGGAAGAAGATCTAGATCTAAAGTAACAGGGGCATGATCGGAAATCAATATTGAACCAATATCTGAATGAGTGATATGTTGTGTGAGTGCTTTTGAAGTGAATAGATAATCTAAGCGAGATTGGGAAGAGTGTACCGGAGAGAAGAAGGAATATTTTTGAAGTGCAGGATTGCATAACCCCCAAGCATCTACCAGAGATATTTGTTGAATAGTAGATGTGAATTGGGAGTGCATGGTAGAGGAAATGAATCTGGATTGAGAGTTACGGTCAATAATAGGATCTATAACCAAATTGCAGTCCCCACCAACTAACAGGTAATCATCATGAAAAGACATCAACTTAGATAATAGATAATATTGTAGGCCAAAAAGTAGCATCTGTGGCAGTAGGTGCATACAGATTAAAAAGAGTCAAAGGGATATTATTGAATAACAGTGAAACAGAAACCCATCTACCCGCATCATCTGACTCTTGTGAAAGAATTTGTAAGTCAAGACGTTTATGACATAAAATGGCTACACCATTACGATTACCCGTACCTGGAGAGGCAAAAACATGGCCAACCCATTGTCGGTTAAGTTTAGCGATTTCTTTTTCTAAAACATGAATTTCTTGTAAGAAAGCTATATCACATTTTAAATTAGATAAATGAGAGAATACCCGTTGTTGTTTTATAGGAGAACCCAAACCCTTAACGTTCCATGAAACAACTCTTAAAGCCATCTACATTAATCGATGAGACATAAAATGCATGTAATAATAATTAAAACAACTAAAACTTAACAGTATGATATACGTAATATTATTCAGCATAAAATTTGCAATATCAAACCAGCAAAGATGAATAGTATAGAGGAGGAAATGAGTGGTTATGAAAAAGGAGAAAGTAAGAAAAATAAGGATAGGCAGGGAAGGAGGAGGAGGTATAGAGAAAGAAGAGGGAAAAGGAAAAATCATTAGGGAAAGAAGAAAAGTGAATGAAATAGAATAGGCTAAGTGGGAAAAAGAAGAAGAAACAAATATAACGAATAAAAAACATATACCATAGATTCCAAAAACATAATGACCGACTACAAAAGATATGAAACAGATGAGGGTGGTGAAGCCACAAGAGGAAAATGGCACAACTAACCAGGTAACTCAGGGCGGATCGGGAGGGAGGACATCATCGAAGCAGACCAGGAATAACAAAAAAGATATGTATGAAGGAAATACCGCACCTAATAAAAGAGAAAAACATAACAAGGTAAGTATAACATAGGGAAATTCGAGAGACTTAACCAAACGGAACAAGAACAACATAATCTGAACAACAGAGCATATTAGACCAATGACAGCACAAGATTAAACAGTGGCGTGTCTGGAGACATCCATATCTTCTTCTCTGCATTGCTCCAGGAAGCGTTGTAATAAAGCAGGATCTTCATAATTCGTTGTTCTATTCTTGTAAGTCACTTTGAACAACAGGTGTGAAAGAGACCAAATCTGACGTTGATAGAGTGAAGTGTTGGCCTCATTTCCAGGAATTTCTTTCTTCAATCTGCTGTTTCTTTGGCGTAGTCTTGTGCAAAGAAGAGATTAGAGCCTTGCCATGAAATACGGCCTTTGAGTTTAGCTGCTTGCAAAATCATCAATAAATCTGTGTATTCCAAGAAATATATAATAACTCCTCGAGGTTTGGATGAAGAGACTGCCATGGTTGGAATTTGACCTAAACGATGTGCTCTTTGAATATTTAAAACAGGAGAGTTAGGTAAACCAAGAACTTGTGGAAGGAAGGATTTGAAGAATGAAATGGTGTCCGAGACTTCCAAACCTTCTGCCAGACCAAAAATACGCAAATTATTATGCCTGTTGCAGTTTTCCAAATTTTCCACATGTTTTATGAGTAACGCAATTTCGGATTTCATTGAAGGAACCTGGTTCACCACAACCTGAACAGAGTCTACTTGCTGTTCAATCTGCATAACCTTAGTTTCCATAGTAGACCACTTGTCTTCCAAAGCATAAAGTCTTATATTCGTTTCCTCCATGTATGGTCGAAGGGCTTGTATTTCTTCAAGAAGCACTTTCAGAGTGTTTGGTGGAGGAGACGCAGTAGGTGAAGGAGGATCTTTTTTGATGCATTTCCCAGAGGATAATATAGTTGAAGTGGTCAATTTAGGATTAAGCTTGTTAGTGGGTAGCGGAATATTAGATGAGGCTACCAAAGTTTCCTTATTGGAAAGTGATGAATTACTTTCAGAGTTCTCCATATTCGTTGAAAGAACAGAATAAGGATTATGGTCTGCCAAAGATGAGAATGGTATTGAAGAACCAGTGACACGACGAGAAGATTTTGTTCTTCCCATAAAATGATGAGTGAGCATTGGAGGCACTGAGAATATCAAGACAGCATGGAAAAATATGATGTAAGAAATGGAGTTTCAGGATAAGAGCACGTGTCGTAGCAGCCAAAGAGAACCGTCGTTGAAATAATAGCAAGAATTCCTGTTGGGGTCAATAAACTAGGCAATAATCTGAAGTTATTATGAAACTCAGCTTAGTTATAGTCCATTCCTGCTTGAAATGAGACCATATTTAAAACATAGTGACAAGCGCCAAAAATCATGTGAGAAAAAATCGCGTTTTCTGCGGCAAATTGATACTATCCAAATGGTTAATACTAGTTTCGCTTTCCATTAAGATGAAACCAGAGATTTACTGTGGTAAAGGTTCCTTTTACAATCAACCAATCACCGCAACTGTGAAAATTCAAGGCAATGTAAGGCCGAAACAGTTATAAAAAGCAAACCTTGCCAAACTCCGTTGTCTTCTACATATTAAATGTTGCCCATTAAGAAAAGCGAGGATTTGGGCATTAAGAAATATTCAACATGTTATAATCCTTCCATAAATGCTCCCGTTACTGTTGAGAGGTAAATGCGGGCCGTTTCTGAACAGAAGTAAACAAAATGGTGGGCACGAGTCTCGTGAGAGAAACGCTCCCGCCACAGTTGAAGGGCAAAAACGCTCACCCGCAATGAAAAGATTACGAAAAAGGCATCCAGGATCTTTCACGAGATGGAGGAGTCCATTCGGTAGCAGTAGTACGGCGTAGGTCTGTCGGAGAAGCCGCCACTCCCGCCGAGCCGCTGCGGAGCTCTCCTAGCGAGCGGCCATCTTCTTTGGCATCAAGCCACGCCCCCCCCAGGTTAGATATATTTTTGAGACTAATGGACTCTGTAGTGATTCCCAATATATATTGAAGAGATGAGGCATTTTCTAACCCCGTATGATGCCATAAGTTCACAAGTAACTTGTCGTTCTCTGTTCCCAATAAGGATGGGAAGTATTTTTTTTCTCTAGGGGCCAGATGTACGACTCGCCAATTAGCGAGTCACAAATTACATCGCATTTGCGACTCGCAATTTGCGACTCGCTAATTGAAATGCACAACAGTGTCTCAGACACTGTTTGCGATTCCTAATGGGGTTGCAAACTGCATGCCTCATTAATATTAATGAGGCAGGCGCAATATGCGACCCCTTTAGGAATGGCTAGCATTCACAGGGATGGTGGCCTGCTGGGGTCAGCAGACCACCATGTCTGTGACTGCTTTTTTAATAAAGCAGGTTTTTTTTTTTCAAATTCAGCCCGTTTTCCTTAAAGGAAAACGGGATGCATTTAAAAAGAAAAATGAAACTTTTCAGTTTCATTTTTTAAGGACAGGCAGTGGTCTCTGGGACCACTGCCTGCTCTTAAAAATATTTTCCCACATACTCACAAAGGGGAAGGGGTTCCCTGGGGACCCCTTCCCCTTTGCGAGTGGTTTACCACCTACTTGAAGTAGGTGGTAAACTGCGAGTGTTTTGCAGCCGCAAATGCGGCCGCAAAACATTAGTACATAGCATGTTGACTCGCTATTAGGAAGGGACGCCCCTTCCTAATAGCGAGAGTCGCAAATGCTATTTTGCGAGTCAGTGACTCGCAAAATAGCATTTGTACATGCTATTACCCTTTTTTGCGGCCGCAAATGGGAGGATCTCCCGTTTGCGGCCGCAAAAAAGGGTCGTACATCTGGCCCTAGATGCTTCCATCAGATTTATAGTACAATGAAGAATATTGTTCTGAAGACAGAGCTACAAGAAACCCACAAATAAGAATCCTCAACAATTAAAATTTCAATGAACATGAGATGCAGTAACAAAAATATTATTCAATAAATTCCTTCACCTACAAACTGTATTTCAATACCCCAAACTAGCCCTATGTCAATCCCTACCTCTACCTTAAAACATAACCTTTCCGCTGCCTAACCAAATTGTAGCTCGGACTATAATCTTAACCATATTCCAAATATTAGCCCTTAGACAGTCATTTCAAAAGCTTACACTTTTAGAATATTTCATTGATGATTTTATAATCATGAAAACATAAATTTTCAGTGTTTCTGTGGCATAGTTGCCTTGAAAGAAATGTTAATATAGAAACCTTTTTTATCATCTTTTCATATTGTTCTTCTGTAGGTTCTTCCACCGCCTGTTGCAGGCTAGCCCAAAAGGATTGAAGGGCCTAAAGTGCTGACTGCAGGAGACAGCTCATGCATCTCTTGAAGGGATGCATCAGTTAGTCTGCCTCAATCTGCGGCTTGCAAGGACGAGTTCCATGACTCTACCTGGCAGAAACCTGCTCCCTATCTCCTAATACTGTCACAGCACTTTCTGGCAATTTTTGGAAAAGGTAATCGTAGAGCTGATTTAGAGCTGCCGGGGGGGGAGGGGGGGGGGAGGGGAGGCTTATTTACAAGCCCCTTGTGCAGCCGGTGCAGCACTTTTTATATGGGAAAATGTGACATACCGGCGGCGCAAGGGGCTTGTAAATAAGCCACTGGATTTGCAGGGTCAAAGCAGATATTTTTGATCAAGAGTGTGATCTAGTGTGATTTAGGACTGCTCCAGTTTGTTTCAAGTAATCGTTGCTTAAATGAGGCATTGTTAGTTTTTGTAATTATGGGCATAAACAAGCCAACACTTTCTGTCCTACATTACTCTGACTTGTGGCCGAACTTTGCATATTAATGCTTGCTTTAGTGGCTTTAGTATCTTCTACTGTAGAATGTTTTAGGTAGAAATGTTCATTACTTGTTATGGGCATCTATTAGTCTTTGATGAAACACGTTTGGAATGCAATTTACTCATAAATCTATCTTAAGTAGTGATTGTCCTGTCGACAATTTATTCTTTCTAAAGGCAGGTACATTACCTGTGAATGTGCCTTAATTCTGCTGAAATTCCTAAACACAGGGCTTAAGTGGGGTATGCGCAGCATAGATTAGCATGTTAAATTATCATTCTCAATTTGATTTTCATAATCTCATATTTAACTCTTCGTTTAAGGTTTTATGGATTTATCCCACCTCAAGCTTTATCACCTATTAAGGGTCTGAATGGCTTTATATATTGTACAGAAAAAATACATATTGGCGAAAGGAGGATTGTTGAACATCTTTGAGAGAAACCTGTCTTGGGTTGATAAAGTCTTACTTAAACTGACACTCCTTAAAATGTATACTGTTTTTCGTTGATGTGGGTGCTAGGACGTGTGTGTGTCTTGGGGAGAATTTGTATGCTTCCAGCCTCTGGCCTTACCATGAATGTCACCTACGGCCTGTCATTGGAAGACTGGGAAGGTGCTTGAGAATAATGGCTGGAACTTTTTTTCCCTATAACTATTCCAGATGTGGAGCGATGATGAGGAGGAAGAAGAAGAGGGACAACAATGGAGCCACTAAATGGCAGTAGTTCAATATTTCACTAGATAGTGCTACAATTAATTGATTGCATCTCTTATAAGAATATTACTTTTACCAGAAGGAACATTTTTCACCCTTGGTGCAAGACTTTTTCCCTGTACTATCAGATTTACTTCACTGACTACACTTTTAGGCCCTGATTATGAGTCGGGTGGAGCAGAATGGGATTCCACTTCGCCTAAATCTGAGGCACCAAACCCGATTTTACCTTGAAGTAAATTCACCTAGTAAAATTGCAGGAGTCTTTAGCTACAGCAGCATTTAAGCCTGTTTCTCTGTTTTTAGGTCTCAGCCTGCACCAGCGCTTGCGCTGGTCTGGCCGAGAGTTTTAGTAAGCGGGTTTTGGAAGTGCAAACCCACTGGCTTTCGGTTGGCGACCAGCTTACGTTCACGATAGCGTGCACGCGCACAGCTGCCATCCATTCCTCGCATCGCTGGCGAGGTGCCATCTGCCTTTCCTCCCCCTCCCTCACCCCACCTCCCCCTCCCTCACCAGAGAGCGCGTTTCTTGTTATACACTTGCTTCTTTTTCTTCTCTTTCGTAGTTAGGGAAATGTGATGGTGAAAGGCAGCACAAGTACATTTAAATTGTAACATTTGCTTGAGTTTTCGTCTGTCCTTGTGCTTTCATTTCACACCCTCTTATTTGTTTGCAAAGCGCTCTGATACCCACGGGTCTAGCCAGCCCTATATAAAGCTTTATAAATAAAAACTCGGGCGCACCTCAAATTACAAGAACCAGTCTGTTTCTGGCCAGTCCCGATCTCTGGCCGCTTGGAAACACTCTCTCCTCACTCCCTGCTCAGCACATCCAACTCTTCCCTCAGTCCACAGCACAGAGCAGCCGATTTAAAGGGGGCGCCGCTTTCCACAGAAATTGCGTGCACTTCGCCCCGGAATCGGACTTGGCACCAAGATAAAAAAAAAAAAAAAAAACAGGCCACAGACATGCCTCATAGCTGAAAATAAAATAAATGCAAGTCCAGTCTGGTCATTAGATAAAGCTCTCTACCAGGTTTTATTGTTGTAGCCCTCTCCATGGATGTTTCACTGGAGCCATTTCAATCAAGTGCTAGATGTGTACTCTGTTTTTAGCTGCAAGAATTTCCCTGAAACGTGAGCCTAAACATCTGACTGTTGCATGTGGGCACTGACAGGGCTGATAAGGAAGAGTGATTATGGCAATAAAGGAGGCCTGTGCGCATTCTGTAGCCTTCACTGCTTGTGGATAAGCACATTATATGCGTGCTCTCCCCGTTACTTTTGAAAATGTATCCATGTGTTAAGCTGTCTGAAATGGCCGCAAAGAAGTCTCTACAAATTAGTGCTCCGGAGTAGCACTAATTTCTGTTATTTGTTAACAAATTAAACAGATACACATTTGTGTAGCACCCAAATCAGATGTCTAAGAAACTAGCGTTGTGAAACCAACACACCAAGAGCCCCACTGTTCGTTCTCTTGAACCCTCAGACTGACACATCTGAAACACTGTCCATAGCACACTGAGACACACACTCACTGCATCCCGCGCTGAATCCTACTCCTGCATACTTAATATACATCTGCAAGTCATTCATACACTGGCACACTTTAAATCCGTATAGAAAGCAATGCATAGCATATTGTGGCAACTAGATCATACACACATCCACTTGGCTTGCAGACACTACACCTCAACACCTTACTCCAACAAACGGCAAACAAATACAAATGCCTACGCCACC
This sequence comes from Calotriton arnoldi, assembly GCA_963921515.1. Classification (NCBI taxonomy): domain Eukaryota; kingdom Metazoa; phylum Chordata; class Amphibia; order Caudata; family Salamandridae; genus Calotriton; species Calotriton arnoldi. Next base: position 2,258,948 of record CAWUFW010001090.1, on the reverse strand, counting down.
TAGAACCCAATGCATACAACACTCTCCCATGTGGATAGAATTTGCACCCATATGTCATTGCTGCTCATGAATTCAACATTTAAAGAATACACACTTGGGAAGCTTTTTGACAACTATCCATCTGCATAACTATTTCACACACGCCTGCCTAAGACGTCACAAGCACGTTGGAGTGGGTGGGCATGAGTGGAGATAATGTGCTGCATGGCTAAACACTTATAAGGTCCCAAAGGCGAGACCTATTGGCTATGCCAATGCTTGTTTTTCTGGCAGGGAAAAAGCATACTTTACTCTCCCCTGTCAGATCTTAGCTCCCTCCCTTACTCCCCACAACCTCTTTCCCCACCCCACCCCCACACAGAGGCTGCAGCCCACATTTACCCCCTGCTCAAAGCAGGTGGAACATGTATACTTTAAACCCCACAGAACTGGAAATTTCATTTCCAGTAAATCCAGTCACACATGGTAATTGACAATTCTACTGGGTTTAACTTGTAATTGCATGGTACTGGCATAGTGTTTCTGCCCTGTAAAATTATTTTTGTAGCATTATTTTTTTGGGGTCCTGGTTCTTTGGTATTTATGTTTTTAGATACTTCCCTATGTATTTATCCGTATTTACTTTTTGATCGTTTTATCTGTATTTATCAATATTTATTTTGTGCTTAGTGTAAAAAAGTTAAGCTGCAATGGATAGATTTCCAAATTTATTCAACTGATAAATGTTTACTCCTGTTTGAATGTCCAATGGGTTTTAGCCATTCACAGTACAATAGAGTCCCTTGAAACCATCTGCATTGTAGAACAGCTTAAACAGCTGTACGGATGCAGATAATTGAGCTTCATTTGAAAATGTTTTTCATTTTTTTAATTCCCTCACCTGTCAATCCGCACAGCTCTTGACTCAACTCTCTTGACTGTTGGTAGTGAAAACGCCGCAAAAGTAAACGTATTTTCTGTATGTATTCATACTTAAAAATAAATACACACAGGAAAATAGATGTTTTTATGTCTGTATTTATCTGTATGAATCAGTAAAAGCAGAAATCTGGGAGCCTTAATTATTTTCAAGCGCAGATTAACCACTCGCCACCAGTGGCGTGCAGCTCGCAATCAGCACCTCGGAGTTCAAGATCGTGCAGAACGGTGAATTACGTGGGCTTTAATGTGGCCTTCGACCCTGTTATGACTAGGGCTGGGCAGCAGTCTGCAGAAGGCATCGCTGCGCCTGTGTGTTTTTTAAGAGCACCAGAGTTGTCACAGTGTTTCCTCTGATTGGCTACCGGAGAGCTCAATAGACTACAAGGAGGGCCTCCAAAATGTCCCTGGCGCAGCATCCGCCCTGACATGAGATGCTAAAATCAAATAAAGAATCGTGTATTTTTTTTCAAACACTGCACTGTTTTCACCAATACAGCTAGCAACATCGTGGAAAAAGTTGTTCCACTTCTCTTGAAGGAATTGTTTTCCAATTTCCAAACTCCTGACCAAACCCTGGGGACTGTTTTGGTGGGAGGCTTTTTGGAAACTTGAAGAATATGTTTTTTCCCACAGCTGGGACACACAATAGTCTTGAAATCTGGAAGTCGTCTCAGCATTCCGGAGGCTGCTGACGAGACCTTAAAGTGTAACCGAAAGGAATGTCTTTCATAAGGCGCAGTCCCTTTCAGCTTTTCGTCATGCGCGTTTCCGCTAGCGCAGCATCGCACGCGCCCTGGCACGTGATTTTCCATGGCTCACATCATGCACTCCAGGGAGCATATTTTCCAGCCCCAGTGCGTTGCTCTTGGAGCGACGCAACTCAAAAAGTAATTTATTAAGCCATGCAAGGCTACTTTGTGTGGCCTCCGTGACTTCATAAATCGTAAGTAACGTAACGCAGCACAAATTGCTGGGCTGCATTACTCTGCCTCAAGGAGGCGTTTCCATCTGTGTTGCGTGGGTGTTCCCACTCAACATCCATGGATTTTGACGCATTCCCAGATTTACAAGAATAGGTAAACCTGGAAATGTGCTAAAAAGATACGCCTCCCCAGGAGAGGCGAAACAAGGAGAAATATCTTAATTTCTCCTTGTTACTTTTTCGATGTGTGCTACATTCTGCAGCACACACAGAAAGAGGAATAGCCTCTCAGGCATGTTTTTATGCAGGAGGGTGCCCAATCCTGCCAAAAGACAATCCTTCATGCGACTCAGGCACAGCCCATTGTGCACCAGCACAGGGGAAAGGACATGAATGTGTTGTATTATTTTAAATACGATGCTTTCATGGCCTTTCCCCGTCGCACAACGCAGAGCAGCAAGGTGACTTGCTGCACTGCGTGACTTTTTGTAACTATGCCCCTAGGTTTTCTATACAGTGATGGTCCTTAAAGTAATATTCATAGTATCAATAATATTGACCATTGATTTAACACACGTATCATAAACGGAAATTTAATTGAATCTTGCCGCTGAAACAATGCGTTATGAGACTGAAATCTGGGCAGATTATTCCATTTCGGTTGGATTTATTTTCCCATTCAGTCATCATCAACACTAGTGACGTGTGTTGTCGTAGTTGTTAAGTTCCCCCATTTTTTAGGATATGGTCGCAAATGTTGGATGCATGTGTAACATGGTTCCAGTGCTCCTCTTTGCCTTCCCATGATAGTATTATTTTCTTGGTTCATAGGACCACGAGGGAAGAGAGATCACTGAGGGAGTGCATTGCCATTTGTGCTGTCAGTGTTGACATTTGTAGCCAAAAATAAGTATTTTTATCTGAAATGTTTTTAAAAGGACGCTTTTCATCTGGTCATAGGATATTAAACAGGTTTGGAAGTTTATATAGACCAAGCTTGGTTAAGTGTTGTGGCTCGTAAGTACACTGGATGTCATTCACAGTGTGGGGAAAACAAAGCAACAATTCACAATACAAATAAATCACATTTATTAGTTACAAACTGTGGTGCAGCTCCTCAAACTGGTCTAACTTTTGAGTTTCCAAGGAGGCTCGGAATGAGTGGCTTTTGAGGGTGAGTCCTTTGAAGTCAATGGATACAGAACATTTTCTGAGCATAAGGAAGGTTTCGAGGAGTATACCAGTAGGGTTCTACAATTACCTTAATCTTTAATAGCCTTGACCCCCGCTTCTTTGACCATACTAAGAAGCAGAAATGTCCACAGGCTGTTATGTGCATGACGTGGAATTATCCCCCTGGCGTTACCACCACCATGTTTGTGGAGTTATATATTTTTCAATGTCTGTGTGACCCCATTCCGGGGGTCACAGGCGTCTAGTGGCTACTGGGCCTCAATTGTGGGGGTTGAAATTGCTTCCCACTGATGTACCATGGCCCATCCATCTATGGCTGTCCAAACTGGGCAAAGCACAACCCCAGGGTGGTGATAGCGAGCAATCACTAGCTTTTCAAGGAGGAAGCATGTGGGTGATCTAGCGCTGAGCTCTACAATCAACCAACAGATCCAAGAAAGAGAATATCCAGCCCAGTGCTTGTCTTTGTAAGAAAGAAAGTAATTTGAAAACAAAGCTATGGGCAATACTACATACTACAGTAGTAATATACTTAAGTAGGTTCTTTGGGAACTATCCACATGGGGACTACACCTACCCTGATCCCTCACCATCCCCTCCCCAGGCTCTTACCGGCTACGCCCCCCCCCCCCTTTGCTTTAAGGACAGTCATAAGTAGCATGAATTTGCCTCAGGTGCAGTCTCAATCCCCCAGAGTTCACAAGATGTGCTCAGTCTGTTTGTCTTACCTTTTCATGGTAGAAGAGTCTCATGAGTCCTTTCAGCTGCTGCATTGAGAGCTTCTCTGGCACACTAGTTTAAACATCTTGAGAACAGGGAAGTCTCTCTTGTAGTCGATTGGGCTGGGTGCGGGCTGTGTTCAGCAGTGTATCCACCCAGCCATCACCTTGCAGTTGCTGTGCTGGGTCCCCAGAGGTTGGACGAGGGCCCAGCAGCGGCGGCCAGGGTGATCACAGCTTCAGCCACAACAGATACAGTTCATAGTCAGCGATCAGCAGTCCTGAAGTAGTCCAGTGATGGAGAGGGTCTTCTGTCATCAGCAGTTGTAGCCCACATCTGGGCTAACTGTTCCGAGACACAGTCCCAAATGGGCCTTCAATAATTGAGATTTGGAGCCCTGTTTGGGCCTTCAGCAATTCTGCTGTTGCAGTCCAAGTTGGGCCATCAGCAATTGCAGCCTCATTTCAGCCTTACCAAAGGGGGATGATGGACGGAGCGTTAGAGCAAATCAAACACTCACCCCCAGTCAACTGATCTGGGTTTAATCCATCATCATTCTTTAGCTCACTCCACCACCCCAGTTCAGACATGGCCATATGCAAATCAGTCTGACCCTGTGCCTCATGGGAACAGTCCAGCCCGAACTGCCAAGCCATGTCTTCCCTGGACCAGAAACCAGCATCCTGGGACCGGTTTCGGGTTCATAACCCTCATCAGCCAGGCTATCTTGAATCCAGTGGCAAAGTGAGCAAGGGACCCACGTCTGGGCAAATCCTGCCAACTTAGGGCGAACAAAGCGATACCAAAGGGGGATGATGGACGGAGCGTTAGAGCAAATCAAACACTCACCCCCAGTCAACTGATCTGGGTTTAATCCATCATCATTCTTTAGCTCACTCCACCACCCCAGTTCAGACATGGCCATATGCAAATCAGTCTGACCCTGTGCCTCATGGGAACAGTCCAGCCCGAACTGCCAAGCCATGTCTTCCCTGGACCGGAAACAAGCATCCTGGGACCGGTTTCGGGTTCATAACCCTCATCAGCCAGGCTATCTTGAATCCAGTGGCAAAGTGAGCAAGGGACCCACGTCTGGGCATACCCTGCCAACTTAGGGCGAACAAAGCGATACCAAAGGGGGATGATGGACGGAGCGTGGTGGAGCGAGCTAAAGAATGATGATGGATTAAACCCAGATCAGTTGACTGGGGGTGAGTGTTTGATTAGCTCAAACGCTCTGTCCATCATCCCCCTTTGGTATCGCTTTGTTCGCCCTAAGTTGGCAGGGTATGCCCAGACGTGGGTCCCTTGCTCACTTTGCCACTGGATTCAAGATAGCCTGGCTGATGAGGGTTATGAACCCGAAACCGGTCCCAGGATGCTTGTTTCCGGTCCAGGGAAGACATGGCTTGGCAGTTCGGGCTGGACTGTTCCCATGAGGCACAGGGTCAGACTGATTTGCATATGGCCATGTCTGAACTGGGGTGGTGGAGTGAGCTAAAGAATGATGATGGATTAAACCCAGATCAGTTGACTGGGGGTGAGTGTTTGATTAGCTCAAACGCTCCGTCCATCATCCCCTTTGGTATCATTTCAGCCTTCAGCAGTTTCTGGTCTGAAAGGGTCTTCATTAGTTGCATAATCAAAGCCTGTCAGGGCCTTTGGCAATGAAGCGGTCACAGTATCACCAGGGACCTGGATGAGAATATCAGGAGGGCCACAGGCACCAGAATTCTATCACATCATTCTCAGCCAACTTTTTCCTGAACATCCCACAGGCACTAGGGGTGTGCTGGGCCTCGCTATGTCCTAGATATTCTCTTCTCTCACAGGGCAAGACAGGCTCCTTCCATCTCTGAGCAGGTAGGCTTCCACTTTAGGGAAGGCACACAGCTCCTCTAGCTGGAAATCCAGAATACAAGAGATGTCAGGCAATGTTCCCTCACCTCTGTGAGACTGGCCGTCAGACCTGGTTGCATAGCAATCCTCTGAGTACTCCGCGGAGCACTCCCTTCCTTGGGCACAGAGAACTTGGAACTGGAATCAAGTAGGGGTGTTCAGGAAGCCATAGGGCAGACCTCTGATACCCTGGATCCATCCTACCATGGGCCTGCAAAACAGGCCAAAAACACCCCTTCCACATTTGTCTCTCAGGGTAAGCATCAAAGGTTTCTCAGGGGAGCAATGGGGTGGTAGAGGCTCAGAACACAAACAGTTGAACAACTGAAACAGTAACTTACTGACCAGCACTGTGTGTGTCTTAGTGAAAAGAGAAGTACTGTAATGTCACAGCAAAATTAAATGCTACACACATTAATGTGGGTTCAGGTACAGCATCCTGCTAAATACCATTATAGGGCTCTAGGCACTTTCCCAGTCCCCAGCACCTCAGCCAGCAGGCATGGGGATTGTGGGCAGCAAACATTTCTCCAGGCTAGTAGGGGGTTCCTCCGCTACAGCTGTGTTGTTAAAAATTATAGCAGATCGGGGGCAGCATCAGAACAGGCCCAAGCACACGGTGTGATGATGGGCAGCACTCTGTCGCTGGGGGGGGGGGTGGGTGCAATAGATCATAAAGTTATCCATATGAACCTATCAAGGAGGCCTGGTGACACCTTTATAGCTCGGGTTGGAGCCAGTTACATTTGTGGTCACACGTCCGCTCTTCTGGGAATTGAACACTCAAGGCACATGGATGGGCTTCCCCTCATGTACAGTTTCTCCTTCTGCAGGACCAGGTACTTTACTTCCTTCTCTGAGCAAGCAAGAAGTCTTCTAGGCACTAGGCAGACCCACAGATATCCAGAAAATTGTGCAGAATTCAGGTGATGGCCATTGACCTCCGGAAGGCGGGCTTTCAATCATACACCAATGCTGGATCACGTAGCTTTTCGGACTCTACCGATCATTCTCTTGGTTGCTCATGAAGAACCTGGAAACGGAACAAACTAGGATGGCTTTGGTCCCACCATTATAGTCATTTTCCCGGCAATGGATGTTGAGCCACTATCAAAATTCTAGGACCTGGTTCCTTTTCAAATGTTCTAGCTGCAGTGCTGACAGAGCCTACATGTTAGGTTATGGCTCTCACAGCAGATAGTGATGAGGCTGCCTCCAAGCAGGAGTAACCAAAACATGAGAACAATGAAGTGTGGAGATTCTGCACCTGGCTGTCATCAGCCGTCCTGAAGTATCTTTTAGGGGAAGCCAAAATGGTGGGACCTGCCCAGAAACCTACCTCCTCTAACAAAAATAACTGCTGACTCACCCTCATTCTCCTTCCATCAACCAAATGGCAATGTTTAAGAAGGACTAATCAGCAATGCACTGTTAAAAGTTGAATTTCAGGTACAAAATTAGGTGGAAAGGCTACATATAGTCTTTGAATGGTTCAGTATTGTTTGAGTGTATATTTAGCCAGTTTTCTACATTGATTACTGTGGGGCTTAGCCTGATGCTGGGGAATAATTCAAGCATGTGAAACTATGAAGCATTCAATGCTGGAGAAACATTTAACCAATCTGACACCTTCTGGCAAAATTCAACAACCTTTATGCCTGTTTCACCTGCTGGGAAAACTCAAAGTTCTCCTATTCCTGCATTGCTATAGCATTACACTCCATTGCCAAGGGCTGTACCAACCATTAAAGGTCTTCCAGCCACATTATAGGGCAAAGTCCTCAGGGAAGGCCTACAACAAGAGAGAGGGCCTTTAGCCCCTGGTATAGCTTGAGGGAAAAGGGCTATAAAGAAGTTAGAACATTCCACCTATTGAGGGAAAATTCTTCTACACTAAACAAGGGGAAACAATGGTATAAGTATTGGAATGTTGTCAGAGAAGGTAAACCAGTCATTATTGGCTGAGTGCCACTCGAATGTCGTTCACAAAGCTTCCAGCATTCCCATGTTGTAATTAGCTGTAAAGCATTTGAAATTTGCTCTGAGCCTGAGAGCAATTTCCTGCTTTAGAAGCATTTGAGGTGTCTTTTTACAGTCTTGATGGTGATTTATGCTGGGTACATCTTAAATTCAGGCAAAAGGTGTCTTGAGACTCCATTGAGTGACACTATAACCATGGACAATTTCTTGTGGAGCAGGTGAGGAGGATTGCTTACGTGTGTTAATAATTGAGTGGGTGCGCATGTATTTTAAATGAGAAGTCTGGCTCGGCTCTGAAGCCTGCATAGGGAAAATGCCAGGCCATTGTCAGCAAGCGTCACTGCGACCGATCAGAAACCTGGGCTTCAGCCAGGGTCTCTCAAGTTTCCTCTTCAAGACAGTGGAGGGCATTACCGTACGAATGGCCCTCACAGGTGGCCCGAGAGAAACACACCTTAGAGCGTTTAGCAACCATCAATGAAAAGAATTAGCTTTAGAGAAAAACTCTTTTGAGAGATCATGTTCCTGGGAAGGACACATCTATAGTTTAGATCCAAAAAGTTAATGGCAACATGAATGAGGTCATTCTATTCTGAGGGTGGGAGGTAGGTAAAAAGGAATCTCATTGTCATGGAAAAAGCAAAGAAAATGTATTTAGTTCACATCTGGCTAGCGAAAATGGTAATTATTCTGATTGATAAAATTATCCTGCATTGTGAAACTTTAAAAATAGACGCATACTTGTCAACTCTACCAATTCAGGCTACTTCTTTTTCCCTAGGACTACACAATGCTGATTGGTTGGCTGGAATCCTTTTTATCTGACCCTAGACTCTACAGTAAAAAGGAAGAAAACAAGGTGCATATTTACAAGCACCTATCGCCACAGGAGCATCACTTTTTTGATAATACAGTGGCAAAGTGGCATACCCCATATTTACAAGGTGGCGTTAAGCCACTTAACATGGTTTAATGGCACCTTGAAAATATGCCCCTTTCCTCCGCAGTCCTCTGCGGCAAAGGGGCGTTCAATGGGTGTTGCAGTGGGCATTCCACCGCAACGCCCATTGCTTTTTGACGCTGCTCCAGATTTACAAGGCTGGGGCAGGGCCAAAAACTTGCCATGGAATACTTGGTCTTAGAATGGCGATACGAGGAGAAATGATTAATTTCTCTCTTTCTAGGTGTGCTGCATTCTTCTTGTGAATACGGTGCATCCCTGCTTTTTAAAAATGTCGGATTGTGGCATTGCCAAATTTGGCGTAACACCACGCTCCAACATTTTTTTGTAACTATCCCCCAAAAGTCAGCGCAGCTGGGGGTTAAATGAATTTAGGTTGCTTCACAAAATGAGTATTGTGAAAGTGTGATCGGGGGCTAATTAACTTGCTGGCTCTTTTCAGTATTGCGCAGATTGTGAATATGCTACTTTTATGGGAAAGTGAATGTAGAAACTCACAGGGGAGAGCAGGGCTGCGACTGCAGAAGTTACTTTTTTTAGTACTCTTCAAATAAGCTGCTTTTGTTCAGGGTGACAGGACGTCCTCAGTCTCAGTCCTCATTCTGTCTTTCTCCTCTCCTCTCCAAAACACTATCTTTTTCTCTACTTATCATGTTTTCCTCTCCTCAACTCTTTCCTTTCGTCCTTGACCTACAGCCCATCACCACTTGTTTCCTTTCTGTCCATCCCTTCTCTTCACCTTCTGGTCGGGATACTGCTCTCCCAGCGCACAGCTCCACCATCAGTGCACTTAGGTAGTGCCTCTGCCCTTCACTGCCGCTGACCGCGGTTCGAGGCCCTGTGCCTCGCCCTTGGACTGCTTCACCTTTTTAGCCGGTTTCACTTGAATCTACTCATGCCTGCCCTCATTTAATTTTATTGAATTCTTCTATAATTCTTCTTTAATTTTTATAACATTTTTCCTCCTCTCGCCTAATTTTACTTTTCCCTGCTGCCCCTCCCTCTTCCGCTTGTTCCCGCGTGTTACCGCTCCCGCCTCCCAGCTGTCCCGCCCTCCCCCTCCCCCTACTTAATGGCGGCTGCTATGCGGCCTTGCTACTGGCACGCCAAAGGCAAGCCCGTCTGCGACCGTACACCACCCGACCGCGACCAGCGCCAGCAACCCTGGTCCTCCGACTCGCCAACGCTACAGCTCCTCGACTCTCTACGCACTCCATGTCAGCAAGACGGCAAGCTCTCTTCACCTCTCGACACCCCCGAACCCTTCACCTGCCAACACAGCCACCACTCCTTCGCTGAGACCCAGGACCCACCTCCACCCTCGAGCAACAACTCCATCACACCCCAAACCCTGCAATGCATCCTCCTCAACGTCCGCTCCCACGACAGACACGTCACGGAAATCTGGGACCTCCTCGACAGCACCACCCCTGATGTCGCCTTCCTTACTGAAGCCTGGACGAATGCCGCCTCGGGACCTGACATCGCGATCGCCATACCCGAAGGCTACAAGATCACCCGGAAGGATTGCCCCAACCGCCCCGGGGGAGGCATCAACATCGCTCACAAATCCAACCTCCATCTGAGCACCTACACCAACGGGCCCACAGACCTGATGGAACACCTCCACTTCAAGATACAAACCAACCCGTCCACCACCCTACGAGGCACCCTCATCTATAGACCCCCCGGACCCGCGCACCTTTCTCCAACTCCATCACCGACATCATCACCCTGCAAGCCATCACCTCCACTGACTACACCTTGTTGGTACACTCCCACTAGAAACTTAAGATCATCAGGTTCTTTCAAAATAAATACCATTAGATATAAAAAATCTAAATGGGGAGGTAGCAGCTTCCTGGCAGGAGCTTTCAAACAATGAAATCTCCTTCCTTTGTATATCAGATCAGCTCCCTCTCTTCTTCAATTCAGGAAGCACCTGAAAACTTGGCTATTTAACCAGTCGACTTTTTTCCTTTTCACTCACCTCTGCACGCTGAACAGCGCCTGGACACCTCTAGGTATATGATGCTCTTTACAAGTTTTGTTAAAATAACAGAACATAACTTCCACCTCGACTACCACCAAGACCCCAGCACCACCTCCCTACTGGACAACCTCCACAACATCGGACTTAAACAGATCGTATTAGAACCAACGCACTCGGCAGGACACACCCTCGACCCCATCTTCACAGCAGGAAACTCCATCACCTTCAGCCACACCTCCGAACTCCCATGGACCGACCATCGCTGCCTCCACTTCACCTTCAAAACAAACATCTCCCGCAAACGTCCACACCAGCTCCAGTGCAGGAAGTGGAACAAGATCTCCGATAACCAGCTCACCTTCTCCCTCAGCAGGTGCGCTGTCACAGACGACGGCCCTACCACTGCCGCCCTTACCCTACACAACTGGGTCACCGACTGCGCCAACACCATCGCCCCCTCAAAAAAACTTGAAACCCACATGTCAAGAAAGCCAGCTGGTTCTCCACCGAACTCCGAGAATCTAGACAAACCTGTAGATGCCTCGAAAAGTATAGAAGAACTCCAAAACCACAGCAGACCTCGACAACTTCAAAGCAGCAACCACCGCCCACCACAAATTCACCAGATACTCAAGGAAGAAAGCACTCCAGGACAGAATCTGTACCCACGCACACAACAGCAAGGAACTCTTTGGCATCATCAAAGAGTTCGCCCAACCCAACAGTGAGTCTACCGACATCCCACCCTCCCCAGACCTCTGCAACAGACTCAGCGACTTCTTCCACCACAAAATCAAGACCATCTATGACAACTTTGACGACAACAACCTTCACGAGGAACCCACACCCTCTGTTCCCTACACCATGCAGCTGACACTGGACAGCTGGACTGCCCTCAGTATCGAATACACCCTGAAGACTATGAAGACAAACCACTCCAGGGCCCCCACGGACCCCTGCCCCCACCACATCTAGCACAGAGCCACAGACATCATCGAGCCGGAGTTTCAACGAATCATCAGCTGCTCCTTTGAGACCGCCTCCTTCCCCGATGACTAAAAAACACGCCGAGATCAACCCTATCCTAAAGAAACCCTCAGCGGACCCCACCAACCTCAAGAACTTCAGACCGATCTCCTTACTCCTGTATCCGGTGAAAGTCATGGAAAAATCCGTCAACAGTCAACTCGCCTCCTTCATAGAAGAAAACAACATCCTCGACTCTTCCTAATCAGACTTCAGGAAGAATCACAGCACCGAAACCACCCTTCTCGCCGCGACAGACGACGTCCGCTCCCTCCTCAACAGAGGAGAGACTGTGGCCCTCATCCTCCTGGACCTCTCCACTGCCTTCGACACAGTCTCACACCGAACCCTAGCCTGCAGACTACACAATGCAGGAATCCGGAACAAGGCCCTGGACTGGATCCGCTCATTCCTCTCCGGCAGAAGGCAGCGTGGCAGACTCCCTCCTTTCCTCTCGAAAGCCAGACCAACCACCTGCTGAGTCCCCTAAGGATCCTCCATCAGCCTCACCCTGTTCAACGTCTACATGGCCCCGCTCGCATCCATCGTCAGATCACATGGACTCAACATCGTATCGTATGCAGACTACACCCAACTCATCCTCTCGCTATCCAACAAACCCAACATCTCCAAACACAACTTTCAAGAAGGAATGGAAGCAGTCGCCAGGTGGATGAGGAACAGCTGCCTACAACTCAACACGGATAAAACCGAAGTACTCATCATGGGCCCACACCTAGACGCCTGGAAAAACACCTGGTGGCCCCCGCCCTCGGGAACCCTCCCACCCCCACGGACCACACACGCAACCTCGGAATCATGCTGGACTCAGAACTCAAAATGGACTGCCAGATCAACGCTGTCACCTCTTCCTGCTACCACACCCTCCGCCTCCTCCGAAAGTCCTTCAACTGGATTCACCCCCAAAAAACACAGGAAAACCGCCACCCACGCCCTCATCAGCAGCAGACTGGACTACGGCAACGCACTCTACGCCAGGATCAACAAGACCCTCACCGCAAACTGCAGAACGCAGCCGCCAGACTAATCCTCAACCTACTGCGCCACTGCCACATCAGCCAACACCTACGGACCCTACACTGGCTCCCCGTCGAGAAGAGAATCACTTTCAAGCTTCTCACCCATGCCCACAAAGCCCTCCACAACACCGGACCCGCCTACATGAACCACTGCCTCTCGTTCCATGCACCCCAAAGATCCCTCCGCTCAGCCCAGCTCTCTCTTGCACCGGTACCACGCATCAAGAAGACCAGAACAGGAGGATGCTCCTTCTCCTTCCTCGCGGCCAAGGCAAGGAACACCCTCCCTCTCCACCTCCTACAGACACCAACACTCTCCAAGTTCTTGAAGGACCTCACGACCTGGCTCTTTGACGAAACACCGTGAATATGTAGGAGCTGCATGCCCCCTCAGCGCCTTGAGACCCTTTCGGTGAGTAGCTGCGCTTTACAAACCCCTGATTGATTGATCTTCTTTCTGCCAGTCCCTATTCTCAGCTTTCTCTTTCTGTCCACCCACCGCCCATCTTTTGAACCTCTTTTATCTGCTTTTCAAACTTTCCATTCCTGTGCAATTCACCACTTCAATTTCACAATTCTTCCTTTCATCTGCTTCCCTCTCCTCCTTTCTCAAACCATGTCATCTGATATCCCCCCTTGGTTTCTCCTCCTTCCTCCTCCTTATTAATGCTCTCTCCTTCCCATTCAATCTTACCTCAGTCTTCTCCCTCTTATCTCACTCTGTTTGGTTGTGTCTCGTGCTCCTCACTTTCTTCCCTCATTCCCTATCCATGTAATCTTTCCTCGCTTCTCTTCTCTCTCTCCCCCTGCCTTCCTCCCCATTCTCCCTTTCGCCCCCTTTTCTTGCTAAGTTTCCTTCTCTCTTTCTCGCATCTACTCCCTCCTTTTCTACCTTTGTCGTCTTGCCTCTTCTTTGCCCCTTTTTCCCATTACTTCTTTGTTTCGCACCTATTTTCTCTCAAAAGCACAAGCAGATAGTGAAAGAACAAAGACACTTGAGTAACGATGGATGAGGATGGAGACCAGAAACGGTCTCAGAGTAGGGAGAAGTCTGGAAACAATGAATTGTATTGGAAAAAGACAAAGGTAACTCTGGAGACTATATATGGTAGAAACCTAAATAATGCAAGGAAAGTGCAAAAGGAGCATAGGACCTTAATAGGCTGCCATGTTTCTTTGGAACGCTATGAGATATCTCACTCGAACCTAGCCATCCCACCTCGTATTTTAACATTTCTTTATTGAGTTTTTGAGATCAACATTGCATAGCAATAGAGGTATTTCGAGCACTTTCATTTGTTATTATTTGCTGTGTCAGGAGCATCCTAGAAGTCCTATCTACCCCTCAAGAGGGACTGCAGCTGGACAGGGCTCCCCACTCCTCCAGTCACTCAAGAGGCTCTTGGTCCACATGATTTTCAACCTCCTCTTGAAAACGTACGTGAATCTTCTCCTGTCGTATAGAATTTCCTTTGCTCTGCAGCACACACGATGGTTCTTTAAAGACGGCATCCCCAGGTGAGGCATGGAACGCAGGCATTCCTTAGATAGTTGTTCCCCATGCAAGGCATGAAGAAAATACATTTGACTCATACTAACCTCTTCTGCCATTTTACACATTGCTTGAACCACAAGCTCTTCAACATAGGCTGCTCAGATCAAAGAAGGGATAACAAAGAATAACAAGCATTGGCATAGCCAATAGGTCTCGCTTTTGGGACCTTATAAGTATTTAGGTATGCAGCACAATATCCTTAGTGCAACAACACCAACTGTTGCATGGCTAAACACTTATAAGGTCCCAAAGGCGAGACCTATTGGCTATGCCAATGCTTGTTATAAAAATACAATATCCTCATATCCCTACTGCCACAAATCAATCTAGGTTGGATTTCAATGCATCACCACATGGTGCAGTTAGTTAAGGCATTATTTCAACTACATTATTTATATTCAATGTTTAAATACATTTCGGTTGATCAGGGCATAAATTGGATTTCCAGTGTTTATTATATTGCACAAAAGCCCAACCGTCTTCTACTACGTGTAATACATATTTAATCTAATGAATGGCAGTACAAACACACGTCACTATTCACCAGTGCAACAACCAGGATTCAAATCGGTGACCCTCCGGTTAGACACATAAACATCTGAAGTGACAGTGAGCGCATTAACCAACTCAGCTTTCCTACCAGAACAACGCATTCTCCCAAGGTTAGATTAATTGCCCCTTTTCTTATTTAAGGGGTATGTGTTATATTTTAGATGCAATCACCTGTAGGTGAAAGGTGAACAAAATAATAACAGAAAATGTTGTGCTTTGTATAGTCCCCGCCCTCTGTACTCTGGCTCACAGCTGCCAATACTTTTTATGCACTTCAACCGCTGTATAAACGTGATATTACTGCTTTCTTGTAATAATAAAGAGACAATATAGTGCACAGTGCAGACTGTCTCTTGACTCGTTAAATAAAAGGCATTACGACAACGCAACTCCAAGGATGAAAGGTGGAGTTATTCTGGCACGGATTTCAAACCCACAAACCTGACCACCTTTTATCTCTGCAGCAGGTACCGAACCCACTCAGGGTCAAGTGTCACGCGTTTTGCTTGCAGCCCCCTTGAATACTTCATCGCTCCTACTGCACGCAGATTTCACGCCCACTTGCTACACGCACGCGGCAGCGGCTTCTATTTGCTCCCACCAGCTAGTATTTAAATGACAGTTTTCAATAAAGGTTTATGCAGCGCCGTAAAGATTACGACTCGCGTGCTGCTGGGAAATTACACGGCGATGAAAGGTGTGGTGAAAGCAGGCAGGGAGTCTGCTGTTAACAGGAACCAGTTAAATCTAACAGCAGCCTTCAAAGGCCTCGCTGGTATAACGCCGCCTGCCCGGGTTATTAAAACCGCACAGCACACGGGACTTGGGAGGGCAACAGAGACATGTGGGGATTTAACGCAATGTTGGCTATTACACAGTCTTGGAACTGGCTAACCCCTCTGCCGTGGGGGCACCACATTCCTCCAAACCTCCCCTCAACCAACAGTTGGGAGACCTAAGCGTTCATTGGGCTGGCCCCTCCCGCCCATATCTGGGCTGATCGCTAACACCTCCCGACCCTGCCCCCTGTCCACTGAAAAGTCCTTAATGAGTAAAACAGGGTGCATGGGGGTGCTTTACTCAAGGGACAGGCAGCACCTCCTTTGCAAGGCGCAGAGCCTAGGGCTTACTAAAAGTAGATGGGAAACTGCGCCCATGGGCGGCTGTATGGGGCAACGGCACAGTTCAAATAGGCTTCCGAAAACCGGCATGGACTGACTTTAGAACAGGATACAGCACAGTGATCAATTCCTACAGGGCAGCAGGCTACTGTCGCTTGAGGATGCCCGCGTCTCCTACATCCTTCCGGTACAACACTCTTGGAGATACCAACAATTGTACACGCCTTACATTGTGGGGCGGTAAAGCTTGAGTAAGTGCATTCTGGGGCGGTAAAGCAGGGTGCTGAAACCACCGAGTGTCAGACTGAACGTCAGGCTGCTTCCAAGTGTTGACGTCCCTGAACACCGAGCCTCGTTGTACCACTCGGAGCAGGGGCTGCAGCTGCGCATCCCACCTGCAGCCGCTAGAGGGCAGACGCTTGCAGGATGATTGGATTTCTGGATAGTTACACACTTGTCATGGTCTATCTCAAGGGATTAATATCGCAGTTTTGTATAGCGCTACGATGCCACCTTGGCTATAAACACAATCTGGAGTTAACCTCTGCCTACAGAAAGGTGACGCGTCTCTTTCACCCCTGTCCTCTTTTAACAAAAGTAGGGGCGTACACACAGACTTCTCCGTGTGATTTTAATGACCAGTAGCACTGCTAGTAGAAGTTACCATTGCTCCGGGTCAGCAGCGTCGCTGTGAGTGGCAGCTTTCATAACAAGCATTTGAAGGCACGAGCGGGGAGGAGGGCGACGCTAGTGGTGCGCGCGCCACAGCGAGCGATCTGTTTCCAATTATCGCGCCCGTCTGGGCACGATAATGGGAAACAGATGTCGGCCCTGCGCGCGTAACCACCCGAAAAAGGCCACGACGCACGAGCGTGTGGTCAGCTTTTGAAACCCCCTAACATAAAGTCTTCGCCTAGCAGCGCTTGCGCGCTACTCGAGGCTCGACCTAAAAAGGGGGAATTGCAAGAAAAATGCGAGAGGACTCAAGCAGATTTCGCTCCACACTGATCATGACATAAAAAGGGAGCAGGCCAGAGTGTGCACCACCAGACCACGCTAAAAGGTTGGTGTAGCGTCAGTGTCCTCACCCATATGTAGGACCAGCCCTGCAAGAAGCCTGACTTTTAATTACTCTGACAAGCATTATCAGTCCTTCCACTTGGAAGGACCGTACTCACAGGTGGGATATGAAGGTGGTAGAAATACTACCTCATCTTTAGAGCCCACCTGTCTTTGCTGAAGGCATTAGGAACTGGATTGCGCTGTGGAAAATATATTTTGTCCGTCATATCTTACGCAGAGTTGAAGAGATTTTAACATTTGCAGAGGCATGCTTGCGGAATGGCGGCATTTAGTACCTTCTGGAAATGTACATAATGTCTGGATTTTGTAAAAAAAAACAGTCATTTAGTCTAATCCAAGTGGTAAAATGACATAGGACTTACCCATGAGTTGAAGGACTCTTTAATGGAGTCTGCGCTCTGTCGTTGTTTGCTTTAAAACAATTCCTCGAGTAGGAGTCTCAGGGATTATACGGGAAAAAGACAAACTGGTGTTCAGTTTAAAACATTGCTCCATCTAAACCTCTGATGCTTTACCTCCCTCTCAGATATCTGAATAATCCTGTAAGGAAGTGGCTACAAAATAAGTCTCTCAAGTCAAAGTGAGCAATATTGTCGATTAGATCCTGTTGTGGTTTGCTAGAAATTGGGTTGTGGGTTGACTGGGGTGTGAGCCCTGGTCAAGCAGCAACCACAATCTTTGTTAAGGTGAGGCACAAGCCAACCCCAAATTAACCTGTGATCAACCCTCTGGTAGCATGGCACAGAGCAGTCAGGCTTAACTTAGAGGCAATGTGTCAAGTATTTGTGCAACACTTCAAACTAAATTAACAAAGGGAAACACCCTACACAAAAGGATCACAGAGTCCTAAAGCCAGCAAAAACGAAGTCAGCAAAAACAGCAGGTCTGAAGGCAAAACATTAGGGGGGAAATCACACCAGGGATGCCAGGTCTAACACAGTTCTATAGTTGACACCAGTAAAATAGTGATTGCACCCCTCATCTTCATAACCTAATTTTAGAGTCTGACATATTTTAGATTAGCTTGGGGGAACAATTTTCTGCCATCAAAATTAACAGGCTACCGAGTGTGGGCCAATGCTTACCATATGTATATACCATTATGTGGCTGAAGATCCCTAGGCATGAACATTCACCTATATGGTCTAGCCCTTCCATGCCATCAAAAGCGTTGAATGAGGGTGACCTCTTGGCCCTAAAGGGCATAAATGAGCTTCGCCAAATAATGATTATGGGGCAACTCAAAACATTTGAAGAATTGCAAAACAGATATGGATTTTGAATGAAAATACTCTTTTTCAAGTATCCGCAGCTCAGGAATTGGTTTCTCACTATTTGATACACTGTAAGTGGTATATATGAAAAACAAAACAGCTTAATGACACTGGTTAAGTTAGAGTGGCCTTAAGATATGAGACTTTAGAACTTGCAGAACTGGCTGGTTCTAGTAAGACAATACACAAATGGGGACAATAGGTGTAGATCTTACTAGAGAGGAACTTTTGCAAATATGCAAGAAGATGTATTTTTTATTTCGACATAATAGGTGTTAGGCTTCTTTAGGGGCATGGAAACATATGATAGTGGAATATCCAGATGTGAAATCTTACCAGCGTAAAATTAGAGATATTTTGCAGTGTAAGACCAGGGGCTACCAGTGAGGTCAAATGTCAGTCTAGTCTTCTGACAAATTGCTGCTTATTCTTTTAACATGGAGACTGATGTTTACTTTTCTTTCAATTCCTGCAAAGCGTGAGGAGTTTGTAAAGTGAACTATGTGAAAATGCTGCCGGTGTGAAATAAGAGGCTGTAGAGTGTCGTTTTTTTCTAAACCACAACAAAATTAAAATACCTAAAAATGAATTGTACAAATATTTAAAAAAAATAAAAATAAGAGAAGCACAAATTAAGTGCTTTATTTAATTATAGAGTGTGATAGAAACAAAGATTTCGATAGGGTCAAAACAAATCAGGACACTTCACTTGGTGATGCACAAATGGAAAATATTCCCTGAAACCCGATTTCTTCACATTATTGTTTGTGCAATATATAGTTTTATCAGTAAAATTGCATGTCTGTGCAAATTTATCGGCCATTTCAATGGGAAATTTGCTCTCTGTAAAGGACAGTGGCTACCGCACCATGCCTTAGTAATATATTTGTGACAGTGTGCTCCTAAATGCAACACCAGCTACATACTACAGCTGTACCACTCTCCTGCCGAATGGGTGTTGCTCATTTGCAACACATGTTCTTTGTGTGATGCTTGGATGTTTTCGGAATTCCTATGGGTTCCATGATGTAACGTTAATGCAGCACCACCAGTCTGAAGATTGTTCCAGCACCACTACCTACTAGGACCACAAAAGCTCTTACAGCACTGGGAGCTTGCTGTTAGCTCTGTCTGATTCCCTCAGCTGCATGAGTCAAACTGCGAGCAGCAATATCTACTGAAGCACCCGTGGGGGCACTGCAAAGGCCTCATTGCTCATGCACTGAATGTCCGAGCAGTGTGCATGCTCACTTTTATAAATGCAGAGTGAACCATTCTGCCCTGGCTCCCTGATGCCAGCAGATATCAAAGACTTAGTTATGCATATGCAGGGTGCCTTCTAGAAGGCAAGGCAGTCACAGTAATCACTGTATTCAGACTGATGGGGTAAATGGCATGTGATGGCAGTTAGTAAAAGAACATAGACCCACTTACGGCAGAGTGCTGGAACCGAGAACATGAATAATTTGAGCATTGTTTTTTTCATTATTTGCTACAAAATGCACAGGTAACTTTAAACAACTTCTTGGGATAGCTAATGCACAGTATTTCCTTATTAAAACAAAAAGTAGGAATAGTTATCCTTCTGATGACTGTGGAAACCGGCCCGAATTTCAGAAAACAAGATGTTACTCCCCGAGCGAGGCAATGAGAGAAACTCAAGTAACTGTTATACACAGTGTTATAGTAGAGATGGGCGAGCCAACAAATTAAATTGGAGATCCTTGTTAAGGGTCTGTCTTGGCATTAAGAGCTCGTCTTTGCTGTAAGAGCCCAGGCTCGAGTTGAGTATTCTGGAACATTTGGCATGTAAATCGTGCAACAAATATTATGTAAAAATATGTTAAAGTGTCTTCAAAACCAAAGAAATATATTTCTTTTGCAAGCTTTTTACCTTAGTACACCAGATTGTATCACTGCATTGATAGCCGTTTAACCAAATTGATAGTTTTTAAACATGAATTTAATAACATTCATGCCCCCACAACCCACTCCGAAGACAATACCATTAGTGAACTAAGAGGCAATTCAGTTGTCATGTGCACACTAAATGTGGGCTATATTTATCAACATTGATGCAAGGCTGTTGCGCCAGAAAAATCTGTTCTGTGGCATTTCCCTGCTACATGGATGTGCTGTATTTATGGGACGGCGCACCATTGCACAAGGACCAAAGATGCGTCAGGAATTCTGACGCAACAGTGTTGCGAATGGCGCAAGGTGCCGTAATGCAAGTACTCCTTGAATGACACAAAGGTGATTTGCATGTCGTAAAGCACCTCTACGTGCCACAAATCAGCATTGCATCATGCAGGAGTGCTTTACATGCTGGAGCGTTTGAAAAAGCAATGAAATCGACACAGCAATACTCCTCAATACAGAGGAGCATGGAAGAAGCCTCCGGGATCCAGGAGGATGCCAACCCCAACACAGAACAAGCATTGGCATAGCAACAGGTCTCACCTTGGGACCTTATAAGTGTTTAGCCATGCAACAGTTAATGTTGTTGCACCAAGGATGTTGTGCTGCATAACTAAATACTTATAAGGTCCCAAAGGCGAGACCTATTGGCTATGCTAATGCTTGTTATGAAATTGTTACTGAGAATGTAGCGAAATATCCTGAGCTGGGAATGCCTTCATCGGTGTGCAGAAAGCGCTGCTACAAGTGTGCAAATGGAGGTGCACTGTGCACACACAGTGCACATGAAAAGGCTGCAGGGTGCCCCGGGGCATCCTTTCACCCTCTCAGCTGCCCCTCGTCCTGTGCGCATAAAGCACGGTTACGGCGTGTGCCTGGGACCTTTTATGCTCACGAGGGAAGGCGAGTTGCCTATTTATCCGGCCGCAGCTCGCCGTCCGTACAGTGACGCATACACGAAGACTGCTGTCTCTCTGCCAGCCCAGGCGCTTTACAATTTCCTGAGCGCGTAATTTAAGCAGCTGACAGGGGTGTAGGGTATGAGATAAGATAACAGCACTAGAAGAGTCAGCGTATCCAGAGAGGAGGGCGGTTGACAGACAGACAGACGTACAGATAAACGGTTGTCTGTCACCCACCTATTCAATGCCCTCGGCTCTTAGCCCCTTTATTCACCAAGATCAAAGGCTTGTGAGGCAAGCGTCGGCCGCACGGAGGTGATGCCAGAGTAACATTAATATGCTGGTTGCAGAGACACGATGATTACACTCTTCCTTACATAACCCAAGGCTAAAAGGCTATAGATAGACGCAGATTATCACAAACATCTCACCCGCCTCCTCCCGGGTTCCGAGTTCCCCTTTAGCCTAGAAAGCAAAAAACACTTGTTATGTTTGACGTAAATTTGATTTTTCAAGAGCAAGTTGGCGCTCAGCTTCGTAGTTGCTTCTGACAGGTACAGTCAATGAGTAAGAATTTCCCTTGCTATCACTACACAAACTCTGATGAGAGTGACCCCTCATTCAACGCACACACATCACAGCCTGGCAGACAATGGACACACAACCCAGAGGGCAACTGAACGCGCTCCGGCCACACCCATCAAACTCCGTGAAGTGTTCATCTCATAACTAGACAAACACTGCAAGCGAGAAGGGAGCCTCAAACACACCGGTGATGTGATGGCACATGAACCCACACGTATGTCGAAGATCACACGGTGGGAGTGTCCCAGGTGCGGATGGTATTGTGAGGCCGCATCAATGGCTGGCTGGATGGATGGCACCTAGCTCCGCTCCTCTCTGTACTCCGGTGTGCTGCGGTCTTTCCCTGGCATCTGTTTGTAATTCGTTGGCAGTTCTGTGGCCAGGCCCAGCCAGTGCCATCCACCATGATGCCACAGTGTGCCCTTAAGCTCCCTTCTGCGCTCAGGAGCCCTGCAGGCTTTTTGTCACCACTGGTCCAGCCTTGAAGACAGTGAGCTCAGCTCACAAAGGCATTCACGAGTGTGTGTAGTAGTTTTCCTGTTGCACCACTTCACACACTCATAAATGCACTTCACAAAGGTAGGGGCTTCGCTCCACTCCAACGCTGGGCCTATCTCGTATATGCAGAGCCCTCAGCTGAGAGCAGAGAACACACAGAGTCCTACATTTTAGGTGTGATTATGGGAGTGGCTTGGAAATGGGAACTACAACAGACCATCAAATGTTGTACATTTCCCTCTGTTCAAGCACCATTCTGTCCCTGGCCAAGGTATTGTTTACTGCCTCAAGTATGTATCTCCAGAGAGAGAGAGTGGAACTATGAAGCTCTCTTCAGAAGATGCGCTTGGGCATACTACGCCTGATTGGCTCGATGCCTCTCCTTCTTTAGAAGGCTGTAAGAAAAGCCCCCTAGACCAACCATCGCTGAAAATTGCAGTGAGGATCAAGTGCGGGGCGCCAAACCATCACCAATCATTTGTATGCTGGTTGCTTAGGCAACCGTTTAAAATTTTGGCCCAATCACAGCCACCATTCATGCCAGCACTTCTTCACAAAGAGTTAAAGAGCAGCTTTAGAACCCCACCTGCTGGTAATGTTTAAAAGTGTTTGTTTTTTTCCAGCACACAGGGAGCACTCCAAGAGTCAAAATTAAATTTTGCCTAAGGAATTAAATCTATATCCACAAGTTGTAACGATCAAGGACAGCAAAAATCCAAGAAATCAAAAGCACCACAACAACATGATGCACACCCCAGCCAAAGGAACGAGCAACAGACCTCTCACCCCACATGGCCCTAAATAATCACCTGTTATGTTAGTAGACAGTGTATGAGAAGGAATGGAACCGGAAGCCTGACTGCCGCCTTCAAAGGGGTTGAGCCTGTGCACGTGCGCCAATCAAGAAGGGAAATCAGGTCAATGTTTACGCTATGGGATTTCACATAATCGTCTTCTTAACTATAATATTAATTCTAAAGTCAATTTGATGAAATTGTAGACGTTTACAGAACGAGTTGTAGTTGTATCTGATTAAGATTTTTGAAAAATGAATGTCTTACAAACCAAGTAAATAAATGGCTGAGCAGTGCTGGTGATGATGGGCCTGAATGGCAGCAGAAACACAGATGTGATCAATAGTAAATTTACTCTCCCAGTGTCGGCCAGGGCCACCTAGCAGCCTCCTACTTTTAGGGAAACTCCAGGCACCTGTTGTTCCCTGAGCTCAGCCTTCCACCAGTTTCGGCCATATGATGCGGGAACTCAAAGGCCGAGTGCAATATATAGAATTATAGGTGGATAACAGTGAATCATGAGGGTGGTTTTCACTGAGTCACTCGGAGTAGGGATGTGTAAGGAAAATGATGTGAAATTACACCTAATTATGCAAAATATAAATCCACCGTTTAGCACTATAATTGAGCAAGAAATGCATCCTTGCTTCAGTTTTTAAAGTGAAGGCGCAAAAATAGCACACAAAAAAACACAAGTTCCCCGAAAAACAGCTTGGTCTTTTGGTTCTTCGTGATGTTCTCCAGCTTTTGTGCTTATTATTTTGCCATGAGCTGCAGCGTAATTACACAATGCGGTGTAAAGCCGGAATTTCGCATATCAAGTGCAAAACTAAGCTCCCAAAATTATACAGATTACACCGGTGTAATTTACATTTTGCCCGGGCCTAGTTCTGGGTAAAATCAAACGGACAGTGAGAGCGAAGTCACTTGGAACCTTGAGGTGGAAACATTCCCCTAATTCACATCCTAGACGGTGGCACTATGCCCCAGAACTGCACTGCCCGCTGCCCTTTAAGCTTGCACAAATAAGGTCGCCGAATGATATTCGAGGCACCTATTCACTAATAGCCCACTTCGTGTGCGCCTAGAGCACCCAGTCAAGGCACTTTGGCGGCCCAGGCAAGGACCAGTGTTTGTACCCCACCTGTGCTCGTGCACACGGATAAAACACTGCAGGGCTACAGGGCAGATGTGTCACTGATGCCTCAAGGGGGCGCCAGTGATCGCCCGTGCGACCTACATGTAGAAACGGACCCGCCCTGCACAGGGATGACATAGGCACACACTTGAGCCTGGGAGTAAGACGCGAACTATTCAGCAAGACAGCTCAGTAGATAAGGTGCCTGCCGCATAGATAGATAGATGTACGTGTAACCAGCAGGTCACGGGATGGGATCGCTTTCTGCTGCCTCGGCCTGTCATTCTCCCAGCATCGACTCGAGAACATGACAAGACCCATGTTATGAAATACAGTTTAGTCTCTGGGGGAGGTAAGGAAGGTGGTGCACACGGCACCCGTGAGCCAAAGGGCGACGCTGAGGCAGGTGGTCCAGCTCCCGCTTTTGTGCTTCGAGAGGATTGGAATTGCATTTCTATTGTGCTTACTACCTCTGACGAGGCGCGTGTCAAAGCACTTTACGCCAGCAGCAATGCTCCGGAAGCCATGTTCGGTGGTGTGTTTTCCCACTGCCTGTTGTTGGGTCCTACATGACAACATTTGAGGAGCACAGGCTGATTCACGGGTCGTCGTCTGATGGCATCGGCGCCGGCAACAAAATAGCGCGTCAGCCGAACGCTTCACACGCGGCTCTTTTAAACAAGTGAGGCCAAACACAGCGCCGCCTACACAGACAGACACAACACGGACGGGCGGGAGAGACAAGTGAGGCCAAACACAGCGCCGCCTGCACAGACAGACACAACACGGACGGGCGGGAGAGACAAGTGAGGCCAAACACAGCGCCGCCTGCACAGACAGACACAACACGGACGGGCGGGAGAGACAAGTGAGGCCGCAGCGCAGTATCAGTGGTCGCACGGCTGCTTTCAAAACAAGCCGCGAGTGGTGCACGAGAGCGCGCGCGCGCTTGTGTGAGGGAGCAGGCCATCTGTTTTGCATTATGGCGCACGAGTCTGGGCACGATAATGCAAAACAGATGTCGCCCGTGTGGGTAACCACACAGAAAAGGCCATGACGCACGAGCGTCTGGTCAGCTTTCTGAAGCCCCTACAATAGAGTCTCAGCAGTGCGAGCAGTGCTGCGCACTGCAACACTACGCGCGAGACCTAAAAACATCACATCAGCCTTGGGAAGAGGAAGTCTAACTTCAGTGAGGAGAAGAACCAGATATTAATAAGTTAGGTGACAAAAAAATGAAGATCTCCTATTTGTCACCTCAAAATTGCCATTAGGGAGGAAGGATGCCATTTGGCTATCCATAGTGGACAAAATAAACTGTGTAGCACAAGCAAAAAGGACCATCATGGAGCACAAGAAGAGGTGGCATGACCACAAGTGCAGGACCAAAGAAAAACTGGCCAGGAACCCTATGGCAGCCATGAGGAACAGATGTCCAGGAGGACTTGGATCTATTGGAGGATCAGGTGGTATCCCTCATTCCAACAGAGTTGGTAGCTGAAGTGGAAGGGCAGGACTGTGCTGAAAGAGGACCAACAAGAAAAACAGGGTGAGACAAAACAAGGGACCAACTATTAGCAAACTGTCATGCAGGGCAACGCAGCAACACACTTTGCTGCGCTGCGCTGTACTGCGTGAAAGAGAAAGGGCAGGAATGCACCACTTGTCAACTCATCCTTCACATAACTGTCCTTTCCTTGGGCAGTACCAATTTTACTAGCTCAGTCCAGCCTTGCCAAGTTTCCCAGATCCATACTTGATGTGCTGCCCCAGTCAAGGTATTTTACAATACTGGGACTTGTGGTGTCATTCCTCCCTTCACAAAACAGGACTACAAGTTACAGAATACTAAGTACAAAACCTGGACTGGAGCAGCACATCATGCATGGACTTTGGAAACTTGTCAGACATGACAGTGCCAATGCAGGCCCCCTTGCACCATAGCGCAATTGTGCTTGTGGTGGGTCCTGGTAGGCAAATGTGTACTGTAAAGTAAATCAGTATGGCTATGTAGAGGGTCAATGTGGTACCCGAGAGGGTCTTCAGGTGCTGAGTAGGTGCATGTACTGCAAGTGGTATCACTCAAAGAGTCAGGTGTACAGTTTCTAGTACAAATCCATATTTGACGCAGCTGACCTGATGTGCTGGGGGGTGGGGGGGTTGTTCCAGGTGTAGCCTGACATGTATGAGGACACCCTACCTCCTGTCCTGCTCATATGGATATAGGGGGTGTGGGTGAGCACAAGTGATGCAGAGAGGAGGTTCATGATTGTTTGGTGGAAGCGTAGATGTTGTGTAAGCTAGGTGGGTCCCAGGTAGTGGAGTGCCGTGTAGGTGTGGCTGAGCATCCTGAACTGCCAGTGTAAATGGGGAGGCAAGGTATGTTTTCTGAGGTGACGTGTGTTGCGTGTGCCGCAAGGTAGGCTGAGTAATAGTCTGGCAGTGGTGTGTTGGGTATAGTACAACATGGTCATATACACTTGTAGAAACATATATTCTACATATCCCTGTGTACTTGTAAGTGAAGAAAAATACTGTCTAATTGTTAAAGAAATCACTTATGTCATATTCAATCATTGAATCTTCATAACAAATTCTATTTCTTTCCAGAGGGAGAAACAATGCCTTCTGGAGATCAGCCTGTCTGCAATGCCCAACCTGTTGAGGACACCATCCTGCCCTCCATGGATGAAGACACCTTCAAACAGCTCCTGGACACTTTTGAAACGTCTCCTTCGGTACTGGCAAGGGAAGACGATGTTGTTGGGTCTACAGATGAACCAACACACACTGGACATGGACTATCATCCTTTGACATCACAGCTGAGGACTATGAGGACCCCCAAGTTGCTTTCCAATGGTGTGTGGTAGGAGTCCAGCAGCAAATGGCGATGAGGTCCAGTTGGGGATGGAGAGCATAGTGGGCACTCTTGAAGGAGCCCTTAGTTGTCTTAGAGCTAATAAGGGGTTAATAAGAGCTATCACTGGCTCCATGGGATTGATGTGTCCCTAGCTGACATTGCTGGTGTGAAGGAACAACACCACCAGCCTTCTACATCTGACACCAGTGAAGATGTCAGGCAGCTGGGGGCCATTAATACATCCATCCAGTCCCTGAAGGCCAAGATAGACTCCTTCTTAGCATCAACTAATGCCCTCAATAGCAACATCATTGCTTTGTTGGCTAACCAGCAAACCCTTGCCAGGAACTATCATGCTGCCTTACTGGCACTCACAAATGTTGTTGGGAACATGGGAGTCACATCTTCTGCCTCTGATGTGTGTGTGCCTGAAGCTAGTGACATCTCTCAGCTGCCTCCCACATTTTCTAGGGGAGGAAGAACATGCATCAGAGGAGTAAGATGTAGAGTTCCTTAGATTCCAACAAAGAACGTCCCGATAAGCATTTGTGAATGCCCTTTGACCAGTTTTCCTATCTGTCCTCTGTAGGGCATCATTCCGCCCCCTTTGGTACCTAAGACAATACACTTTCTTTGTGGAGAACTTTATTTTGTCCACTGGTGCCCCTAAATACTATGCAACTCTTGTTAATGGCAATTTGTTCCTCATCATTGATCTCACTACACACATGTAAATGTGTTGTAACATGTGTAAACTAATGTATTTGTTTACTAACGTGGGTCCCGTGCTCACTGCACCCCTGGATTCAAGCTAGCCTGGATGATGAGGGGTGATACCCCAAAACCAGTCCCAAGATGCTTGTTTCCGGTCCAGGGAGGACCTGGCTTGGCAGTTTCGGCTGGACTGTTCCTATGAGGAGCAGAGCCAAGACTGATTTGCATATGGCTGGGTTCAAACTGGAGTGGCGTGGTGAGCAGAAAAACAATGGCTTAAACCCAGATCGTTGTGACTGGGGGTGAATGTTTGCATTGCTCAGCAATCTGTCCATCATTTGTTCTTTTTGCTTTTGTCGACCCTAAGTTCGAAGGGTATGCCCACAGGTGGTTCCCGTGCTCACTGCGCCACTGGATTCAAGCTAGCCTGGCTGATGAGGGGTGATACCGTAAAACCAGTCCCAGGTTGCTTTTTTCCGGTCCAGGCAGAACCTGGCTTGGCAGTTCGGGCTGGACTGTTCCCATGAGGAACAGGGTCAAGACTGATTTGCATATGGCTGGATTTAAACTGGGGTGGCATGGTGAGCAAAAAAACTATGGATTAAACCCAGATCTTTGTTACTGGGGGAGAATGTTTGCATTGTTCAGCAATCCGTCCATCATTTGTTCTTTTTGTTTTTGTCGCACTAAGTGAGAAGAGTATGCACAGACATGGTTCCTGTGCTCACTGCACTACTGGATTCAACCTAGCCTGGCTGATGAGGGGTGATACCTCGAAACTAGTCCCAGGATGCTTGTTTCCAGTATAGGAAGAGCCTGGTTTGGCAGCTCGGGCTGGACTGTTCCCATGAGGAACAAAGTCAAGACTGGTTTGCATATGGCTGGGTCCAAACTGGGGTGCCGTAGTTATCAAAAGAACGATGGATTACACCCAGATCTTTGTGACTGGGGGTGAATATTTGCATTGTTCAGCATTCCAACCATCATTTATTCTTTTTGCTTATGTCACCCTAATTGGGAAGGGTATGTCCAGACGTGGGTCCAATGTTCCCGTCCCCACCGGAGTTCAAGCTAGCTTGGCTGATGAGGGGTGATACCCCAAAACCAGTCCCAGGATGCTTGTTACTGGTCCAAGCAAGACCTGGCTTGGCAGTTTCGGCTGGTCTGTTCCCATGAGGAGCAGGGCCAAGACTGATTTAAATATGGCTGCGTCCAAACTGGGGTTGTGAGGTGAGCAAAAAACCGATGGATTGAACCTAGATCTTCGTGACTGGGGTGAATGTTGCATTGTTCATCATTCCGTCCATCATTTGTCTTTTAGGTCGAGCTTGATCGACCTGTTGTATCTTTTTTGTGGGGTTTGGAAAACCCACCGATTGCCATTGGTTGCTATCTGTGCCATTCAGAAATGCTGGCTTCTTATTGGGGCATTTCTGTCAAGGACCCTCCTTTGTGTGTTTAGTTCTCCGTCTGGCGATTTCACTCTGAGAACATATTATTTGGCCATCACACAGTACACCGTGTGATGGCCTCTCTTCCCTCCTCCTAACTCGCCACTCTTCTGCTCCCACATAGAGAGCTTCCGTGGGCCACATCCATTTCAGGGTCCCACTCCTCCCCTCAAATCATTGCTCCGCCTTCTTCTCTCACTCGCCACCTCTAGCCTCAGTAAGTGTCCCGTTACGTTTCATTCGAGCAGCGCCCCCCGGTTTAGCTTGTCTTCCTGCACGTTCTTTGCTTGGCCACGCCCCTTGCTTCTAGCCTCGTCTCTGCCGTCCCCTAGTTATGCCGGCTGAGGTGGGCGCGCGCCTTGTATATAGGGTGTCTCTCGCTGGGATTCTGCTGCACTTGCCTGACTCCGTGTGTCTTGGTGCTCTAAGTTTTCTTGTGCTGCCACCCTCAGTGAGTCTCGTTTCAAACTTTCATACTGAGCGCGGTGCCCGCTTCAGGGACACCGCGCTCTGTTTGTTAGTTTGCTGGCAGCTACTCTGCTACAGTAACAACACACCTGAAACCACGGCACGGGCAGCATTGCATTCACTGACTTCAGGAGTGGGTGGGCGTGGCGGTTTCTCTTGATTCTGAAATCATCCCGCGGCAACTGGACTCATCCCCACGAGTGGTTTCTCCGATCTCTGTAGCCTAGAGAGCACATAGCAGCTGGGCCAGAGTCATGCATGCGGAGTCCAAGTCGTTGCGGCCAAGACGCCACCTGCCAGAATTGCCGCCAGCTGAGCTCGCCTAAGCCTAAATCAAAAAGTAAGTGCTCGAGTGACAGGCATCTCAGCTACTGTAAACAAAAAAATGTGCTTTACGGTGCATGTGGTCATGATCAATCTGCCTGCGTTAAACACTCAGCTGAGAACTGCCTCACACTGTCGTCCCTGAAAGTGATATAATTGCAATGTTTGATTTCCATGTGTTTTTTTATTAAATTGCCCAGTCTCGCTACTGCTTCCCGTTTTTGCGGTGCTAACACTAGTGGGTTTTTCTTTCAGACGGGTTCCTTGTTCTTCCAGGTCTTTGCGCTGGTGTCGATTTACGGCTTTTTCGGGGCCCCCCTCTCTGCAGCCTCAGTTTGCTTTTCTTTCGTATTCGGCTTCGGATTTATTTTCTCTGCTTGTGTCTGTTCCTCGATGGTGATCATTTCCAGGGGTGAGAGGAGGCCCAGGTGGCAGGATTACACAGTACAACTTTAAAATAACAATATTAACTGTTCTGCAGACCACAGACTAACCTGCATTGAAGGTACCCGTCAGCTGCCAAGTTTCCTAGGTCCACGCGAGACTATTCAGGCCAGTCTGGGCTTTTTTCTTACAATCTGGTACTCAGAGTCGTATTTAACCCAGCATAAAAAGCACAGGTGTGGCCTAGCTAGTTACACTTGGGAACTTGGTAGAAATGCTTTCCCAGCTGAACAATATTAATCTTTTGTAGTCCCTTCGTAGGGATAGAAAACAGAGCTATCAGGTCTCCAAACTGAGAACTTAATTTACCCCTTATTTCTCTATGCAGTTTGTAGCGTGTAGTTTTAATTCAACCATTAGAAATGCACATAACACGCAAGAGGAGCCTCAGATATTGCATTTAGAATTGATACTGCCTGATTGGTTGAAAAATATCAGTTGCTTTCATTCGTGGTTTACTGGCACTGAGAAAAACAAAGTGTTGTTTGATCAGATAGGAGCTCGAGGCAGGTGTGTGTCGGGAAAGCGGAGTCAACCACACCAATGTCTCAAGTCAATACATTCAGAGTAGGGCCCTGCATGTCACACTCACCACTCCCACAAATTACAGTGATTTATTGCTTTGAAGCTATTGTGAGCATAACATATAAATGAATGCAGATATATTATTTTTCAGCATGTTTACATCTTGTTTATTTAATGCCATTGCACGCATTCTGCAAAGCATGCAATGGCATGGCTTAGAGGGTGAGGGGGGCCCCCTCCAAAACAAGAAACTCTGGGGGCCCTCACCACAGGGGCTGTGGGGGCCTCCGTTACACCCCTGGAAATAGCTTGTTCAATCTCTCCTCTCTGCAGTTTCTGGCCTTTTTGCTGCTGTTCTGCAACAAATGTTCATTTTCTGGCACTTACCTGTCTGCGAAGTGGGATGATCTGCAGATCTTTGGAAGGGAAACATAAACAGCTGCTTGTTACCCATGCTTCCAGAGCTCACCGAAATGAAACTGATGGGGCTGTTGTTCTCCTCCATGCCTGGATGCTGGTGCAACTGACCTATTTGAGAGAAAGGATGCCCCGTCGTGAATCCTACAGCTCTGCACACATCTGTGCAAAATGAAATCGGAAGCTCAGCCATGGACAGGACTGGCACATCTCTTTTTGTCTCCTTTTGTCAAAAATATACCGAAAACAAGCTCAGTCCTAACAAAACATGCAGGACAGTAACCCGGTTCACACCCCATTCTCCCGGTTTTTAGGTCTCGCCTGAGCCAGCACGCATGCGCTGCTCTGCGAGGCTTATTGTAAGGACTTCGAAAAGGACTTCCAACTTCCAGAGCTTTGCTCGTGTTTTTTTTTTTTTTACTGCCACGCATTTGATTGGCCATTGCGTAAGGCTTCCACAAAAGAAAGCACGCAAATGGCCAAAGCCCCGGGTATGTCCCGCCTTATCTTTAAATGTTCCCTCCCATAGCCTGTGTGTCTCGGGAGCGAGCAGTGGCGCCATCTGTTTCCTATTATCGCGTCCACGCTTGTTTACATTTGCCTGTCCAGCGGTCGCGTTAATTGGAAACAGATGGTGTTCACTTTTGCGGCCACGCGTTTCTTTTTTCTTTTAACTTTGATGCCTATTCCCCACTCCCACCCGCTCCTCAGCAAAGTACTTGTTTTTAAAGCGTGCGATGTCACGCTTTACCTTAAAAAAATATTTTCTTCAATTGGTGCTCTTGTGCACTAGGTTTCTCTGAGGTTCTGGACTGAGCCTCGAAGCCGCGCCCCCGTTCCCCACTGTGGAGTTGCCGGCCCCGCTCCACTCAAACCCTGGACTGAGCCTCGAAGCCGCGCCCCATTGGCCGTACTTAATAATGATAGTTTATTTGGTATTATAGGTCATTAAAAGGCGGTTTTAGCTCGGCCTAGCGATAGTAATTTATCTGCGTTGAAACTAGACTTCCGGTCCCAGACAGTGTGGCTGGTTACAAAGCGTGTTACTGGATTCGAATGGGCCGAGGCACAGAGGTCTGGCAGCATCTTCTGTTCTTGAGTATCTGTCAGATTCACAAAAAACGCTCTGTGGGTTTTCACCATTCTCCAGAGACATCAGATGGGGAGGGGCTTCGAGGGTCCGTAGTCCGAATCCATCACCAGGGCACGTTTGGTCAGATTATCTAGACCACAGCAGCTCCTTCAGATTATCAAAGCGTGCCACAGAGGCACAGCTCCCTAAGAACCACGGGAAACATTGAAATTAAGAGACAAATGTGCTCAGAAATTCAAATCAAAATATTGTATTCAAAAACTCAAATTCACGCCCAAATAACCTCGTAGATATGATCCAGCCAAATCTTGTGAATGATACAAATTAACTAAGAAAACAAAGCCAGGAACTAAAAGATACTACTTTAGCTATAGGACCAGCACATTCCACCAGCATCAACACCACACTATCACTCGACAGAAATAAATTGTGGATCAGATCACAATCATGGCTGGATTCCCAGGACAATCCTGCATTCCCACACCTTGTTTGTGAAGGGCGCTGCTTTTACATTTAAGTGTGCCTTAATTGTTTGTGAACGGGGCTGCTTTCACTTTCTGATCACTGCCGCTTTCACTTTAAGAGCGCCTTTACTTGTTATCGATGTGCTGCATGGCCAAATACTTACAAGGTCCCAAAGGGGAGACCTATTGGCTATGCCAATGCTTGTTATTTTTAGAAATCTCCCACTTTTCTCTTCTGATGTGTTGGCATGTGTGCAAAGATGTCGCCACGTCTATGGCAAAAAAAAATGCACTTAACTGTTCCTGCCAAGCGCTTACAAAAAACACAGCATTTGTAGATGAAATGAGTGTGAGCTACCACTTTAGACTCCATCGTTAGCGTGCGCATTGCCCACCATCTTCCAGAGGCATCCTTTCATATCGGAATATCCCAAGGTGCAGTAAATAGTGCCCAGCGCTGCCTTTTGTTTTCGCCTTAGGAAATAAAGTTGGCTTTCTGCAACTGTGTTGTACTGTAATGTAACCATTAAGCAGATGTAAACACGGTATGTTTACTCAGCACACAAGAGAAGGCAATCTTTCACCCCATGGTGATTACGCTGCCCACTAACCTGGGATCTGGGCTCTCCATAATTAAATGTTCCTGTAAATTCACATATAATCTCTCCCTCCCCCAAACTCCACTCTTTATCTTCGCTCCTCCTCTTTCGTTATCCCCCCACAGCCACTGCAGATCTCAGAGATTGTGAATGCCAGAAAACACAGGCCATCACTCAACTCATTAAAGTGATTTGCACCACTTTGCAAATTAAGGACTGTCTATAACATTTATACCGGCATGTCTGCAGACGCCTTCCTACACCTAGACTATTTTGTATTTTCTAGTTCAGTGTTCGAATATGGATGACTCTCCGGCTGCTTACATACACTTACAGTTTTGTTATCACAAGTCTGTTTAAAAATGCACACTTTGGAGCCCTTTCACGGCAAAGCCTCGGCAAATCCTTTTACGCCCAAGGATTTGCAAATGTAGAAAGGCTGCATTGAATTCAAGATGGGTGAAGGGGCAAAAAAGAGTAGGGGTGTCACTGCATTTTGATTAAGGGTCAGAGGACAACATGGCATGCAGGATGTAGCCTCAAATTGCTGTTAACAAGCATTTGCAATGCGATAGGTCTCGCATTTGCAATGCGATAGGTCTCGCATTTGCAAGAGTTTTAGCTATAGGCATTGTAAATGACTGTCTTTTATCCATGTGTTTTGAAAACCTGCAATCAGTGCGTAAACACACACTTTGTACTTCTAGTCATTGCTTACGAGAAGCAAGGCTGGCAGTAAAAGAGGTGCATTTTTAAACTTGGTAAAACAATCCACACAAATACACTCCACACCATGCCACATAATTCCAATCAACATTATTTCACTCAGCGCCACACACTTCCACACCACACAAATCAATTCTACACATTTCCTTTCCACACCACTTTTTCCAACTCAACAGCACAATTACACAACACACCACATACATCCAATCTACACAACAGAATTTCGCAACATGCCACATAATTCAACAGCACACTGCATAATTAAACTCCACAAAATATCACTCCACCACACAAAATGCCATTCCACATAATTACACTCTGACACACAATCCCACTCCACATAATTAGAGTGCACTCAATACCACATAATTACTATCCACATATTTCCATTACACACCATGCCACATAATTCCACTACACAAATCCACTCCACACAATTCCACCACACACCATTCCACAACTAACAATTCCAAGGCACATAAATCCACTCCACACCACATACATTTGCTCCAATCCAAAACACATGGATAAAAGACATTCTCATTTACAATACCAATACCTCTTACTCTCACAAATGCGAGACCAATTTGCATTGCAAATGCTTGTTTTTGTTTTTGTCGCCTTAAGTGGGAAGGGTAATCTCAGACGTGGGTCCTGTGCTCACTGCACCACTGGATTCAAGCTAGCCTGGCTGATGAGGGGTGATACCCTGAAACCATTCTCAGGATTCTTGTTTCCAGTCCAGGAAGAACCTGGCTGGGCAATTCGGCTGGACTGTTCGCATGAGGAACAGAGTCAAGACTGATTTGCATATGGCTGGGTCCAAACTGGGGTGGCGTGGTGAGTAAAAGAACAATGGATTAAACCCAGATCTTTGTGACTGGGGGTTAATATTTGCATTGTTCAGCATTCCGTCCATCATTTGTTCTTTTTGCTTATGCAGCAGTTTAGGGCGCAAAGCAGGCAGGAAGCAGCATTCTGGGGGTTGCTATCTGTGAAAAACAGGGTATGAAGTGTCTGTAATAGCCGAGGAGGCCTAGAAAAGCTAGCAAGTCTCTGGGTACGGGTGTTTTGGAAATGGCCATGTCCTTCTCGATTTAAGGTCTGATATGGCCTCCTCCCAAGAGATATCCCAGAAACTTCACTTTCTTGGTGGCAACAGCCTCATCTTAGGGTTGTTCTTCAACCCACTGGAGTCTAAGGCATGTATGACTGCTTGTGAGTGGGCTAGATGCTAACTCCATATATTGCAATATATGATAATATTGTCTATGTAGGCAGCGGAGTACTGAATTTTGGGGTTGAAAGATTGTATTCATTAGACGATGAAACGTGGCTAGAGCACAGTGGAGCCCAAAAGGTAAGACTTTGAAATGATACAATCCCCCTGGTGTTGAAAAGGCTGTTTTCTCCCTATCTTGTTTCCTGAGCGGCATTTGCCAGTACCTTTTACAGACGTCTAGGGTGCTGATGTACTGTGCCTCCCCTGGCATCTCTATCATCTCATCTACTCCGTGCAGTGGGTAGGCATCAAATTGGGATATCTTATTCAACCTCTGAAGTCAATGCACAACCGGACTGAACCGTCCGGTTTAGGCACCAGTACAATCGGTGAGTTCCATTTGCCCTTTGACGGCTCAATAATATCCATCTGAAGCATTTGTTTAATTTCATTTTCTATGGTGTGCCTTTGAGCTTCAGGAACACGGTAGGGTCTTAACCGTACTATTTTTCCTGGTACAGTATGTATGGAGTTCTCAACTCGATTAGTCTTACTCGGGTAAAGGGAAAACACCCCTGGGTGGGAGTGTAGGTGCTGTACCAAGTCTTGTTGCAATGGAGTGGGGAGGTCTGGGTCTATTCTTTGCAGGAAGAGAGGACCATCTTCTTGGGTTACTCATGTTAAAACAGGTACCGGGCCATCCCGTTTTTTAGGAGGTTAATGTGATATATCCGAGTGGTTTTCTTGCTCGAGTCTACCTCTAGACAATAGGTAACCGGAGTTACCTTCTCAAGCACCAGGTAAGGGCCTTGTCACTGTCCCAACATCGTGTGGTCTGAGGAAGCCATCATTAATAACACATTATCTCCTACATTGAAGGACCTTTCCTTTGCTTTTGTGTGATATTGGCCATTTTGCACTTGTTGGGCCTGTTCCATATTTGTTTTAACAATAGTTCTGACCTAAACCAGATGGGTTTTTAGACTGGCTACATATTCAGGCAATGGTTTAGTCCTATCTCCCTCATTTTCCCATTCGTCTTTAGCCATGTCCAGAAGAAAGCGTGGTTGTCAACCATACAGGAGCTCGAAAGGGGAATACCCTGTGGTCTTTTGTCTTATTGTGTATTTTGCTCCATATGGCAAACAATGCCAAAGGCAACATGTCTTCCCACCTTCTTGTCTCGAGATCCAATAGCTTTTTATTGGTGCTTTTTAGCGTAGGGTTATATCTCTCGACAAGACCGTCTGTCTGCAGATGATAAGTCACAGTGTACATTTGTTTTATCCCTAACAGGCGGCACACATGCCGCATAAGTTTGAAGACAAACGGGGTCCCTTGATCCGTCAGGATCTCTTTCAGGAACCATACTATCGAAAACACACTGATCATAGCTTTTGCCACGTTCATTGTGTTTGGTTGGCATAACACAATAGCCCTGGATAAACGAGTGGCATAGTCTACAAGTACTATGATGTAACGACAACCACTTCTTGAGGGTAAAAGGGGTCCTATGATGTCCATCCCACACGGGTAAATTGTTCCTCTATAACAGGTAAGGACATGATTGGGACCTTACTGGGCTTGTAGCTACTGTTTTTCTTGCATATTGGGCACTCCCTGCAATACTTCTTATCTTGCTGGTAAATAACTGGCTGCTAAAACTTTCCAACATGGCCCGTTCTGTTTTTTTCCGTATTGACGTGTCCCCCTAAAAGGTGACTATGACTAAGGAATAGTATTTTTTCCCAAAAAGGAGTGGGTACTAACAATTGCTGAGGTTCCTTGTCCCCCCCTTTCTATATAATAACCCATT
Source organism: Calotriton arnoldi (assembly GCA_963921515.1). NCBI lineage: Eukaryota > Metazoa > Chordata > Amphibia > Caudata > Salamandridae > Calotriton > Calotriton arnoldi. The sequence goes on along the minus strand of CAWUFW010001090.1, from coordinate 2,221,746 downwards.
GTGTATGAAAAACTGGGGACCTACTTCTGATTTTCCTATCCTTAGCTGATGGCCATTCATGATCATCAGCCTGGGCAAAAGGAGCGACCCCCAACCAATCGTCTACCTCCTTCCAGATCTCATGTGCCAGGGTTTCAAGGTGAGGGTAATCATTAACCATGATTAAAGGACCTGGTAGTATTGGGATGAGTCCCACTTTCAGGGGTACTACTGGGTTGACCGGGTGTTGGATTTGCACTTCCGTTAGGGGACACCTCTTGCTGTCCCCATGTGCGCACTGTATGTTAACGGTCCCAACGGTGGCAGAGATCCTGCCTGGGAGAACCTGTGCCCACATCCCACTTTGTAAGCACACTGTATCTACCAGGGCAGTGACGAATAACTTCTCCTCCTCCAAAGTAATACCCTACTTGTGTATTGCCGGTGGGATGTGTGCTTGTTTGGCCCATTTCCAGTTTTTTACACCAATGATCCTGCTCTTCCAGAAGTAATGGGATTTCAAGTCATTAAAGAAAATAGGTACATGCGGCCTGGAACGTTAATCAAGGGACTAAACTTTAGCCAATGTATAGGGTCTAAAGACAACTGTCTTGTGGGTCAACTCCTACAATCACAATAAATCACAGGGGGCTTGCAGTATAGAAAAAACATGCATGTGAGGTCGGTGCCACCAAAACCTCTCGGTCCCGTACAACACCCTTAAAAATCCCTGAACTCTGGCTACGCCGCAACTCTCTGGAGTTGCGGCTGCTTTACAGTGTCCTCTGTGGCCCACCACCAGCCCTCACACCATGTCTCTGGATTCTCCTCCTCCGGTTCCAGGGCATCTTGGTCGACGTCCTCACGACCTGAGTCTTCTACTCGAGGACAGTGTCCTTGTTTTTTGGTCTTCTCCTCAGGTCTCCCTTCTCGCTCCACCACGTCCTGGCTGGAGTATGGGGCCACGAACTTCGGTCTGTTCTCTCCATGACCTTTTCCCTCTTCTGGGTCGATATACTCTCCTCCCTATTCTGTAGCCTCCGTTTCGTTACCTGAACCCTCTCTGAATGGTCCTTCCGTCTCGCAACTCCGCCTCCCTGCTTGAAATAATATCCATCCTTTGTTAGTTTCTTTGCTTGGGCCAGCTTCGATGTTTTAACCCTTTCCTTTCCCTTCTTACAGGGTTCCTGGTAATAGTGTTGTTTGTGGAGGTGATGGCGTGGCTCACTTTAGGTAAGGAAGGGGACATCCAATTGAGAAAGACTAGAAAAAGGTGTCACCAGAACACATCAGCAATCATGCAGATGAATCTGCCACGCACTCACAAAAAGGTCAGGATGTTTCTGGGAATGGTGGGCTACTGTCGACAGTAGATTTCTAACTTCTTGGGGGGCGCTAGAGGACGCCAGGCAAGATGGCCGCACATTAGTGCTGCTCGGCCCGGCTGATCTCTTATCCGCCCAGAATCCGCCTTAAGATCGACGCATCATAGTTGTATGGTGACTGCCCTGCACGGTAATTGTCCCGCTGCTGCGGATCGGGCAGTTGCGGCCCCCCGGAGAGCATCGTGAACGACGATATCAGCCTCACAAGTATCGGCCGGCTGAGGGCAAGATGGCGACCGCTGTGCACGGAGGATGCCCGACTGGCTGTATACTGTGCTGAATGCTCGGCTGTGGGGATTGAGCAGCCGCGGCGGTGCCGGGCTCGCGGGATCCCCTGACTGAATGTGAGCTGACGGATCGCACAGCTGGTGAGGCGGCGGACGCACTTGGGGCCTGCCCTTGCACAACCGGGAGACTGTCCCGGGCGCTGGCACGGAGCGTGGCGGCCAGCTGGGGCCCGCTTTGAACTGTCGCTAAGGCACTGGTCTGCAGCGGGTGAGCGACGGCACCTGGGGAGGCCAACGAGACTGCTGGCACCGCCGTACCTGCAAGGTGCTGAAATCCTACCTGGGTCCCGAGGCTGGAGCGGATCCCGTCCCATATCGCTGCACGTCTCGGTGCAGTTTTCGCACTGGGGGCCGGCCCGGGGCCGGGCGTGCTCCTGTGGTGCGGACCGGCGCGGAGGGAGGCTGCTGGCACCTGCTGCGGGTGGCGGTGAGTGGGGCGCGGCCTGCTTGGGCCTGTGTCTGCGGAGGCGGGTGTGGGCCTGAGCGCTGGGCCGCGCTCTGCGCGCTGCGGCCTGCGAGCGGGGTGAGTGGCGGTGGTGACACCGGCGAGGCCTGCACGGGGAGTGTCTCGGCTCCCATCCTGGTCGGATCTCTGCGTTGGACGACTGGTGGGCCTGTCTGCGGCAGCCCAGCATTACCCCCCCTGCCTTAACTTGGAAGGATCCGGGGTGGGCTGTCTGATGGTTTGTCCCCGCTCCTGCAATCCAGCTTCTTGGGCCTGGTCTGGTGTGTGAGCTGCTCACCGGTATTGAGGGCAGGCTGGGGATCGCCTCCTTCAGGACTCATTGCTTTTTTGACTTACCTGCTCCCTGCGCACTGTCGGGTGACCTGCATCCCCAGAGCTATAGGGGTGACCTGCTGTAGGGTGTGTGTTCATCTGCTCCTTGCAACTAGTTGGGCCATCTGGGGGCCAGATTGTGGCTATCGCTTGAGCACTAGCTGGGGTGCTCGCTCCTCGCTGGTTGGACTTGCCTGTTCACACTACTCACGCTCTCGAGCACTGACCTGGATCTGCTTGCTGGCTTGCCAAAGACGCCGTCTCCACAGAGGTTGCATTTAATACTGGGCCCATTCACTGATAAAGAATTGTAGGAGAGGCTGGAGATAGCTGATCTATACTTGTTGCTCCGCGTCTGCCTTCTCCGTTGCTCATCATGGGGAAGCCGGATAAGTCGCAGCCCCGCCTCACGTTTGAGGCACGAAAGTCCGGCAGGGTCCCACAAAAAGCGGCTTCTGATTCTGAGGCTGATGGGCAAGGGGACCCACCCAATCTGGAATCCACATTGCTAGCAATGCAAAAGAGCCTCCAGTCCATCGAGGGCAGTATGTCCACTATAAATCATCGGCTGGACTATATGTCTACGCAATTGGAAAAACAGAATACGAGAATGGGGGAGGTGGAACAAAGAGTATCTAGCGCGGAGGATGGACTCAGCGACGTAGCCAGTAAGACCCTCAACATGGAAAAGGTCCTGGCCCTCATACAGGCCAAGAATGAGGATTTGGAGGCCAGGTCCAGACGGAACAACGTTCGCATCACGGGCCTTCCCGAATCAACAAATACGGGCAGGATGGAACACTTTATTGAATCTCTCCTCAAAGAATTATTTGGCCCTGAGCACTTGTCCTCCATATTTGTAGTAGAGCGCGCCCATCGCTCTTTGGCGGCACGACCTGCCCGGGGCTCCACCTCGTCCCATAATAGCTCGACTATTGAACTACCGGGATCGGGATGTCGTCTTGCGGCTGGCCAGGGAGAAGGGTACTGTAAGTTATCAGGGAAGCATGTTGTCCTTTTTCCCTGATTTTACCGTCGCAGTCCAAACTGCGCGGCGTGAGTTTGGGGCAGTCAAAAAATTCCTCCAGACTGAAAACGTTCCCTACGCCATGTTATATCCCGCGCGTCTTCGTGTGGGATCAGAAGGGAACTTCAAAATATTCCTGACCCCCAAGGCGGCGATGGAGCATGCAAAGCAACTGAAGAGGCACAGGCGCGAGACTGAGACTGAACAGGGAGAGGAGGAATGATAATGTGGTGGTGGGGGCTGCGGTTGTGCGTTTCCTTTTTCTTCTTTTTTTTTTAAATGAATCCTCCTGATAGCGGGGCTCACTTTCTGTATTAACTGCTTCTTGTATTAGCCGCGCAGGGCAACTGCCTATATGTTATCTGCAACCTAGATTGGATGCTGTATAGTTAAAGTATTTACTCTTGAATTGTAACACAGGTACTAGACCTGATCAGCCACCTCCTACGTTGTGGGAGTGTAGGAGCGCTCTGATGCCCCCTGTATGGGAGTTCCCACACTATGTTGTTGCTTTGCTGGGGTTTCTGGGGTTTGCTTAGTCGCTATTGGGATGGCTTTGGCAAGTTGGGGGTGCCGAAGTGGGTGGGGGGTTTGGGTTGGGGGGTCGGCATTTGCGAGTTGTATCTTGGTTGTGTCTGGATGGAATGCATCCGAGGGTGGGTTACACATTGCTTACATAGGGCTGACTTACATGCAACATGGGTAGTGAGTACCGATTTGTGACATGGAATGTGCGCGGTCTCAATAGTCCCAAAAAATCCGCACTGTGTTAGCTTCGCTAGATAGGTGGAACGTACAGGTGGCCTTGTTACAGGAGACGCATCTAACTTCACAGACGGAAAAAATGTAGGCACCAGATGGGCTGACGTTCGAATGACATCTTCTTACTCATCCTACTCCAGGGGGTGATGACTTTGGTCAAGAAGGGTACACCTTTCCAGATTCACGGCACGGACAAGGATGAGCAGGGCCGGCTGGCAATTGTGCATGGTACGCTGGATGGCACGAGTGTTCTGTTGGTGAACGTGTACGGTCCTAACATAGACAATGCCTCCTTTTTCGCGGATGTCTGGCGCAGGATATCTACCTTCCCGAGCGCTGAGATTATCTGGGGAGGGGATTTTAATACATGTCTGGACATTAACGAGGACAGGGGGAGCGGGCCCCGCGACACAGACAATCCACTGATACACTTGGGGGCTTTTGGACACTGGCGAGGTGCATGATATCTGGCGCCTAAGGCACCCTGGGGTCAGGGAGAGCACTTTTATTTCTACGGTGCATGGGTCCTGGTCCCGCCTGGATTATTGGTTGGTGTCAGAGACTGCATGCACCTGGGCGGTAGACGTTCGGCACTTGGCCAGAACCCTTTCTGACCACTCGCCGGTTCTCCTAGCTTTGCGAGTCCCAGGGGGGAGGCCCCCATTTGTGTGGAGATTGCAACCTTCATCCTTAGCGGATCCGGTATTTAAACACACCATAGAGGAGGCCATTCATAACTACTTCCGGGAAAATGCAGGCACTGTGGACAGTGTCGGGGTTACCTGGGAGGCGTTCAAGGTCACTATTCGGGGGTTTGTATGGGGCGCAGGCCGGAGTCCTCAAAGATTTGCGCCGTAGGATTAGGAAATTGGCAGAGGATATCGCTGCCTTGGAACGTGAGTATGCCAGTTGCCCTGCCACAGAAAAACTGGCCGCAATCCGGGAGTTAGTGTCGGAACATAACGCGACGGTAGATCAAGAAATGAGGCACAGATCGCGGAGATGCACTGCTAGATATTATGGGGAGGGGGCCGACCTAGCCGTTCACTAGCGCAGAAAATGGCGGCGCTCGTAGCCAGGCCTATATTACTGAATTGGAGGATGAGGCCGGAGAGACGCAATTGTAATACAGATATTAGCGGTGTGATCCTGGATTTCTACCTAAATTGTATGGGGAACGCGACCAGCCGCCTCTTAGTGAGATTAATGGTTACCTCGATGATATCGCACTGGGCTGGCTGTCCCATGATCAACGGGATTATCTCACCTCGCCATTTGACGTGGAGGATGTGAAGCAGGCAATCATGTCCCTCCCTACTTGCAAGGCAGCGGGGCTTGATGGTTTGCCGAGTGAGTTTTACAAGGCTTATTCAGACACTTTGGCGCCGCAGCTGCTGGAGGTATTTGCGGAGGCGTATGAAACTGGCAGGCTGCCTCCTTCCCTCACGGAAGCCTTAATTGTAATGCTCCTGAAGCCTGATAAAGTGGCGAATGCCTGTGACTCGTATAGACCTCTCTCCATTATAAATATAGATGCCAAAATTTTGGCCAAAATGATTGCCACAAGGCTCCAGCCCCTGGTCCCCAAATTGGTCCTGCCGGACCAATCAGGGTTTGTGCCTTCCAGGTCTACGATGCATAACATACGTACTATATTTTCCACCTTGCACTATTTCGACCGGGATTTTCAGGCAGTGGCCGTGCTGCTGGATGCGGCTAAGGCATTTGACTCCCTTCAGTGGGGGTACATGTTTGCCGTCCTACTAAGAATGGGTCTGCCTCCGTTTTTTTAAAATGGGTCCGCCTCCTTTATGAAGCACCGATGGCACGGGTTCGTGTAAATGGCTGGGTCTCTGAGGCTTTTCCTATCAGGCGCGGCACGCGCACAGGGATGCCCGCTATCGCCCATGCTGTTTGCACTGGCATTGGAGCCATTGGCCTGTAAGTTGCGGCAGCGGCACGCCCAAGCGGCATTGCGGTTTCGTGAGCGACCCTTATTGGTGTCGTTGTATGCTGACGATATGCTACTATATGTGCGCGAGCCTGCCACGTATTTGCCGGAGTTATTAAGAGAATATGTCCGGTTTGAGCGTTTTTCGGGGTTAGGCATCAATTGGGCTAAATCCACGGTGTTCCCCTAACAGCCGGCACTCAGGAGATAGAGATGGACTTTCCATTGCGATGGTCAATTGACCCGGTGAAATATCTGGGCATATGGCTGCACAGAGACCCTGCAGTGGTCATCTCTGCTAATTATGGACGCACCGTGGATAGAATCTCTGATCAGGCGGCGCGCTGGGCTAGGTTACCCCTCTCTCTTGCGGATCGCATTGCGATAATAAAAATGACGTTCTTGCCCAAGCTGCTGTACCTGTTTATAAATATCCCTATCAGATTAAATGCTGCGCTTTTCACCACATTGCAGTCGGTCCTGCTCGCGTTCGTCTGGGGGCGGGAAGCCCCGATGCAGTTGGAAGGTTTTGACGCTACCATTTGAACGTGGTGGTTTTGAGGCCCCGGACCTCCGTCTATACTACCTATGCGCTCAGGCGCAATATGCGCATTTCTGGTACTTCCCACAGAGGTTCCAGCCACACACGGCAATTGAGGCGGACGCGATCCTCCCGGTGCCCCTGGCTGCAGCAGCCCTGATGGGTGGAAGAGGGGTCCACGGAATGAAATCAGCCCGGTTCATTGTACGGCTTGGGCGTGAGTGCACTAGCTAAGAGGGCGGGGGTGGATTACCTATACGCCCCAAACTGCCGATCGCGGCACATCCAGATATATCAGCTGCACGGGAACAAACTGCATTGCAGGTGCTGTGTAAGGTGGGGATCACTCACCTGGGGGATTTGTATGCACAGGGCCAGTTTCGGGCACTTTCAGACTTGCAACGATGTCATGGCGCTGGCCTTATGCTGGGATTTACCTATGTGCGGGTGCGACAGGCTATCCGCGCTGTCTACCCTGAATTTCCGGCAGAACCGCGCACTCTGCAAGCACTGCGGGCGGTGCTGGCGGGGGGGGAACGCGGGGCCTGATCACCAAACTATACAACGCCTCTCTTAGGGAGACTGAACTGGCGGAGTCCCCTCATATGTTAGATGGGCGACGATAGTGGGTACATCTCTGACACTGGTTGAATGGAAATTTTGTTGTGAATTAACGGGACGCTTGACAGCAAATTGCAACCTCAGAATAATACATTTTAAATATATACATCAACTTTATTATACCCCGCTTCAGCTAAGACGCTTCGGGCTGAGGGACTGTGCACGCTGTGTGCGTTGTGGACAGGATGATGCAGATTTTTGCACTTGGCCTGGCACTGTGCAGGGATTGCCGAGTTTTGGGCACAGGTTACACAAGTGCTTACGGAAGTTGTCATGGAGCCTGTGGCATGTGTGCCTGCGGTATGCCTGTTGGGATGGGTTCGTAAACTTAAACCTTGTAACAGACGATTGGTGGCCATCTCCACGTTGTTTGCTAAGCGTGCGGTTGCACAGAGGTGGGGGCAAAGGCTGTTCCCACTGTGAAAGGGTGGATGCGTGACCTGTTGTATTGTAGAGAACAACTTGACACCTATGCGGAGGAACTGCCGGAGGCATCCCGCCCCAGGGACTTCTGGGCCCCTCTTACGGGGTATCTACTGGGCAGACCAGACCTATGTTAATATATTGTATACTGTACGGGGATGTTGTGGAGGGTGCAGGGACTGTTGGACTTTGTAAAGTATGCTACCCGACGGGGGGCTGTCCAGGACTCAGTGAAGTGCTATTCCAAGTGCCGAGGGGGGAGGGTTGCTAATGCGGGGATGATTTACGTTGGGTGCTGTTCTAGAATAGTAAATTGGTTTGCATTGATATCCTGTACTGAACGATCGTTGCTGGCATAATACATCTAATGTTTAGGTGGCTTTTGCTTCTTACTAATTGCAAACTACAAAATAAATAAATGTTAAAAAAAAAAAAAAAAAAAAGATTTCTAACTTCTTTCTGATGGATAAGCCTTAGCAGACGTTGACACAGAAAGACGTATCAGATCCGGTGCCATGGGGTAACGATTGCTGGCTTGCCTTCCAGGAGCTGAAAGAGAGTCTGTGTAATGCTCCAGCTTTAGGAACGCCTGATTACAACAAAGCGTTTTTGCTATTCTGCAATGAACAAGAAGGTTGTGCGCTCTCTGTACTCCCACAGTTATATGGAAGTGCCCATAGTCCAGTGTCCTATTTCTCTGCTACTTTAGATCCTGTAGCATCTGCATTTCCCGGATGTCTCATATTCGATGCTGCAACCGGTGTCAGTATTGAATGAAGTGAGAGCATCGTGATGGGTCACCCAATGACAGTGTATGTTCCACACTCAGTGGAAATTCTGTTGACAAGAACGAAAACACAACATTTGACCAATAACCGATTGACACAATATGAGCAAGTGATTTTGGCTGCTGATAATGTCACTCTGAAGTGCTGTTCTGTGTTAAACCTTGCTACTTTGCTACCTGTTCCAAACTCAGAGGGGGAGGAAGGTGAAGACCATGACTGTCTCAATGTCACTGAGCTGTGCACCAAACCACGTCCTGACATTGCGAATGAGCTACTGTCTGACCCCGATTATGTTCCGTTTGTCGATGGCTCATGCTTAAGAGACAATAAAGGCAATCTGAGAGCAGCTTTTGCTGTCTGTACAGTTTCTGGAGTGGTTGAAGTTGCTTGGTTACAAGGAGTATACTCCGCACAGGTGGCTGAACTCATTGCCTTGACCCATGCATGCTGTGTTTCTGAGAATCTCAGAGCAATGATCTATACTGACAGCCAGTATGGGTTCGGTGTGGTTCATGATTTCGGACAGTTATGGTCTCAACGGGGATTAGTGATATCATTTGGGTCCCCAATCAGAAATGGGGAGATTGTGAGACAATTGCTAGAAGCATTACAGTTGCCAAGGGAAATTTTGGCAGTGAAGTGCTCTGTATACTGTAAGGGAACAGATTATGTCACTGTTGGAAATCGATATGCAGATGAAGTTGCACAATACTGTGCTTTGAATGCTTGTACTTTTAATGGAGAATACAGAAACAAGGATGCTGAGGGGACCGATTTCAACATGATGTTGGCTGCTGCCGATACCTGGGATGAGGAGAGGTGTCTGCAGGAGAAAGTTTCCAAAGAGGAACAGTCTGGCTGGGTCAGAGCAAGTTGTGTGAAGAGAGAGGATGACATCTGGGTGTCGACTGATGAAAGAGCAGTACTGCCTGACTGCTTATTGTACCCAATGGCAAGACAGATCCATGGTTCGGCGCATATAGGAAGAGATGCAGTGGTGAGGGTGTTTAGGCAGACATGGTTCAACCAAAGGTTTCAAGTGGCTGCAGAAGCATTGTGTTATCGATGTCTAACATGACAGCAAATTAACGCAGGGAAAAGGACTGTTGTTACATTGAGTCACATAGGGAGGTCAGGATTACCTTTCAATAGGATGAAGTTGGATTTTGTTGATGTGCCCATGTGCAATAGATTGAAGTATATTGTGGTTGTGGTGTGCATATTCTACCATTGGGTCGAGTCCTATTCAACTAGGAGGTGTGACAGTCTCACTGTAGCAGAGTTGTTTCTGAGAGAGCTCATTCCGAGGTTCGGATTTCCAACTACATTGGAGTCAGACCGAGGAACTCATTTTAATAATGAGGTTCTGAAATTGCTGTGTGCAGCTTTGTGAATGGAACAGAGACTACATTGCAGTTACAGGCCTGAAGTCTCAGGAATTGTTGAACAGGTCAATGGCACTCTGAAGTCGAGATTGGCAAAAGTGTGTGCTTTGACGTCTTTGAAATGGCCCGATACATTGCCTCTTGTGCTGATGAGTCTATGCAGTATTCCTGATAAAAGAACTGGCTTGTCGCCTCCCGAGGTTCTTAAGGGGAGCGTAATGAGACTGGCTGCCGTGCCTGCCAACATGTTTGTGAATATATCAGATGATTTGGTTCTCGACTACTGTAAAGGATTGGCTGATGTGGTTCATTCTGTGTCTCATCAGGTTGAAGCAGTGAGTGCACCAACATCATGAGATCTCTGCCATGACCTGATCCCTGGCGACTGGGTGCCCATAAAAAGGCATGTGAGAAAGGATTGCCTTGAGCCCAGTTTGGGTGGGCTATACCAAGTGATACTGGTGATTACGACTGCTGTGAAGTGTGGCGGAGTGCCAAATTGGGTTCATACCTCACACACGCATAGGGCTACGGGCCCCTCTGAAGAAACAGCTCCTCTCCTAGAAGCATTGACAGAAGTGACCAGAGAGTCACATGAGAGGGCAAGCCAAGCTGTAGTGGGACCGGTAGAGGCTGAGCAAGTCCTAGAGCAATCTGAGGGGGGTCCAGTTGGGCAAGACACCGACACCAGCTCTGGAAAAGAGAGAACAGTGGTGTCTGAGCAAGAGTCTGACCCCAGTGAAGTAGCTAGCGAAGTGAGGAGGCAAGTGCAGTCGAGACAGAGAGAAGACCTGAATGAGATCTGGCCAGAAAGAGAGCAGAGGAGAAACCTAAGACTCACATCTGAAAGAGAGCTTGCACTTATAGCTGAAACATCTGAATACGACCAAAGTGAGGTGGAAGGTGAGAGACTGAGTTAGAGAAAGTCCAAACGGGTTAGGGTGCCTTGTCGGAGGAACTCATCCCCTGAGTGGACTTATCTGACTGCCAATGCCGACCAGGGCGAGCCCTGGGCCATCGGTGCTGATAATCGAAGCCCTGCTGAAGATTCCAGGGACTGATTTGCATGCTCTTCTTTCATTGGCAGTTTCGTACCCACCAAGGTTGAGTGGCCGCGATCTCTGATATTGAATGACGTCATTTTCCCTCCTTTGGGTATATAGCCATCATCGGCAGAAGAAGCTGAATTGAGAGCTGATCTATTACAATTGATTGAAGAGCAACTGGGCTCAGAACTTATATGGGATGTTGAATAAACTTTCATGTACTTTACCAAAAGTGTTCAAGAAGAAGGTTAACTAGACCAGAGTGGACAAAGAATAAATTTAGGAGTTACATCTAGAAGAATATGGAGTATGGTTAAGGAAGTCTTACAAACTTGTGCACATAGAAAAACAAAAGAAATAATAAAAGAAAAGAATAAAAGAAAAAATTGGCTGGAAACCCTGCTTAAGAGACTTTGCGTTTTCCAACTTTGTTTGAGTGGAGCCTAACGGAGAAGAGAGACTCTGTGGCTAATGTTTCTCCACTCAAAATTTGGTCTGAATTTGCTTTAGAATGGAGTCTGGAAATCCGAACCGCAAACGCAAATCTATCATAGGTGCACTTATAACCATTGCAGTGGTAGTGATAGTGGTACTAATCGTAGAGTCCATTTCTAGACCTTCAGAGTAGACACATAGGGTTAGTATCCCTAAGGTGTTTACACCTACACCAGGGGTTTCAAAATGAGGTACACTAGGAAAGGTTTAGTTGCTCAAGGAGAACAGCATCTCAGTGTAGATTTGTCCTAGGGCAATTACACATTAAATGTTTATGCTAGGCTTTTATATGAATATGTAGACATTATGGAGGCTAGAGATTGTTATGTTTGCATGCAGTTACCCGAATCAGTGGAAGAAGGTATTACATACCATCACCTAACTTTTGCATATGGCATTAGTTTTAGTTTCCTTCTTAGCATGTTTAACAAGAATGGCCACTATGAGTATTATTTCTCTAATTATGATGTAGCACTCTCTGATGTACCGGTATACAAACACCTGAATAACTATGACACAAAGAAAACAGTTGAAATGATAGGGAATTAGTTTGTAGACACTGCTTATGCTCATAGACACAATTTAACCTGTATATTCACTGATATTGAGAAGGAATTCATAGATCAGGTAGAAGATAGGTTTAGAGTTGTAGTTAGTGAGGGGAATAAACCTTACAAATATCCTCACTTAACAAAGGAAGATTTAGGTAATCGTGCTGCAGGGAGTTCAGGACTGCTGGCTTTGGATTGGCAACACAGGGGGAGACTGTGTATTCACCAGGCTGAGAGCAAATATAGCTCTGTGTTTGTGGGAAAGAGCAAGTATGACCATACATTTTTGGTTTATGGAAATTGCTTTTAGACTACACCGCCCATGTTATAAAAAGAGTCTATTTTGTGTGTGGGAAGAAGGCATACTAAAGGCTTCCTGGCAAATGGCATGGTGGATGTTATTTAGCTGTGGTTTTTCCCAAAATATACCATGTGCAGGATTTGGAAGACCTAGGAGGAGAAGTGAAAATTAGACAGAAACATGGATTGAGTGCTGGAGAAGCTGTGGAAGATATTTTTGGAGCTATGATACCAAGCTTAGGGGTAGTTCTGAATGACAGTAAGATGCAAAAGTTGTCTACGATAGTTGATAAGCTATCTACCAATACTTCTAGATCCCTATTTCTTATAGATGGCAAGATGGTTTCGATCAGGGCCATGGTGATGCAGAACTGACTTGCTTTAGATGTTTTACTCAAAAAGGAAGGCGGAATTTGTCAAATGCTGGAGGTTCAACAGAGCTGTACTTCTATCCCTGATAGGAGTAAAGATTTACAGAAGTACATTAGTAGCATTACTGAGTTGCACCTGGAATTGAGAGGTTTAGCTACTGAAGGTGTTTCGGATAAAGTTGGACAAGGCTTTAGTGCCAGTGGAAGGACGTTTGCAAATTTAGAAAGTGGATTGTTTGGCTATATTGTGCGACCAATATTGATAGTTGCCATCGGTATCATTGTCTTGATCGGCATGGTCAGGGGATATAAGTGACACAAAGCAAGACAATAGGGAAAGAGACCAGAGGGAATAAGACAGGAAGATAGAGATCCTGCAAGACAACTACCACAATAATCTGAATCGTATGGAGGAGTTTAGACAAAGAAGAATGGCGACTACATTTGTTTAGATCATTCTGTCTGATTAACCACTTTTCCTAAATGACCATTTGATAGGCTTATCTGAGGAGATAGGATGATTATTGTGATGACTTAACTTCATCAGAGGGGGATTACTAGAACACAAATTCGTATCCTACATGGGGAATCTGTTAGGAGGAATGCAATGTAACCGCTTGTAGTACGCACTCACATATTATTCTGCATTATTAGAGAAACTAGATGTTAGAGGAAACGTGTTCTTGTAAAACTAACGCAATTGAATGTGAAGCTTAACAAATAATTCATAGAATTTACTGAATACATATAGAGCTTATTAGTGATGTGACAGTGATATGTTAACTGTATTTTGAATGCTTATTAGGCTAATGATGTAGTTGAAATATATGTATTAATGTAGGCACAGAAAATGTCCTTATTGGACGCTAATGATTTTGTGCAAATGTTAACGTACATAACATAGCGAATTCCTTATTTTAGCCTAAGTCGTAGGCCTGAATCTGCAGTACATTTTGAAATGCTCTTGTTTCTGAAAGGAATGCTTAGATTCTCATGTAAGTTTTGTAGAATGTTATTTGTTCCCATGTTTGCATTTCAGGTGGACAACGTTTGTTAGTGAAGAGTCAGAGTATTCTTCCAATAGATAAGTTACGGAATGAAGAAGTTACAGTTAGCTTGGCCTGGTGAAGATATGTTGGAGGAAGGGGATTTCACATGGGAGAAGGCGAGGAGACCAAGAACAAACTGTTGTAGAGGGGCGTACATGGAGAAGGCCGTGAAAGGAATCGCAGTCATGAAAAAGTTTCGTGGCTGAGCCTACTGTAGAGTACGTGTGAGAAAAGCATTATGGGACTTAGCTGAATACAACTTTGAGTATAAAATGCATTGTAGAGAGGGACAGATATCCCCGTTCCTCCATGACACCTGAGTGCTAACTTGCTCCTTTCCTGCTTGTGGCTTCATGCCGCGGGCCCATCCTATGGTGGAGTGACTGCCTAGGAAGGCTCTACCCGCTGACACCTTTTCTCTTGTGAATCTCTTGCCTAAATGCCAATCTAGGGATGCCACGTCTAGAGTTAGAGTAGGGATAGATAGGATCAAATACTTCACACCAATGAAGTGCCGATGCAGGGGGATCTCAACTTCTGCTTCCTGATTTCATGCATAACAGTCATTGAGCTCGTAGTTTTTTTCATGCTGCATCGAGTAAATCTCTTCAGGAGATTTGGATTTTCTTCTGTTTTCATTTATGGAGTTACTGTTTCCGTTTATTGAGTTATACTGTGTCTTAAATTGACTCATGACATTTTACTCCCCTTTACACTTTCATGCTGCTAAAAAAAGGACCATCGGAAGACCGACATTGGAGCAGAACTGAACAAATGGGCCCAGGCCCTTTCAACAACTAAGTTATTATGCTCAAGAAGTGTGTGGTGCTTAATGGATATGAACTGCTGTTCACAGTTGTCATTGCTATCTCGCTATCTATATGATCTGTGCACATCAGTAACCTTTGACCCTCTCTTTCTTCCTGTACCAGGGATCCACATGGCTTATGGGAACAACCTATAGTCCCCCTACGAAGTCCTGTGAAGTTACCTAGAGAGCCGTGCGTGGACTGTGCACCTTTATTCAGGCAGAGGGTGAGGGTTACTTTGGGCTTCAGTTGCTTTATTAGACTGTGACCACTGCGTCTCTCGAATGACTGCACATCACTGCAGGAAGGTAGGCATCAAAGCAGACTTGATTATGAAGGCAGAGACTGCTGCAGTGCAACAGGTGTGCCTTACTTCTTTGAAGCTTAAGTGAGGCTACAGACATTCATAGCCTGAGAAAGCCATTAAACAGGATGCAGCCATTAAAGACAGCCCCATGAGTCCCAGGTACAGCAAGCGGGTTGCTCTTCACACTGTGCTTGCACCTGTCCAGTTTTCCCGTCTAAGTATCTTAGCTATTATTCTACTGGTAAGGCAATGCTAAGTTACTAAGACTTTACTGCACCAACTACTCAAAACAGTACAAAAATATGGCCATGAGACATAGGGGCAGATGTATCAAGCATTTTTGCATTTGCAAACGGGCAGATTCGCAGAATCTGCCCATTTGCGAACGCAAAAATTGCTTTTCCGATGCAGCAAACCTAATTTTGCGATTCGGTAACCTGTTACCGAATCGCAAAATGGGTTTGCGATTCGGTATTAGGAAGGGGCGTGTTTAGGGCGTCCTTCCTAATACCTAATCGCATCAGTATGTATGAATGTTTTGTGACCGCATTTGCGGTCGCAAAACATTCGCATGTTACCACCTACTTCAAGTAGGTGGTAACTCCATTCGCAAATGGGAAGGGTCCCCAAGGGACCCCTTCCCTTGTGAATGTTTGTAAAACCATTTTAAGAGCAGGCAGTGGTCCCACGGGCCACTGCCTGCTCTTTAAAAAATGAAAAGAAAACTTTTCATTTTTCGTTTTGTAAAGCATCTCGTTTTCCTTTAAGGAAAACGGGCTGCTTTACAAAAAAAGATTGCTTTATTTAAAAGCAATCACAGACATGGTGGTCTGCTGATCTCAGCAGGCCACCATCCCGTGATTTTTGCGATTCCTGGGGGTCGCAATTGCGACCTACCTCATTAATATTCATGAGGTAGGTCATTTTGCGACCCCTAGGAATCGCAAAAGGTGTACTATACACCTTCATACATGGCATTTTGCGATTCCCTAATTGCGAATCCTTGTGATTCGCAATTAGGGAATCGCAAATAACTATCTTGATACATCTGGCCCATAGCTATTATTCTACTGGTAAGGCAATGCTGTGTCTCATGGCCATATTTTTGTGCCATTTTCAGTAGTATCTGCAGTAAAGTACTTTCTCTTTTTTATAAGTCAAAACACTGACTGGACATTCCTCAATTGAGTGGTATTATGTGGATTGTTGAGTTCTGAGTCTCTAACCACACACCACCTCGCAGAGAAAGCCTGAACTACCAACCTCATTACCCTGAGAGTCAAATACTAAAGGAGTGTACTTGTTGCTGAGTTATCTGTGTCCACAGTAGGCCAGTCCTGGTGACATCTATGGTAAACAGACTCCATTCCACTGGTAGGGCCCAATATCCCCTCTGTGCCCCAGGACAACCGACTGGTTCTGACACAGAATGAAAACTCTTAACTTGCTGATACAGATCCTCCCTCAGTTCTTTTCGAATACAGAACCAACCTAGCTGTGGTAGAATACTAAATTGCTCCGCCTGTTGTGAGACAAAAATAGAGAGTGAAAAGCCACCCACTGATATACCACCCAAATTAATAAACTGAGGGAAACACAGAGACCTACTGAGCAAAAGAGGAGAAAACACCCCCTCAGAGGATGCTTTTGCACAATCAAGTCTGAAAGAAAAACATACAAAAATATCTCCTTAACGAAGAATTTACTCTATAAAAGGACTTGACAAAATAGAAAAAAAGAAAGTCACAGAAAAAACACAATTACTGGAAATTTGTGCTTTCTGCGTGGTCACCTCAGATTTGTTTGCCTTTTTGCTGAACTCTATTTTTGCTGGCTGCAGAATTCTGCGCACCGTATCGAAGCTAACAAGTGGTAAAGTGCTTGTGCGCCTCCTTTCAGCATAGTAAAGTTGGTATAAACATGATTGGTTTATTTAATTTGTTTATTAGTGTAGGAAAGTAGGATCTGGTTCTTATGGTTACCCCCACTTTCTGCTTGATGTTACACTGTTTTTGACTAGTCTGACTGGGATCCTGCTAATCAGGACCCCAGTCTATCTGCTTTCTCCCTAAAATGTATTGACATGTACTTAGGTACACTCCAGATTGGATACTGTTGTACCCTTATAAGTCCCTAGTATATGGTACACATGTACCCAGGGCATAGGTACCCCAGAGGCCTACCATGGGCTGAAGCATGTATTATGCCACCCATGAGAGGCCATGCAAAATGGAACTACAGGTCTGCCATTGCAGCCTGTGTAAGATGGTGCATGCATCACTTACTTTAGATATAGGTTTACTATATCTATAGGTCATTACACTTAAAACCGATCAGTCACCCCCTATAGCAGGCCTTAACAATCCTGAAGGCAGGGTGCTGGGTTTTACATGAGAGGGTGCCCCTGCATGAGCAGAGCACCCCTGCAGCCTTCAGAGACCATTCTCCCGGGTTGTCGGTGACGCAGCCAGACATATAGGTAGAGGTGCATTAAATGCTTGCGTAAAATGCTATCTCGAAAACGGCTGCAACAAACCATCTTGTGTTTGGTATCAAACACCTTGGAATCATACCTCCACACCAGTAACCAGTGTGGGAGGTATGATTCCACCCTTCTGAAGCACACTTCGTGGGTCCCTGGTCTTCCCGGTACCAGCCTTCTCGACCTCGTGAGCACAAAATGGTTGCTGCCGACCAGAGACACATTTCTGCCCTCCTGCTGCTGAGCCAAGCTCGAGCAGAGGAAGGCAGCACAATAGGCATCCTGTCACAGGGAGGTGTGACCACCTCCCAGACAGGATTTAGTGTATTGGAGCTGAATGGGTGCACTTCCAAAGTGCCTGAAAGTCTGCACGAGGGACACATTTGGTGTCCCTGTGCATAGTCCAGCTCAAACCAGTTCTGGGAGCCGCTGGCTACTGCTCTGGCGCGAAACTGGACAAAGGACATGGGAGTAACCTCCCCACTGTCCTGACCCTCACCTGGGAGGGCCCCCTGAATCTGTCCAACCCACTCCCGTGGGTACAAAAGGGCTTACCTGGCTGTAGGACCCTAGATTCGACATGGACAAGATTCTGAACAAGAAACCACTGACCGGGGGGGCGTGGCCTGGCGCCGTCTAAGATGGCGGCTTAGGGAAGGAGCCCCGTCGGGGCCGCGACAAAAGCCCAAAATATCCAACTTAAATCCGTACCTGGCAGGATATTTGTGCCTGTAGTGCCGGCGGAACATTCACCGCGCCAAATGGTGCGGTCACGAAGGCGCCACTGACCGCCATTGATCCACTTGCCAGCAGCTGGTCCGGAGCACCGTGCGAGCACAGGCCCTGTGGCGGTGGGCAGTGCTTGAGTGGTCGTGCGTCCGTCTGCGGAGCGGAGGCTGCCGGAGGCCCGCGGCGGGCCGAATCACAGCGAGGCCACTGGCTGACCCTGCGGCCCCTACGAGAGTCGTTCAGGGACGGGCTAGTGCGGGCGGGTGTGCAGCGACGACTATCCACGTCCGCAGACGCTGGGGCCCCGGCGGTGATTGTCTCCCCCCGCCGACTCCGGACCTGGCCGCGATTAAACGAAGTAAGCCCTGCTTCCTAGATCCTGTCGCTGGCGTTGGGGTGGGGGTGCAGAGCTCCAACCTCCTCTTCTCTCCCCCCCCGCTCCTGTGTGCGGGAGTCCTTTGGCGAGTGCGGCTTGGAGGCCCTGAGACCGGGTTGCCAACACAGCGCGGCACTTCACTTTGTGTTAGACGCAGCAAATCGGATCTGGCCATGCCGGATAGTGCTTGCAGCAGTGGCCGGGGCAACACGCCCTCACCTGCGTGCACCGCCCGCCCGCCTGGTCGCCCCCACTACTAGCCGGCATACAAGCTGCCCGTGCCAGGAGTGGCCCGGGGAAAGCACCTGGGACTTCTGCGGTGACTCTCCAGGGCATAGTGCAGTGGACGCACCGAGCCCCCTTCCACTCGCCATTGGTGTGGGGTCATTGCCAGGAAACACAGTCCGGAGTCCCCCCACGGCGTCCATCGTGAGATACACCCCTCAGTCGGACACAAGCCGGAAACACGTTGGTGCCAGGGTGGCGACCCCTTAGGACCTGCCGCGAAGTCGGGGACGGGTGGTGCCGCAACAGTGGACGAGACGTACCACAAGGAGACGTGGCTCAGGAGGGGCCTCGCTGCACTGTGGCAGACATAGTTCACCTACCAGAAGGGAGGAGACACCCAGGCTTCATCTGCTCTGTCCCGCAGCATGGTGATCAAGGACGCAGATTCCTTTTCAAGCGCGTCCTGATTGACATTTGAAGGCCGGCAGCCACCCACAAATGCACTCCTGGGCAACACAAGAACTTGGAGACCCTCGAGGGCCTAGGTGGCAGTACTACGGAGCAGCTACAGGCCGGTATCTAAATTGCTATCAACGGTACCGTGCACAGACGTTCCCCCTTGCCCTCCAGAGTTGTACACTGGCTTAGCGCCAGAATTAACTATACTTCAGTAATCAGTCCATATCCGGGGGCCGGCCGGCCGACCTCCCACCACTATGAAGCCCAAGGGCGGCTCCTCAGTGTAAACAAACAAGCTTGATAAATACGCGATCCCAAAACACGCAATGCCGGACGATGGAGCCACGGGTGGCCAGATAAGTGATCCAGAACCATCGCTTAGTTCCATAATGGCGGCAATCAAAGTACTGGGTGCTACATTGGAAACGAAGATTGATAAAGTATCCATTGAAATGAACCTACTCAGGGCGGACATGAACAAGACTTCAGAACGCGTCACCAAGACGGAATCCAATGTCACGGATCTGCAAAATACAACCCGGCAGCTGGAAGTGAGAGTCCAACAACTTGTTCACCAACACCGCCAGATGGCTCTCAAGGTGGAGGACCAGGAGGGGCGGGCCCGCCGCACTAATATCCGCGTGGTGGGTGTACCGGAGGGGGCGGAGGGGCCAAGCGTGGACCTTTTTCTCGAAGACCTCATTCTTAACCATCTCAAGCCCAAACGACTCTCTGCCTTTTTCACGGTGGAAAGGTCGCACAGAGTCCCGATCCCCCCGCCGAAGCCAGGAGCAGCCCCCAGGACTATTATAGCTAAAATCCTCAATTACAGGGACCGGGACGCAATTCTGCAGGCGGCCCGTCTGCAGGGAGATCTCCGATATGAACATGCAACTATCAGATTCTTTCCCGATTTCACCCTTAAAGTGCAGCAAGAGCGTCGCTCCTTCGACGGGGTGAAACGGGCACTCAGAGACAGAGACATCAAATACATGATGTTCTTCCCTGCAAAGCTCAAGGTCATGGCAAATGGCAAATCGTGGGTCTTCACGACTCCGTCAGAAGTACAGGAGTGGCTTTGCGAGGGAATCCTACGGAAGACTGTATAAACAACCGTGGAGAAGCGGAAAGAATCCAGAGATTGCCCGCCAAGATCACAAAGTAATCGGGCAGACCCTGACACGAATGGCCGGAGATCCTGGAGATCGAGATCCGTGAGCCCAGCTGCCTCGGCGACTGGCGGAGAATGGACTCCTCCTGACTGTCTTCAGATTAAGAGACTCATTGTCACCCTTAGTAATGTATAACCTTTGCTTTTCTACAGGGTAGCGGCTGCCTAGGAGGGTGGGCACTGCGGGACTGACAGTATATCACAATGCCTTGCTTCTGTCAGGGCTGGAGTCGAGCCCCGGGGGGCACGCAACGGTGCCTTACCACAGCCTCTGTAACAGTTTACTAGTTCTTGGGGCGACAGGCACTCTGCTAGTTGGGGATGTGGGTAGTTTTAAGCCTACGCCGCAGGGTAGCAGGGAGGAACGGGACAATTGTTTTCCAATTGTTGTTTGTTTTAGTTGCTTTAATGGGACATGGGGGAGTGGGGGGGAAGGGTGAAATGTTTTATCTGGGGCCTGTTTTGGTTAACAGTTACTAGTAATGCATCGACGAAACGCACCGACATCCATGTAGAGGAACTTGAAGTTAACATTCGGGTCAATGAGTGCACACAGAGAAAAAGGTACTAAAGTATTGAGCTGGAACGTTAATGGGCTAAGAGACAAAGTCAAGCGTAGCGTTATCCTACAGTACCTTAAGCAGCAGGCCCCTGACGTTGTGATGCTCCAAGAGACGCACCTGGTGGGAAACTCCTGTAAGGCACTAAATAGGTGGGGTTACAAGTTGATAGCACATGCAGGGTTCACGACCAGCTCGCGAGGGGTGGGCATCATGGTCAAAAATTCCTTCCCCTTCGCTGTGGGCTCCACCTGGTCGGATGACCGGGGCAGATATGTGGGAGTCACGGGTCAATGGGAGGGCTACACACTAACAACACACTAACACTTCTGTCAATCTACATACCACCTGGCCTTCAGGGCACCACGTTTGAGGACCTCGGCACTCTGTTGCTTTCGTTGCCAGAGGGTCTTCTGATTATTGGGGGGGGACTTTAACGCAGTGGCTTCGAGCACTCTGGACAGGCACCCTCCACGTGAACTTGGGCCATCCAATAGCTGGCTCCCCGACTTCCTGGGGGTGCTGGGGCTGGTTGATGGGTGGAGGGTGTACAATCCAGAACGAATCCAACACACCTTTTACTCCGGGGCTCACCATAGCCTTTCCCGTATAGATTATGTCCTAGTTCTGGCAGCACAGGCTGCCCATATACGCGAGGAAAAACATCTCGCTCGGGGTATTTCCGACCATTCCCCGGTATGGGTTCATATTGTCCTTGGTCAGGCAAGGGTGGGAAGAATTGCCCCCATTAACCCATGGCACCTCCGAGACCCAGTGGTCCGAAAGGCAATGCATACAGCCATCGACACCTACTTTCAAGAAAATGAGGAGTCAGTAAAATCGGCCCACACCCTCTGGGAGGCTTTCAAATCGGTAATCCGGGGGCAGGCGCTGTCTCTAATCGCTGGGAGGAAGAAAGACAGACAGAAAGATATAGTGGAAGTTGAGGCGGCAATCAGTAGACTGGAAGACGAACTAGAAACTGAGGTTACGCACGATACACTCCATACTCTGCACCTTAAACAAGACGAGTACAAAGCTCTAGTGACCGACAGGGCCAAAAGTCTTGGGAGGGAAAAGTTGGGCAGACTATACGACCTGGGCAACAAAGCCGGGAAATTAATTGCCTGGCTTGACAAAAAAGAATGGGCTAGTCGTTTGGTGCCGGAACTAATAGGTGTAGACAATCAACCCATTACAGACCCCCAAGACATCGCAAACCAATTTGCAGCTCACTTCCAGACAATATATACTGCCAGGGCGCAATATTCGGAAGACGACTCGTGCGATTTGTTGCGAGATATAGCGCTCCCCACCTTGTCGGAAGACGACCAGCACTTCCTTGAAGGTGCTCTAACAAACGATGAAATAGCTCAGGCCATCAGGTCCTTGCGCTCCGGTAAGGCACTTGGTCCGAACGGACTACCCATCGAGTTATACAAACTCAAGCCCGACAAATTAGCCCGTACTTAAAGGCCATGTTTGAGGAGAGCAGGGAGCTTGGGGCTTTGCCTATGGATCAAAGAATAGCTACACTAGTCACTATACATAAGGAAGGCAAGCCCAAGACCAGCTGCGCCTCATACAGGCTGATCTCCCTCTTAAACGCAGAGGCCAAGCTCCTAGCCAACCGCCTTGTCAAAGTAATTGGCAATCTAATTCACCCTGACCAGTCAGGATTCATGCCGCACCGCAATACAGCGTTGAACCTCCGAAGAGTACACGGGGTGATGGGGAGAGAGGCCACTATCCGAGAGGCAGCCATGATCGTATCAGTAGACGCGACCATGGCATTTGATACCATTGAATGGCCCTACCTCTGGGCAGTGCTTGCAAAATTGGGCTTTGGCTCAAACTTCATCCAATGGGTGCGTATTCTGTACTCACGGCCCCTGGCGCAAGTCGTAGTCAATAATAAAATGTTGGATAAGTTTACTTTGAGTCGAGGGACCCGTCAGGGATGCCCCCTCTCTCCTCTCTTGTTCGCTCTCGCCCTTGAACCACTTGCAGCATGGGTTCGGCAAGACCCAGTAATACGAGGTCTGCGCTGGTCCCCCGACTGGGAGGACCGTATCTCCCTTTTACACAGATGATATTCTGTTATTCCTTGCCTCCCCAAGGAAGTCCTTGGTGCGCGTGTTAGACATCCTGGCAGTTTTTGGCAGATACTCTGGTTTCTCTGTTAACTGGAGTACATCCCTCTTATATGTCCTTAATGGGGACCCACCCACACCACCGCACGGTTGCCCGATCCAAATTAATACCACTGGTTTTAAATATTTGGGTATTTTTATCTTCCGGGACCCGGATCTCCGTTTTACCCATAACCTTCTCCCGCCACTACAGAGGCTTAGACGAGATATAGCAAGCTGGAAATCTCTACCGCTCTCGCTTCTGGGCAAAGCCGCCCTCTTTAAAATGATGTCACTATCCCGTCTTCTGTACGCACTGCAGAACTCACCAGACCCAGTCCCAGCGGCGTACTTTAGAAAGGTTGAGGGCCTACAGAGGGACCTGTTATGGGACGGGAAAGCCCGCATTGCACTGCGCAAGCTCACACTAAATTGGTATGAGGGGGGGGATTAGCCTCCCGGATATCAAAAAGTACTACTGGGCAGCACACCTGACGGCCATTAATCACGGCACCTACTGTCGACCGGACGACCCTGGCTATGCCATGGACAGATGGCTTTTGCCGGGTGGTACCTACTACAAGGCACTTTACTCCAAACCTAAAAGATACTCCCTGACGGGACCAACAGGCCACTCGGTCCGTACATGGCACACAGTTACTAAAGCGCATGGCTGGGACCGAACACTCACACTGGCAACCCCGTTGTGGGACTCCGAAAAATTGGGCGACTTGCAGAAATCGAAGGGATTCGACAGATGGGATCTCCTCGGGATCTCACAGGTCAAAGATATGTGGGAAAAGGGAGAAGTTAAATCTTTCGCTTCCTTACAGCGACAGTATGAACTGGCTGACTCAGAATACTTTAGGTACATTCAAATCCGTCACGCACTACAATCCCACTTCCCGAGGGGCTCCTCCCCTTCAGAGCCCTCTCCATTGGAAGATAGATTGCTAGACGGTCATATACCTGAGAAAGCCATCTCGCAAACATACAAAAAATTGGTCAATAACATGTCAGACCCCCTTGGGCCACTGCGAGCGAGATGGGTAAGGTATGGCATTGAGCTGGATGATGAGGACTGGCAGGAAGCAGTGTCCTCCCCAAGAGTTGTTGCAGTTTCGGCCAGACTCAGATTAGTGCAACTCAAACTTCTACACAGAGTATGTGTCACGGGGCCTTATCTGGTGCGCATGGGTAGGGTTGAAAATAGAAACTGCAGGAGACAATGCGGTCAAGAGGGCAAATTTTTACACATAATATGGGAATGCGTGTACATACAAACCTACTGCCGCAAAATCCACGATATATTAGGGGCAGTCCTCTCAATAGGTCTCCGCCCTGAGGCACGCAGGTGCCTATTGAACATATGGGAGCCCTCCGACTTGAACAGCTACCAAACGCAGTGGGTAACATTGGGACTGATGTTGGCAACAAGGAACATAGCTAGACTCTGGGGGGCGTCGCAACCGCCTAAGACGGATGCCTGGGAAGAAGACCTAGACTGGTGCATGTTTAGAGAAAAGACCGTATACATAGCCCGGGGTAGCCCCAATAAATGGTCCAAAATATGGAACCCCTGAAACTCCTACAGAGGTGATATTTGTAGCCCACCATGCAGTATCGACTTGGATGATCCACCTACCCCGTAGTATGTACTCGCTAAGCCCTGTCACCAGAGATTGTTTATTGTTACCTCACTGATTGCGATGTTTTTGATTCCTCTGTAATGTAAGCTGCTTGTCGATGTATGTTAATAAAAAAAATTAATAAAAAGAAACCACTGACCTTCGACCGTCTGGACACTCTGGACTTTGCTGGACTTCGACTGGGCCCGACTTTGTCTCCCTCTCCGTCCAAAGCATCGTCTGTGCCCGTGCACCATACAGGCTCCATGCAGGACCTGTAGAGCATCAAGGACAACTGAAGTATCTCCCTTGGGGAGAAGGAGTCACTCCCCTGCATTCGCAGGCACCGTAACCCAACTGACCGGTCTGCTGATCCTGAGCTCCTGCGGACTCCGAAGGCTCCAGCAACACAGGAGGTGGGTTCCTATGTTCCTTGAGGTCGAGCTGCCCTCTCACCAAATTTGAGGCCAGTGTCCCTCGTGGGGACTGCATAACCCAAACTCCTGTGCACCGCGTACATTTGCAAGTGCATATGCTTGTTGGTGTTTCCCAACTTTGTGCATTGGGGTGTCATAGCCCCAACCTCTACGCACATTTTGTACAAAGGACTTTGGCCTCCTCGCACTCTGTGCCCTGCAAGCTGTTGCTTTGTGAAACTGCTAGAGCTCCCCTCGCGACTCCTGTGCCTTCGGCCTGTGGATCCATTTGAGGGACAATCCGGATTTTCTTGGGCTCCCCTGGTTGCTCCAGGCCTGCCCTGACTACCCTTGCTGTAGTGAGTCCTCTGGTCCTTGCTAGGCCAGACCGTAAGCTTTCTTGACCTTCTTCGTAGGTTGCCGTTGCCAAGGCTTGTTGGTGCTCCCGCCAGACACTGACCCCTCAGCACTCGACATCCTTCGTGGGACAGCTCATATCTGGCTCCTGGTTGTCCTCGACGTCTCCTGATCCCTGCAGCTGTAGAGTCAAGGTCTCCTTCTTCACACCTGAAGCACCCAACATCGGTGGGCATTCGTCTACCGAGCCCCTGGTCACTCCTGAGTGACCCAGACTCTGTCCCCTCTGCTTTCAGGTTCCTTCCATCCAGAATCCACCTGTGGATTCCACCAGACACTTCTTCTTTCCAGCAGTGGCATTTCTTTGAAGACTCCCATTGAGAACGACGGCAGTTTCCGACGCCACTTCAGCCTTATGCACCCGGCTTCCCTGGGATAGGTAACTCTGGTACTTCAGTATCCACGGGTGGGGTGGCTCTCCAACCTTCTATGTTCCAAAGGGTTTCCTCGTGATCCACTGGGAAGGGTCCTTAAACTGTAAAACTGCAACCGCGACTCTCCCATTGAATTGCACGTAGCACGCGGTTGTGTTCTCACACTGCACCCGTCCTCCGTGGGGTCCCTACTTACTCACCATGGGTGGTTCCTTGGGGTCCCAGCAATTCTACACTCTCTAGACACTGTCTTGACTCAAGTCGTGGTTCTTATACCACTATTTTAGTATATGGTTTGGTCTCCCCCGGAAGCCCACTGTGTATTAGTGCTACTTACGATTGTTTCTGTGCTACAGTATTGTGTGCTTTGTGTTTATCTGCGTGTAGCAGATACTGTGAGGTATTTAAGGTGTTATAATAATAAATATATATTCTTATAACTACTGTGTGGTTCTCCTTTCATTTAACCAATACAATAAGGTTGCATTCTGGTAAAACAAGCTGCTTAACATTCCTTCAAGACTAAGCCTGAAGGCTGCTCTCCACAGCTACCACTTGGATAGATTTTAAGTTTATCTTTGACCTCTTAAATCACCATAAGGGTTGTTTGGACTGGTGCAAGGTGCCCACTTTAATGAGTGGATATCATATAGCAGGCCAACTTCTCACAATTAGGTTCGTACTATGTGGTACCAGGGGTACCCAAGGCATGTAATGTAAATTCTACCAGTGGGCTCCAGCACTCATTGTGCCACCCATTGCAATGGCACTGTAAAGCACGTCGCCAGGCCTAACATTGTAACCTGGCTGTGCAGTTTTAAACTGCAAATTTGACATGTCAAAATAACCCATTTTTGACAGGCTTAAACTTCCTTTTAAATATTAACAAGTCATCGCTAAGTAGGCCTTATTGCCCAAAAGGCAGGGTGCATAGTATATAACAAGGGCATGTAAAAGTTTATTGTTAAAATGTCCTTACAGTGAAAAGGCCCTAAAAGCCATTTTCACTGACTGTTGCAGGGTTGGCAGCTCTATAGGAAAGCATTGGGATACAATATTAAGTTTAATAAATGTTATCTCTGGCTCAGAAACGTCAACAATTTTCAATTTTGGACTTTTAAAAATATTTATCACAAGTGTAATTCACTGGTGAATTAGGATTTGTAATGCATTTTTTGGAAAGGGGACTTTTCGAAAGTTACCTTTGCCCTGCCTGAAGTCCCTGGACCCTAAATCTGCATTTTGCACTCCCACTTCTGTCAGCCAGTAATTAGCATTTGAATAAGTGTGAATGAGGTTTGAACTTGCTGCCAGGAGCAAACAAATAGGCTGACCTGAATGGTCAGAGATGACCCATCTGCATCTGACAGGATATGCAGGGTGGGGCTATGAGGATCCTTTTTGACATTAACCCTTTCAGTGCTCATGACGGAATGGTTCGTCATGAGCACAAGTTCCAGTGTGCTCATGACGGAACCATTCCGTCATGAGCACATGCTCAGAAAATCCCTCTGCTGCAGACAGCAGAGGGATTTCCCATTTTTTTTTGTTTTGCCTGGGGAGGTGGGGAAGAGCTTCCCCAACCTCCCCCGGCCTCTTTTTGAATTTCGTTGCAATGACGATCGCGCGCATGGCGCGCAATCGTCATTGCAACGAAAACGAAACTGAAACTTAGTTTCAGTTTCAGTGTTTCAGTGCTCGTGGGGCTATCTCAGCCCCCCGAGCATCGAAAAAGATGGGAGAGGTATTGTTGGAAAGAGGAGAATCTCCCCTTTCCAATGGTAGCCTTCCCTAGTGGATCCCTGCTTGGGGATCACCCCAGGGGGGCGATCCACAAGCAGGGATCAACCCACTAGGCACCAGGGACAGGGGAGCGGCCCCTTGGGCAAGGGCCTTTGCTCCCCCCATATTTGTTTGGGCACCACAGTCCACCTGGGGGGCAGAAAGCCCACTAGAAGCCAGGGATTTTTTTTTTTTATTGACGTTGGGGTGGGGGCTGCCCAAAAAGGGCATGGCAATGCCCCCAACCCCCCAGAGAAATGTGAGTCTTTCTGCCTCCGGGGGCGGAAAGCCCACTAGAAGCCAGGGATTCTTTTTTTATTGACGTTGGGGTGGGGGCTGCCCAAAAGGGCATGGCACTGCCCCTACCCCCCCCAGAGAAATGTCAGTCTTTCTGCCCCCCCAGGGGGCAGACGGGGGCAGTAGCCCCCAATCTGCCCCCCGGGAAGGCAGAAAGCCCACTAGAAACCGGGGATTTTTTTTTTTATTGACGTTGGGGTGGGGGCTGCCCAAAAAGGGCATGGCAATGCCCCCACCCCTCCCCCCAGAGAAATGTCAGTCTTTCTGCCCCCCCAGGGGGCAGAAAGCCCATTAGAAACCAGGGATTATTTTTTTTATTGATGTTGGGGTGGGGCTGCCCAAAAAGGGCATGGCAATGCCCCCACCCCCCCCCTGGGAAATGTCAGTCTTTCTGCCCCCCCAGGGGCAGATGGGGGCAATAGCCCCTGATCTGCCCCCGGGGGCAGAAAGCCCACTAAGCACGAGGGATTTTTTTTTTATAATGTAGGGGTGGGGGCTGCCCAGAATGGGCATGATAATGCCCCGCCCCAAAAACAATTACCACAGTCTTTCTGCCCCTCCCCAGAGGCATATTGGGGCAATAGCCCTATATCTGCCCCCGGGGGGGGGGGGGCAGAAAGCCCACTAGGCCTCAGGATTTTTTAAATTTTTATTCAGGGTTGAGGTCAACCCAGAATGGACATGCCAATGCCCACACCTCCCCAAAAAAGTGCCACAGTCTATCTGCCCCCCCTGAGGGTCAGATGAGGGCAGTGGCCCCTGATCTGCCCCCCGGGGGCAGAAAGCCCACTAGGCGCCAGCGATTACGCTGGCTTTTTTATGCGTGGGGGTGGGGGCTGCCCAGAATGGGCATACCAATGCCCCCACCCCCCAAAATCATAGCCAGTCTTTATGCCCCCTTGGGGGCATATCGGGGTAACCCCCCCTCCCCCCCCCGGGGGTTTGCAGGGGATTCTGGGTAAGAAAACATTGGGGGATCCACGCAAGCCATACCTCCCTGGAACCCCCCGGGTGTCTAGTTTTCAGAAATGTGTGGGTTTGGTAGGTTTCCCTAGCTGGCCGCCGAACACGGGGCCAAAAACCCAGGTGACCCCCCTTGCAAAACCAGGTCGTTTTGTGATAGGCAATTTTGATGTCGCCTCAATATGTTTTGGGCCCTTGCCTGTTGTGGGTACTTGGGCCTCCCACACGAGTGAGGCACCAATTTTATCGGGAGACCTGGGGGAACACTGGGTGGTAGGAAATTTGTGTCAGCCCGGTGATGCCACAACTTTCCCACACAAAAATGTGTGGAAAAGGTGATTTTTTCAGCTAAATTTGAGGTTTGCAGGGGATTCTGGGTAAGAAAACGTTGGGGGGTCCACGCAAGCCATACCTCCCTGGGATCCCCCGGGTGTCTAGTTTTCAAAAATGTATAGGTTTGCTAGGTTTCCCTAGGTGCTGGCAGAGCTAGGGTTCAAAAACTACAGCTAGGCACTTTGCAAAAAAAGGGTCTTTTTTCACTGTGTAAATGTGGTGTGTCCACATTGGGTTTTGGGCCGTTTCCTGTCGCGGGCACTAGCCCTACCCTCACAAGTGAGGTACCATTTTTCTCGGAAGACTTTGGGGAACACGGGGTGGGTGGAATTTCGTGGATCCACGCAGATTTCAGAACTTTCCACCACAGAAATGAGGAAAATGTGTTTTTTTTTACAATTTTTTAGGTTTGCAAGGGATTCTGGGTAACAGAACCTGGTGAGAGCCAGTCAAGTCACCCCATCCTGGATTTCCCTGGGTGTATAGTTTTCAAAAATGTATAGGTTTGCTAGGTTTCCCTAGGTGCTGGCAGAGCTAGGGTTCAAAAACTACAGCTAGGCACTTTGCAAAAAAAGGGTCATTTTTCATTGTGAAAATGTGGTGTGTCCACATTGCGTTTTGAGCAGTTTCCTGTCGTGGGCACAAGGCCTACCCACACAAGTGAGGTACCATTTTTATCGGGAGACTTAGGGTAACATAGAATTGTAGAGCAACTGTTATTACCTATTGACTTTCGATGCATTTCTGCCTTCCAAATGAAAGACAATGTGTAAAAAAAGAAGTCATTTTGAAAAATGACCTATAATTCTCATGCTAGTATGGGTACTCCCAATTTCGGAAATGTGCAAATATCTACTGTTTCTAAACTCTATATTTTGTTCCCATTTCAGAAATACATAGGTGTCTTTCATACCGATTTTTCCATGTATACATTTTCCCAAATGAATTGCTATATACCCGGTACATAATAAAAAACATTGAAAGACGCTGCTCAGTTATTGGCTCTGGGTTCGTCGGGTTCTTGGTGAACCTACAAGTCCTATATATCCCCACAACCAGAAAGGTCTAGCGGATGTAATGGTATATTGCTTTCAAACAACTGTCATAATTAGAAAAAGTTACAGGTGAAAAAGTTGACACAAATGGCTGTTTTTTTCAACTAATTTTCAATTTTTCCTATATTTAACTGTTAGTTTCCATGAAGAAACCTTGAAGGATCTACGCAAATGACCCCTTGCTGAATTCAGAATTTTGTCTACTTTTCTAAAATGTATAGCTTTCCAGGATTTATTATTGCTTTCATACCCATTTCTACCATTAACTGGAAAGAGGTTGAAAGCACAAAAAATAGCAAAAATAGGCTATGTCCCAGAAAAATGACAAAACTGTATAAAAAATGTTGGTTTTCTGACAAAAGCCTGCTTGTCCCTAAAAGCTGGGAAGATGGTGATTTCATCACCACAACCCCTTTTTTGATACCATTTGCAGGGAAAAAACCAGACGCTTTCATCTGTAGCCCTTTTTTCCCCCCCAAAAAAAAGTTTGCTGTATTTTGGTTAATTTCTGGGTCCCCTCCAGGGAAATCCTCAAACCCTGGGTACCTTTAGAATCCCCATGATGTTGGAAAAAAGGACGCAAATTTGGCGTGGATACCTTATGTGGTCAAAAAGTTACAGGGGCCTAAGCGCGAACCACCCCAAATAGCCAAAAAAAGGCTTAGCACAGGGGGGGGAAAGGCCTAGCAGCGAAGGGGTTAAAGTGTCAAATCCAGCTTGAATGCCACTTCCTGCTTGACAGGTCTGCTGGTGTTTTTCATATGACACTTGGGGTACACTTCAAAGAGGCTTCCCCTGCCACAGGCAAATGCCAGCTATCACTTGGGCAGGGCCCTACTTTTGTCCCCCAGCCAGCCAGGCCCCATCATAGTGGGCCTCTCTATTGTTCTCGAACTAAGTCTGGGATCCTTTTGTGCTTTCTGCGCTCTACAAACTCTACTTGCAAGTAATGTGCAAAGCTGTGCAAGCTAAAAACAACACAATACATTGTTTCCTTGTTCTTTAATGACACTTAATTATATTAATTAACTAAGTCAGTGGCAATATTCCTACTGTTAGGTTAACCACATGCCCCCATCTCAAAAAGACAAAATATTTTCAGTTCCGAACTTTCATTTTAGAAATCATTGGAGTCGGTATAATCCAATGTGTGCAAAGGAAGTAAACAAAGACTAAGTCCAAGATAGCCCCAATGTGGAAAATGCAAGCCCAAAGCTAACAATAAAATAATTTTGCAACACAGAGTAGTGGTAACCTAGATTCCTTTTAAGTTGCACTCACGCCCAACACCCCTCTTCATGCTGCACACTCCAATACTCTGAGCGCGCACATTCAGAGAAACGTGAAACTGCCCTGCCATGAAACCATTTCAAATAAACTCTTCCTAATTTTCATCTGCATCCGACCTGGGTTCTGCATTATGAGAGCGTCTCTAGCTTTCTGTTCGTTTTTTCAGCGGCGGCACCTCCGCAATGGCAGAGGAGCGTCGCCCCACTGGCTCAGAGCCAGCAGCTGAAAAATAAAACAATATTTTATTATTGTTTTAATTTTCAGCTGCTGGCTGAGCCAGCGTGTTTAAGGAGGGGTGGCGTTGGGCCACGGCAGATGAGACAGAGTGATGTGCACTAAGTGCGCATGTTGGTTTGGCCGGCCGTCTTAGGCAGGCCAAACTAACATGCGCAGTTGGGTTTCTCCAACCCAGCTGTATTGCACAGCCAGGTTGGAGGAACAGCACAGACTCCCTGTACTTGAGTGAGAGTTTAATCCAGCCCACTCAGGCCAATCCCCGCACTGCTATCACACTTGCTAATAGCATGAGAGAAGCGTGAGGGTTCAATGGGGAGTCTCTGATGCTGTCCCAGAGACTGCTGGGAGCAGGAAGCAGAGGAGCCGCGAGGCGGCCAGCAGCATCAGGTAAGACTGTATTTATTATGAACCCCCGTGCCCCTCCACCCATCCCACCACTTTTTATTTGTGTCGGCCGCCACTGCATATTTCAGAACAAAAGAGGCCGACGAAGCAGCTAAAGACAAAGTTCAGGGCACAGCTTTAGAAATTCATTGGTGCTTGCTCAGACTAAATGCCTGCAGAAGCTTGGCACAAGCCTTAGAACACTCTGCTTCGCTAACTGTTTTGAAGTAGCTGAGCAAAAGGGGACAAAAATTGTGCAACACTTGTTTTTGTAAGTGTGAAAAGAAGGCCTGTATTTCATCTATGTAACTTTTTGATCGTGACAACATGGGATCCTTTGAAATGAGAATCCAACATTGAAGGTACTAATCTAAATAAAAGTAAAGCCGCAGTAAAACTGTAGTGTTTTCCATTCTCATCCCCTAAAGAAAACCCTATAACAGCGCAATGATGCACTAGAGTGCTCCTTGATCTACGGATTTACACTTCTGCCTTTGAATCCCCGAGCGTCTGACTACAAGGCGTAAGCCCCTGCAATATAAACAAATGATTCATATCAAGTGCATTAATTTAGATCTACTTCAAGACTTCCCTACTGACAGGAGAGATAACTAAGTACAAAGCATTAGTAAAACTCATTCCTCTTGGAGCTCAGCAAAGCAAAAACAGGGTATTTGTGTAGCAAAAATAATATTTCTCCTCTCCATGGTAATGTACAAATCTTAAATCGCACAGATGTTAATAAAACTTTTCAGACCGTTAAAAAGTAATTTTTTTACAAAAACGTTTGCATGTTTTATATTTTAATGTAGATTTGTTTAGTTTTGTCCATAAGTTTGACCCTGTTTTCTGAAGTAGTAAGCAGTAAAAAAACAAGTTACTGAACTCTACACTGTGGTTCTCCAGTATTGATATCTTTTATAGAATCACATGCTTGAATCATCCCCGTCGTCATGGTGGGAGTCCCACGGTAACAGTAAAATAGCAGTACCAAGCTTTAAACTTAATTCCCCTTGAAATTCAATAATATTCAGTAACCAGTTAACATCCTTTTAGAACATCCAAACTCCAGCCAATCAGAGCATAGACCCAGAGTATCCATCCCCTGCAGGGCCACCATACCTCAGATTTCGAGCACCAGTGCAGTTAGAAGAATAATAGAGGTATGGAATGGTGAACCTGAAAGGGGAGGACAGAGGAGCGCATGTGAATCTATAAAAGCGATCAATACTGGAGAACCACAGTGTACAGGTAAGTTACTTGTTTTTTCTCCAGTATTGTATCTTTTATAGATTCACATGCTTGAATCAGAATAGTGAACAGTTATAAGGAACAAAGGAGGAGGGAAAACAGGTGACCCATCCCACTATGCGACCCAAAACAGAGAGTAATAATCAAAAGTAGACAATGCAAATATAGAAAAAGAGAATCACCAAATAGCATCATAAGAAAAGGAATAGACCTTAATAAGAAGAGGCCTACCTTATGCGCATAGTCGTCGCAAGGCTGCTTGTCCACCTGCAATATCTGCCTTCCGCCATGTATCCAGGCAGTAGTGCCTTGTGAAGGTATGGACATTTGTGCATGTTGCTGCCCTGCAGATGTCGGGTAAAGACACTCCGGCAAACAGTGCCGAGGATGCTGCCATCTTCCGGGTGGAATAAGCGGTGACTTTAGCTGCAAGCGGGCGTCCCGCTTTCTCATGTCAGAGGATTATAGTTAAGGAGACCCAGGGTGCAACAGATGCTTGTGTCAAGGCCTGACCCTTTCTAGGGGCGGAGAAGGCGATGAGCAACTGGGTTGATTTACGGAAAAACTTAGTCCTTTGTAAGTAACATTTTAAGCAACGCTAGATGTCCAGAGAATGAAGGGCTCTCTGCGAGCGTAGACGGAGAGGGAAAAAAGGAAGGCAGAACCACCGGCTCATTGAGATGGAACGTGGAAGGCACCTTGGGAATGAAAGAAGGATTGGTGCGGAGTATCACTCCGTCCTGATGAAACTGCAGGAAAGGCTCCGTTGCAGTGAAGGCTTGAATCTCACTAATGCGTCTAGCAGACGTGATGGCTAAAAGAAAAGCCACCTTCCATGAAAGATACTTCAAATCGCATTTGCAAATCGGCTCAAATGGAGACCTCATAAGTTGAGACAAGACAATGTTCAACTGCCAGAGGACTGGAGGAGGCCTTATCGGTGGGTAGGCCGTAAAGAGACCCTTCATAAACTCTTTCACCAGCCTGTTGGACCACAAGGACAAATGGCCCGAACGTCTCCTGTATCTGGAAATTGCCGCCAAGTGCACTCAAATTGACAAATGGGAAAGGCCAGCTTTGGCGAGATACAAAAGGTACGGTAAAATGTCCCCTGGAGGCAAAGAGAGAGGATGACGAGTGCTTGACACACCATGAACAGAATCGCTTCCATTTAGCCGAGTAGCACTTGAGCGTGGAAGGAGCTCGGGCTCTGTTAAGTATGGATTGGCATTCATCAGAGAGCACTAACTCTCCAAATTCCATGTGGTGAGGAGCCAAGCTGACAATTGGAGCGTGTGAATCTGTGGATGAACCACTTGGCCTTCGTTCATGGAAAGTAGATTCTCCATTGGTTGGAAACGGATTGGCGAAGACTCTGCTAGGCGATACAGCTCGGTGTACCAATACTGCCTTGCCCACGCCAGGGCTATGAGAATAATGTGGCAGGGCTCCAGCTTGAGTTTCTGCAGGACGTTCGGAATGAGCGGGAACGGAGGAAACGCATTAGCAAATGTTCCTTCCCAGGAAAAGTGGAAGGCGTTTTCCAGAGAGCCTGGTTGAGGAAATCTGCTGGCGAAAACTCAAATTTTTTTGTTCAGTGATGTAGCGAATAGATCTAGGGTTGGCAGTCCCCAACACTGAAATACATTCCGTAGCTGAGTCACGCTTAGCTCCCATTCGTGTCATTGCTTGGTGTCCCTGCTAAGGGAAAAGGCCCATTTATTTTGTATTCCTGGAACATGTTGGACTTGCATAGATATGTTGTGGGCTTTTAGCCATTCCCAAATCTGCTGCGTTAGGATTGAAAGGGCATGAGACCTCATCCCCCCTTGCTTCTGTAGATAGAACATGGTGGTGGTGTTGTCCGTGCGTACAAGAATCGATGATCCCCTGATCCTTGGCAGAAAAGACTGGAGGCCCAGAAATACTGGTTTCAGTTCCAACAGATTTATGTGACACAATGCTTCTTGGTCTGACCACTTCCCCTGGACCTGTAATTCCTGAAGGTGAGCTCCCCATCCTTCCATGGAAGCGTCAGATGTCATCACCATATCTGGTTTCCTGGGAAGAAGGACAGGCCTTGAGAGAGATTATCCCTGATCGCCCACCAGGACATTGCCACGGTCATCTCTGGTGTGATCGAAACGATGTTGTCGAAGGAGCATCAGGATTGAACCTACTGAGATTCGAGTTGCTCCTGAAGAGGTCTCCTCCGTAAGCAGCAGTGTGGGATTA
This sequence comes from Calotriton arnoldi, assembly GCA_963921515.1. NCBI lineage: Eukaryota > Metazoa > Chordata > Amphibia > Caudata > Salamandridae > Calotriton > Calotriton arnoldi. The sequence continues at coordinate 2,186,092 of CAWUFW010001090.1, read as the reverse complement.
ACGGGTGCAGGATGACATCATCCCCAGCATTGACTTGTAAGTCCTTACAGAAATGCACCTTTTTGTGGAGAGTGACTGTGCCATCCTTTGTATGCACAAAATCCTTTCTTCTGTGGGAAAGGCCATTGAGCGATTGGTATCCAAGATCGTTCCCAGGAACACCAGCGACCTGAAAGGGATGAGAGAAGACTTTTCCCTGTTAAGATTGAGGCCCAGGGAGCGAAAAAGTAGAAGACAGGCTTTCGCAGATTTCCTGGCAGCCTGGAAGGATCGGTCCTTGACCAACCAATCGTCCAGGTAGGGAAATACCTGGTGACCGGTTCGCCGGAGAAAAGCTGCCACTGGCATCAAGCACTTGGTGACAACTCTGGACGCTGATTTTAGCCCGAAAGGTAGTACCTGGTAATGGCACCCTGCCACCTCGAACCTGAGAAAGCGACGATGCTTCGGGTGTATGGGAATATGAAAGTATGCATCCAGAAGATCTAGGTGGGGTCATATAATCTCCCGTATCCATGAGCAGTAGAATCTCCTGAAGCGACAACATCCTGAAAGGTTGACTTTTGATGAACTTGTTCAACAACCTGAGGTCCATAATTTGCCTCCATTTTCCTGTCTTTTTCTTGAGTAAAAAGAAATGAGAGTAGAAGCATAGGTTGTGTTGACTGCGTGGCACCTCCTCGATTGTTTGGAGAGGAGCAAACTGATTTCTTTTTTGAGAAGTGCAAGATGACATTGTGCAGTCTTTTGTGCAGGGAAATTCGGAGGCTGTTGAAGAAATTCCAGGGTGTGACCGTGATGGAATACGTCTAACACCTATTTGTCGAAAGAAATGTTATTCAATTGAGCGAAGAATTTGGAGCAAGTTTGGGCCAATTGAAGTGGGACTGGGGTGATGGGTGCCTGTGAATCGCCATTGTCTCCTGTTGGCGTCATGAGACTTTCCTCCAGATGCGGGGTGTCTGCGTGCTGGTGCTCTAGTATATGCTGGCGTTGAGGTTTGGCAAAAAGACTGCGCCGAAAATTGCGGCCGAAACCCCTGCTGATAGTAGGGTTGAAAATGCTGCTGGAGCTGAGGCGGAGAAAGAAACTGACCTCTCCCTCTCCAAGAAGAAAATTTCTTATGCTGTAAATTAGTTAGGGATTTGGCCATGTCTGTGACCGATTTTATCAACTGCAGCGCCTCATCTACATGCTTGCCAAAGAGAGATTCGCCGTCAAATGGCATATCCAGCACCTTAGCCTGAACCTCAGGGCGGAATGTTGTTTCTCTGAGCCATCCCTGCCTCCTCAATACGGCTGCTCCCGCCATTTGCCTAAAGGCAGTGAATGAAATGTCCAGCGCCACATCAATGATCCCCGAAGAGGCTCTCTCTCCTTCTGATAGTATGTCTTTTGCCTCCTACTTCTTATCCTGTGGAAGATATTCTAGCAAGGGGGAGATGTCGGACCACATTTGTCGGTCATATCTCTCGAGGATAGCAATGGCATTGGAGGCCCTGATAGCTGTTGCTGCCAGCGCGGAGAATCTCTCGCCAATGTTATCTAACCTGCGCCCTTCCTTATCCGGTGGGGCAGCACATGGCGATGCAGGATTTTTGGATCTTCTTTGGGCAGCCTGCATAATAACAGAGTCAGGTTGTGGATGGCCAATAAGACACGCAGGAGAGTCCTCAGGTGCCCTGTATTTTTTGTCCAGTTTCACGATAACAGTAGGAACGGAGGCTGGGGTCTTTATTAACTTCAGGCCCCCCTGCGACAGGTAATCCACTATGGGGATGGCTCTGGTGGAGCGCTGTGTAGTGGCCTTAAAATTATACAAAAAACACTCCATCTGCTTGACGGGCATGGGAAGATCAAAGCATTTTATGCCCGGTCTAAGAGGTCATGAAAATCGCCAATATCTGCCAGTGGGGAATCGGGCATCGGCAGAGTGGGAGAAGGTGGTGTGTGCACCACATAGCCGTTCCATTCGTCCCGGTCATCCGGGTCCAACTGCAGCTCTCCCTTTTCCAGTTGCTGGTCACCACTGTCAAGCGCCTGGACAGATATTTCCAAAGGCGGTAGATTTTTGTGTCTCGGCAACGTAGCAGTGGCCTGTGGATCTCGGATGACGGTAGGCACCTCCTGTGTAGGAGGTGGCTTCTGGCTAGCATTAGCCTCAGGAAAATGTAATAATCACTGAGCATCAGACGCAAATCAGTAACCAATGAAATAAGGTTGTTGATGGAGGGCTCCTGCTGACACATCCTCCTGTTCCTCATATGGATAATGCTCCTGGAAAGTGTCTAAGCTTTGCACGTCAGAGAAGAAATATTCGCCCTCTAGATATGTAGGAGGGTCATCCAGCACTTCCTCGTTCTCAGATTCTTGGCATTTGACCCTGAGCTGTGAGGGGCTATATGCAGGACCATAAGGACCCTCATCCTCTGATTCCTGGAAGTACAAGAGGATAGTAGGAGGCAATGGAGAGATCTTAGAAAACTCTTGAAAAAGAGAAAGGATCACCTTTGGAAAAGCCATGTCTTTTCCCTTCGTCGACGGGGCCGTTGCTCAGGATCGTAGATGCTAAAGTCGACGGTATAACTGACTGCGCCGACAGGGTGGAAATGCTAGTCGACGGTGCGGCACCGAGCGGGACCACCGACGGTGAAGCTCTCGTCGACGGAGATGGTCTCACAGCTTCCGCCGACGATGCCATCACCACTTCCGTCCTCGATGACTCTACGGCCGTCGTCGTCCTGACCGTCAACATCGTATAAGTCGCAGACGAGACCGTCGACGGCGTACCTGATCTGGTGGAGACGGAGGTCGTAGACAGAGTGTCTCGTCGACGAAACCGTCTATGGTCGGATTTTCTCTGAAGGAGCATCCTTGAAAGGAGTATGCAGCGCAGATGGAGGCTCAGAGCCAGATCTTTGCGGTGCGTGAGAGGGGCCAGGCTGTTCTTTTTTAGCCCTCTTCTCCAAGGATCTTTCCTTACTCTGAGATCTGAATTTTTTCGGATCTGTGAGAAATTGGCTTGGTATATGATGTCCACAAATTAAAGTGGGCACCTTGCACCAGTCCAAACAACCCTTATGGTGATTTAAGAGGTCAAAGATAACCTTAGAAAGCTATCCAAGTGGTAGCTATGGAGAGCAGCCTTCAGGCTTAGTCTTGAAGGAATGTTAAGCAGCTTGTTTTACCAGAATGCAACCTTATTGTATTGGTTAAATGAAAGGAGAACCACACAGTAGTTATAAAAATATGTATTTATCATTATAACACACTCTAAATACTTCACAGTATCTGCTACACGCAGATAAACACAAAGCACAAAACACTGTAGCACAGAAACAATCGTAAGTAGCACTAATACACAGTGGGCTCTAGGGGGAGACCAAACCATATACTAAAATAGTGGTATATGAACCATGACTCGAGTCAAGACAGTGTCTAGAGAGTGTGGAATCGCTGGGACCCCAAGGAACCACCCAAGAAGAGTAAGTAGGGACCCCACGGAGGACGGGTGCAGTGTGAGAACACAACCGCGTGCTACGTGCAATTCAATGGGAGAGTCGCTGTTGCAGTTTTACAGTTTAAGGACCCTTCCCAGTGGATTACGAGAAAACCCTTTGGATCATAGAAGGTTGGAGAGCCACCCCACCCGTGGATACCTTAGTACCAGAGTTACCTATCCCAGGGAAGCCGGGTGCATAGGGCTTAAGTGGAGACGGAAACCGCTGTTGATCTCAATGGAGGACTTCAAGGAAATGCCAGTGGGAAAGAAGAAAAGTGTCAGTCGAAACCCAAAGGTGGATTCCTGTTGAAGAGTACCTGAAAGCAGAGGAGACAGAGTCTGGGTCACTCAGGAGTGACCAGGGGCTCGGTAGACGAATGCCCACAGATGTCGGGTGCTTCAGGTGCGAAGAGGGGGTTCTTGACTCTGCAGCCACTGGGACCAGGAGACATTAAGGACGACCAGGAGCTGTACACGAGCTGTCCCACGAAGGATGTCGAGTGCTGAGGGGTTGGTGTCCGGCTGGAGCACCAAAAAGCCTTGGCAGTGGCAACCCACGAAGATGGTCAAGCAAAGTTACGGTTCGGACCAACAAGGCCCATGAGACTCACCAAACACAGGGGAGTCAGGGCAAGCCTGGAGGAACCAGAGGAGTCCAAGTAAAGCAGTATTGACCCTCAAGAGGACCCACAGGCCGGAGGCACAGGAGTCGAGAGGGGACCTCGAGCAGAATTACAAAGCAACAGCCCACAGAGCACTCAGTGCAAGGAGGCCAAAGTTCTTTGGTGGAAATGGTGCCAGAAGTTGGGGCTACTCGGAGCCCAGTGCACTTGTTCTGGAAATGCCAACAAGCATATACACCTGCAAAAGTACGCGGTGCACAGGGGTACGGGTATTGCAGCCCCCACGAGGGATTCTGATCTCAAACTTGGTGAGAGGGCATCTAGGACCTCGACAGACGTGGAACCCACCTCCTGTGTTGCTGGAGCCTTCGGAGTCCGCAGGAGCTCAGGATCAGCATACCGGTCAGTTGCATTATGGTGCCTGCGGTTGCAGGGGAGTGACTCCTTCACTCCAAGGGAGATATCTTCGGTTGTCCTTGATGTCCCACAGATCCTGCTTGGAGTCTGTATGGTGCAAGGGCACAGACGATGCTTCAGACTGAGAGGGAGACGAAGCCGGGCCCAAACGAAGTCCAGCGAAGTCCAGAGTGTCCAGACGGTCGAAGTTCAGTGGTTTCTGGTTCAGAATCTTGTCCACGTCGAATCTAGGGTCCTACAGCCAGGTAAGCCCTTTTGTACCCACGGGAGAGGGTTGAATAGATTATGGGGACCCTCCCAGGGGAGGGTAAGGAAATCCTTGGGGTGGTTACTCCCATGTCCTTTGTTCAGTTTCGCGCCAGAGCAGGAGCCAACGGCTCCCAGGACTGGTTTGAACTGGACTATGAACAGGGACACCAAATGTGCCCCTCATGCAGACTTTTGGTCGCTGGCAAGCGCACCCACCCAGGTCTAATACACTAAATCCTGTCTAGGCGTGGTCACACCTCCCTGTGACAGGATGCCTATTGTTCTGCCTTCTCCTGCTTGAGCTTGGCTCAGCAGCTGGAGGGCATAAATGTGTCTCTGGTCGGCAGCAACCCTTTTGGGCTGTCCGGGAATAGAAGGCTTTTACCGGGAACACCAGGGACCTCACAAAGCTCGTTTCTGAGGGGTGGAATCATACCTCACACACCAGTTACCGGTGTGGGGGTATGATTCCACAATGTTTGATACAAAACACAATAGGGTTAGTTTCAGCCGTTTTAGAGTTGGTCATTACTCAGTCGCATAATGCCAGTCTATATGTCGTAAATGGCTGAAACACCGACAACCTGGGAGAATGGACTCCGTAGGCTGCAGGGGTGTCCTGCTAATGCAGGGGCACCCTCTCACTTAGAATCAAGCACCCTGCCTTCAGGATTGTTAAGGCCTGCTATAGGGGTGACTTATAGGTTTTAAGTGCAGTGACCCTTGGATATAGGAAACCTATATCTAAAGTAAGAGGTGCATGCACCAACTTACACATGCTGCAATGGCAGGCCTATGCCCTGGGTACATGGGTACCATATACTAGGGACTGACAAGGGTACCCCAGTATCCAATCTGGAGTGTACCTAAGTACATGACATAACCTTTTAGGGAGAAAGCAGATAGACTGGGGTCCTGATAAGCAGGATCCCAGTCAGACTAGTCAAAAATAGTGTAACATGAAGCAAAAAGTGGGGGTAACCATAAGAAGCAGAACCTACTTTCCTACAGGATCTCTTTGGGCAGAAGAAGAATATTCTTCCTTTCTCTTCTTGGAGGAGGTATGAGGCTTCTCCTCACTCTCAGAGTCTGATTCCCTCACAGACTTCTTCTTTTGTAGCCAGAGGAGCAGTCTTCCCTCACAATCCTTGAGGGTTTTTTAAGAGTATGTACGACAGTGCTTACAGTCTCTGGGCTTATGGTACGGATACAGACAATACAGGCATTCCTTATGTGGATTCTCAGAGAAAAGCCTGAACTTTCCACAAGTCTTGCAGGGCCTAAACAACCCTTTTTTAGACTCAGAGATTCTGAAGAAAAAGCAGAAAAGGTACACTCACTTCCAACTGTACCTCAGCTGAAGAGATGGTTGTAGAAAAAGAACTGCCAGCTGGAAGTTCAAAAGGGTAAAGTAGAAACACTGTGACTGAGCAGAGCTCAGGGAGACTCCCTAACACACGAAATGCGGTTAGAAATCCGAAGTATGGTGGCCCAACAGAGGATGGATACGCTGGGTCTATGCCCTGATTGGCTGGAGTTTGGATGTTCTAAAATGATGTTAACTGGTTACTGAATACTATTACATTTCAAGGAGAATTAAGTTTAAAGCTTGGTATTGCTATTTTACTGTTACTGTGGGACTCCCACCATGACCACAGGGAAGATTCAAGCATGTAAATCTATAAAAGATACAATACTGGAGAAAATCAATTCTCCCCTTAGGAAAACCAAAACATGACCTATAGGACTTTAATCAAACAATCAGCAACCTTCTATCATGCAACAAAGATCTACAATCATGAATTAGTACCACATGATTATCAAGTTTGTACAGTTTTATTTTCGTATTAATTAGCACACAGGGATCCGTTATTATAAAATGTTCATGTACATTATTCTACAGTAGTAATTCTCCACATTACAAAAACAGCATTTACATGAAGAAGAGGCTTCACATTACAGAATCTCAATTATACATGCATCAACCCCCCTCCCCAAAATACGCCGCAAATTTTTTTGTATCAATTAAAAAATATCAAAACCACAAATAAGTTTAAAAAGGGAGAGAATACAAAACAATACAAATGAGTCTATTTCCAGTGCTGCTGATCTGCTATGATTATAAAAAATAATATATAATGCTTCACTAGGAAAACCATCTACCGTATCACAATGTCAGGCGGATTCTGCATATGAAAAGTAAGTCGACGTGTTTTAATGGCTCTTACATGTTGCCACCTTCCTCAGAACAAGAAGTGAAAAATACACAATCTCCCACAAAAATTCACAGCAAGAAAGTTAAAAACCTGCGTCAAAATGTAATAACAATTACTCCACTATACATTTCCAATAGCATCAAATCTCAGTGCAAACAATATCTTTGTGGGGCTCAAAATCACATTCCCAAGGCATTTCTTCTTCCACACCCATCGCCCAAAACGGGTGTCACTACACCTTTACCTCACCATTCGAGTTTATGCATAACCATTTTCTACTCCATTTATTCGCATCCCTAAGTGTACTAATTCGGCTGGCACTCGGGTTACCCTCTAGATTGCACAGCTTCCAATTGCAATCATTCATACCCCTGAGGGGAGTCAATTTAATATGCCATCAAGTTCTCATCAGGATCATGCAGCTTACATTTCCAAACCTCCCTTCCAATCACACAGAAAACCCTTATCACTCACCATTCAGTGAGATAAAAAAACTCCTATACCCGGCCTTCTATTTCAAATCAAAGTGCAGAAAGTGGTTCTTCTCTATTTATTATTCACAGAATTTAACATTATGCAGTGACTCTAGGGGAAAGGAAAATATTATTATTTATTACATTTTTTTGATTTTTTGGGATATCCCACAACACACTCTCCCACCTAAAAGTGCAAGTGTGACTCTCTTCTTACCTTTAGTTTTGGCAATTTGGAACATGGACCTTCCCGTGCCCGCCATGGGGGTTCCGACCAAATTCATATATCAAGAGACTTGATCCTCCTCAGTTTTTATTATAAATCTTGGGCTCCCCTCTGCTGGGATCTAATTGTAAAAAATAAATGATGTCAAGGTCACTTTAGATCTGGTTTTACTGATATTTTAGGTCTAGTTTTAATACCCTTTAGCCCTTCTTGGTTTCTGATGGTCACTTAGTTCATTCATTAAATCACAGAGGTCTCCTATCCTGTGAATAAAAAAACACAGATAGGCATCACTACTATTAGCACAACACCTGAAAGTAACTCTTTATTAGAGACTGATCTTTTATTGGGATTAATTAGCTTATGGATGCTCTGGTCCCACATATTGCTCTTTCGGGGGTGCACTAGATTCAGTGCATAACTAAGGTTCTAGAATTTCGCCTCAAGGGGACAATATATATTATTATTGCCACAAATGCGGTCTGCTCAAAATTTCAAAACAGCGGGTCTTGTGGGGCTAAATGCCACTCCCTCGAGTCGCAACGATGTGAACATTTTCATAAAGAAGACATGTATTGCAGGATGCAGCCTTCCTACCCCTTTGACATTTTACTTAATAGGTATCTATTGCATATAACACGCTAAAAATTGTTTTTAATTTGAGGACTCGTGGGAACCCTCCTGTTTTGCCATTTCAAGGAGGTTCGGCTCACGCTAAAACCAAACCACCACCCACCATTACATTTTACATGCGCCACAGTTAGCCACTGTTCACTGCAATATTATGTTCAATATATAGCCTCCTGCCGCACTTCTGCCCCCTTTTCCGGGGATTCTACGCATCCTTACCTCTCGCCTCTGAGAATTCCTTCGGGCCGGGGTTCAATCATCTATGACATACTTCCCCAGCTCCGGATGTGCCTCACATGCCACAATATCCGGTATAGGGCTTTAGACCACTTATGTGGCTTTTTAAATAGGTCTGGGCACCATTTTAGGATTGTGCCCGAAACCCTAGGTGTATTTTCAAAGTCCCATCCTACAATATTTCCTGGTTTTCTTTTCCAGGAGAAGAGGGAGAACACCTCAATCCTTTTTTAATGAAGTGTTAATTGCAGCAACAAGTTACATATCACATTGCATGCGGGTTGCCCACAATCGAGCTCTAGACCGTTACTGTCTATTGCAGAGTCAGACTGGGCTCCATCTTGGAATTATTAGCAAATCCATATATATGTCTGAAAGAATAAAGGAATATAGACTTTTCCGATAGCCTTTCCCACTCATAAGGGGAGTGTGCCTCCCTACTTTTAGGCAATTTATTGGTTTTTCTGAAGCCACCTAAGTTTCTCATTATAGGAAACGTGAACTACCATTTAGAGGTTGTATGACATTACAATGCTGGCAATTACCACGCATGTGCCTTTTACCATGCATATGCGTTTACCACGCATGTAAGTATGAATAAGTTAAATATATATATATATATATAATGTTCACTGAAAAAAACAAAGGTTTTAGAGACGTTATAGTTAGGCTCAGATTTCACACGCACAAAACCAGAGAAATTCAGCAGTGATAGTTAGCTGAGCTAACTATAACTCATGCCGCCGCAATGCATTGTTTATGACCTCACATATTACATATCTCATGACATCATCCAGTGACTGAGTGTTTTTAAAAGTTTATGAGTGATAAGTAAATATACCAAGGTGTATTGGTGAATCAGTTGGTGTATACATGCCTGTATGGATGATTCAGTGGGTGCATGGCTGACTGTATAAGTGAGTGATTAGGTGCCTCAGTGAATGTATGGGTGTGTGAGTGGGTACTTGAGTTTCTGTATGGGTGAGTGATTGGTTGTCTGAGTACCTGTATGGGTGTATGAGTGTCTGTGTGGGTAGGTGAGAGGGTGTGAGTGCCTGCATGCATGGATGATTGAGTGGGTGAGTCAGTGGGAGTATGAGTTAGTGAGTGTGTAAGAAAAGGGCTGTATAAGTGACTGAGTGTGTGTATGGCTGTGTCGGTGAGCGAATGGATGTGTCAGTGGTATATGGGTGAGCAACTGCATATGTGGAAGGCAGTATAGGTGAGTGTTGGAGTATATGAGTGACTGTATGTGTGACTGAGTGCTTGTGATAGTGGCTGTATGGGTGAGTGTGTGCTTCTGTCAGTGAATGTATAGGTGAATGAGTATGTGTTAGTAGCTGTATGAATACATGAGTGGGTGTATGTATGACTGTATAGGTGAGTAAATGGCTATGTGATTGACTCTATAGATGAGTGAGTAGGTGTGTGAGTAGCTCTATGAGTGACTGACTGTGTGAGTGGCTATACGAGTGGATATATCAGTGGATGTATTAGTGAGTGAGTTGATGTACGAGTGGCTGTAGGGGTAACTGAGTGGATGTGTGTGTAGACCTATGAATCAGTGGGTGGGTGTGTAAGTACTGGTATGGGTGTGTCAATGGTTTTGAGAATACTAGTGTAGAAGTTGGAGAGGGTGTATGAAAGGTTATATTGAGGTGTGAGTAGGTGCGTCAGAGATTCTATGGATGATGTCATCAGTGAGGTCTTTGAGATGTCATCATTGATTTCACTTACCATGTCATGTGTGATGTAATATGTGCAGTCATAAACAGTGCATTGCGGGGGCGCGAGTTATAGTTAGCTCAGCTAACTAGAACTGCCTAATTTCTCTGGTTTTGAGCGTGTGAAATCTGAGCCTAACTGTAGCGTCCCTGTAACCTGTGTTTTTTCCAGTGAATTTCTATGTTTTTTTTAATTCTGTTTCCGAACTATAACGGCCCTGTAACCTTTCTCATGATTGTGCACTGTAGTGGCAATGACCTAGGCACATTGACTGTGGTAGGGCTGGAAATCCTAATGAAACAAACCTTTGCAGAACGGCTGTCGCTTTTCCCTCACACTGTCTTGGTGTACTCTAATATATGCCAAAGACAGAAATGGAAGTGGTCAAATCAATACTGTCCACAGATTGGGAAAGCCAGGAAACATGTTAATAAAACTGTTTCTGCATTCTTCAGAAACCATCGCATGGGCTGTATCTATAACAACAATCTGCACTTTGACATGCATGGAATTTATAGAAATGATGCAGTGCATTTTACAGATGAAGGCAACAGGGTGTTTCTAAGTAACCTGAAACGCTGCATCCGGTCTTATGTGTAGCAGCCATAAACCAACACAATGGCTCTTGTCAGAGCCACCCTAGTACCCGAAATATTGTGATGTTTTTATCTAAAGGTGGTTTTGGGGGATCTTCGCGACGACGTCACGATACCCGCGGACACGTCGCAAAAACGGAAAACAAAGCAGACATTCAATGACCACCAACACATCCAAAAATAAGTAAAAATATCCATTCTGAACATTGCACTACACATATTACTATAAACATACTTCTTTCAAAGCAGGTTTAAACTCATATTTTAGTACTAAGTTTCTTTAAAAACCATCTATAAGACCTATTTTCATTTTTTGCGGGTATACGGGGCATTGCGATGTCGCCGTTAACCGCAACGATCACGCCTTTTCCATAAAGTCTAAAACACATATATGCATATATATTACAGTATGTAACACACTAGGGGTTTATTACTGTACACTTCAAACTCATGTTTTTCTAGTGTATTTCTAGAACAACCATCTCTAAAACCTATTTTCCGTTTTCACGGTGAGGCTGGAGATCACGATGAGATTGGTCATCGCGATCCCCGCGGGTACGTCGCGAAAGCAGAAAGCAAAAGCAGGAATTCAGTAGCCACCACCACATAAAAAAAACTATAACCATATAATTAATTCTAATCATCACAGTGGATAACTCACTATATAAATAACTCTGTAAAAACATTTATCATAATCTCAATATCTCTATAGCAATGCGCATTAATGATTCACGGATATATTTTTTTATATTTTCACCAATATTCGCAATGAGGTCACGATAGACGTGACATCCCCGCGAAAGTACATGGGGGGCCGTGCTGGCGGTCGCGACGTCATCGCGAATATCGCGCCAGATTAAAAAACTCCATTTTGGACACAACTTGTGTCACTAACACCCCCATTTCTCAAACATAGGGTCAGAGTACCTCTACTCTGACCCCTATGTTAGCTTTTTCAGAAATTTTCAGCCCTGGGATCCGTTCCTGAATAATAAAATGGCGGCCGCATTTTTCTGTTCAGGTTCCGTCCAGCCAATCTGAGCATTCCTGTTGGCACGTGCATTCGCAATTGATGATGAAATATCCGTGACCAGAATTATCACTATAAATTTCTCAAAAACTACTGAACAGATTTACACCAGATAGGCAAAAGGCACTTCCTTGACCCAACATCTACTTCCCTGCCAAATTTGGTGTAAGTCCCTTCAGCAGTTCGGGCTGTTCGTGTGGCTAAAGGTTCCTATGGAAATTAACATTACAAACGCACCCTTACCTCAAGCCCCTAATTCTCGGTCCTCACTGCAAGGATCACCCCCAAACTTTCCATGACAACCAGAACCTACCTTGACACTCGTTTGGGAAAATATCATGAAGATTGGTGGAACGAAGCCAAAGTTATAGCCAAGTCAAAAAATGTTTTTCCTATGGAAACTAGATCCTAACTATAACTGCCTACTGGCGACCAGCAGTAGGTAATTATATATATATATATATATATATATATATATATATATATATATATATATATCAAAGCTCCAAGGTTCCCACCAGTTTGAGACGCACTCTGACATCCACTACAGCAACCTTCATGAGGTAAGCCGGATCGGCGGGCGGATCCAGTTTACAGCATGCCTAGTCGATTCACGCCTGACGCTGCTGCATGCTCATTGCACTCTTCAGAGGCGCAACAGTCAATTTGGCATAAAGGCCACACCTCCCACTTATGATATGAGCCCTCCAATGGGCGACTCAAATGAGTCTGCGTTGGTTTGTGGGTCTTGTAGTGTGTGCCTTAGTTATGTGCCGCTGTCTGAAACATTCCAAGCCCACCAATGGGCCTCCACTCGCTCCTCCGGCTTGTCAATCCTCAATGGATGCCTCCACATTAAGACTCCGTCCATTGGAGGGCTCATATCATAAGTGGGAGGTGTGGCCTTTATGCCAAATTGACTGTTGCGCCTCTGAAGAGTGCAATGAGCACGAAACGCGTCAGGCGTGAATCGACAGGCATGCTGTAAACTGGATCCGCCCGCCGATCCGGCTTTTACCTCCTGAAGGTTGCTGTAGTGGATGTCAGAGTGCGTCTCAAACTGGTGGGAACCTTGGAGCTTTGAGATATATATAGATACTCAAAACACAGTTTCACCAAAGAAACATGCACTTCCAGCTGAGTCGTGTAAGATCTTTATTTCAATTCCAAAAGGAAGACACTGACGAAGGCCAGGGTGCCGGAACGCGTGTGTTAGTCTTCCTTTGGAATTGAAATAAAAGATCTTGCACGATCGAGCTGGAGTGCGCAGTTCTGTTTCTTTGGTGAAACTGTGTTTTGGAGTATATTTTTCGTGTTGCCGTCTACACGGATAGCGCACCCGCACTGCTGAGAGCAAGGAGAGTTGGGCGGCTTTGTGATATATATATATATATATATATATATATTATATATAATATATATATATATATATATATATATATATATATATATATATATATATATATATATATATATATATATATATAAAAATTACCTACTGCTGGTCGCCACCAGTTGGTAATTATATTCTTTTTTTATCATCTTATTATAACGGAAGTGATATATATATATATATATATATACATACACACACACATTTTTTGGGGAGGAAGACCCTCAAACACTCCTTTTTAATTCCCCTTACCACCTTAAGCCCCTATCCACCCAAAACCCTAAAATACCCTTACCACCCTTTATCCCTACCCACCCCTTAATCCTAAAATACCTTTAGCACCTTATATCCTTGTCCACCCCGAAACCCCCAAAATACCCTTACCACCTAATTCCCTTGCATACCCCTAAACCCTACAAACACCCTTACCACCCAATACCCTTACCAACCCCTAAGCCCTAAAAATACCCTTATAACCAAATACCCTTATCCAGCCCTAAACCCTAAAAATGCCCTTACCACCCAATACCCTTAGCCACCCCTAAACCCTAAATATACCCTTACCACCCACTACCTTGTCCCACCACTAAACTTAAAAACACCCTTCCCACCAAATTCCCTTACCTAACCCTATAAATACCCTAACCACTCAATACCTTTACCCACTCCTAAAGATACCCTTACCACCCAATAACCTTACCCACCCCATAACCTTAAAAATACCCTAACCACCCATTACCCTTACCCACCCTAGAAAAACCCTTACCACCATATACACCTACCCATCCCTAACCCCAAAAACTTAAATGTGTGTAAATATATCTTCCAAAAATGACCATGCATTCAGAGGCGCACTCCTCCAGCTGGTGAGTAACAACCCTTTATTCTCAAGAAACAGAATTACAATTCCGGTAGTTTCTGTCCATCTGCCTTACGCGTTTCAGAGCAAACGTGCTCTTTCATCAGAGGCAGTTTTGAAAGCACATCAAGTTTTGGGTTACCCACAGTTCCTCGCATTTCACCAATTTATAGGCCTCCGGTGTGCCTTTTCCAGTTAATCCGGTCAGTTCATTCATGTGCATGCTGGGACTCATGGTTTAATTACCCTCTTCATTACCTTCGGTGGCTGTGTGCATTTCAAACTCATGCATGGACCAATTATCACCCTCCAGTGAGCCCCAGAGTTGGAATTCTGTTTCGCAATGAAGAGCCAGCTGCGCCGTCCATTCCCGAACATTTCAGGTAGAACAGTCCCCATTTTTTTTTTGGTTTCCTTATAACTTTGGTGCCATTTGTTGAATCTTCATGAAATTTACTAAAGGAAAGTGGCCCCGTTTGTCTAGTTCTGCAAGGAAAGTTTCAGAGTGATCTGACAAGCGTGGGTGAGAAAAAGGAGAGGTAAAAAAATGTGCGTTTCCCATACAATTTTCCACATGGATTTTGAACACTTCTACAGCCTGAACTGCTGGATGGAATTACACCAAATTTGACAGAGAGGTAACTCTTGGTCCAGAAAGAGCCATTTTTGTGATTTGGTATAAATCCTTTCAGTAGTTGCGAAGTTATTAAAGGAAAAACAAAATTGTATATCTAGTTTTGCGGACCATCCCCAGAACCCCAGCGATGGATCCGCAAAGTCACCCGCCATCAGCAACGAGGTGATTGGCTGACCACAACCCGACTGGGAGATTGCAGCCGCCATTTTAAGTATCGGGGAACTGTTCTGGGGCCTTAAAATTTACCTTCAAAATAATTAAAGCGGTCAGGGTAGAGGTACCCTGACCTAATGGGTATGTTAGAGGAGTGTCAGAGGGACCTATGTTGAGTACGAAATTGAGTTAAAACATTCCTTTTTTCCACTACCGGAATCTGCGGCCCAGTGCGTCCCCCCATGTAAATCTGCAACAGATTCACTAATCTTGGCACACTTTGGAAAAAAACACTTTTAGACCCACACAGGTACTCTCGCACCCATTTACAGACCCACACAGGCAGTAACAAACCCACTAAGAGACATACACAGGTATTCACAGATCCACTCACAACCCCACAGTCACGGACATACCCATGCAGGCACTCACAGACCCATGAAGATACTCACGCACCCACTCACAGACCCATGCAGGCACTCATACACCCATTCAGAGAGCTATGCAGGTACTTACAGAATGACTCAGAGTTCCAGATAGGCACTTTCACACCCACTCATGCACTCTCACACCCACTTATGCACTCTTACACCCACTCACAGACCCACACAGGCACTCACACACCCACTCACACAGTTACTCACAGATCTACTCACAGACCCAAACAGGCATTCACAGACCTACTCACAGACACACACACACCTACTCACAGATCCACAGACACTCATACACCCTCTCAAAGACCCACACACTAACTCACATACCCATACAACTACTCACACACACACACACACACACACACACACACACACACACACACACGTACTCACACAGCCACTGTTACTCACACACCTACTAACAAAAATAAAGATATAAAGAAGCCTGTGATTTGTTAACTACAAGAGTATAAATAAGAACACATGGTGGAGGGTAGCCATTTTAGTTTCTTTTGTACTTGGAGTTGGAGAACAGCAAAGAGCTTTTACATGTATGTTAATTAGGTTGTAATATAAAAAATATATTTAGATAAAAAAATTGTGAGTGTATATAAGATGAAAGAAAATGTGTAGCTTCTAGACACTATACTAGAATGCAAAATAGAAAGAAGCTATGATGAGAACATGAACTAAAAATAGAGTGAGCAGGGAACGAATTGGATAGTATGTAATTTCTACCCACTCTGTCAGGCAGGCACTTGCACACCCAGTTACACTCCCACAAAAGCACTTATGTACCCACCACTCATATAGCCAGACAGTGACTGCCACACTCAGTCACACACCCATAAAACCATTCACGCACACATTTACTCACCTATACATACACTTACCTAATTATTTATACACTCATACGGGCTCATACAGCCATTCACGTACTCAGCACTCAGTGAGTTACACATGCACCTACACACCTATACATCCAGTTATACAACCAGTCACCCACCCATACAGCTACTCACATACCTATTTATAAAACCATACAGCCACTCACACACCCAATGAGAGGGACAGATGCACCTACACATATATTCACATACCCACACAGCACTTATGTATCCACCACTAAGTTACAGAGCCAAACACTGACAAACACAGATAGTTAGTAATCCATACAGCTACTTACATATTCACTTGAACACCCACACAGTCACTAAGATGCCCTGTCACATACTGAGACACCCAATTTTGCCATAGGAATCTGAACAGTTTACCACTGCTAGATAGTGGTAATGTGAATGTGCTTCTCCACTGAACCTGGTTTGATTGACTTAACCATAATTAGGATATTTAATTTATCTGTAAGTCCTTAGTAGAGTGCACTATCTGTGCCCAGGGCCTGTAAATTAATTAGTAGTAGTGGGCCTTCAGCACTAATTATGCCATGCACACAAGTAGCCCTTTAAACCTGTCTGAGGCATACCACTGCTGAGACTGTGTGTACAGTTTTACTGCCATGTCGACTTGGCATATAAAACCCCTTGCCAAGCCTTAAACTATCCTTTTATTTCACACAAGTCACCCCTATGGTAGGTCTTTGGTAACCCAAAGGGCAGGGTGCTATTTAGTTAAAAGGTAACATATGCACTTTTAAGTACGAGTCACTTACAGATCCATATACCCAGTGATACACCTAATCCCCCACCTATACAGCCACTCACATACCTATTTAGAAAACCATACAGCTACTTACACACTGACTTATACACTGATGCACCTGGTGACATACTCACAAATCCATACACTCACATGTACATTCATTTCCATTTTAGTATTGTAGATGAGATTGGAAAACATTTGCTTGTTAAGTTATGTTAATAAAACTTATTGAGCGCACGAATACCCAGAGGTGTCTTGGCGCTGAGACAGAGGTAGCCCTAGCTGCAGCAATTCGTTTTGAAAATGCCATGTTTTTAGGTCCTTTCTGAAGGTGATAAGTGAGCCAGCATTTCTAATAGCGAATGGTAACTTATTCCATAGTTTTGCCGTGCCGTACGAGATACTACGGCCTCCCCAGCATAAGGTTCGAATCCTTGGAACCTCCATGAGTCTGGCATCTGAGGAATGCAGTTGTCGGACTGGGTGATACCAGGAGAAAAGCTTCTTAAGAAACATTGGTCCGGTGTTGTTCAAGGCCCTATAAGCTAAACATAGCGCCTTGAACTTAATGCGCTGTAACACCGGGAGCCAGTGAAGTCTTCAAATTCCCTCGGTTACTGACTCAAATTTAGGGATATTTAGTAGAAGTCTTGCTGATGCGTTTTGGATCATCTGGAGCTTTTTGAGATATTGCTTCTGCATATTTAAGTAGAGTCCATTGCAGTAGTCTAACCTAGACTGCACAAGAGTGGTCACTACAGTCCTTTTAGTGTCACTGTATGTTCTTTAACACTTTATAGGTGTATTCCCTTTCAAGAATATTAAAGTAGTCATGTGTACTATTTAATTTTACTTATGTGTGGTGTGTGACATATACACATACAAAAACTCAAACACTTAAACAGAGAATTGAACATGAACATAAAACACCGTTAGTTCTTCCTCTGACCAGATGAAATGGTTGTAAAAAGTACTGTTGTTTTTTTAGAAGGTTTTTTAAACAGTTTTATATATATTTATTTTTTTAAAGACAACTGGGAAGAAGGAACTCGCTCCAGATTCTGAAACATATGAAGGTTCAACAGGGAGCAAAAACAAATAGTTAACAACTGTGATTCTTCACTGTATCAAGGTATGCAGCCATGAACAACAGCCATAGGCATCTGGCATTTGCAACAGTGAGTGATCATCTCAGATAAAGTGTCGCAGACAGCTGGAACAGTTATGAAAGCCAGTTACAATCGTTCTCCTAAGGCTACTACAGATAATGTTTGTTGTCCTGCTGCACCTGCCTTCTGCCGCATCATGCGATTGTGCATGCATTTATGGATAGTTTTGCTCTGATTCCACATAGAACTTGTTTCAAGGAAATATTTCTTCACAGTGTGTCTCGATAATTTCTTGCTGCAGATATTACACTGAATAAACTTAGCACTAACCTTTTTCTCACATGAAGGAATACTAAATTGTTTCCGAACATTACTCCTTTTTTGCAGGTGGCATATCTTCCTCCCTATTCAGTACATGGTCAGGTTGTCCTTGCTGGTTTAAACACATACCAACATCTATCTGAAGTACTTGTGCACAGAAGTGTATTTGTAAATAATAAAATATGTTATGTTTATTGTTTGGTTTAACACCTTCGCGATCGGAATTCCGCTCAGGTGCTGGACATTCCGATCGCGGGCGTGGTCGTGACGAGCTCAGCTCGTCATGCGCACAGGCCCATCGCGCAGCATGACGAGCTGAGCTCGTCATGAGCATCGAAGGGGTTAAATTGTATAGTGTTACCATCTCAGATAACTTATTGCAGTAAGATGGTACTGTTATTCCTTGAACATTTGAAGGTTCTCCCAAGACTACTACAGATGGTGAGTGTTGTTCTCCTCCACTTGCCTTCTCATGCACCAAGTGATTGTATGCTTTTTAATGGATGGTTTTAACTTGTTTCCACATGGAACTTGTCCCATGAGAATACTCTTTACCAGTGTCTCTTGATTTTTGCTTGCCGCTGATGTTACACAGCACAAAGTTTGGAAACACACAACTCTACCTTTAAGTTCTCCTGGTGTCTTGAATTCGATGCTTTTATTGTTGGAGTTTGCTTTTCTTAAAAACGTATGTAAATGATCTCATGGCCACTCTGCAGAACTGAAGGTTGAAAACAAGTTGGTACGCCTAAATTTCACAAGATATAGTTCAGCTCACCATGAGAACGATACAAGTACTCACTCGTGCCACATTGGCATGCCATGAAATTTATCATGGGGTCTTAGTGTAGTCAATCAGAAGTTAAGGTCTAGGTGAGTTCCAGTATTCGTAAATAGTTAAATAAGTTATGTTATGTTTATTTATTGTTTGGTTTAAATTGTATTGTAATGTGTTAATAAAATGTATTTGTAAAGTTATATAAATGTATATTACTAATTTAACTTATGGGTCACAAACACAGCCATGCAGGTACTTCTACATGAACTCACACACCTAGAGTGATTCACACAGGTACTGACACACTCACACTGTTCGACTTGGTATCCTTGGGTGATTTCCTGACTTTTTGCCTCTACCTCCTGTATTTTTGATAATATGCTGGATTTCGTTTTGCTGGCTTCGAAGCTTTGGGTACTTTGCCACTGCTGATCAGTGTCAAAGTGCAAGTGCTCCCCGTATAAATTGTTGTTGTAATTGGTTATCCATGATTGGCATATTTGATTTACTGGTAAGTCCCTAGTACAGTGCACTGTGTGTGCCCAGAGCCTGTAAATCAAATGCTACTAGTGGGCCTTCAGCACTGATTGTGCCACCCACATGAGTAGCCCTTTAAATGTGTCTCAGACCTACCACTGTAGTGTCTGCGCGCACAGTTTTGACTGCCATGTCGACCTGGCAAGTGCACCCACTTGCCAGGCCCTAACCTTCCCTTTTCTTACATGTAAGGCACCCCTCAGATAGGCCCAAGGTACCCCCATGGGAAGGGTGCAGTGTATGTAAAATGTAGGACATGTACTGGTGTGCTTTACATGCCCTGATAGTGAAATACTGTCAATTTAGTTTTTCACTATTGAAAGGCTATCTTTCCCATAGGCTAACATGGGAGTTGCTTTGTAACATCTTACAAGTATAACTTTCCATTGGGACCAGATAGAGAAATGGAGTTTAGGCTCTCAGAACTCAGAATGTATTAACACGTCTTTTAGGGAGATGCTTTTAAATTGTATGTTTGAAAATTCCACTTTTAGAAAGTAGGCATTTTCTTTTTTAACCATTCTGTGTACCTCTGCTGTTTGTTAATTGACTGTCTGGTTTTGGAGTGACAGGGCCTGGGGATGTGCATTCACTGTAGACAGCCACAAAGGGGGGTTGAGGTGTGTCCTCCGCTTCCTGGGTGACACATAGCTGGGCTGAATAGGCCTTGGCTGCATTTAGAGTGGTGGGAGGAGTTTTACTTGCACCTGAATAGGCTGTCTCCCCTTTACACAATGCTGTCTCCACCTCCTGTGGTCATGCTGCACCAGAGAGGACAGAACTGGTTTGGACTGGGCTCAGAGACCCTTGCCACAAAGAGAACAAAGAGAAAATGGTGTATAAGTATTGGACCTTAAACCCCAGAAATAAGATCATTTCTGGACTCAAGAGGAACCTCTGCCAAGGAGAAGAGCTGGAGAGCTGTAAGGAGGAGTACTGCCCCTTTGCTGTGTGTGCTTTGCTGGGTTAGCCTGCAGTTGCTGCTTCTGCCAAGGAGAGGACAAAGAGTGGAACTTTGCTGTGAACCTGCTTGAAGAAGAATCTCCAAGCGCCTGTGTTTGCTGGCCTCCTGTTCTGAAGTCTTAGGGCCACAAAGACTTCACCTACAACCCACTGACCCACAACTGGACTCCCCTGTGGACTCCTGCATTCAAAAGGGTGCCAATTCCAGTTCCTGGGCCGTGAGAATTGTGTGGTTGGTGCTGCAAAGCAAGAAAAACAACTCTGATGCCATCAGTGACACCGTCAGTGACGCCACGACCTGCACCGAGGCCGGGGGCACTGTTCATGAAGTGCACGACGCACCACCGCGCCTACACCACAGCTCCGACACCTGCCAACGCTTGCAGTTATCGGCCTTCCCAATGCCAGCACTCGCACCGTCTCCGTCATTGCGGAGCCGATAAACGACAAAGGTGACTTTACAAACTCTTCGATTTCACATCGCATCGCCTCACCACCGATGCAGCTTAACTTCCCTGTCCTGGACTCAATGCCTTGCCTCCCCCGTGGCAGAAAGGAACCTGCTTTGCCTCGGCACCATTGCCTCATCTTCACAACACTGTGCATCGCCTGTTGACTTCGTTTTCCAAGGTACTGTTGTTTGGGGGTCCGGATTACCACTTGCCCGACTCCGCGCATCTCGCGGTCGGCGTCGTACTTTGGATTTATGCCCGTCACGACATCGTAATAGCCCCAGTTGGAGCTATTGGTTTCTACAAGTGCTATTTTTGAAGTAACTGTTCTAAAAGCCATATTTTGATACATGTATGTTGGATTTTCTTGTCGTTTTGGTCTTGTTTGGTTTAGATAAAGATACTTTATTTTCCTAAACTGGTGTGGTGGTACATTTGTGGCGTTTTCACTGGGCTACTGTGTGTTTGGGTACCAATACTTTACACATTGCCTTTGGGATACACCTGTCTGCTAGTACCAAGCTACCAAGGGGGTGAGCAGGGGTTATCTAAAGTGTGTAACTCCCTTACTAGAAGCAAGGGTCCCTACTTGGACAAAGGTGCATACCTCTGCCAATTAGAGACCCTCATTTCTAACACACACATACACTTACACACCCACTCAAAATCCCATATAGTCACAACCCATTTACACACGCAAACACCTACTTACATAGACTCATACACCCATACAGCCATTCACACACCCACTCACAGACTCCTACAGCCACTCACACACCAAGCCACACTGATACAGCCACTCACATACCCAGATATACACTGATTCACCCACTCACGCACCCACACCAATACATCGACTCACACAGACCCATACACTGATAAGGCCACACAGACACATCCATGCACAGACACACCCAGGCACTCACTGATGCAGCCACTGACAGAACCAGGCTCACACTGATACAACCTTTGACATACCCAAGGACTTACTGATACAGCCACTAACATACCCAGATACACCCAGCCACACTCTGATACAGAAACTGACACACCCAGGCACATACACATACAGCTAATGACACACCAAGTCACATATCGATACAACCACTTAGACATTCAGCCAAACACTGATACAGCCTTCAAACACCCATATACATACTGATACAGTCACTGACAGACCCAGTCACACACTAATACAGACACTAACACACCCAGACACATTGTTACAGGTACTGACACACCCAGGTACACACCAATATAACCACTGACACACCCAGGCACACACCGATACAGCCACTGACATACCCCGGCAAACACTCATACACCCACTAACGCATCAATAGAGCTACTTACAAACCCAGGCAAACACAGAGACAGGCACTGACACACCCAGCCACACTCTGATACAGAGACTGATACATTCATATACACACTGATGCAACCACTGACGCACCCAGGCACACACCGGTACAGCAACTCACACACCCAGTCTCACACCGATACACATTAAAAAATTAAAAACACAGAGTTAGCTCTTTGTTTGACCAGATGGTGGTTCTTTTTTTTAAACAAAAAGTAACCAGCATTAAAAGGGTAAGGATAGAAAATGTTAAGAAGCAACATTATGTGGTACCTGGAAGCACAAAAACCTAACAGTGATGCTTCTTCACTGTATCCAAGAATGCACCCACATAAGACATTATTACAGCGACAAGCATGTGGTATTTCGCACAGTAAGTAGCCATCTCACTCAATTCTTCGCAGGCAGCTGGTATTGTAATGACTGTCGCTGATGATGATTCTCCTAAGGGTGTTGTAGAAGTGGACTGTCCTGCTTCACCTTCTTTCTCCCGCATCATCCGGTTGTAGACCCTTTCATGAATTGTTTTTAAGTGCTTCCACACAGAATTTGTCTCATTTGAATACTTCTTTGCAGTGTTCCTGGATAACTGCTTGCCATAAATATTACACTGCACATATTTAGTTGTAACCTTATTTTCCCCAGAAGGTATTGTAAAATGCTTCCAGACATCACTTGGAGGTGGTGTATCTTCCTTTTCAGCCTCAACAGGTTCTGGATGTTCATCCTGGACAGAAGATGAAGCTTCAGCCATTCTATGAAAACAAAGCACCACTGGTTCTCAATCCATTTTCTACAGAGTTCATTGGAGAACTAACTGTTTTGGGTGGGGTTTCACATGTACATGAGTGAGGTCCTAATGTACCCCATCAAAAGGCAAGGTTTGGGTACGTCAGTGAGCGAATGAGCAAATCCGGTCCGTAGTTTCACAGATTTGCAAAACTCATGAAATTAGTAACTTTCTTTAAAAACAGATATGGGATGCAATATATATACCTGTATGTAGGAAGGTGGAATCTGACTACATAGTTGCCCCCATTTTTTTTCCTGGTGTTTTGTTGGTTTTTGACTTAGTTTGGCTGGGAACCTGCTATTCAGGTCCCCAGCCTATCTGCTTTCTCTTTAAATGACTTGGAGTGCACTCTAGGTGCACTAGTGATTGGATACTGTGGTACCTTATGAGTCCCTAGTATATGGTACCTTAGGTACCAAGGGCATAGGTACTTCACAGGCCTACCAGGGGCTGAAGCATGTATTATGCCACCCTGGGAAGTAGACTAAATCTGACACCACAGGCCTGCTACTGCAGCCTGAGTGAGGAAGTGCTAGCACTCTCACTGAGATATAGGTCCCCTATATCTCTCCTGCACACACATTGAGACTTATCAGTCACCCCTAAGGCAGGCCCTATCAATCCTGAGGGCAGGGTGCTTAGTTTCTATGTGAGGGGGTGCCTCTGCCTGAGCAGGGCTCCTCTGCAGCCCTCAGAGTCCATTCTCTGGGGCTGTTTGTGAATGCAGTCAAACCATATACTCTTAAGTGCATTATATCCTCGCGGTAAATGCTAACTTTGGAATGGCTGCATCAAAACATGTCGTGTTTGGTGTCAAACACTTTGGAATCATACCCCCACACCAGTAACTGGTGTGGGAGTATGATCCCACCCTTCTAGAGGGATAGACATGTACCTACTGTGGAAACGCGGTAGAATCCTAAAGAGCCCTGGCATCACAAAATGGATAAACAACACAAAATCCGCGGGTCTAATGTGTATATAATTAGAGAGTTTTTGACCAGCCAAAACTACATAAAGTAATAACTAATGGGGGAAACTCATTAAAGAGGACGGATTCCCATCACCCACCGAAGTGGCATGCTTCATCATTTGGGATCTCCTCTCGGCTGCAAGCTACTGCAACCAAGGAGCTACAACTCCTTTCAAAATGTAAAGGAGGAGCTCGCGGATGTTTTTAATCAGTGGTTTAGAGACACAATCGCTAAAGATTGATGGAGCATGAACAGTGTGGAGAAGAAATTGTGCAGTGTACAAAATAATATAAAATTGACTAACATGAGAAAAATAAATTTATAAGGTATCTCGTGTTTGTCAAGGGTTAAAAAGCAGTAAACGCGCGATCTGAATGAATGTGCGAACGCGCTAGAGGTACGGTCTACATGTTTCAGCCAAAAAAGGCTTTCTTCAGGACCAAGATGCGACTACTGCACTGTAGAAAAGGTGAAAAAGAACGATACAACCATATACCTGTGAATAACACTGTATGATCACAGGTCTTGTTCTCCTATAAGAAAGGAAACAGAAAATAGAATATGTATGTGGTGGCTGGAAAGAAAAACTCTTTCTTAATATACTTGAATCACATAAAGTTACAATGTGAAACTGTCATTACCCTAAAAATAGGTAAATGAAAAGACATCTTACCCGTATCAAATCAGGAGGGTACCTTCCGCTCCTGGCAACAGCTCAGGCGTGAGGCAACGCTCTGTAAGTGAAAAGAACGAACATAACTCAAACTCTTAAAAGAATAAAAACATGGTCGGATAGTGTTACCTAACCATGATGAGTATGTTTCCAAAATGTCAGTATCGTATGAATAAACTACCGCCTCTTGGAATGTTGCAAGACCAACTGAGCCGGCCGTTGAGAATAGCATTATAGTTATGAGGTAGGGCGTAATGATTGCAAACACAGCATACTGGGTAGCATCGAATAGCAAGGCTAGCACAGTCTCCTTGTCAAAAAATACAAGTAATAAGACAACGGAGCACTGTAACTAAAAAGTTAAGCATAGTGAATACATAAACTGCACACTGGATAACCTAGAAGATCTACTTTTCTAGGATCTAGCGTGGTCACAAATTGCAAGACAGCGCTAGACCGATCAAGCCTCGTGATAAAGAGTGTGGGGAAAGCTGCTTGCTACCACTAACAGCGTGCTGCTAAGAAAACCGCTAAAAAGCAGTCACATTCAGGCTTACCTACTCCGTCGTTACCCCGGGCCGGATCCTGAGAGTCACTCGCGGTGACTGCCGGCCGGGATGGAGGTTTAAATAGCAGTCAGTAGTTAATTGAAACAGACTACAGCTGCGTGAAATATGACGCGTGTTGATGACACGCGACGCTAGACGTATTGAAACTACCCGGAGCTGGGGAATGTAGTTTATTTGCAACAGACTGCAGCTACGGCTGAGTGAAGTATGGCGCGTGTAAATGGCACGTGACGCAAAACGTGTTAAAACTACAAGGAGCTGGGAAGTGTAGTTTATACCAACTAGATGCCGAGTCAAGCGACTGCCTCATTATTACTTTGTCACGAATGACTCGTAAAAAGTGCAGTAGCTGTAAACGCCAAGAACTGTAAAAAAGGGCGTGTGAATCAACATGACGTGGCATATGTTAAAATTAAGCAAGGAACTGAAAATGTGGTCTATCTCAACCAAATCTCGTATATAGAAAAGAAGGCAAATAACTAAATGCTCATGTCAGTTCGA